>OX451738.1:115897505-117097505 GCA_948472305.1 Vicia faba | reverse complement strand
TTTGCATTAAATGCTTGCTGATTTTGGGGGATTTGAGAAAGATACTTAAAAACGGTTACCAGACATGTGTCTCAATGCACCCAATCAGCGCTTTCCTTTCTCAGAAGCGTGCACGTGTTCTGCTTCAGGGATTTGCTGATGATTGGATGACACTTGTTTGATGTAGTGATCAGCACGTCTGTCTTTGAGATTAGACTCTCAGATCTTTAGACTTGCATCTGATACAATCTGCATGTTCTATCTTTCTGAAAGAAGATTGATCAGAAGTTCACAGTAATATAATTACATTCTGAAGGTAAAAATATGGAATTAAAACATTTTCATTCTGGGCATACTTTCATGCTGAGATGTTTCAGAATGAAATTGAACCTATCTTCTGAAAGGGGTTTAGTGAAGATATCAGCCCATTGATGGTCTGTATCTATAAATTTCAAGTTTAAAATACCTTTCTGAATATAGTCCCTAATGAAATGATGTTTTATTTCTATATGCTTAGCTCTAGAATGTAAAATAGGATTCTTACTTAAGCAAATAGCAGAAGTATTATCACAAAGAATAGGAATGTTACTCTCAAAAATCTGGAAGTCTTCAAGCTGACTTTTCATCCAGAGCATCTGTGTGCTACATCCAGCTGCTGCTATGTACTCAGCTTCTGCTGTTGACAGAGCAATTGTTGATTGCCTTTTGCTGGACCACGAGATCAGATTTTCTCCCAGAAACTGGCAGCTTCCAGAAGTACTTTTACGTTCCACTCTGTCTCCAGCAAAATCAGCATCACAGTAGCCTACTAAGCTGTAATCACTAGATTTTCTATAAAACAAACCCAGATTAGTAGTACCTTTCAGATACTTGAAAATTCGCTTAACAGCTGTTAAGTGAGATTCTCTAGGATCTGATTGGAATCTAGCACAAATACATACGCTGAATAAGATATCAGGTCTTGAAGCTGTCAGATAAAGGAGAGAACCAATCATACCTCTGTAGACTTTCTGTTCTACGCTTTTGCTTACCTCTTCTCTTTCCAGAATGCACGTGGGATGCATTGGAATCTTTGATGGCTTACATTCTGAGAGGTCAAATTTCTTCAGAAGATCTCTGATGTATTTGCTCTGATGAATGTAAGTTCCTTCTGGAGTTTGATTGATCTGAATTCCTAGAAAGAATTTCAGTTCCCCCATGAGGCTCATCTCAAATTCTGCCTGCATACACTTAGCAAATTTTCTTCCGAGAGAAGGATTAGTAGAACCAAAAATAATATCATCAACATAAATTTGACAGACTAAAATGTCACTCTTAACTGTTTTACAGAATAGAGTCGTGTCCACTTTCCCTCTGGTGAATTCATTTTCAAGCAGAAAGTTACTTAGCCTTTCATACCAAGCTCTGGGAACTTGTTTCAGACCATACAGTGACTTTTTCAGTTTGAAAACATGTTCTGGATGTTTTGTATTTTCAAAACCTGGGGGTTGGTGAACATAAACTTCTTCTTCTATATAACCATTTAAGAATGCACTTTTGACATCCATCTGATACAGAGTGATGCCTCTATTAACAGCAAATGAGATTAAAAGTCTGATAGATTCTAACCTGGCGACTGGGGCAAAGGTTTCTGTATAGTCTATCCCCTCTTGTTGACTATAACCTTATGCAACCAGTCGTGCCTTGTTTCTGACGACTTCACCTTGTTCATTAAGCTTGTTTCTGAACACCCATCTTGTTCCAATGACGTTGAATCCTTTTGGTCTGGGAACGAGATCCCACACGTCGTTTCTGGTGAATTGATTCAGCTCTTCTTGCATTGCCAGAATCCAGTCATTGTCCAGAAGTGCTTCATCAATAGAAGAAGGTTCAATCAGAGACACGAGTCCCATAAGAGTTTCTTCAGAGTTTCTGAAGCTTGCTCTTGTTCTGATTGGATCTTCCTTCCTTCCTAGAATAGTCTCTTCTGGGTGATCCAAACTGCTTCTGGGTAATCTCTTCTGAGGTTGATCAGCAGCAGTTGTAGGATTTCTAGCATTGCTTCTTTCAGACGTTGAAGGTATGTCTGTGTTGAGAGCTTCTGATGACTTGTCTTCAGAACCTGCAAATTCAATTTCTATACCTGCAAGATTTTCATTCTGCTTTGACTTTTCAGAGTCAAGCTTGTCATCAAAACGAACACTGATTGATTCTTCCACAATCTGTGTTTCTGTATTGTATACTCTGTACCCTCTTGAACGTTCAGAGTATCCTAACATAATACACTTCTGTGCCTTAGAATCAAACTTGTTCAAATAATTCTTAGTATTTAACATATAGCAAGTACATCCAAATGGATGAAAATATGAAATGTTGGGCTTTCTGTTCTTCCACAATTCATATGGAGTCTTTTCCAGAATAGGTCTTATTGAGATTCTATTCTGAATGTAGCACGCTGTGTTTATTGCCTCTGCCCAGAAAGTCTTAGCAACGTTTGTCTCATTGATCATGGTTCTGGCCATTTCTTGCAATGTTCTGTTCTTTCGTTCTACAACTCCATTTTGTTGGGGAGTTCTAGGACAAGAGAAATCATGCAGAATGCCTTTGTCATTAAAGAATGACTCAAAATCTTTATTTTCAAATTCTCCACCATGATCACTTCTGACTTTAACGATTCTAAGATCTTTTTCATTCTGAACTTGGTTACAGAAGGTAACAAACACAGAGTGTGACTCGTCCTTGTGTCTTAAGAACTTTACCCATGTCCATCTGCTATAGTCATCTACGATTACTAACCCATACTTCTTGCCACTGACTGAAGCAGTTTTAACTGGTCCAAATAAGTCAATGTGCAGAAGTTCTAATGGCTTAGAGGTAGAAACAACATTTTTGGATTTAAAAGAAGGTTTTGCAAATTTGCCTTTCTGACATGCTTCACACAGAGCATCTGAATTGAACTTCAAATTTGGAAGTCCTCTGACCAGATTGAGTTTGTTAATCTGAGATATTCTTCTCATACTAACATGCCCCAATCTTCTGTGCCAGATCCACTGCTCGTTGTTAACAGACAGAAGACATTTTACGTTCTGACTTTTTAGTTCAGAAAGTTTGATTTTGTAAATGTTGTTTTTCCTCTTACCATTAAATAGGATAGTCCCATCTTTCTGACTAACAGCTTTACATGATTTTTGATTAAAGATTATATCATAACCGTTATCACTTAATTGACTTATGGATAACAGATTATGCATCAATCCATCAACTAGCAGAACATTATTAATAGAGGGAAGATTTCCGTTACCTACAGTTCCAGAGCCAATTATCTTTCCCCTCTGATTGCCTCCAAAGCCAACGTGGCCTCCAGGCTTAAGTTCCAGGCTTTGGAACATATGCCTTCTTCCCGTCATGTGTCGTGAGCAGCCAGAGTCCAGGTACCATGACTGGTGTTTCTGACTTGCTGCTAAAGATATCTGCAACATGTATTATTTTATCCTTAGGTACCCAGATCTTCTTGGGTCCTGATTTGTTAGTTTTACCAAAACTCTGGTTGAATTTTGGTTTCACAGAGTGCTTACTACTAGTATATTTAATGTCATGTGTGTGACCATACACAAAGTGTGAATTTAAAGGAGTGTGTTTAATGGTTAAATCCATGACATTTTTAGGTGTAGGAACCTTACCTAGGTATCCTATTCCTTTCCTGCCGTTTCTGCTAACTCCATAGATCATTGAAGCCATTCTGCTTCTATCTATGCTTTTAGCAAGAAACTTCTGGAAACTATGATCATACTCCTTGATGATCTCATCAGCGTTGCTGGGAGTTTCAGAAATTGGTTCATTCTGAGAGTTTTGTAAAGAGTTTTCTAATTTTAAAATTTTATCTCTCAGCTCAGAGTTTTCCAATTTGAGACTCTCAGACTTATTAGAGTCAGATTCAAGAGTCCTTTTCAGGTCTCTGAATTTAGCTCTAATCTGCTGATAGCGTTCCAGAATTTCATTGAGGCTTTCAGCAAGTTCAGCCTTTGTAAAATTAACAGCGAAGTTAGGGAATACCTCTTCTGTGTCTGATTCTGAGTCTGAGTCAGAAGCTTCACTGTCATCTGGAATGTTAGCCATGAGTGCTATGTTCGCCCTTTCATCATCTGATTCTGAGTCAGCTTCAGACGAGTCAGAATCATCCCATGTGGCCATGAGACTTTTCTTCTTCTCTCTTCCAAACTTCTTTTTGGGCTTTTCCCTCTGAAGCTTTGGACAGTCACTCTTGTAGTGTCCTTGCTCATTGCACTCGTAGCAGATGATGTCTTTTGTATTTGGCTTCTTGCTACCAGAGGAGCCTTCAGATCTTCTGTATCCAGAGGAAGAATCTGTCCTTCTGTATCTGGAAGAAGACTCGTTCTGATCAGATCTTCTGGGATTCCTGAACTTCCTTTGTCTTTGCTTCCACAGTTGATTTACTCTTCTGGAGAGAAGGGAAAGTTTGTCTTCTTCTGATGAGGATCCATCAGATGTTTCTTCAATTGCCTGCAAAACTTTAGATTCAGATTTTCTGTTAGATTTTAAAGCTATAGGCTTACCTTGCTTCTGAGGCTCGTCAGCTTCTAGCTCTATCTCATGACTTCTGAGGGAGCTTATAAGTTCCTCCAGAGTGATTTTGTTGAGATCCTTCGCTAGCTTCAGAGCAGTAACCATAGGCCTCCACTGCTTGGGTAAACTTCTGATTATCTTCTTGACATGGTCAGCAGTAGAGTATCCTTTGTCCAGAACTTTGAGACCAGCTACCAGAATCTGGAATCTAGAGAACATAGTTTCAATGGATTCAGATTCTTCCATTTTGAACGCCTCATACTTCTGAATGAGCGCCAGAGCTTTTGTTTCTTTGACTTGAACGTTGCCCTCATGCGTCATTCTGAGAGAATCAAAGATGTTCTTAGCTGTGTCTCTGTTGGAGATCTTCTCATACTCAGTATAGGAGATGGCACTGAGGAGGATGGTTCTGGCCTTATGGTGATTCTTGAAATCACGCTTTTGTTGATCAGTCATTGATTTTCTTTCAATCTTCTGACCAGTTGCATTCACAGGGTGCGTGTATCCATCTGTCACCATATCCCACAGATCAGCATCATGTGCTAGAAAGAAGCTTTCAATTCTGTCTTTCCAGTAATCAAAGTTTTCTCCATCAAAGACTGGAGGTTTGCCGCTGAATCTGTCTCTATCCTCATTGTTGTCATTGCTGAAATGAGAGTTGTTTCCTGCCATTGTGTTTTTCTGACGCTGGATCTTGTACTGACACGGTTAAGTGTTTTAGCTCAGAACCAGGCGCTCTGATGCCAATTGAAGGGGTGAAAAACACAAGAAGGGGGGTTGAATTGTAAAACTGGAAACTTAAAGCAAATGACAAGATATTTTTATCCTGGTTCGTTTGATCTCAAACTACTCCAGTCCACCCGTCAAGGTGATTTCGCCTCTCTCCAACGAGGTCTTAATTCACTATATTCAACTGAATACAAATCTGCTTTAACAACTGCTAAAGCCTTCTTGATTCAAACCACAATCCGGTTTGTCAAGGCAACACTTTCTTACAAAGGTATAAAATAATGTGTGTGAATGTTTTCTACAAAACTATATCACAACTGTGATGTTTACACAAATGAAGCTTAGAATACTAGGATGCTAAACGCTAATGGAGTATCAGAGTTTGTTGGTTTAGCAAAACTGGTAGATGAAGATTATTGATCAGCTTTGTGCGTGTAGAGAGTTTGGAAGCATTAGCCATTATAATCTTCGAAGCTTGGTTTATATAGCACTTGAGAAGATGAACGTTGAATGCAATATTCTTGATTCAATGCTAATAACAAGCTTTCCTTTTTGAGCAGATCTTGTCTAGAATGATGCCGTTGGAATTAATTAGCGTTCAATGCACAGTACCGTTGCTTCTTCAATGCACGTTCTGGCTTGGCTCATTCTGATTCTGCTTCGCTGCTGATGAACTAATGATTCTGTATCAGAGTGTTTTACGCGCAGTTCTGTTCATCAAGCTACAGCATGTACGTGAGTTGATCATCTGATCTTCACGTTCTGATTCAGCAACTTCTGATGCTTGTGTATCAAATCAAGTTCTGATGCTGAATAATTGATCTTGCTTATTTTAATCAACGTATCTGCAAGTCAGAGCATAGTATTTTTAGGCAGCATATAATTCAAACATGAAACATACAAATACTATATCTTTTCACTTTGTTATCATCAAAACTTAAATATAGGGTACTAGATTCAAACATTGTTCTAACAGACTCCAGATCATGGCCATTGGATTGATGTTGTGGGACGCGTGGCCAGCTTGAGCATAGGGTGCATGGTGGACTTCTGAAGGGAACGCTGCATGGAAATATAGAAAGCAAAATAACATTGAGAAGGGAGGGGACCTGGGAATCGAACCCAGGTCCCAATGTTTAAAGGACAACGCATCCACCAACCAGCCAGGCGCGTTTCTTTGTCAATTATATGGAACATGAATATTATATGAAAAGATAAAAGTTAATGGTCTGAACCAAAAAATTACGCGCCAATTTTGAATAGCCCACTAACTTTAAGCCATGCATGCGTCTTCTTCATGTTAAACCTGCAACTAGAATCAAATAGCAGGGGTTTTAAACCCCCACTAATCCTGAAACTGGAAAATAGCGATTAGGCCATACAAGAATATAAAAAGGGCGCGGTGTGATTGTTGTATTCGTATGAAGGTCATGAATTCAATGGTACCGATCTTATAGCCTAATTTTTCCAGAGGAACAAAGCCCCCTTTCAAAGTCTCTTAAACCCTAAAGAGCTCCCATGGTGGATTCGTGCACAGGCATTAAAAACTTAATTTAATAACACGGTTAGCTTTAGAATGATCAAATTAGTATGAATCCAGTATTAGAAATAAAAAATATGACATGAATCATGAGACACGAATATGCAAAAAGTTTGAGAAAGTTTGACTTCTATATACCAATTCCTGAGGTTAGAAGAGTGGAAAAGGGATTGAGAAAGCTTCCTAGTTATCCCAGCAAGCCTTTGGAATCGCTCTTTTGCCTTGAAACTCACCCTAGCTATGAAATCAGTTTTGAGAAAATTTGGAAAAATGCAAAGTTTGTATGTTCTTCTGAGCGCAGCCTCCAGCTTCTGAGCATTAGGTTTAGGTTTATACTTATGTGAGGAATGAATTAGGGTAGAAATTTCAACCAAAAACCTTTGCATTCAATGCTTTTGAGATTTGATTTCCATGGATCTTTTTCAATCTTTTCCATGCCCTTTTGATATCAATCATGGCCAAATCTTTCCAAATTGAGTGTGCACGAAATCTTGGAGTTATGATAGACCTATTAGCTGCATAAAAAGATTTAAAATGCATGCTTGAGTATTTTTGTCATATTTTATTTAATTAAATGAATTAATGGTGATAAAAATTCAAATAAATAATAAAAAATGATGAAATAAATCACCTTTGGGTCAAATGGTCGTGCATAGCTCTTGGATGATGATTCTTGGAAGAAAATGTGGCCCATTAGCAATTTTGAGGCATTTGAAGCAAAGTTGACTTTTCAAAATTCCCAAACATTTCCCAACTTCCACAAGGCAAGTCTTGCTCAATTTTTAAGCTTTGATCATGTTCTTGGACATTTTGGAAAGGTCTTGAAGTCCTCTAACCAATGCCTTTAGTCCCATGTCATTTTGATTTACCAATCTCAAGTTATGGTCTTTGACTTAAAGTGCCTTTTTGTTGACTTTTGAAAATGACCTATAATGTTGAGATTAATAACTTTTTGTGAGAGCATTTCTTGGACTTGAAGTGTGAAGAGGAGTTGTAGGAAATGTCTTTCTCTTCAAAATGAGCTTTGGATGGGATTTTTCTGATAAACCATGTGGAAGTTATGCCCTGGTCAATTTGAAGTTAACTTTTTCAACTGTCCAAATATGGAAACTTTTGCATCTTGAAACTTTTTGAGTCGTGCCTTGAGAATCATGATCAAGAATTGATAAAATGATGTTTGTGGCTTCAAAATAAGATGTTGACCAAAAATTTGAACTTTTGACTGTCAAATGACCATTTTACCCCTACAGTTGATTGCTGAGCAATTAGGGCATTTGACTGTGCAATTTTGTGCTGTGAGTCTTGAAACTTGGTATGAGGATGCTTGACCATGTTTGTAGGCATGTGGGACTTGATTGGACCCTTGGAAACTTCAACTTCTTTACCAGAATCAAAACCCTAGTTTTTGACTGTTAGGAGGCCCTTGAACTGTGCAACCCTTGGGAGATTTTGAAGCATGCTCTTTGCAAATTTTGAAGAAAATGGGAGGGAAAATTTTGGGGTACAACAGTTGACCTTGTTCAATCTTCTTAGACCTGAGGATGTAGATTGGCTGACGTGCCTTTCGTAATCCGAAGGTGGAAGATGATTGAACACTAGAGTGCCCAGAAATTTGCGCTCACATAATAGTGTGATGGTGGGAATGGGCTTATAGATGCCATTTGGAGATTGATGGATAGGATGATGGGCTTATAGATGCCATGCTAAGAGATGATGGATGAGTGGATGGGCTTATAGATGCCATCTGGGTGCAGATCGCGTAAGAGATTCCTTAGCGAGAACTTGCGTACCTGAAAAAGAAAATGATTACCTGGCCTGTTACAGGAGCTGGTCTTCAAACTCTTTGTATAGATGCACCCTGGTTGGTTACAGGAGTTGGGTCTGGAGCTTCAAAAGGTTATGAATGAACCAGGGATGGTTACTACCTCAACGTGATGATGAGAGAACCTTGGGCAATTACTACCTCAACAGGAACGCTGAGAGAATCTTGGATGATTACTACCTCAACAGGAACACTGAGAGAATCTGGGGGCGATTAATACCTCAACAGGAACGCTGAGAGAATCTTGGATGTCTTCTATTGGGATAAGAATCAGGGAGATCTTAGGGTCGATCTGACTGAACCGGAGAAGGCCTTTGACTGGATAAGAATCAGGAAAATCTTAGGGTCGATTTAACTGAACCGGACAAGGTCTTGGAATCTTCAACTGGATAAGAATCAGGGAGATCTTAGGGTCGATCTGACTGAACCAGAGAAGGCCTTTGACTGGATAAGAATCAGGAAAATCTTAGGGTCGATTTAACTGAACCAGACTAGGTCTTGAAATCTTCAACTGGATAAGAATCAGGGATATCTTAGGGTCGATCTGACTGAACCAGAGAAGGCCTTTGACTGGATAAGAATCAGGAAAATCTTAGGGTCGATTTAACTGAACCAGACTAGAGTCTTGAAATATCTTCAACTGGATAAGAATCAGGGAGATCTTAGGGTCGATCTGACTGAACCAGAGAAGGCCTTTGACTGGATAAGAATCAGGAAAATCTTAGGGTCGATTTAACTGAACCAGACTAAAGTCTTGAAATATCTTGAACTAGATAAGAACCAGGGAGATCTTAGAGTCGATCTGACTGAACCAGAGAAGGCCTTTGACTGGATAAGAATCAGGAAAATCTTAGGGTCGATTTAACTGAACCGGACAAGGTCTTGAAATATAGCTGAGAACTTAACTGGATCTTTCCTGAAAGGTAAAGGTCAGTCATATGCAATGCATGATATGGATCAAACAATGATGTTCTAAACATAAATGAGATTTGTAAGACATGATGCGTATATGTATGCTATAATGTATGGAAGTGCGATGTTTATGAATGTATGTTTTCAATCTAGGAAAATAAATCCTTGATGGATGTCGGGAAGTCATATCCTGGGCTGATGTTGGAGAATAGTGCTTTATTGTTTCCGCTGGGGAGTGATAGTTGCAAGAATACCAGTAGGAGAAGATAACTCCGTTGGAGAATAAACTTGGCGAATGGATTATTCTGCGGGGAAAAATTACTCTAGCTACCTTGCTGGGGAACAATACTCTGTGGGGAGAGAGGTACTTTTCTAGGATATTGATGGTAACTCCGCTGGGGATACCGTTGTTACGTTGGAAGTATTAATAGACTTCGCTGGGGATAGGAAGACTTCGTCGAGAACGATCTTTCCGTGGCTTTTGGCTGAGGATAACCCAGTTATATCCTGGTAGGGAAATAACCTTTGAATACAGCCGGGGGACGTGTTCGTGCTTTACGGGGATAAGCTTCCAGAATCTACTGGGGATAAGCTTACTGCTTGGGGAGATGGATTCCAACTTTCCTGGGGAAACTGGATTGGACTCTCCTGGGGAAGTTTTGAGATGTACTGGAAGTAACTCCACTGAATGTCTGGTATACCGCCGGGGAACAGTCTTAGACCAAGACTGTCGGGGATGCTTGTTAAGAATATTCGTATCTTGTGCTGAGGAATGTTGAGATCTGTTGGGGGATACCCAACTTCCTTAAGGCTGATTGTATAGCTTTGCTTGGGGAGAGTGCATTGACTTGCTGACGCACTCTCTGGGGAATTAAGATGTACTGGTTATGTTCTTCAGCCGAACCCACCTTGATTCCTTGGAGGACCGAACAATTAGATTGCCTAGACAACTCTTTATTGCCCCTGTTTCTAATGTTACCTATAATTAATCCTTTGTTTCGTATGCAAATATTCATGAGTTAGCAAACTATTGTCAATGCATATATCACAAATTGAACCTTGGACGTTCTTCGCAAAACAAAAGAGAAAAGGAAAAGCAATTGGAAATTTTAACTGAAAAGTGATTTTTGTATTGATTTTTGAATTTGCCTGTAAAATAGGCGTTTATGTACAAGAGGCTGATGTCCTAGTAAGAGAACGCCGCCGAACAAAAGAGTTTACACAATTTATACGAAGGAGAATAAAACAGCTGTGTGAATAGAATGATCCCACTGGGTTTCAACTCTGCTATCGCCTTTATATCTTAGAGCGTCTCATCACTTGATGACCTAGTTGACGATGAGGTTGATTGATCGATGCCGTCTGAACTTGATGTTGATACCGGATTCTGGATGCGAAGTGATCCAATGAGACATAGTATTACGCTTTATCCCTAACTTTTGCCTGGACCTCCCTTTCGGGTTTTCAGTCCACCGGGATACCCATTTTTTCCCAAGCCGCCTTTTCAGGTTTTCGACTTGCCGGGTGTACAGATTTTTTTATATTTCATCCCTTCATTTTGCCCGAACCCTTTTGGTTCGCCGGGAAGCCCTAATTTTTGCCTAGGTATGTCAACCTAGTGGGTCTTTATTATGCGTAGTATCTTTTTACTATGTCTGCATTGGCAGGGTGAGGAAGGTCGTCACCATCCATGTTGGTTAGAATCATGGCTCCTCCCGAGAACACATGTTTAACCACAAATGGCCCTTCATACGTAGGGGTCCATTTGCCCCTTGGATCACTCTGAGGAAGGATGATACGTTTGATTACCAGATCCCCAACTTGATACTCTCGTGGTCTGACCTTTTTGTTAAATGCCCTGATCATCCGTTTTTGGTACGTTTGACCATGACAAATAGCAGCAAGTCTCTTTTCGTCAATCAGGTTTAATTGATCAAGTCGTGTCTGGATCCAATCATCTTCGCTCAGATCTGCATCCTTCATTATCCGGAGAGAGGGTATTTGCACTTTGATCGGTAAGACTGCCTCCATGCCGTAGACCAAGGAAAAAGGAGTTGCCCCGGTTGACGTCCTGGCTGAGGTACGGTACCCATGTAGAGCAAACGGTAACATCTCATGCCAATCTTTATAAGTCACTGTCATCTTCTGCACAATTTTCTTAATGTTCTTATTTGCTGCTTCTACAGCCCTATTCATCTTCGGTCTATAAGGAGAAGAGTTGTGGTGCTGTATCTTAAACTGCTCGCAGAGCTCAGTGATCATCTTGTTATTGAGATTGGTACCGTTGTCTGTAATGATTCTTTCAGGGACACCGTATCGACAGATCAGGTTATGCCGAATGAACCGTGCCACCACATTCTTGGTTACTGTGGCGTAGGAGGCTTCTTCAACCCACTTCGTGAAGTAATCAATCGCCACCAGAATGAAGCGATGCCCATTGGATGCTGTAGGTTTAATCTCGCCGATCATATCTATGCCCCACATTGCAAAAGGCCAAGGTGCAGTCAGGACATTTAGAGGAACTGGAGGAACATGCACCTTGTCTGCATATATCTGGCACTTATGGCATGTCCGAGAATGTTGGTAACAGTCAGCTTCCATTGTGGACCAAAAATACCCTGCCCGAAGGATTTTCTTCGCCATAGTGTGTCCACTGGAATGTGTTCCGAAGGTCCCTTCATGTAGCTCTTCCATGATCCTTTCTGCTCCAGTCTTATCCACACAACGCACTAAGGTCGAATCATGGTTTCGCTTGTACAGGATGCCATTGCTAAGGAAGAACTTTGCTGCGAACCTTCTCAGAAACTTCTTATCGTTGACAGATGCACCTTCAGGGTATTCCTGAGCTTCTAAATATCTCTTCACCTCATGGTACCAAGGCTTCTCAGTCACCAATTCAGTCTCGAGATCACAACAGTATGCCGGTTCGTCCAGTTTCCAAATGATGATCCGGGGAGCCTCATTATCCCATTTGACCTTGAACATTGAAGACATTGTAGCTAACGCGTCCGCCAGCTGATTCTCCTCTCTCAGGAAATGTTCAAAGGTTATCTCTGTGAAGTGGGGGATCAAGGTTAACACACATTCTCTGTAAGGAATAAGATTCGGATGTTTCGTATCCCACTCCCCTTTGATCTGATTGATCACGAGAGAGGAATCTCCGAAGACACTCAGAAACTTGATCCTTAAGTTGATCGCAGCTTGGAGACCCATGATGCATGCCTCATACTCCGCCATGTTGTTGGTGCAGTTGAAACATAGCCGGGCAGTAAGTGGAGTATGAGTGCCTTGAGGGGATATGATCACAGCGCCGATGCCGTTACCCAAAGCGTTGGAGGCTCCGTCAAAGTTCATAGACCATCGGGATCCTTCCTCAGGTCCTTCATCCGGTTCAGGTACTTCACAATCAGTCACTATCATGATGCTCTCAACTGGAAACTCGAAGTTCATTGACTGATAGTCGTCTACTGCCTGATGTGCCAAGTGGTCTGCCAATACGCTTCCTTTGATAGCTTTCTGAGTTGTGTACTGGATGTCGTATTCCGTCAAGATCATTTGCCATCTTGCTATTCTCCCAGACAGAGCAGGCTTTTCAAATATATACTTTATAGGATCCATCTTTGAGATCAACAAGGTAGTGTGAGTCAGCATATACTGTCTCAGCCGACGAGCAGCCCATACCAAAGCGCAGCAAGTTTTCTCGAGCAGTGAGTATCGGGTCTCACAGTCGGTAAACTTTTTGCTAAGGTAATAAATGGCATGCTCTTTTCGGCCAGACTCGTCATGCTGCCCCAGCACAAACCCCATTGAGTTGTCGAGTATTGTCAGATATAATATCAGTGGTCTCCCCTCAACCGGTGGCATAAGAATGGGTGGTTCTTGGAGATACTCCTTGATTTTGTCAAAAGCGGCCTGACATTCATCATTCCAACGTACTACCTGATCTTTCTTCAGCAACTTGAAGATTGGTTCACAAGTTGCAGTTAGATGCGAGATGAATCGAGCAATGTAATTCAGGCGTCCCAAAAAGCCTCTGACCTCTTTCTCTGTCTTAGGAACTGGCATCTCTTGAATAGCTTTAACCTTGGCAAGGTCCACTTGAATACCCTTATCGCTTACAACGAAGCCTAGCAACTTTCCAGATCTTACCCCGAAGGTGCACTTGTTCGGGTTCAACCTCAGCTTGTACAACTTCAGACGGTCGAACAATTTCTGCAGATGATCAAGGTGTTCTTCCTCAGTTTGGGACCTCGCAATCATGTCGTCAACATACACTTCTATCTCATGATGGATCATGTCATGAAATAAGGCAACCATGGCACGTTGGTAGGTTGCCCCAGCATTTTTCAGTCCAAAAGGCATGACCTTGTAGCAGAAGGTGCCCCACTGAGTAACAAAGGTAGTCTTTTCCATGTCTTCAGGAGCCATCTTGATTTGATTATAGCCTGAAAAACCGTCCATGAAAGAGAACACCTTATGCTGAGCAGTATTGTCAACAAGGACATCAATGTGAGGTAGGGGGAAGTCATCTTTGGGGATGGCCCTGTTCAGATCCCTGTAATCGACACACATTCTGACCTTTCCATCTTTCTTTGGTACTGGCACCACATTAGCAACCCACTGAAGGTAAGAAGTCACTGCAAGGAAACCGGCATCAAACTGTTTCATAACCTCGGCTTTGATCTTCTCAGACATCTCTGGACGCATACGGAGGACCTTTTGCTTAACCGGATGGCAGTCTTCCTTGGTAGGCAAATGATGGACCACAATGTCGGTATCCAACCCAGGCATGTCTTCGTAGGACCAAGCAAAGATTTCCATGTAATCATGTAACATCTGAGTCAACCGTTGCTTCACGCTGAGCTCTAGGTTGGCATCAATCTTGACTTCTTTCCTATCTGCCTCAGTACCCAGATTTATTGTTTCCACCGGCTCTTCATGTGGTTGAATTGCCCTCTCTTCCTGGAGTAACAATCTTGCAAGCTCGCTAGGCACTTCGCAATCATCTTCTCCTTCGTCTTCGGCTAAGTTGATCGGATTTTCGAAGTCATAACTGGCAGTAGCAGAGTCGTTACCAGTAAGATCCAGAGTGGATTGAAACCTGTATGAGTGAGTGTGTGTAAATACAGCTGTTTTGCAATATGTAAAGAAAGGAAAGAAAGAAAAGGAGCATAAGATTTGAAATGCGAGAAAACGTCCAAGGTCTTTATTCATGATATATGAAATGACAATTAATATTACCCTCACAAATGAAGCCACGGTGCCCCGGGTAAGACACCGGGCCATAGAGTTTCAATTCATTGTTTATTACAAATAACAAAATCAAAGGAATTCATTACTCCGTAACAAAAGTAACAGGCAGGTTGTCTTTTGCAATCCAATTGCTAGGTCCACTGTCGGCCGTCGGATAAATCCAGCTGTCGAACTCAGCTTCATCCACTTCATCATCCTCCCTGATAGCATTCACCCCATGGTTAGGCATGGGGGCAGTCACCACATTGGGCTTCTCAGATGCCTCAAACTGTACCTCCTTTGCATCAATAAGGTCTTGCACCTTGTTTCTTAAGGCCCAACAGTCATCAGTGGAATGCCCCGGGCTATCGGAGTGATAAGCACAGCGGGCATTTGGATTGTACTTGGGAGAGGCAGTATTCACAACCTTCGGGGCCTCTCTAACAGTCACCAAATTGGTGGATAGCAACTGCGGAAAGATTTGCGATAAGGTCATACTCAACCGGGTAAACTCTCTTCTAGGTCTTTCAGCTCTTTGTGGATTAGTTTGCCGAGGAGCGGCAGCAGGCTTAGCAATCATTACCGTGTTGACAGATTGGCGGCGCTCTGGTTTCTCTTGCCTCCTAGGCCCATATACAACACTGGCCTCCTTCTTAAAGGGTTTCTTCTCAGAACTTGAAGATGCCCCTTTCTGAATTTTACCGGACTTCATTCCAGCCTCTATCCTCTCCCTAGTCAGAATAAGATCAGTAAACCCTGCAGACGAATTACCGATAAGATAATTAAAAAACGGCCCGGAGAGGGTCCCCAAGAACATATCCACAAGCTCACGATCTGTTAATGGAGGCTGCACCCTGCCAGCCAGATCCCTCCAATAATGTGCATACTCTTTGAAACCTTCACTTGATCCTAGCGACATACCCTGGAGTTGGGTACGTGTAGGAGCAAGGTCGGCATTATATTGATACTGCTTATAAAAAGCAGTAGCCAACTCCTCCAAGTTACGAACCTTGGTCCCATCCAGCTGATAGAACCATTCGAGATGAGTCCCTGAAAGACTCTCCTGGAAGAAGTGGATCCACAAGTTCTTGTCCACTGTGTACGGTTGAATCTTCCGCACATAAGATCTGAGGTGTAGCTTGGGACAAGACGCCCCGTCATACTTGGTGAAAGATGGTGCCTTAAACTTGTGAGGAATAATCACACCAGTAGATAAGCCCAAGTCTCCGAAATCCAGCCCAGGCACTTGTTGGATCTCCATTGCATTCAGTCGGTCTTCCAACTGCTAATACCGGTCTTCAGCAGGAGGATACTGTTCCTCATTAAAGTCAGTCTCGTTGTCAAAGACTACTGGACTTGAAGCCTTTCCCCCCTGGGGACTTCCTTTGCCTACAGAAGAACCAGCTTCTTCATTCTGCAGAGTGTTGCCAAACCTTCGGCCCGAGTTGAAAAGAACAGTTCTCTTCTTCTTCTTCTTCTCCTTCTTCGGGAGTAAAGCCTTCAGCTCATCTTGGCCTTGAGCCAAACCCATGATCAGCTACTGAAATTGCGCGTTCTAAGCCTGAAGGGCCTTGATAGACATCTCAGTTGATGATGAGTCCGGGTTCATGATGCTGAAATAAACAGCGAATAACAGTAAGCAACCTGAAAAGAAGAAAACCTGCTATGCACATGATGAATGGAATGCGTATGATTTATGTTTTCAAAGACAATCGGGAATCAACTTTGTAAACAAAAAGGAACACACTTCATTAGATTCAACTTTGAAATTTAAATTGTTCAACAGGTTGCCTTTAGGCGTTACATAAAATGGAAATACTGAAAAGGGAAATAAAACTGTAAAAGAACATCCAGAGCTCCTCATTGATCCCAGGGTCTCCTCTTCTCAGTACGGATGTAGTCATTCATAGCTCGCTCATTCTCCAACTGCTTTGTCAGCTTCTGGATCTTTAATTCCTGCTCGTTGAACTTTTCCCATACGAATCCCGTTCTTCTCGCAGTTGCGACCAAGACCTCTTTAATGTCTCATAATCAGTAGGTATCTGAGGAGGGAGGACAGTTGGAGGAGCCCCATCTTTGTCAGGATACTCAAGAATGACGGGTCTGACAGCTTCGTACGGCATACCTAACCTCTGAGCACGGATGCGAACCCATTTGTAGTAGGCTTCCATAGGTAGAGAAGTCTTTGGCCCCAACTCTTGTGGATCAGCTTTATGAACTCTGTCCCAAGCCTTGATGAACCTACGATGCAACTTGTCACTATCCACCTGAAACTCAAAACTGATGTGAGGCACCAACATCTAATGAGGCCCTGCTCTCCTGGCTCTTCCAAACTGACGGAGTGCTAGACATGGATTATAAGAGATTCCTCCTTGAGTACCAATCAAAGGAACATTAGGGTATTCTCCGTAACGATCGATAACAGCTATCTCATCCAAACCTCTGAAAGTCCAAATGATATCCTTATCAGTGAGAGACATTAACCTATGAGCCCAACCTCTTCCTTCTTGGTTCTTCAGCACAAACTTAGGGAGGTGCGAAATAAACCACCTCACCAACAAAGGGATACAACACCACAGAGTTCCTCGTCTTCGGGCAGTACGAGCATAGTGTTGTTGCAGGATGTCACCCAAGAGAGTGGGCATAGGATTCTGAGACATGAAGATCCTTATGGCAGTGACATTGATGAAGTTGTCAGGGTTAGGAAACAAGACTAGACCATAGATTAAAAGAGCCAAGATGTCCTCATATGCCCTAAAGTCCAAGTCATTCCAGAAACTGTTAGCTTTACCAATCAGAAACTTGGCCAAGAAACCCTTAACCCCGCTTCTAGTTACCCAGTTGTCCATTACTTCTTGATGCGTCAAGGGAAGAGTTGCAGCAACCTCCTCAAGCCTGAGGGTCTTTTCCCAACCAGTAAAGGGAGTCTGATCCAAGATATGGATGCCAAGAAAATCAGAGAACTCTTCCAGGGTAGGGACCAACTGGAAGTCTTGAAAAGTGAAGCACTGGTACAGAGGGTCATAGAACTGGGTCAAATCACTCATCAACTATTGATCCCGCTTTGCAGTGACTAAACTGAGAAGAGAACCATGCCTCTGGATAAAGGAAGTGGTATTTGGAATCCTTCTAACCAACTCTTCAAGCAACTCAGGTGGGTGAACAAAGTTGAACCGGATAGTATTCCTTCGCACAGGCATCATGATGTCCTACAAAACAGAGCAAAGGTGAAACCCTCTTGTCTTTGAAATGGTCAGTCCTTATGCAGGATGCATGCAATGCTCATGATGTTATGATGTTATGATAAAGCGCACCACAAATATTTACAAAGGAAAACATGGTAAGGCACACAAGTCACACAAGACAAGCCCTTAAAGTTTAGGCCAACATGAGGTCTAGGTATTACCCTCTTTCAGTTTGTTGGTTCATACCCGTCCTATCAAAAGTAACCGGGTTCTTAGTGGATCCCAATATCATTGACTACCCTCAATCGGTCATAACTCCAGCATCGCAATCTTTTCTTGCGGCCAGAACCATCACGAGAGTTTAGCCTCAATGGGCGTAGCATACTGCTACTGTTCTAATGGCCAAGTTGTGTCATTTAAGGTTCTAAGGTCTGTTGGTGCTTAATGACTCCTCAGAAGACCCATATTCTCCTCGTTGCGACACAAGGGATATCGGTACAGACCAAGGTGCCACACCAACGTAGCCACTGCTTCACCCATGTCGGTCTACGCCGGACAGGTCCCTCACAGCTTATGCTACCTATAAAGGGTATCCCCAGATCCGGGTTAGGATCTATATAACTCCGATGCAACCCACAATAATAAAGCAAACAAAGCACAACAATTGAAAACACAGTTATGAACTATCCTAAGGTACACATCACTTTATAAGAGTTTCCCCAGCAGAGTCGCCAGTTCTGTGATCGGTGGATCTGGAACTGACTGTTTAACGCTGGTTCGCGAAATGTCGCGGAAGCAAGAGTCGCCACCGTCTTTTATTTTCTCCAAATGGAAAGGACAAAAGCACAGAAAAATTCCTTATAGAGATTGCTCTCGGTTCAGGAGGTAGATTATAGAAAGGGAAGGTGTTAGCACCCTTTCTATCCATGGTTATCCATGGGCTCTTAGATACTTGCTCATTTGTGTTTTCAAAATGTTTGTTTGCTTTTCAACTGTGAGTGGGTTTGAAAAAGTTTCGTTTACATTTTCAGATCGACTCTTGTATCAGTCCTCAAGAGTGTTTGAAAATTTGCTTTTGAAAGCTTTTTGAAAGGTGTCGGTGTGAAAAGAAGTTTTTGATTTGTTTTGAAATTAGAGCAAGTATCTACGAGTTCTCTACCTACCCTAAGGAATTCGTCTGTGTAAATGTCCTTAAGATAGTGCCATCCCACCATTGAGAGGTAGGTAGCACCATCGTTGGAGGTATTCGGGTCAATTCGAGGGTTCGGGACATGGTGATCACCGGAGCAATAGGAAGACACCTTAGAAGCTACCCTCATGCCATGTTCATGGATATGAGGACTTACTAAAACATCCTCTACTCGACGACCACTTTTCGAGGGGCAAGGCAACAGTGAGACGTACCCTAGGGGTGGTGTGTGATTTGTGTGGCATTTTCAATTATGTTTTATCTTGTCCATGCATTGGTGATCTCCGCTTTGTTTTTATTTTTGACATTCATTCTTTCATGCAAGTTATTAACAGTTAAAAGATGCGAAAAGATAAAAGTCCTACGCTATTACAAAGGTGCGGGTCTACATCGCCAAATTAATCCAAGACCCGATTTGAATAAAATAAAAATGCGGAAAAATAAATATCCTAATTAATCTATTACAAGGCTTTGGAGTAATTACATGAAATTTATAAGAAAGGAAATAAAATAAGCGCGCGAAACGAAATTATAATCGAAAGCGAGGGCGTTGGACCCTTTTAAAGAAATTAAATTGAAATTATGAAATTAATTAAATTAAATAAAGGAAAAAGACTTATTTTTTGATATTTTTTGTACTTTATGAAATTAATAAAATTAATGGAATTAAAAACCCTAATTCTAAACTATTTTTAATTTAAAAAAAAAATTGTTTAAGTTATACCTAGTTTTAACCTAATTATTTAATGATAAATTTATTTACAAAATAATTAATTATTAATAATAATAAGAAGAAATTTTAATTAAAAAAAAGGAATAAAAAGCTAGAAACCCTAATCTCTATATTTTTTAATTTATTAAAAAAAACATTGAATTAAACCTAGAATTTAAAACTAAATTAGTTATTAGAATTTATTTACAAAACCATTTAAATAAAATATATTTTTATTTTTGTCGTTCTGATTTTTTGTTATTTTTTTTTGTGTTAAAAAATTATTTTTATGGAATTAAAGAAAATAATTAATCAAAAGAAGAAAAAAAAAGGAATTAAAAAAAGGAAGAAAAATGCAAACCATAGGGGGTTTTCTGGCCCAGTAGGAGGTGTATGCGCAGTAATTTGGCCCATTTAGAGGAGGCCCTTTTGACTTTTCTGGGTTGCATATGGATGTGTTGACTGATGCGTATGGTGGACTCCAGATCATGGCCATTGGATTGATGTTGTGGGACGCGTGGCCAGCTTGAGCATAGGGTGCATGGTGGACTTCTGAAGGGAACGCTGCATGGAAATATAGAAAGCAAAATAACATTGAGAATGGAGGGGACCTGGGAATCGAACCCAGGTCCCAATGTTTAAAGGACAACGCATCCACCAACCAGCAAGGCGCGTTTCTTTGTCAATTATATGGAACATGAATATTATAAGAAAAGATAAAAGTTAATGGTCTGAACCAAAAAATTACGCGCCAACTTTGAATAGCCCAATAACTTTAAGCCACGCATGCGTCTTCTTCATGTTAAACCTGCAACTAGAATCAAATAGCGGGGGTTTTAAACCCCCACTAATCCTGAAACTGGAAAATAGCGATTAGGCCATACAAGCATATAAAAAGGGCGCGATATGATTGTTGTATTCGTATGAAGGTCATGAATTCAATGGTACCGGTCTTATAGCCTAATTTTTCCAGAGGAACAAAGCCCCCTTTCAAAGTCTCTGAAACCCTAAAGAGCTCCCATGGTGGATTCGTGCACAGGCATTAAAAACTCAATTGAATAACACGGTTAGCTTTAGAATGATCAAATTAGTATGAATCCAGTATTAGAAATAAAAAATACGACATGAATCATGAGACACGAATATGCAAAAAGTTTGAGAAAGTTTGACTTCTATATACCAATTCCTGAGGTTAGAAGAGTGGAAAAGGGATTGAGAAAGCTTCCTAGTTATCCCAGCAAGCCTTTGGAATCGTTCTTTTGCCTTGAAACTAACCCTAGCTATGAAATCAGTTTTGAGAAAATTTGGAAAAATGCAAAGTTTGTATGTTCTTCTGAGCACAGCCTCCAGCTTCTGAGCATTAGGTTTAGGTTTATACTTATGTGAGGAATGAATTAGGGTAGAAATTTCAACCAAAAACCTTTGCATTCAATGCTTTTGAGATTTGATTTCCATGGATCTTTTTCAATCTTTTCCATGTCCTTTTGATATCAATCATGGCCAAATCTTTCCAAATTGAGTGTGCACGAAATCTTGGAGTTATGATAGACCTATTAGCTGCATAAAAAGATTTAAAATGCATGCTTGAGTATTTTTGTCATATTTTATTTAATTAAATGAATTAATGGTGATAAAAATTCAAATAAATAATAAAAAATGATGAAATAAATCCCCTTTGGGTAAAATGGTCGTGCATAGCTCTTGGATGATGATTCTTGGAAGAAAATGTGGCCCATTAGCAATTTTGAGGCATTTGAAGCAAAGTTGACTTTTCAAAATTCCCAAAAATTTCCCAACTTCCACAAGGCAAGTCTTGCTCAATTTTTTAGCTTTGATCATGTTCTTGGACATTTTGGAAAGGTCTTGAAGTCCTCTAACCAGTGCCTTTGGTCCCATGTCATTTTGATTTACCAATCTCAAGTTATGGTCTTTGACTTAAAGTGCCTTTTTGTTGACTTTTGAAAATGACCTATAATGTTGAGATTAATAACTTTTTGTGAGAGCATTTCTTGGACTTGAAGTGTGAAGAGGAGTTGTAGGAAATGTCTTTCTCTTCAAAATGAGCTTTGGCTGGGATTTTTCTGATAAACCATGTGGAAGTTATGCTCTGGTCAATTTGCAGTTAACTTTTTCAACTGTCCAAATATGGAAACTTTTGCATCTTGAGACTTTTTGAGCCATGCCTTGAGAATCATGATCAAGAATTGATAAAATGATGCTTGTGGCTTCAAAATAAGATGTTGACCAAAAATTTGAACTTTTGACTGTCAAATGACCATTTTACCCCTATAGTTGACTGCTGAGCAATTAGGGCATTTGACTGTGCAATTTTGTGCTGTGAGTCTTGAAACTTGGTATGAGGATGCTTGACCATGTTTGTAGGCATGTGGGACTTGATTGGATCCTCGGAAACTTCAACTTCTTTACCAGAATCAAAACCCTAGTTTTTGACTGTTAGGAGGCCCTTGAACTGTGCAACCCTTGGGAGATTTTGAAGCATGCTCTTTGCAAATTTTGAAGAAAATGGGAGGGCAAATTTTGGGGTACAACAATGATAATAAGAACCCATAGCAACAATAATCACTTCCCAATGTTAAAAATTGAGAAAATTATGCACTTGTAATCAAGGAATCAAGAACTTGTCAAATTAGGTCAAACTTCTTGAATCAATCTTACATCTCTTGACTTTTCTTAGAAAAGTAAAGTATGATGAGACATAGTAGGCCTTGTCATGACATTGTCTTTAGATCACTCTCAAAGATGAATCTTAAATCTCAATGAAGCTTTGTTGAAGAAGGTATGGAAATAAACTCATGAACCTATGAATCAAGTTGATGAAATGTGTTGTGCCATCACCTATAATTCCAACATTCATAGAGAAAATATATATACATTGTATTTGTTAGTTAAAAGTAAATCAACACAAGATAAACAAACAAAGGTGTTTGGTGATCCCACATAAGCAAACCTAAATATAGGAAGAAGAACCAAACCCTAGTGTGTGATCTTGATATGATTGGGTTGACATTTAAATGATGAGAGATCTTAGGGGAAAAAATTGGGGTATAACAGCTGCCCTTATTTAAGTTTCTTCTATCCGGAGATATGGAGGTTAAAATCTTAGTATCGACACAATTAAAGATACTTAAATATAAAAATTACCCTATTTTTGGCCCTAAGATTCCATGAAATGCTTATGATCATGCATGCAGACAAACAAATCCAAAGGTGACACAGGACACCACTGGGGATGCAGGAAATAAAAATAAAGGATCAAAAGAAAATCCGACCAGGAAAATAAATCACTAGTGAAAAGAAGACTCAACTCTATTGGGGTAAATCCCAGAGAGAAGATAAGGCATCATCAACTCAAAATATTGAGGAAAAAGTAATGGATGACAAAGATTGACATATAACTGCAAACTACCCACTCACAGAGAAGATAGAAAAAAGTAACATCGACTCACAAGGAAAATAAATGGTAAGATAATACCGGTAAATACCAATATTAGGGTAGGTAACAAATGATTAGCATCCGTACTTACGACCAGAAACAAATGAACTTCTTTAGAGAAAAATGAATCTCGATGACAAACTATCTCCCATAATGACAAGACTACCATCCATCGGAGTAAACAAATCTTAACAACGAACTATCTCCCATAATGACGAGACTACCATTCAGTAGAGTAAAAAATCTCAATAATAAACTATCTCCCATACGAGACTACCATTCATTGGGGTAACAAATCTCAACAACGAACTATCTCCCATAATGATGAGACTACCATTCATTGGAGTAACAAATCTTAACAACTAACGATCTCCCATAATGACGAGACTACCATTCTTTGGAGTAACAAATCTCAACAACGAACTATCTCCTATAATGACGAGACTACCATTCATTGAAGTAACAAATCTCAACAACGAACTATCTCCCATAATGACGAGACTACCATTAATTGAAGTAAAAAATCTCAACAATGAACTATCTCCCATAATGAAGAGGCTACCATTCATTGGAGTAACATCTTCTGTGGCATTAACAGGCTTACTGGGGAAGAACAGGTTGCTCAAATAAAGAGACCGCCGCTTGCTGTTATGAGAAGGAATTTCAATAATGCTGCAGGGAATTGAATTTTGACTTCCTGGGGAAATACCAATGTATTCCTATTGAGGAGATAAAGTCTTCTCTTGCAAAATAAATGCACATTCTTAATCCACAGTTCAAAGCCTACAAAAATCAAAATAAAATTATTGTAAGGGACCACAAATTCAAGGCAGGAACAAACCAGAGTGAAGCAGTCAACCAAGACACTATCCAATGAGGAATAAACTAAAATTTGGATCAACTTCCATCCAAATAATGAGTTGGGCAGGGAGTCTAAAGAAAAATTCTTTCACGAGAGATAACTCAGTGTAGAAATTGAAAGGATATATAACTTCTACTTAAGGCTGACAACCTATTGGAAAGAGGGTAACATAACTTTGCAAATAGGGAAATATGTAAATAAAAATAATAACAAATGCAAATGAGAAATTATTTTTTTAAAATCAACTATGCATGATGTATATATGAATGTATGAATGTTATCATGTATATGCTTACGAAACAGACACACTACATTAGGGATACTAGACAAAACCAACTTAGACAAAAAATAAAACTCGGCTAAATCCTATCTAGGATGAAGATTCCATAAGAGAGTAAGCACCAGGCGAGGAAACAAAGTCCTTCTTCACGGCTTAACTCCATTGGGAAGAAACATAGTTC
The DNA here is from genome assembly GCA_948472305.1 of Vicia faba. NCBI lineage: Eukaryota > Viridiplantae > Streptophyta > Magnoliopsida > Fabales > Fabaceae > Vicia > Vicia faba. The sequence goes on along the minus strand of OX451738.1, from coordinate 117,072,865 downwards.
AAAAAAATAATCAAAGCATAATCATATAGTAATAAACCAATGCAGTTGCAGGGCTATAAAATATTTCTCCAAATTTCACCGGGGAATATCATACAGACTTCGACTAGGGAACACAGTTCCTCATCGTTTAGTTTTCCGCTGGAAATTCCAATACTGACTTTACTAGGGAAGGTGACAACTAAATCATTGAGAATTCAACTGGGAATCTCGTTCCGACTATTTTGGGGAGGACAACTTCACATCATCAAGGAGAGCTCAACTACATTATCCAAAATTAAGGATAATAATCTATGTAAACTTCTCTGGGTAGAAATTATGAAACATCATCAGGATATTCATCTTAAAGGGAAACAACGTCCTCGATTCATTTGGAGATCTAAAGAAGTTAACATTACAGCAAGAGTTCAAAATTATGAGGATTTTAAACCAAACTCAACACTTGCCTAGAGAAAACCCAAAAAGTTGACAACCGTCCCAAAACTCTTTAGAAAAGGATATTGCCCTTGCCAGGCTGTCTGGGAAAAAAAATAACAACAATGTTATTACTGCAAAGAACGATGATTTGCAAATGATTCTCACTCAACATGCACAGAGGGAAAGAACTTTTGTCAGATGAGCGAAGACCTCACTGGGGAGCTCGGGATAGAGGTTTCAAACCACACAGACCAAAAACTAAATAATAAACCTGAATATGATATGAACTAAGACTTAACTGGGGAAAGATAATATCACCAACCCCACACCCCCATATATCAATTGGTATGAAATCCAAATATATAGAACACAAATGGATCATGCGCGTATCAAAAAGAGTAATCATGAGATACATCTTAAGAAATCCCTTCAGAACTCTGGGGTTAGTCCATCCTTGGAATCACTACTTTTGTTCCACTTGAATCACAAATTAGAAGTAAAAGGTGATTTGAAAATTCTTTTCAAAAACATATTTTTATTATTAAGTCTTTTTGTTTTGAAAATTACTATCAATAATAAATGAAATTTTTGTAAACAGAATAAAATAAGAACCACAAAGAATTGGATAAAGGCTTAAACTTTATTAATAGAATGGTAGTCTGCAAATTGCGTGACTCCACGAATGATTACAAAGTTTGGAAATGGTAAGTATATGGAAAAGATACATTGAAATACAATGACCAATATTCTCCCTAACAACTTTGAACTTCTGAGCAGATGCTTTAGTTAAAGTGTGATGAGAGTCTGAGAATATTGCTGCTTCAATGATCCAGTCCTATCTAACGCAGTTGCTTGCCAAGAAATCCCTAACTTTTGCATAGGTTGCCCTTGCGGGTTTTCAACCTACCGGGAAGATTTATTATGTTTATGTCTCTAACTTTTTCGTAGACCGCCCTTTCAAGTTTTCAGCCTACGTAGACGCTCTTTTTTGCCTAAGCCACCATTTCGAGTTTTCAACTTAGCGAGCTTGTTCTTTTATTTTCTTAGGCGAGGTATTTCTTGACTGCGTCAGCATTCATGGGATGTGGGAACTCCTCGCCATCCATAGTTTTAAGAATAAATGCACCACCAGAGAAGGCTTTCTTGACAACATATAGGTCTTCATAATTGGGAGTCCACTATCCCCTAGAATCAGTGCTAAAATACATGATCTTTCTGAGCACGAGGTCACCTTCTCTGAATTCACGAGGCTTGACCTTCTTATTAAAAGCTTTCTTCATTATTTTCTGATATAATTGGACATGGCATAGGGCCATCATTCTCTTTTCTTTAATCAAATTTAACTGGTCAAACCTGTTTTGGACCCATTCAGCCTCTGACAACTTGGTTTCCATTGTTACACATAAAGAGGAAATCTCAACCTGAATGGGAGTACTGCTTCCATACTGTATATAAGAGAAAACCGGGTTGCTTCTGTCAAAGTGGGGACAAATGTATGATACCCATGCAAAGAAAAAGGAAGTATCTCATGCCAATATTTATAGGTAACAACCATATTCTGGATGATCTTTTTAATATTTTTATTAGCAGTGTCAACAACCCCATTCATCTTAGACCTATAAGGAGACGAATTGTGATGGAAAATTTTGAATTCTTCACAAAGTTCTGTCATCATCTTGTTATTTAGATTTGAGCCATTGTCAATAATAATCCTGCTAAGCACACCATACTGACATATAAGATTATTCTTGATAAAGTGCAATACCACTTGCTTGGTGACATTAGCATAAGAAGCTGCTTCCACCCATTTAGTAAAGTAGTCAATTACCACCAAGATGAAACGATGTCCATTTGATGCATTGGGCTCAATCATTCCAATCATATCAATACCCCACATAGAAAAAGGCCACGGGGAAGAAATAACATTAAGAAGCGTTGGAGGCACGTGAATCTTGTCAACATAAATTTGGCACTTATGGAACTTCTTCACAAATTTGTAATAGTCAGATTTCATTGTCAGCCAATAGTAACCTGCACTAAGCATCTTTTTTCCATTGAATGTCCATTGGCATGTGTACCAAAGGAACCTTCGTGAATCTCATGCATCAACATGTCATCTTCGTGTCTATCCACTCATATGAGCAATACCATGTCGTGATTTCTTTTGTATAACACATCTTCATTGAGGAAAAATCTACCTGTCAGCCTTCTCAATGTCTTTCTATCTTTATTTGACACCCCGGGCGGGTACTCTTGAGTCTGGAGGAAGTTCTTGATATCATAATACCAAGGTTTTTCATTTGACATACCCTCTGTATAAAACACATGAGCGGGTCTGTCAAGACGTTGAATAATGATCCGAGGTACATCATTCCAAGTATTCACTTGATACATGGAAGCCAAGGTGGCTAAGGCATCTGCAATCTAATTCTAATCTCTGGGAATGTGATGGAATTCAAATTTACTAAAGAAAGGTAATAATATTATAGCATAATATTTATATGGAATCATGCCAACATGACGAGTATCCCATTATCCTTTAATCCGATTTATTACCAAAGTTGAATCAATGTATACATCCAGACTTTTGATTGATATTTATAGCCTCTTCAAGACCCGTGATACAAGCTTCATATTCTGCCATGTTATTGGTGCAATCAAAATTCAACCTTGCAGTAAAAGGAATATATGATCCATGGGGAGTGATAATCACGGAACCAATTTTATTACCATAAGCATTTACAGCTCCATCAAACACCACACCCCATCAAGATTCAGGATCAAGACCTTCCTCGGGAAAAGGCACATCACAATCTTTTACTTTCAAATACATTACATCCTCATCTGGTAAATCATATTTAATAGGCTTATAATCATCAACTGGTTGGTGAGCAAGATAATCTGCCAACACATTGCTTTTTATAGCCTTCTAAGTTTGATATTCAATATCGTATTCAGACAATAGCATCTACCAACGAGAAATTCTTCCAGCAAGAGCAGACTGTTCAAAAATATACTTAATTGGATCCATTTTGGAAACCAACCAAGTAGTATGATTCAACATATATTGCCGCAATCGCTTTGCCGCCCAGGCCAAAGTGAAACATGTTTTTTCCAACATAGAATATCGTGACTCACAGTCGGTAAACTTCTTATTGAGATGATAAATTGAATATTATTTTCTTCCCGTTTCATCTTGTTGTCCCAAAATACAACCCATAAAATTATCTAACACAGTTAGATACATAATCAATGGTCTTCATTCAACTAGAGGGAGAAATATAGGAGGTTCAAGCAAATACTCTCTAATGCTTTCAAATTCCCTTTCGTAATCGTCTGTCCATACACAACCTTGATCTTTCTTTAACAACTTGAAGATCGGTTCACATGTTGCAGTCATATGGGAAATAAATCTGGAAATGTAATTCAAACATCCAAGGAAGCCTCTAACTTGCTTTTCAGTTCTTGGTGCAGGCATTTCTTAAATTTTCATAACTTTATCAAGATCAACTTAAATTCCTTTTGGATGACAATGAAACCTAGCAATTTTCCGGAACGAACACCAAAAGTACATTTATTTGGATTCAAGCGGAGATGAAACTTTCTCAAACACTAAAACAATTTCAACAAATATTATATATGCCCTTCCTCGGTCTGAGATTTGGAAATCATATCATCAACATATACCTCAATTTATTTGTGCATCAGATCATGGAATAAGGTTGTCATGACCCTCTGGTATGTTGCACCCACATTCTTCAACCCGAAGAGCATCACTCTGTAACAGAATGTTCCCCAGGGTGTGATAACCGTTGTTTTTTCCATGTCATCAGGAGACATTCTGATTTGATTGTACCTGTAAAATCCGTGCATGAATGAAAATACTTTAAATTTTGATGTACTATCAACCAATATATCGATATGAGGAAATGGAAAGTCATCTTTTGGACTAGCTTTGTTTAAATCTCTATAATCAACGCACATGCATACTTTTCCGTATTTTTTCTGTATTAGAACAATATTGGCAATCCACTGAGGTTACACTAATGTCGTAAGAAAATCGGAATCAATCTATTTTAAAACATCTTCTTTAATCTTCATTGCCATGTCAAGATGAGTTCTTCGGAGCTTCTACTTTATTGGCGGGAATTCTGGCTTTAGCGGCAAATAATGCTCCATAATATTGGTATCTGGACCAGACATATCTCGATAATACTAGGAGAAGATATCGACATATTATTTCAACAATTCAATCAACCTATTCTTCACATCAGGATAAAGTAATGCTCCAATCTTGAATTCTTTTGGATCTTCCTCTGAACCCAAGTTAATTGTCTCCAACGACTCTTTATATGGCTGAATGACACTTTCCTCGCGCTCAAGCAATCGTAAAACCTCTTCTGGGATTTCATCATATTCTTCTTCCTCATCCACATACACAGGATATTCAAAGTTGGGAGAGGGTGCAGGGTCATTACATTCAACGGGTTTTTTAATTAATCTACACATGTGATTTATGATTGATTTTAGAAACTGACATATGTAACAAGTGATTATGAAAATTTATTTATAGTTATCATTTATTTTGAAATGGGTTTTTTATTACCATTTTCCAAGAAAAAGCAAAAAATAAGAGACATAATTTTGGAATCAAAAACAACTTTTATTAATGATTTTAAAAATCAAAACAACAGATATGCCCATACAACACCATTACTTCTACCTTGGGCAGAGTGAAATATTTTTGAAAAGACTAAAAAACAAATTAATTTGAAATGTGCATCCAAGAAGGAAAATCAACAGTGATCTAGTTTTGGACTTTGACTCCGTGTGTCACGAAGTTTGGCATCTCTAGCTCTGATTCATCTTTAAGAATAACATAGATCTTTGGAGTAGTTGGATGAAGATACCCAACACTGTGATAGATGTCCTGATACTTACTTAAAGTAGACTTCGGCTTCACAACTTCCTTCTTTATGGAGATACCCAATCTGGTCCTACTCCCGTTCACTGGAGGATTAATTACCTTCCCCACACTTTGTTAGGGCCTTTCTTAACTACCTGTTGGGAATCTCTAAATGAGGCGATATAATCTTCATTCTTCCTTATATTTTCAATAGATAAAGCTTGGAATTGAGTTCCAACAACAGCTTCATAAGCTTCCACAATGCTGAAAGAGGACAAATGAGATACCAATAGAGCCTGCTCCCCGTTCACAATCACCACCTTTCCTTCACGAATAAATTTCATCTTCTGGTGCAAGGTAGAAGTAAAGACTCCTGCTTCATGGATCCATGGTCATACCAACAAACAACTATAAGCGGGAACAATATCCATAACCTGGAAAGTGGTCTGGAATAAGTGTGGTCCTTTAAGAATAGGAAAATCTACCTCTCCGATGACAGAATTCGTCGAACCATCAAATGCTTTCACTATGATTCCACTTGGACGCATGAGAGCCCCTTGGTACTTAAGCCTCATGAGTGTAATTATTGGTATGACATTCAAAGTAGACCCATTATTAATCAGCACATTGGACAAAGAGTCATTCTTACCATTCATGGAAATATAGAGAGCCAGGTTATAGTTTCTTCCTTCATCAGGAAACTCGTCATCACAAAAGCTCAGATTTTTACAAGATGTAATATTCCCCACAACACTACTAAAGTGATGTAGAGACATGTCACTCTCATCAAATATTCTCGATGAGCAGAAGAGTTCATTAGCAAGGCTAGAATAAAACTTTTAGGTGGAGTTTGCAACAATTAATCTACAATCTTGTAGTCACTCATCTTGATAATTTTCAACAACTCATCCATATCCTTTTCCAAAACAACGCCACTAGATTCTCCCACCACTTTCTTATGTTCATCATTCTTAAACATCTTCTTTCCGGAATCAACATCTCTTCGAAAAGTAGGGGCAAAAACTCGACCACTGCGAGTTACCCAACTGGCTTCAACAATATTCTTGACGTCAAACAAAGGTTGGATACAGATTTCCACACTATCTTCCACGATAGTTGCATTGTATTTATAAGGCACAACTTTATCTGATTTATATGGAACATGACCAGGCAGACAAATAACTACTGGAGTAAAAACAGGCTTGCTATGATACTCAATCTCTATAGGAGCGGGGACACCAAAACACGGAACATGACATTCACTCCGACTTCCTTAGGAGACTTGGAATCTTTGTCAAACAAAGCATCCTCGCTTACTGACTCTGACTCATCAAAGGAAAATAACTCATCAGCAGAAATGTATTCATTATCAGACACGTCCTTAGCAGAGTAATCTTCAATCATATTAACTCCATTGTAATCATCTATATTACCCGTGACTTTGATAGTAGCATTATCTAGAAATAACCGAACACCTCTTCTTACCACAGAACAACCACAAGAATCCCTACAACAGACTTGACAAGATCCATAGAGATGTACCTCCTGACCCTCCATGTGACAAAATCTGGCATGCAACTGCACCAAATCGTCATTCATATAAATCATATCAAAAACCCAAAATTCACTGGGACATCCATAAACCATATTCACTTCTTCTTCATACTCAGCCCTTAGCATGATTATATGGATAAGACCTTCATCCATCATCTCTTGAAGATCAGCTCTCAATTTATCACATCCATGGATATCTACACTGAAAATACTACAACCAGCATGGTCATGCGTATAATAGCTGAATTCACAGACATCAACATGCATCTTCATGAAATCTCCTCTCACCAAGTTAATATCAAAAATCTGGAAGTCCCCAGGACAACCAGCAACCATATTGATGGTGCTTCTGCCTCCATGCTTGGGTAATCGATTATCTTTTACGTTAGGACCAACATCTTTAAAAGATAAAAGACCAGATGTCACCATCTTCTGTACATCAAACTTCAAAAGATAATAGTTTTTGATGTTATTCCCTAGGGCTCCTTCACGAAAAGCGCATGTCTGATCCGCCTTATAATACCATGGTAAAGGTGAAGGTATAACAGGGGAAGGCCTAGTTTACACCAATTTCGTTTGAATCAAGGCTTGAAACAGCTCTGCATAACTCATCAGAATAGAGTCAAATGCTTCTCTTTTCTAACCTTGCCCTTGATTTCCTTGAGGAGGTGGTCTTTGATAGGTGACCATAGTTGGAGCAGTATTTACAACTCGAGTCACGGAAGCAACTTGTTGTTGGTACTGATGATACCTTCTTAGTAGTCTAAACTTTCTTTCCTCAACGACAACATTTGTTTCACTCCCTTTGTTCGTAGAAAACCCATATGATGATTTCTTTGTTCCTTCATCTTTTGTCAAGCGTCCTTCATTGATAGCTTCTTCTAGACGAACACGCATGCTTACCATCTCAGGGATATCACTTGGTGCACTAGCAACCATCCTTTCATAGTAAAATGATCCCAGGGTTTTGAGAAAGACCTTGTCATTTCTTGCTCTCCCATCGGGGGTACCACTTGAGCAGCAATCTCATGCCAACATTGTGCATATTCTTTAAATGACTCTTTATCCTTCACCCAATTCATTGAAAGTCCAGATACTGCTACTGTCCATACCCATATACCATTTTAATGCAGAACGGGTTAAGCTATCCTGGAAGAAATGAGTAATCAAACGTTGATCATTAGTATGAGGTGACATCTTTCTGATATACATTACTAGGTGGTCATGAGGACAATGTTTGCCCTTGTATCTCTCAAATTTTGGCACCTTGAACTTCGCTGGTACTTTTATGTTAGGAACTAAACAGAGTTCACTGATGTTCTGCTCGAATAATTCTTTTCCTCAAAGAGCCTTTATTTACTTTTGCATCTCATTAAATTGGTCCTGAAAGTCATCTAGTCGATAATAGAAACCCTCACTTTCATTTGGTGGAGGAATATGACGATAAACTTCACCATTAATAATCGGTATAACATTCAACGAAGGTGGCACATCATAATGAATCTTATTTCTAGCAACAGGAGCAGCATGCACCACAAGAGGTGCAGTAACATCAGCTGCTTGAGCAAATGGAGTAACTTGAGAATCTGGATTATAACCTTCTGGCATAAAACTTTCAAGCATTCCTCATGGGTAACCTTGAGGCATACGGTTCTGAGCAGTAGTAATGGGAGTAACAGAAACGGGGACTGATTGAACTTCTGAAATAACAGCTGTCTGTTGTGGCTGAGCAACTTGAGGAGACGAGGTAGAAAGTTGTAGTTGATTCTAGGCAGCCACCAATGATTCCATTAAAGTAGTCAGATTATCCATACCAGCCTTCAAAGAAGTAACTTCTTCGTGCAGCTCGCGAGTCTCTTGTTCAAGATTCTCCATTTTCTTCTTGGAATTATCCCGAGTATTGTATCGATGAGACAACTTGCTAACTGAACGAAGTAGAGAAACAAAGTAAGATACCTGGGTATGAACAAAAATACAAGCATATGTGTAAAATTATGCATGATATGCAACGCATATGATTTATTTATCATTATTTTTATTTCAAGTAACTCAAAGAATTATATGCAATTGCATATATTAAAGTACTAACACATACTGAAAATTTCATTATAATAACTTCAGAATGGATTACAACTTTCAGTAAAAAATTCAATGATCCCAAGTACAAGAGAGTAAATATAGAATCTAAAATCCTAAGGAGCTAGAGCTAATGAAGATCTCTCCCCGCACTGAAGTTTTCCCGTAATTCTTGCAATTTGAGCCTTCAACTTCTTATACGCTTCTGCATACCTGTTGGCGACTTCTTTCCAACCACCAGAGTCAGGAAGTGAGCCACTAGGTCTTGGCTGAGCTCTAGAGGAAAATAGATCTTCTTGCTTCTCCATCATCTTCATAGCTCGACTCTCAAGAATCTCGATCAAGTCATCTTTCTCTTTCAATTTTGTTTAGTAGGATACCTCCAAAGTATGGTATTTGTTCTTCCATGCTTTCTTCTCTTGTTGCATCCTAACTAGGGAAACCTAAAGTTCTTCTACATCATCTAAAATAGTAGGAGTAATTCTCACAAACATATCAGATATAGGTTCTTCACGAGAATAAGGCATCTTCAACTTAATTGCCCTTGTTTTCACCCAATGGAGATGTGGTTCTAAATAAATAGATCCTCTTGGTCCCAAATATTTTCTACTCCTTTTATTAATATTGCACCAAGCCTTATCAATATCTTCCTTAGCCTCCTTGTGATCTTCTCCTTATTTGAGAAAGAAACCACTCAAATGAATACTATTTGGTTTGTCTCTCATCGGATATCCAAGTTGACAGCGCGCAAGAACGAGATTGTAGTTAATTCCCCCCTTTGTACCAAGAAGAGGCCCATTCGGGAAACTACCACATCTATCAATAATCTCCATGTCATGATAATCTTTATGATACGAAACAATGTATTAATGAGTGAGAGCCATAATCTTCGGTGCCCAATGAGGTTCCTTCTTGATATCCCAGAAAGCAACAAACCGAGATAAGTGAGAAATAAACCATTAATATAATAATGGCGTGAAATAGATGATCATCCCTCCCTGATAAAAATTATGAAGATGGATAGAATAATAAGTGTCCCCTAGAAGCGTAGAAACTAGATTCCCAATCATAAATATCATAATGGCATTAAGATCCACAAATTTATTGACATTAGGAAACAAGAACAAACCATAGGCGAGCAAAGCAAATATAGCCTCAAAAGTAATCGTACTCTTCATCTTGGCAAAGTAACGAGCTTTCTCAAATAGAAACTGAGCAGGGAAACCCCTAATCCCTCCTTTAGTGGTCATAGTAGCCTCAATCTCATACTTTTTCAAATGGGTCATAGCAGCAATCTCGTGAGATTTATGTTCTCCCTCTAATCTGATGAAAGGAACACAATCAATAATAAGTAAGCCAAATAGGTAAGAATACTCCTCCAATATGGGCATCAACTAATAATCATAAAAAGTAAAACATCAGCACAATGAATCATAGAACTGAACCAATGTAGAAAGGATACCCTCCTTCATCTTAAGCTTCATAAGAGGCACGACAACTCCATATTTCTTCTGGAAATCTATAGAGCTTTCAATCTCACGAATCAAACTCATCAGCTTCTCTATCTTAGGATCTTTGAAACTATATTTTCGAGTCTTTCTTCTTCCAAAGTCCATGGTCAAAAGTACCTGAGATATTTGCAAAAGTCAACTTTGAGTTCCTTGAATCAACTGTTTTAAATAATGATCATGGGTGCTGTTGTACCATGTTGATTCATTCACAACAAGATCACATTAAGATTCTTGGTTCCCCTCCCTATATTTAGCTTTTCTCTTTGAGGAATCACCAAGCACCTTGACTTGTGTTCTTTTGTGATCATGAATATTTTTGTCTTGATTTCTTCTTTTAATTAATGAAATGCAATGTTGGTTTGTCCGGCTTGTTACTCATGCAGGTAAAGGAAATAAGATTCATCAAATTGCTCCATGGGTTCATGAGTTTATTTCCATGCCCTAGTCAATAAATCTTGAGAAGTTCAAACCTCACCATTGGATTTGTTTCAGAAGATATGGCATGGCAAGGTTATTTTGTTCACCATATTTCAAAGTTATCAAATTTGGTTGAAAAGCACAAGGGATTGATTAGAGAAGTTGTTATGCTTGGACAAGGCTTTGTTCCCATTGGTCACAAATGCATATTTCTCTTAATTCTCATGATATGGAAGTGGTTGTGGCTACTATGAGTTCTCATTATCATCCTCAACAACTTATATTTACAAAGAATTTGTTTTGTTACAAGAAGTTCCTCAAGAAGTTTGTTACAAGAACTTATATTTACAAGGCATGTTTCTTAATCTAGGAGCTAGGGTTTTGAAATTCAAAGGAGTATATGTTGCCCATATTTTGGTATCTTTGATTGATTCTAAAGACATTATTCTCTTCAAAGGGGTATTAACAAATCACATCAAAAGTTCCAAGGAGTTTTCATGTGGAAGAAACTTGACGAGGAAGAAAGATTACAAGTCCTATAGATGAATCCCCAATTTTTTATGTGTGACTTCAAATGAGGATAACTTGGTCAATTTATATCACCTCGAGCCCATTCTTTTTCCATAATTATCTTGAAGATGTGAACTCTTTTCTTTCTTTCATGTGCAAAGTGAGAAAATGGATGGATGTTGCCTTAATGATACAAAAGATTATAGGTCATTTTATGAAAATTTTCAAACTTCAACAAGTCATAACTTTCTCAATTTTTGGAGGTTTTTAATGGTTCAAGTTTCAAAATGTCATTTAAGAGATCTACTTCATGCCATCTTTTTTGGTCAAGAGCAAATTCCAAGTGGAAGGCCATGTTTGGTTACAAAACATTATAGGTCACTTTTGAAGAAAAATATGAAAGATTTCTAAGTATGGAAAGTAAACTTCTGTTTCCCAACTTTGACTCATTGTAACTTTCAGCTCAAACATCCATTTGATTCCATTCTTTTCCCATTGCAAAGCTTGTAACCTCATCTTTCTAAAGCATCAAGAATAATGCCTTAAGACCCCTTGAGCTGAGAATGCCATTGGATTGAACTTGGTAACTTGGAACTGAAGTTTCTCCATAAGTCAGAATTTGAAGTCTTTGTTTTGGCCTCTAATCACAAGTTTTCCATGCGTTTTTGCCTCTAAACATGTTTAGTGAAGTTCCAGAATTGTTTAGCACCTCAAAACGCAAGGATTGGATGAGTTTTGGTGAAAATTAGATCACACTTCACTCGTGCATGATGTTTGCACGAATTCCCTCCAAAATGCATCATTCACTCTTCCTTTTGATCCCATTTGCTTCTCCTATAAATACATGAACTATCCAATTCAATTTCTCAAGCTTGGATAGCCAGAATCACCCTGGCAAACTTGTTTCATAACTCATAATTCAGTAACTTCGAAATCCATACACAAGCCTTTTTCAATCCGATTTTTTCATCAATTCACCTTCCTTGATCTTCCCTGAAGCTAAGCATATAATTACATTCGATAATCGTTCCCTATACTGCTCCATAGAAGTCCAGCTTCAGAGCTCTCCAACTCAACTTCAATAGCTAGATTCCTTCATCAATTCTTCAAAATTTGATATCATTGTGATGCTCTCATTTCCCTGGTTCTAATCGCAACACATACCTTTTACTGGAAACACGTTTTGACCATGAAATTTCAAATCCCTTTTCAAAACTTTCTTTACAAATTGCTTAAGCTACATTTTATATAAATTTGGCGCGAGGGTGTGGTTGTCTTCGTCTTGAAGAGACAAAGCGAATGGCATAGATCCGAGCTTCTGATTTTACAGTTTGAGAGACCTGTAATTCACGATGGCTGGAGGTTGAAGATGACCAACGTGTCATCCTCCAACCAATGATGGTACGCCACTTGTTATTTTTGAATTCTTATTTAATAATTGATTCACTACTTTACTCAATAATGACCATGATATGCACAACGCGCCAGACCCCTTGGATTTGATTACTAATGCGTTTTGACTGTCATCCAATGGTCCACATATTTTTGACTTTTATTTTCTTTTCTGATTTTTATATTTAATTGTTTTAAACTTTAAAAAATCATAAAAATTCATTTTTAGTCCAAAAAATCTGAAAAAATTTATGAAAAATAATTTTGATTATTCTCTTTCTGATTTTTATTTTTTCACAATTTAATTTTGTGTTTTGGTATTTTTTATAAATTTACACTTTATTGGAATTGTTTTAAATATTTAAAAATACTTGTATGCATTTTTAAATCCTGAAAAAATTATGGAATGATCCAATGATATTGTGACAAATATTGGTGATCTTATTTTATTTTTGCTTTTGACTTTGCTATTTTTTTGTATCATTTATGGTTTATTTTACCCATTTACTTTAATTTTTTAAAATAGTTTCTGACTTTAAAAAATTACCAAAAAATTTATAAAATCACTGGAGCCCTTTTCTGATTTTTCTATGGTCTTGCTTTTTATTTATTGATTAATTTGAACATAGTTGATATTTTTCTCTTTTATTTCTATTTTTAAACATTATTTTGATACTTTTTTGTATATATTAAAATGTAATATTATTTTGTGACTATTTTCTGGCTGATCTTGGGTTAAATTATTGATCATGAACTTTATTAACATCATTGGATCCATGGTGTTAAGTCTAACTCCATAAAAATGGATGAATGATTTTAATAATAGTTTGATTAAATTTAATCCAAAAGTGGTTTGTATATTCTCTCTCACCCCTCTTCATCTCATCCCCTTCTTTTTGCACTAAATCTTGTTGGAGCATGATCTCGATATCATGTCTCAAAACAAATGGTGCATAGATTGCTATTGACCGGCCTCAAAATAGGTGCGACTTCTATATAAGTCCACTTATGATTGCTTAACATAGTGCTAAAATTTGTCCCGATTCCAATAAATGATCATTCGTGGCCCAAACTTAAGTTTGTAAGCCCAAGTATGTTAACTTGATCTCTTTGATTCAATAACCTTGAGATTCATTGTGTGGAGGCTTTGGTTCTACAAATCCTCTAATGGATCTGCAATACCTTTGATCAACGCGGATCACTTAAATATTATTGATCATTAAATGATACTCATAAGGATTCAAAATGGATGATATACTTGACAAAAAGCAAATGCAACTTGTTGTGTGGAGGCTTTGGTTCTACCAATCCTCTAATGAGTTCCAAATGCAAGTTTCAATATGATCATCCAACTAACTACTAATCACTAATAATTGACTTTATCCTTTATTCTTTTATTATGTGCCCCCTTTATTTTTATGCACTATTTAATTTTAGCATTTAAATTTCATGCCATTTTCATCTTTGCTCATTTGAGCATTTACTTTCTTGTCATTTTTATTTTGTTCACTTAAGCTTTTCTTTTCTTTTTCTTAAGATAAATAATAATCAATATGAACCATAAAATTCTTAGTGATACTTGGACTATTTGGTTACTATCCTTGGCATTATGGACCATTGGACTTTTTGGAGTTAGGATTAGAAACCTTGGCCTATGATTGGAGACCTTATGACCTTATCTGATTATTTTTTCTGGAGCCACTACTAAAAAAAGGACATTTGAGAAAAGGTTTTTACATCGGGTATCAAAATATATGATGTAAAAAATACAATTAACAAACTTTTTACATCAGGTATTTATTTGCAATGATATAAAAAATAAGAAAAAAAATATATTCCGCTACCTATTACATCGGGCAAACGCATCCACCGATGTAAAAAGTTTTTAGAAAAAAATACGGTGGCATTTTTGTAAATAAGAAACAAGGTAGTAGAAATATTAATAAAAAACAAGCAACATATTACATCGGTTAACTAAAAACCGATGTAATATCTTCACAGTAGATATTAATATAAAAAATAAATTAAAGAATAAATTAAAACAATTACATCGGGGGAAGTTTAAACCGATGTAAAAAAGTCAGAAAAAGAAGCTTGCATCGGGTATTAGTATCCACCGATGTAATAGGTTCAAAACCCTTACATCGGTTATTAGGATCCACCGATGTAATAGCTTCTCCACTATGCAAACCCTTACATCGGGTTTTCATTTCCACAGATGTAAAATGTCCCAAGCCCTTATTTCCCAAATTTACAATATTTCAATATTTCCACTGTACAAACTCTCCTTGCCGCCATTTCACTATTTCCACTGTCCGCATACGCCATTTCCGTTCAGTACCCTTACGACCACCACCAAAACCGCAACTCTCCCTCCGGCCCACTCCACATCCCCATCCTCACAAGCCTCTTATGGCTCCGAAAATCCTTCTCCCAACTCGAACATTTTCTCAAAACCCTTCACGCCAAACACGGTCCCATCATCGCTCTCAGAATCGATTCTCGACATTCCATTTTCATCGCCGACCGTTCTCTCGCTCACCATGCTCTCGTTCATAACTCGTCAATCTTCTCCGACCGCCCTAAAGCACTTCCCACCGGAAAGCTCATGTCCAACAACCAGCACAATATCAGTTCCGCTTCTTATGGTGCCACGTGGAGAACCCTCCGCCGTAACCTGGCCTCCGAGATGCTCCATCCGGCGAAAGTCAAATCTTTCTCAGAAATCCGGAACTGGGTCCTTGACACTCTCATCAACCGTCTCAAAACGGATTCGGAGTCTGGATCCTTTATGGATGTTCCCCAGTTTCATTATGCAATGTTCTGTTTACTTGTTTTTATGTGTTTTGGTGAAAGAGTTCACGATGAGAAAGTTAATGAAATTGAACGCGTACAAAGGACGCTTCTGTTGAGTATGAGCAGATTCAATATATTGAATTTCTGGCCTCAAGTTTCTAAGATTTTTCTCAGGAAAAGATGGGAGGGTTGTTGAAGTTGTGTAAGGATCAGGAAGATGTTTTACTTCCGCTGATAAGAGCCAGGAAGCAAAATAAGGGAAGTAAGAGTGTTTTTTCTTATGCAGATACTCTCTTGGAGTTGGAGTTAAAGGAGGAGAATCGCAAGTTGAATGAAGATGAAATGGTTAGTCTTTGTTCTGAGTTTTTGAATGGTGGCATGGACACGACTTCCACGGCTTTGCAGTGGATTATGGAGAATTTGGTCAAGTATCCGGATGTGCAGAGAAAGCTTGTAGAGGAGATTAAGGAGGTAATTGGTGGTGATGATAGTGGATTGAACAAGGAAGTGAAAGAAGAAGATTTGCAGAAACTTCCTTATCTGAAATGTGTGGTTTTGGAGAGGTTGAGGCGTCATCCACCAGCGCATCTTGTGTTGCCCCACGCGGTGAAAGAGGATGTGGTTTTGAATGGTTATTTGGTGCCTAAAGATGGGACTGTGAATTTTATGGTGGCGGAGATGGTGCCTAAGGATGTAAAAATTATTCAAGTATCATTATATTTGTGATTGATTAATTGATGTTTTTGCATTTTGTAGGATTCTCTAGTTCAAGAAGCTGAAAAAGGTGCAATTGTTCAGGATGGACGTAACCATATCTTATCATTAGCCATTGGAACATCTGAGCATGAAGGTCGTGTTCATGGTGTTGGAAAACACCATAAACAAAGCACTTACTTTGGAAGATCACGTCAACATATCGACGTAAATGAACAAATTGTAATATTGGAAACAAAACTTAGAGCTGAACATGAAGAAAAGTTGGTTGAAGAGCGTAAGATGTTTCAACAATCATTAATGGAGACACTTAAGTCTATGGGTTTATCACAATCATTAATGGAGACACTTAAGTCTATGGGTTTATCACAATCATTAATGGAGACACTTAAGTCTATGGGTTTTTCATATTTTGCACATTTATTGAGTTTCTAGATTTTTTTTGCTGATGTTAATTGTTATTATTTATTGCCAGGAAATGTGATTTTGGTGTTGTCTACCGAAGATTTTATATTGGTAATTTAAGTTTGGAAACTTAGAAATAGTTGAATATTTTTGTATATTTTGTGAATAATATGTAATTGTAAGTTTTGAAAAAGACTTATAAATAGTTGAATATTGTTGTATATTTTGTGAAGAATTTGTAATTGTAAGTTTGTTTGTTGTAATACAATACAAGTTTGCAATACAATTGTTCAATTTGTAAGTTTGTTGTGAAAAATATGAAAACATCGACCTAGATGTGATATATGTGATGTTGGAAAGCTATGAAATCTATATAGCGACATAAATATAGTCTGTGTGATATTGGAAAAATATGAAAAAATGGGTACAAATTATATTTGTACAGGGAAACATCCAGAAAATAAATAATCTATTCCAAAAAAATTTCATACATTTTACATCGGTTATTACTCAAAACTGATGTATAAACTTTCAAAAAGGGACTTTTTACATCGGTTGGGAGTAATAACCGATGTAAAAAGTTGCGTCACTGGGGACTTTTTACATCGGGTATTACTTCCAACCGATGTAAAAAACTAGATCTATTTTTTTAAAAATGTGCATAATAATTGTTTCTTACATTGGTTCTTATATTATAACCGATGTAAAAAAGGGACTTTTTACATCGGGTATTACATCCAACCGATGTAAAAAACTGGATCAATTTTTTAAAAAATGTGCATAATAACTGTTTCTTACATCGATTATTATATTATAACCAATATAAAAAAGGGACTTTTTACATCGGTCCCAGAACCGATGTAAAAAGTACCTGATTTACTATATCGCCTGACTTTTCATCGGACCCAGAACCGATGTAAAAAGTCAGTTTCACCCGATGTAAAAAGTCATTATTGCACTAGTGAGCTCTTGAGGTTTACCTCAAGTAATTGGGTTGTTTGTTTGTTTTTTGTGCAGGTTATTGTGATTACACTCTTTGTTTGTAATATGGAATTCACCCGTATACAGCCGTTACTCTGCCCAATTTTTTTTGAAGAATTAATACACTTGAAGTTTGGTTCTCTCAGGAGGTCTAGTATTTTTGCTTGTTTAGTTTCAATCCATAGAATGAGAATTCTTTCTTGGCATAGTGTCAAGTATTGGCTTCTTGTTGGTTAGATTGTTCTTACCCTTAGCTTTTACCTTATGCTTTACGATAGCCTCTTCTTCTCCTCCGATCTTCTTTAATATCAAAAATCTTCTTCCTCCTTTTGAAAACTTTTCTTGTTTTAAACTTGAACCACTTTAATAATAAACTTGGACTTAGGTCCATGAATTTTCAAACGTTTTCATAAATAAACTCCAATAAACTTAATAATAATTTGACATCCTTTTTGTGAGATGAATAAAAGTCAATCAATCGCATTTCAAACCATTTTTTCCACTTTGGCTTTTATCTTTAAACTTTTCTCAAAATATTGAACTCTTCTCAATCCTTGTAGTGATGCAAACAACTATACTTCTACAATATGTAGTGAAGAGATATAGTTTCCACTTGGGTGTTTAGTGAGGCATTGTTGATTTTAAAATCCACTCCATATCCTCCATTTTAAGATGATGCAAATTCTACTTTCTCATGATTGTGGGTAGTAGGTATGTTTTCCACACGGACAATGACGATGATGTTTTTAAAAGAAGAACTACGTGTACCCTGATCCCTTATTGCACGAAAAGGTGTTACATAGGCACTAAAGGTTCGCAACCGCGGAAGGTGCAAAAATCATAAAAAAATATATTTCTTTTCTCACCTCCACCATCATTTTTTTATACAACATTTTATAGCCAAAATATACAGATTTTACAAAGAGAATCCTACAGAGTATCGTAGATGTTTAGGGTGCTAATACCTTCCCTTTGCATAACCAACCCCCTTACCTAGAATATTTCCCCTTCTTTTTGGGTTATTCTCTCTTTTCCCATTACTTTGAAAACAATAAAGCACGGTGGCGATTTTTATTTTGATCTATATAAGTCTAGTCAATCCAATAGCTTAGTCTTAAACAGCTACAGAAAAATGGTGACTTCACTGGGGAAAGATTGAACTTTTGCTGGTCCATCCCTAAGTGGGTTGAGCCTATCTTTGTTTATATTTGTATATGTGTTATTATTGTTTTTTTTTGTGTTATATGTTGTATATATGTTTGTCTAGATTTTCCTGGTTTTCAGGGTGCTTGGTGATTACTCATAAGTCCTATACCCGGACTTGGGCAAACTTTAAGATAGGAAGGGCGGTATAGTCATGTTAACTTTGAGGGAGTAATCCCAAAAAAGGAGGCATGAGATCCCCCACTCAGTGGAGGCCCCTTTGACTGTAGTTTCGTTTACCAAGTAATCGGGAAGACGTACTGCTTTCGACCTGGGAGCCTGCTGAAGCTGAGGACCGTAGAATACCAAACCCATCTTGGCCTTTTAGGTGTAGTGCGGAAGCTATGAAGGAGTAATCCGGAAATAGTTGTCAGGAAATACTATGGTCGAACGAGTCTTTCTCGATAATATTACTAATTACCGAGTTAATTGGGAAGTTGGTAATATCCAAAGGAAGGATGTAGACTCTGGGAACCTCTAGAACCTTGTTCGGCAGGTGATAACTCTTTGACCAACACCTTATGGGTAGTACCTTCGACCTCTTGCTCGTGACATTGAACCTATGAACCTTATATGTGTGATCTTGTATGTGATTGTTGCATCATGCATCCATGCACTCATAAGCATCTTTTGGAGAAATCATATTTCAAGGGATTTAAAGGTTGACCATTTGTGAATATCTCGGGTACTTTTTAACCATGGATTATGGAAAGAGAAAGACCAGGGAGTACAGTTTCAAGGATCCCAAGATAGATGACTTGATCAGTGTAATTCCCGAGATCGAGTGTTCTGCAGACTTTTGGAAGAAGTGTGGATCCATTATTCCTCCTCTGAAGCTGAAGATGAAGGAGGGTATTCTCTCGACCATGGTATAGTTCTATGATTTGATGCATCATTGCTTTAATTTTCCTAACTATCAGTTGATGCCCACACTGTAGGAGTAGTCTTATCTATTGGACTTACCTGTTACCGATCGTGTTCCTTTTACTGGTTTGGAGGGTGATCCAAAACCATATGAGATTGCTGCTTTGATTAATCTGGGGAAGTCTAAGGTGGAAGCCCATATGACTACTAAAGGAGGGATTAGAGGATTAACAGCTCAGTTCATATTGGAGAAAGCTCGTTACTTTTCCAGGATGAAGAGTACAGTCGCTTTTGAGGCCATCTTTGCTCTACTTGCTTACAGGTTATTCTTATTTCCTAATGTGGACAAGTTTGTTGACATTAATTCTATCAGGATCTTCATGATTGGAAACCCAATTCCTACCCTGTTGGGTGATGCTTATTACTCTATTCATCTTCAGAATTCTTATTATTGGGGGATGATTATCTGTTACACGCCTCTATTGTACCGGTGGTTTACCTCTCATATGCCTCAGTATGATGCTTTTTGGGATGTCAAGAAGGAACCCCGTTGGGCTCCTAAGATCATGGCACTCACTCACTCGGATATTGATTGGTATCATCGAGCTTACCAGGATATATATATTATTGACAGTTGTGGTAGTTTCCCCAATGTACCTCTTGTTGGTACAAAGGGAGGAATTAACTATAACCTTGTTCTTGCGCGAAGACAGATTGGTTATCCGATGAGGGATAAACCAAATAGTATTCATTTGAGTAGTTTCTTTCTGAAGGAGGGAGAAGATCATAGGGAATCTAGGGAGCAGATTGCGAAGGCCTGGCGTCACATTCATAAGAAGAGTAGGAAGGACTTTGGACCTAGGGGTGCTGTTTCTTTACAGCCATATCTTTAGTGGGTCCAAACGAGAGTTATTCAGTCGAAGATTCCGTATTCCCGGGAAACACGTATGCATGATCTATTTGTGAAGACCACTCCTCTCTTATTAGATGATCTAGAAAAGCTGCAACTTTCTTTTGTTAAGATGCAACAAGAAAAGGACGCTTGAAAGAACAAGTTCCAAATTTAGAGATTTCCTATAGAGCAGACCTGAAGGAGAAAGACGACTTGATTGAGATCCTTGAGAGTCGAGCGGTAGAGTCTATGGAGAGGCAAGGGGGTTTATTTTTTCCTAAGACTCAATCAGATGCTGATTACACACTTCCTGATTTAGGTGATTGGAAGGAGGTTGCCATCAGACATGCGGAAGAAAACTAAAGATCGAAGGCTCAGATTACCAGGATCACGGGGAAGCGTCAGTGTATAGAGTGATCTCCATCAGTCTTACTTTTCAGGGTTTTAGATTTTATT
Organism: Vicia faba; assembly: GCA_948472305.1. Lineage (NCBI taxonomy): Eukaryota > Viridiplantae > Streptophyta > Magnoliopsida > Fabales > Fabaceae > Vicia > Vicia faba. The sequence continues at coordinate 117,051,774 of OX451738.1, read as the reverse complement.
TTCATCTTTTTCTTTGGATCATTTAAACTTGTAATCCATTTTGGAGTTGTTATAATAAAATTTTTCAGTATTTCAAATGCGTTATTACTTTGATATTTGCAATATGTCCATAAATTTTAAATCCCTTGAAATATTAAATAAAATTAAATCATGTGCATTACAAATCATGCATCATATTGCACATATTTATTGCATTTGTTATGCATATACAAGTGTCTTACCAAGCTTCTTTACTTCGTTCAGCAAGCTGACTCATCACTACAACACTCGCGCTAATTTCAGAAAGAAGATGGACAACTTAGAATAAGAGAATCAGGAGCTGCGCGAGGAGGTTTCTGCTTTGAAGGCCGGCATGGACAATATGACTACTCTGATGGAAGCTCTGGTGGCTGCTCAGAATCAGCCACCGAGTGTCCAACCGCAACCAACAAGGGCAACAACTGAAGCTTCGACTATTCTGCTACTCCAGTTGTTGTTCATAATCGCATGCCTCAAGTTTATCCATGGGGAATGCCATAGAATTTTGCACCTGAAGGTTTCAATATTGGTCCTCAAGATACTCTGATTGTTCAAACTATTGTTACTCCGGCACCTCCTGTGGTGCATGCTGCTCCTGCTGCGCCTCCTTCGGTGAATATGGTTCTGTTTGTTAACGATGATGTGTGTCTTCCTTTCCCTACACCAAGTGAAGACTAGGGTCTTTATGACAAAATGGATGATTTTCAAGAGCAGTTTGACAAGATGCAAAGAGAGATGAAGGCCCTCAAGGGAAGAGAGCTATTTGGGCAGAATGTGAATGAGTTATGCTTGGTCCCGAATGTTAAGATACCTGCTAAGTTTAAGTTCCCGGAGTTTGAGAAGTACAAGTGCAACACTTGCCCTCGTGCTCATATGGTGAAGTATGTGAGGAGAATGTCTACCCATACTGATGATCAGCGTCTGCTGATTCACTTTTTTCAGGATAGTTTGACCGGTGATGCGTTGAAGTGGTATATGAGTTTGGACAATGCCAATATCCATACTTTCAATGATTTGGGAGAAGAGTTCATCAACCAATACAAGTACAACATGGACATCGCGCCTGACCATGATCAAATCAGGGCCATGGTTCAGAAAGACAGGGAATCTTTCAAAGAATATGCACAGAGATGGCATGAGGTAGTCGCCCAAGTGATTCCTCCCATGGAAGAGAAGGAGATGACTAAGATTTTCTTGAAAATGATGGGTGCTTCCTACTACGAGAGGATGGTAGCAAGTGCGCCAAGTGACTTTACTGAGATGGTAGAAATGGGTATCCGCTTAGAAGAGGTTGTAAGAGAGGTCCGTTTAGTGAAGAGTGAAAGTTCTTGAGGTGTGGAGAAACCATCTTATGGGTTTACCAAGAAAAAGGAAGGGGATGCAAATGTTGTTATGCAAGAGAAGGGGAATCAAGGGTATAATCAGAGAAGGGAGAGTTATGACCTTATTCCTATGAGCTATACATAATTACTACTGGCATTGATTCAAAAGAAGTTGGTTCAGACCCGACCACCTCCCTCCATACCATCACCATTGCCTTAGTATTACAAGGCAGACCAAACATGTGCTTTTCATCAGGGAGCACCAGGGCATAATGTTGAGAATTGTTATCCTTTGAAGACTGAAGTGCAGAAATTGGTGAAGTCTGGTGTTCTATCTTTCAAGGATGTGGGACCTAATGTGAAAGACAATCCTCTACCCAAGCATGGGGGAGTAAATGTTGTGAATATGGTGGCCGATTGTCCAGGCGACTTCCAGATTTTTGAGATTAACCTGGTTAGAGGAGATTTGGTGAAAATGCATGCAGAACTTTGTGAATTTAGCTATTATACACATGAACATGCCGATTGTGCTATTTACAATTCAGACATACAGGGTTGTGATAAGATAAAGGCTGATTTATAGGAGATGATGGATGAGGGCCTAATCCACATTATCAAGTCTATGGAAGAGTATGAAGAGGAAGTGAATTTGGTTTCTGAGTGTCCTGGAGAATTCATAATTTTTTATGTAGAGTATATGAATGAAGACCTTGTGAAATTGCATGCTACCTTCTGCCATATGGCTGGTCAGGTGGAACACCAATATGGATCTTGCCGAGTTTGCTGTCAAGATTCCTGAGGATGTTCAATCGTGAAGAAGGGTGTTCAGTTGTTGTTAGACAATTGAACTATCAAGGTTACAAGTAAAAGGGATGATTACCATGAAGTTGATATGGTTGAGGTTTGTTTGACTGAAGAAGAGTCAGATGAAGAGTATGCCTCTGCAGATGAGTATTTCTCCTCAGACGAGGATTTCTTTTCCAGAAATGACTCAATAATGATTGATTATGTTGAAGAAGGGGTAAACGTCATTGTACCTTGTTTTAGGGAACCCGCCCTTCTTGAGGTTGAGTATTATAGCAAGGCAGTTGTTACCCCATTGGTGATTATTTTGCTGGGTCTTATCCCCTACAAATAAGATAAGGTCGTGCCTTACAAATACAAAGCAACAATCTTAGAGGATGGAGTGGAAGTTCCCATCCAGCCAATGCCTGATGTTGGGAATATTGCTAAAAATAGCAGGGTGACCCGCATTGGTCGTGTGTCTGCACCAGTTGTTCGAAGAGATGTTAGTGCTGGAAAGAAAATTGCTGAGAATGTTGAACCCAAGAAGGCTACGGGTGAGACTAGTGGGGCTGCATTAGAGAAAGAACTGGATGATATTTTGAAGATAATCAAGATGAGCGACTACAAAATTGTAGATCAGCTACTGCAGACTCCTTAAAAAATATCTATCCTGGCGTTATTGATGAACTCCTCTGCTCATAGAGAATCCTTGATGAGGGTACTGGACCAAGCTTTTGTGGAGAGTGATATGCCAATAGACCAATTCAACAACATAATAGGGAACATTACGTCATGTAATAACTTGAGTTTCTGCAATGATGAATTACCAGATGAAGGAAGGAATCACAACCTGGCCCTCCACATCTCCATGAACTGTAAGAATGATTCACTATCCAATGTGTTGATTGATAATAGATCTGCGTTGAATGTTATATCGAGGAGTACGCTTATGAAGTTTAAATATCAAGGAACGCCTATGCGCCCGAGTGGCATCATTGTGAAAGCGTTTGATGGATCAAGGAAATCTGTTATTGGTGAAGTGGACTTGCCTATTCATATAGGACCACATTTGTTTCAGATAACTTTCCAGGTCATGGACATTGTTCCCTCTTATAGATGTTTGCTAGGACGACCGTGGATTCATGAGGCAGGGACTGTCACTTCAAATTTACACCAGAAACTGAAGTTTGTACGTGAAGGGAAATTAGTGATCATAAATAGGGAACTTGCAGTATTGATATCTCATTTGTCCTCTTTCAGCATTGTGGAGGCGGATGAAGCTGCTGTTGGAACCCAGTTCCAAGCCCTCTCTATTGACAATATAAGAGGAAATGAGAATTCCATGGTATCACTTAAGGATGGGCAGCAGGTTGTGCGTAAGGGTCATAGTGAAGTGTGGGGACAGATTGTGGATCCACTTGTGAACAAGAATAGAGCTTTCTTGGGGTTCTCTTTGAAAAATGACAAAGGTAAGGGCATGAAGCCGAAGTCTGCTGCGGGTAAGTATCAAGAAATATTCCATAGTGGAGGTTATCTTCATCCAACAGTTTCCATGATTAACGCCATTGTAGAAGATGTAGCAGAGCAGGGAATGCTGAATTATGTGACGTACAAAGTTAGGGTTCAGAACTGGATCACCATTGATGTTCCCTCTTGCATGCATGTTTCAAAGTAATTTGTTTTGTTAATCTTTTTGAAAAAGACTTTCACTCTGCCCAAGGTGGAAGTATTAATGTTGTAGGGCTTATTTGTTTGTTGTGACTGTTAAAATCAATAATAAAAGTTGTCTTTGTTTCCCAAATTGTGTCTTTATTTTCTGCTTTTTATTGGAAAATGGTAATAAAAAAAAACCTTTCAAAATAAATAATAACTGAAATTCAATCTGCATGATCACTTGTTATATGTGTCAGTTTCTAAAAGTAATCATAAATCATATGTGCAGATTAATTAAAAAACCCGTTGAATATAATGACCCTGCACCGTCTCCCAACTTTGAATGTCATGTGTATGGGTCTGAAGAAGAAGATTATGATGAGGTTCCAGAAGAGGTCTCACAGTTTCTTGAGCACGAGGAAAATACCATTCATCCATATAAAGAGCCATTGGAAGTGATCAATTTGGGTTCAGAAGAAGATCCGAAGGAAGTCAAGATTGGAGCATTGCTGCATCCTGTTGTGAAGAGCAGGTTGATTGAGTTGTTGAAATAGTATGTGGATATTTTTGCTTGGTCTTATCAAGATATGCCTGGTCTAGATACAGATATTGTAGAGCACCGTTTGCCATTGAAGCCATAATGTCCGCCAATTAAATAAAAGTTAAGAAGAACTTACCCAGATATGGCAGTGAAAATCAAAGAGGAGGTTCTAAAGCAGATTAATTCTGGTTTTATTTTGACGTCAGTGTATCCTCAATGGATTTCCAATATTGTCCCAGTACCGAAAAAATATGGAAAAGTCCTCATGTGCATAGATTACAAAGATCTAAATAAAGCTAGTCCAAAAGATGACTTTCCATTACCACCCATTGATATGTTAGTGGATAACACAACAAAATTCAAAGTATTCTCATTCTTGAACGGATTTTCCTGGTATAATCAAATAAGAATGGCTCCGGAGGACATGGAAAAAACAACGTTTATCACACCCTAGGGAACATTCTGTTACAGAGTGATGCCCTTCGGGTTGAAGAACGCTGGTGCAACGTATCAGAGGGCTATGACAACCCTATTCCATGATTTGATGCACAAGGAAATCGAAGTATATGTTGATGATATGATTGCTAAATCCCAGACTGAAGAAGGTCATGAAGAAGATTTGTTGAAGTTGTTTTAGCGTTTAAGGAAGTATCGTCTCCGCTTGAATCCAAGTAAATGGACCTTCGGTGTTCGATCAGGAAAATTGTTGGGTTTCATTGTCAGCCAGTAAGGAATTGAAGTTGACCCTGATAAAGTAAAAGAAATTCAAGAGATGCCAGCGCCAAGAACTGAAAAGCAAATCAGAGGTTTCCTCGGGCGTTTTAATTATATTTCCAGATTCATTTCCCACATGACTGCAACATGTGAACCAATCTTTAAGTTGTTAAAGAAAGATCAAGGTTGTGTATGGACGGATGACTTCCACAGGGAATTTAAAAGTATTAAAGAATATCTGCTTGAACCTCCTATCTTGCTCCCTCCCGTCAAAGGAAGACCGTTGATTCTGTATCTGAAAGTGTTAGATAAATCCATGGGTTCTACTCTGGGGCAACAGGATGAAATAGGGAAGAAGGAGTTCTCCATTTATTATCTCAGTAAAAAATTCACTTATTGTGAGTCGCGGTATTCCATGCTGGAAAAGACATGTTGTGCTTTGGCCTGGGCGGCAAAGCGTTTGCGGCAGTATATGTTGAATCACACTACTTGGTTGATCTCCAAAATGGATCCAATCAATTACATTTTTTAAAAGCCTTCTCTTACAGGGAGAATTTCTCGCTGGCAGATGTTGTTATTTGAATATGATATTGAATACCTCACTCAAAAAGCTATTAAGAGCAGTGTGTTAGCAGATTATCTTGCTCACCAACCAGAGGAGGATCACCAGTCTGTAGAATATGAATTCCCCGATGAGGATGTGATGGTCTTGAAAGTGAAGGATTGTGATGAGCCATTGCCTGAGGAAGGTCCCGACCCTGAATCTCGCTGGAGTATGATACTCGATGGAGTTGTAAATGCTCATGGTAAAGGAATTGGTGTCGTTATTGTCAGTTCACATGGATCGCACATTCCTTTTACCGCAAGGATAACATTTGATTGTACTAATAATATGGCAGAATACGAGGCTTGCATCATGGGTCTCCAAGAAGCTATTGATCTTAGAATTAAAAATCTAGATGTGTATGGTGATTCAGCTTTGGTAATAAATCATATTAAAGTAGAATTGAATACTCGTCATTTCGGATTGATCCCTTACAAAGATTATGCTAGAAGATTGTTACCCTTATTTAAAAAAGTTGAATTCCATCACATTCCTAGAGATGAAAATCAAATGGCGGACGATCTGGAAACTCTGGCTTCTATGTACCAAGTGAATACTTGGAATAATATACCTCGAATTACGGTTTGATGAATGGATAGGCCCGCTCATGTGTTTACAACAGAGGAGGTAGCAGATTAAAAACCTTGGTATCATGATATCAAGCATTTTCTTCAGACTCAAGAATACTCGATTGGTGCATCGAAGAAAGATAGAAAGACACTGAGAAGATTTGTTGGTAGTTTCTTCCTTAGTGAAAATGTGTTGTATAAAAGAAATTATGACATGGTCTTGCTCAGATGTGTGGATAGACACGAAGCAGGCATGTTGATGTATGAGGTTCATGAAGGTTCATTTGACACTCATGCTAATGGACATTCGATGGATAAAAGGATGCTAAGGGAAGGTTACTATTGGCTGACAATGGAATCTAATTGTTATAAATTTGCAGAGAAGTGTCATAAATGTCAGATTTATGCAGATAAGGTCCATGTGCCTCCGACACTTCTCAATATGATTTCCTCCCCGTGGCCTTTCTCTATGTGGGGTATTGACATGATAGGGATGATAGAACCCAAATCTTTGAATGGACATCGTTATATCTTGGTAGAATTTGATTACTTCACCAAATGGGTGGAGGCTGCTTCATTTGCCAATGTTACTAAGCAGGTGGTTGTGCGCTTCATCATGAAAAATCTTATATGTCGGTATGGTGTGCCGAGCAGAATTATCACCGACAATGGCTCGAATTTGAACAAAAAATGATGACAGAACATTGTGAGGAATTCAAAATTGTCCATCATAATTCATATCCGTATAGGCCGAAGATGAATGGGGCTGTTGAAGCTGCTAATAAGAATATCAAGAAAATTATCTAGAAAATGGTTGTTACTTATAAGGATTGGCATGAAATGCTACCTTTTTCTCTGCATGGATATCGAACATCTGTCCGCACTTCAACAGGAGCAACCCCGTTCTCCCTGGTGTATGTAATGGAACTTGTACTCCCAATCGAGGTTGAGATTCCCTCTTTGCGTGTGATAATGGAAACCAAGTTGTCAGAGGCTGAATGGGTCCAGAACCGGTTTGACCAATTGAATTTGATTAAGGAGCAGAGGATGACAGCTTTGTGTCATGGCCAGTTATATTAGAAAAGGATGAAGAAAGCTTTTGATAAGAAGGTCAAACCATGTGAATTCAGAGAAGGCGGCCTCATTCTCAGGAAGATCATGTCTTTCAACACTGATTCTAGGGGCAAGTGGACTCCCAATTTTGAAGGCCCATATGTTGTCAAGAAAGCCTTCTATGGAGGTGCATTAATTCTTGAAACTATGGATGGTGAGGAGTTCCCACGTCCCATGAATGCTGATGCAGTCAAGAAATACTTCACCTAAAGGAATAAAAGAACAGCTCGCTAAGTTGAAAACCCAAAAGGGCAGCTTAGGCAAAAAATAACGTCTCGGTATGCCGAAAACCCGACAGGGCTATCTAGGAAAAAGTTAGAGACATAAGCAGAATAAATTTCCCGCTAAGCTGAAAACCCGCATGGGCAGCTTAGGAAAAAGCTAGGGACTTTCTTGGCAAGTAACTACATCAAATAAGACTTGATCATTGGAGCAACAATCTTCTTGGATTCTTATCACACTTCAACAGAAGATGCTACTCAGGATTTCAAAATTTGTTAGAAGGGATAGTGGTCATTGTATCTCAATGTATCTTTTCCATTATATATTACCATTTTTTGAACTTTGTAATTATCCATGGAGTCTCGCCATTCGCAGACTACCATTATATTAATGAAATTTGAGCTTTTACCCAATTCTTTGTATTTCTTATTTTATTTAGCTTGCAAAGACTACATTTATTATTGATAGTATTTTTCAAAGAAAAAAGATTAAATAACAAAATCGACTTTTTCAAAAAGAATTTACAATTTGCTTTTACTTTGGAATTTATGATGCGAAAAAAACAACAACAACAACAAAATGGTGATCCCAGGAATGAACAAACTTCGGTTTGTTTTAAGTTTTTTTCCCCTCAGGAAGGTTTACTCAGGATGATTCACCGTATTGGGTTCGTGACTCTGGTATCCTCAGTCAAGTTTGGATTCATTTCTCCTCTTTTATGAGTTTTCATGATGTGAAGTTTCAATCCGAGATTTCTCCAGTAAAGTTTTCGTTCAGTCTAATGGAAGTTCTTTCTCTCAAGAACTTGGTACCATAATCACTCTTGAAGAACGTAGGTCCCTGGTTTCTCTAGTGAAAAATGTATTGTGGTTTTCCCTTTGAGGACGTGGTGTTAACCTCCTCAATGAAGTAGGCCTGAATGCCCCAGTGAATGTTTTGATGATTTGGTGTCCATCTGCTTTACTTGAGACTGGTTTTTCAATCCCCAGTAAAAGTGTTACTTTTGAAAACTCTTGTTTCCCCAGTGAAGCCTGGAGAAGGATGTTCTATCCCTGTATCTATATTATTCAGTCACTTTGTTTTGTTTACTTTCGGATTATGTTTCTCCCCAATAAAGCAAAAGTAGGCAGTAGGTTTTGTTTCTTCAGTTGGCATTTAATTTTCCTTGGAATGATCATCTTGGATGTGGTTTAGCCGAGTGTTGTTTGTGCCAGAGTTGGTTTTCCATGGATACTCCAAGTGTTGTATATCTGTTTTGTCAGCATACACATGATAACACTTATACATTCATACATACATCATGCATAGCTAAAATTGGCAAATCATTGTTCACTTACATTTTTTAATATTTTTGTTGACATATCACCCTGTTTTGCAGAGTTACGTTGTCCTCTCTTCAATAGAGTGTTGGCCTTAAGCATAAAGCTTATATTCTTTCAATGTCCCCACTGAGTTGTCCCTCGTGGAAGATTTTTTCTTTAGCCTTCCTGTACAGCTCCTTGTTTGGATGGATTTGGTTTCCCCTCTTGATTTTATTTCTCAAAGGATGTATTTTGGTTGACTGTTTCATTCCAGTTTATTTCTGGTTTGAATATGTGGTTCCACAATAATATTATTTACTTTGGATTTCTAAACTTCGAGTTTTGGTTGGTGCATTTATTTTGCACGAGAAGACTTTATCTCCTCAGCAGGAACATCGTGGCCTTTCCCCATGAAGTCATATTACTTTCCCCAGGAAATCATATTTATTTCCACGGGAACTCATATTTCTATCCCTAGAAAGTCATTTCTTTTTACAATCCTCCATGACAATAAGTGACAAGTCTCTTTATTTGATAAACTTGTGCTTCCTTGTAAAAGTCGACGTAACTTTTTTTTGCTATCTCCTCTATGAGTGGATAGTTTATAGTTCATCGTCAGTTTAAGCCAGTGGATGGAAAGACTTTCAAATTCGCAGAAACAGCTCGATGTGAAATCTTTGCAAGTGGAAGTCTCTTTATTTGAGACAGCTTCCCCTTTCTAGGAAAAGTGCCTCGATTAAAGAAGAAGTTGAGACCCATTCTAGGCGAAATGCCAGAATTTTGGGGAAAATTGTTATCTTTTTGCTACCCTCAGTGAACGTTGGTAGTTCATCATCAGTGAATGGTGATGCTAGGATGTATTTTCTCTCTACCTTCAGTGAAAGTTGGTAGGTCACCTTCAGTGAAAGTTGGTGATTGTTATCTTTTTGCTACCCTCAGTGAACGTTGGTAGTTCATCATTATTGAACGGCGATGCTATGATATATTTTCTCTCTACCTTCAATGAAAGTTGGTAGATCACCATCAGTGAAAGTTGGTGTTTTTTATCTTTTTGCTACCCTCAATGAACGTTGGTAGTTCATCATCAGTGAACAACGATGCTATGATATATTTTCTCTCTACCTTCAGTGAAAGTTGGTAGGTCACCTTCAGTGAAATTTGGTGATTGTTATATTTTTGCTACCTTCAGTGAACGTTGGTAGTTCATCGTCAGTGAACGGTGATGCTATGATATTTATTCTCTTTCTATCTTTAGTGAAAGTTGGTAGGTCATTTGCAGTGAACGTTAGTGATTGTTATCTTTTTGCTACCTTCAGTGAACGTTGGTAGTTCATTATCAGTGAACAGTGATGCTGTGATATTTATTCTCTTTCTACCTTCAGTGAAAGTTGGTAGGTCATTGGCAGTGAACGTCGATGATTGTTATCTTTTTTCTACCCTCAGTGAACGTTGGTAGTTCATCGTCAGTGAAAGGCGATGCTATGATATTTCTTCTCTTTCTACCTTCAGTGAAAGTTGGTAGATCACCATCAGTGAAAGTTGATGTTTGTTATCTTTTTTCTACCCTCAGTGAACGTTGGTAGTTCATCATCAGTGAACGATGATGCTATGATATTCTTCTCTTTCTACCTTCAGTGAAAGTTGGTAGATCACCATCAGTGAAAGTTGGTGTTTGTTATCTTTTTGCTACTCTCAGTGAATGTTGGTAGTTCATCGTCAGTGAACGCCGGTGCTATAATATTTCTTTTCCTGCTACCCTCAGTGAACGTTGGTAGCTCACCGTCAGTGAACGTCAGTGTTGTTATTTCTTTTCCTTCTACCCTCGGTGAATGTTGGTAGCTTTACCTCCAATAGGAGTTGGTGTATCCTTTGACCATTTTACCAGCCTCTCTGAGTCGGGTCTTTTGATCCACCAGTGATTTATTTTCCTGGATAGGTAGCTCTCTTGTTTCTTTATTATTGTTACATCCCCATTGGTGTTTTGCGTCTCTTTCGTCTTTCTCATATGCATTCATGATCATAAACATTTGCATGGCATCTTAGGGCCAAAAATAGGGTTTGTTTTATATTTATGTATCTTCGATCGCGTCGACACGAAGATTTTTAACCTTCGTATCTCTGGATAGAAGAAACTTAAATAAGGGCAGCTGTCATACCTCAATTTTTCCTCTAAGATCCCTTCATCATACCATGTTTATTCATTCACAACAAGATCACATTAGGATTCTTGGTTCCCCTCCCTATATTTAGCTTTTCTCTTTGACGAATCACCAAGCACCTTGACTTGTGTTCTTTTGTTATCATGAATATTTTTGTATTGATTTCTTCTTTTAATTAATGAAATGCAATGTTGGTTTGTCCTGCTGCTTACTCATGTAGGTAAAGGCAATAAGATTCAACTAGTTTCTCCATGGGTTCATGAGTTTATTTCCATGCCCTAGTCAATAAAGCTTGAGAAGTTCAAACCTCACCATTGGATTTTTTTTGGAATATATGGAATGGCAAGGTTATTTTGGTTCACCACATTTCAACGTTATCATATTTGGTTGAAAAGCACAAGGGATTGATTGGAGAAGTTGTCATGCTTGGACAATTCTTTGTTCCCATTGGTCACAAATGCATATTTCTCTCAATTCTCAAGATATGGAAGTGGTTGTGGTTGCTTTGAGTTCTCATTATCATCCTCAACAACTTATATTTACAAAGAATTTTTTTTGGTACAAGAAGTTTGTTCAAAATTGTCAAAGTTCCTCAAGGCATGTTTCTTAATCTAGGAGCCAAGGTTTTGAACTTCAAAGGAGTATATCTTTACCATCTTTTAATATCTTTGAGTTATTCCAAAGAAATCATTCTCTTCAAAGGGGTATTAACAAATCACTTCAAAAGTTCCAAGGAGTTTTCATGTGGAAGAAACTTGATGAGGAAGAAAGATTACAAGTCCTCTAGATGAATCCCCAATTTTTCATGTGTGACTTCAAATGAGCATAACTTGGTAAATTTTTATCACCTTTAGCCCATTCTATTTCCATAATGATCTTGAATATGTGAAATTTTTGCTTTATTTTATGTGCAATGTGATAAAATGGATGGATGTTTCCTTAAGGATACAAAAGATTATAGGTCATTTTATGAAATTTTGCCAACTTCAATAAGTCATAACTTTCTCAATTTTGGGAGATTTTTAATAGTTCAAGTTTCAAAATGTCATTCAAGAGATCTACTTCATGCCATCTTTTTTGGTCAAGAGCAAATTCCAAGTGGAAGGACATGTTTGGTTGCGAAACAATATAGGTCACTTTTGAAGAAAAACTTGAAAAACTTCTAAGTATGGAAAGTCAACTTCTTTTTCCCAAATTTGACTAATTGTAACTTTCAGCTCAAACATCCATTTGATTCCATTATTTTCCCATTGCAAAGCTTGTAACCTCATCTTTCTAAAGCATCAAGAATAATTCCTTAAGACCCCTTGAGTTGAGAATGCAATTGTATTGAACTTCGTAACTTGGATCTGAAGTTTCTCCATAAGTCAGAATTTGAAGTCTTTGTTTTGGCCTCTAATCACAAGTTTTCCACGCGTTTTTGCCTCTAAACATGTTTAGTGAAGTTCCAAAATTGTTTAGCACTTCAAAATGCAAGGATTGGATGAGTTTTGGTGAAAATTAGATCACACTTCACTCGTGCATCAGGTTTGCACGAATTCCCTCTAAAATGTATCATTCACTCTTCCTTTTGATCCCATTTGCTTCTCCTATAAATACATGAATTATCCCATTTATTTTCTCAAGCTTGGATAGCCAGAATCACCCTGCCAAACTTGTTCCATAACTCAGAATTTAGTAACTTAGAAACCCATACACAAGCCTTTTTCAATCCGATTTTTTCATCAATTCACCTTCCTTGATCTTCCCTGAAGCTAACCATATAATTACATTCGAGAATCGTTCCCTATACTCCTCCATAGAAGTCCAGCTTCAGAGCTCTGCAACTCAACTTCAATAGCTAGATTCCTTCATTAATTCTTTAAAACATTGATATCATTGTGATCCTCTCATTTCCCTGGTTCTAGTCGCAACACTTACCTTTTACTGGAAACACGTTTTGACCATGAAATTTCAAATTCCTTTTCAAAACTTTCTTTCAAAATTGCTTGAGCTACAATTTATATAAATTTGGCGCAAGGATGTGGTTGTCTTCATCTTGAAGAGACGAAGTGAATGACATAGATCTAAGCTTCTGATTTTACAGTTTGAGAGACCTGGAATTCACGATGGTTGGAGGTTGAACATGACCAACGTGTCATCTTCCAACCAATGATGGCACGCCACTTGTTATTTTTGAATTCTTATTTAATAATTGATTCAGTGTTTTACTCACTAATGACCATGATATGCACATCGCGCCAGATCCCTTGTATTTGATTACTAACGCATTTTTTTACTCTCATCCAATGGTCCACATATTTTTTACTTTTATTTTCTTTTCTGATTTTTATATTTAATTGTTTTAAACTTTAAAAAATCATAGAAAACTCATTTTAGTCCAAAAAATCTGGAAAAAAATTATGAATTTTTTTTTTCATTATTCTCTTTCTGATTTTTATTTTTTCATAATTTAATTTTGTGTTTTGGTATTTTTTATAAATTTACACTTTATTGGAATTGTTTTAAATGTTTAAAAATACTTTTATGTATTTTTAAATTCTGAAAAAATTATGGAATGATCCAATGATATTGTGACAAATATTAGTGACCTTATTTTATTTTTATTTATGACTTTGCTATTTTTTTTATCATTTATGGTTTATTTTACCCATTTCTTTTAATTTTTAAAATAGTTTCTGACTTTAAAAAATTACCAAAAAATTTATAAAATCATTTGAGCCATTTTCTAATTTTTCTATGGTCTTGATTTTTATTTCTTGATTAATTTGAACATAGTTGATATTTTTCTCTTTTATTTATATTTTTAAACATTATTTTAAAACCTTTTTGTATATACTAAAATGTAATATTATTTTGTGACTATTTTTTGGCTGATCTTCGGTTAAATTATTGATCATAAACTTTATTAACATCATTGGATCCATGGTGTTGAGTCCAACTCAACAAAAATGGATGAATGATTTTAATAATAGTTTGATTAAATTTAATCCAAAAGTGGTTTTTATATTCTCTCCCACCCCTCTTCATCTCATCCTCTTCTTATTGCACTAAATGTTGTTGGAGCATGATCTCTATATCATGTCTCAAAACAAATGGTGCATATATTGCTATTGACCGGCCTCAAAATAGGTGTGACTTCTATATAAGTGCCCTTACGATTGCTTAACATAGCGCTAAATTTTGTCCCGATTCAAATAAATGATCATTTGTGGCCCAAACTTATATTTGCAAGCCCAAGTATGTTAATTTGATCTCTTTGATCCAATAACCTTGAGATTCATTATGTGGAGGCTTTGGTTCTACCAATCCTCTAATGGATCTACAATACCTTTGGTCAACGTGGATCACTTAAACATCGTTGATCATTAAATGATACTCATAAGGATTCCAAATGGATGATATACTTGACAAAAAGCAAATGCAACTTGTTGTGTGGAGGCTTTGGTTCTACCAATCCTCTAATGAGTTCCAAATTCAAGTTTCAATATAATCATCCAACTAACCACTAATAACTAATAATTGACTTTATCCTTTATTCTTTTATTATGTTCCCCCTTTATTTTTATGCACTATTTACTTTTAGCATTTACATTTCATGCCATTTTCATCTTTTCTCATTTGAGCATTTACTTTCTTGTCATTTTTATTTTGCTCACTTGAGCTTTTCTTTTCTTTTTCTTAAGATACTTAATAATCAATATGAACCATAAAATCCTTAGTGATACTTGGACTATTTGGTTACTATCCTTGGCATTATGGAGTGTTGGACTTTTTGGACTAAGGATTAGAAACCTTGGCCTATGATTGGAGACCTTGTAACCTTATCTGATTATTTTGTCTGGAGCTCTTGAGGTTTACCTCAAGGCATTGGGTTGTTTGTTTGTTTTGTGTGCAGGTTATTGTGATTACACTCTTTGTTTGTAATATGGAATTCACCCGTATACAGCTATAGCGGTAGAAATGTTCAAGACTAAGCCATTGGATTGACTAGACTTTATACAAATCAAAATAAAAATCACCAATGTGCTTTATTATTTCCAAAGGAATGGGAAAAGATCGAATAACCCAAAAAAGGGGGAAAGATTCAAGGTAAGAGGGTTGGTTATACACAGGGAAGGTATTAACACCCTAAACATCTACGGTACTCTGCAAGAGCCTCTTTGTAAAATCTGTAAATTTTGGCTATAAAAATGTGTTGTATATAAAATGGATGGTGGAGGTGAGAAAATAAATATATTTTTATGATTTTTGCACCCGCCGCGGTTGCGAACCTTTAGTGCCTACGTACCACCTTTCGTGCAATAGGGGATCAGGGTACACGTAGTTCCTCTTTTAAAAGATTTGAAACATAAGTATGTTGGTTAATTTTAAGAGATAAGGCATCATCGTCATTGTCCGTGTGGAAAACATACTTACTACCCACAATCATGAGGAAGGATAATTTGCATCATCTCAAAGGGGAGGATATGGCTTGGATTTTAAAATCAACAATGCCTCACTCAACACCCAAGTTGAAAATGTCTCTCTTCACTATATATTGTAGAAGTATAGTTGTTTGCATCACTACAAGGATTGACAAGAGTCTAATCTTTTAAGAAAAAGTTTAAGGGTAAAAGCCAAAGTGGAAAAAATGGTTTGAAATGAGATTGGTTGACTTTTAGTCTTCTCATAAATAAATGTCAAAGTATTATTAAATTGATTGAGGTTTATTTATAAAAAATGTTTTGAAAATGTATGGACATAAGTCCAAGTTTATTTTATAGTGGTTCAAGTTTAAAAAACAAGAAGGGTTTTCAAAAGGAGGGAGAAGATATTTGAAATTAAAGAAGATGGGAGGAGAAGAAAAGGCTATCCTAAAGCATAAGGTAAAAGCTAAGGATAAGGACCATTTAACCAACAAGAAGCCAAAATCATGACATTATGAGTCAAGATAGAAACCCCATTTCTTTGGAGTGAAACCAAGCAAGCAAAGATACTAGACCTCTTCAAATGTGTTAAGTCTTCACAAAAATTGGGCAGAGTAATCGTTGTATACGGGTGAATTCCAGATTACAAATCAAGGATGCAATCACAAAAACCTGCACACAAAAACAAACAAGAAACCCAATGTCTTGAGGTAAACCTCAAGAGCTCCAGACAAAATAATCAGATAAGATCACATGGTCTCTAAGATAGGCCAAGGTTTCTAATCCTAAGTCCAGAAAAGTCCACTGCTCCATAATGGCAAGGATAGTAACCAAATAGTCCAAGTAGCATTAAGAGTTTTTTAGGGTTTATGTTGATTATTAAGTATATTAGGAAAAGAAAAGAAAAAGAAAAGCTCAATTGAGCAAAGTAAAAATTACAAGAATAAATAAATGCTCAAATGAGAAAAGATGAAAATGGCATGAAATGTAAAATGCTAAAAATAAATAGTATATAAAGCATAAAAAGAATAAAGCATAAAATAAACAAGTGAATAATTAGTGGTTAGTTGGATGACCATCTTGAAACTTGCATTTGGAACTCATTAGAGGATTGGTAGAACCAAAGCCTCCACACAACTAGTTGCATTTGCTTTTTGTCAAGTATATCATCCATTTGGAATTCTCGCAAGTACTATTTAATGATCAACGATGTTTAAGTGATCCGCGTTAACCAAAGGTGTTGTAGATACATTAGAGGATTGGTAGAACCAAAGCCTCCATACAATGAATATCAAGGTTATTAGATCAAAGAGATCAAATTAACATACTTGGGCTTGCAATCATAAGTTTGGGCCATGAATGACCATTTATTTGAATCGTGACAAAATTTAGGGCTATGTTAAGCAATCCAAATGGACTTATATAGAAGTCGCACCTATTTTGAGGCCGGTAAATAGCAATCTATGGACCATTTTCTTTGAGACATGATATAGAGATTATGCTCCAACAACACTTAGTGCAATAAGAATGGGGTGAGATGAAGGGGAATTAGGGTAAAAATGAAAACCACATTTGAATTAATATTTAATCAAACTATTATTAAAATCATTCATCCATTTTTTGTGGAGTTAGACTCAACACCATGGATCCAATGATATTAATAAAGCCATGATAAAAAAATCAACCCAAGACAGCCAGAAAATATTCACAAAATAATAATATGTTTAATATATGCATTAAAGGGTTTAAAAAAATGTAAAAAAAAGGAAAATAATGGGGAAAAAGTTAATTATATTCAAATTAATCAAGAAATGAAATATAAAACCATAGAAATATCAGAAAATAGGTCAAGTAATTATACAATTTTTTTGGGAATTTTTAAAAGTCAGAAATTATTTTTAAATATTAAAATAAATGGGTAAAATAGACAAAAATAGTAAAAAATAATAAAGTCAGAAACAAAAATAAAATAAAGTCACCAATATTTGTCACAATGTCATTGGATCATTCCATAATTTTTTCAGAATTTAAAAATGTTTAAAAGTATTTTCAAACATTTTAAATAAATCAAATTAGTGCAAAATTCATAAAAAAAATACCAAAACACAAAAAATAAATTGTGAAAAAATAAAAATCAGAAAGAGAATAATCAAAAATATTTTTCATAACTTTTTTTGGATTTTTTGGAATAAAAATGAATTTTCTATGATTTTTTGAAATTTAAAACAATTAAAATATAAAAATCAAAAAAAGAAAATAAAAGAAAAAGATGTGGACCATTGGATCAGAGTCAAAACGCGTTAGTAATCAAATCGAAGGGATATGGCGTGTTGTGCATATCATGGTCTTTACTGAATAAAGCACTAAATCAAATGTAAAATCAGAAATTCAAAAAATACAAATGGAACGCTTTCATTGGTTAGAAGGTGACACGTTGGTCATCTTTAACCTCCAGCCTCACGAATTGCAGGTCTCTCAAACTGTAAAATCAGAAGTTCAGACCTATGCCATTCGTTTCGTCTCTTCAAGACGAAGATAACCATACCCTCGCCCCATTTTTATATAAACTGTAACTCAAGCAATTTGGAAAGAAAGTTTTGAAAGGGGATTTGAAAATTCATGGTCAAAAAGTTTTTCCAGATAAAAGTAAGTGTTACGACTAGAACCAGAGCAATGAGAGCAACACAATGGTACCAAAGTTTTGAAGAATTGATGAAGGAATCTAACTATTAAAGTTGAGTTGCAGAGCTCTGAAACTGGACTTCTATGGAGCAATATAGGGAACGATTCTTTAATGTAATGGTATGGTTAGCTTCAGGGACGATCAAGGAAGGTGAATTGATGGAGAAAATGGATTGAAAAAGGCTTGAGAATAGGATTCGAAGTAACTGAATTCTGAGTCAGGAAGCAAGTTTGGCAGGGTGATTCTGGCCATATAAGCTTGAGAAAATGAATGGGATAGTACATATATTTATAGGAGAAGCAAATGGGATCAAAAGGAAGAGTGAATGATGCATTTTGGAGGGAATTCATGCAAACCTGATGCACGAGTGAAGTGTGACCCAAACTTCACCAAAACTCATCCAATTCTTGCGTTTTGATGCACTAATCCACTTGGGAAAGTGGGCTAATCATGTTTAGACCCAAAACACGTGATAATTTGAGGTTTAGAGGTTTTAACATGAAATTCAAATTCTGACTTGCAGGGAAACTTCAATTCCAAGTTACCACTTTTGAAACAATGGTATTTCCATCTCAGGGAGTCTTAAGGCATGATTCTTGATGCTTTGGAAAGATGAGGTAAAAAACTTTGCAATGGAAAAAGAATGGAATCAAATGGAGGCTTGAGCTGAAAATTACATGGAGGCAAAGTTGGAGAAAAAGAGTTGACTTGCCATACTTAGAAATATTTCAAATTCTTCTTTAAAAATGAGCTATAATCTCTTGCATCCAAACATGACTTTCCACTTAGAATTTGCTCTTCACCCAAAAAGATGGAATAAAGTAGATCTCTTGAATGACATTTTTCAATTTGAACCACTCAAAATCTCCAAAAATTGAGCAAGTTATGACTTGTTGAAGTTGACCAAAAATCATGAAATGACCTATAATCTTTTGCATTCTTAACGAAACTTCCATCCATTTTCTTACTTTGCACATAAAATAAGGCATGAAGTACACATACTTAAGATCATCATAGAAAAAGAATGGGCTTAAGGTGATAAAAATTGGCCAAGTTATGACAATTTGAAGTCACATATGGAAAATTATAGATTCAACTGGATAACTTGTGATCTTTCTTCTTCACCAAGTTCCTTCCACATGAAAACTCTTTGGAGCTTTTGAAGTGATTTGTTGGTAACTCTTTGAAGAGAAGAATGTTTTTGGAATCACTCAAAAATGACAAAAGATGAGCATGATATGCGTCTTTGAAGTCCAAAACCCTAGCCTCTAGATCAAGAGAATGCTTGGTGGAACTTTCCAAGTTTGAACAAACTTTTTGTGCCAATATTCTTCCTTTGTGAATTGAAATTGTTGAGGATGATGATGAGGACATATGGCCACCAAAACCAATTTCATATCAACTTCAAAACAACTTCAATGGTGAGGTTTGAATCTCTCAAGCTTTTGACTAGGGCATGGAATTAAACTCATGAACCCATGGAGCAACTTGCTAAACCTCATTGCTTTTACCTACATTATCAACAAGTAAGAAAAACTAATTTGGAATTTTATTAATTAGAGAGAAAAATCAAAGTACAATATATGTGATCATAAAAGCAAACAAATCAAGGTGCTTGGTAACTTCTCAAAGAGCAAAGCTAAAGATAGGGAAAAGAACCAAAATCCATAATGTGATTTTGTGGTGATTGAAACAATGTGGTATGATGAAGGGATCTTAGGGAAAAAAAATTGGGGTACAACAGCTGCCCTTATTTAAGTTTCTTCTATCCGGAGATACGAAGGTTAAAAATGTTCGTGTCGACGTGATCGAAGACACTTAAATATAAAACAAACCCTGTTTTTAGCCCTAAGATGCCATGCAAATGTTTATGCATATGAATGCATATGAACAGAAGAGACACAAAGTAGCATTGGGGAGGAAACACAAAATGTAGAAGCAAATGAGAAATCCCACCAGGAAAATAAATCACTGGTAAACCACGAGAATAGAATCAGAGATGAGGATAACAAGCATCAACATTCACTGCCGATGTACTATCATCGTTCTTTGAATATATCATACCACCGCTGTTCATTGATGATAAACTATCCATATTCACTGAATATAGCAAAAAGATAACAAAAACCGACGTTCACTGCCGATGTACTACCAACGTTCACTGAAGGTAGAAAGAGAAAATATCATACCATCGCCGTTCACTAACGATGAACTATCAACATTCACTAAAGATAGCAAAAAGATAACAAACACCGACATTCACTGCCGATGTACTACCAACGTTCACTGAAGGTAGAAAGATAAGATATCATACCACCGCCGTTCACTGATGATGAACTATCAACGTTCACTAAAAATAGCAAAAAGATAACAAACACCGACGTTCACTGCCGATGTACTACCAATGTTCACTAAAGATAGCAAAAAGATAACAAACACCTACATTCATTTCCGATGTACTACCAACTTTCACTGAAGGTAGAAAGAGAAGATATCATACCACCACCGTTCACTGACGATGAACTATCAACGTTCACTGAAGATAGCAAAAAGATAACAAACACCGACGTTTACTGCCGATGTACTACCAACGTTCACTGAAGGTAGAAAGAGAAGATATCATGTTTTCCAGAATTCTGTTATTCTGCCAAGAACAGGTCTCGACTTCTTCTTTAACCAAGGAGATCTGCCTGGAAAGGGTACTATGTAACCTGTCTCAAATAAAGAGACTAACACTTATTACCAAAAGGGAGCTGCAAAGAAAAATGGAATTCCAAGGATCTAAATATGACTTCCCGGAGAAATTCCATGATATTCCCACTGAGGAGATAAAGTCTCCTTGTTCAAAATAAATGCACAAGCAAAAATTCAAAGTTTTCAGAAATCCATAATACACGACATCGTCATGCAACCACAAATCCAATTCAGAAAAATACCGGAACAAGACAGCCAAAGCAGATTCATCCTTTGAGAAATAAACTCAAGAGGGAAAACCAAATTCAACCAATCAAAGAGCGCTGCAGTAAAGGTCAGAAACACAATGTCCATGAATGATGATTTTAGTAATGTATGATGAATGTATGAATGTACGAGTGCTATTGTGCATATGCTGATAAAAAGGATACATAATCTATGCAGACAAATGAAACTGCCTCAGTTACTAACAACATTGGGCTAAGCTTCAATCAGAAAGATTAATCCAGTAAAGGTGAAAGCGACTGCGGAAACCAAACCTATTGCATTAACTTCACTAGGGAGAACATAATCCGACTGTAGCTTAAATCAAACAGACACTAGGATAGAACACCCTGCTTCGTGTTCATCGGAGAAACAATTTTCCAAAAGTAACATGCCTATTGGAGATTGCAAGATCAACCTTAAATAAGGCAAACTGACGTCGAAACAACCAAACCTCACTAGGGAATTCAAGCCTACCTCCCAAGTGAAAAGAAACCGCGGGTTGAAAATTTTCATCACGAACCCTCATTCCAACAACAGATGCCCTAGGATAACCCTCCCGGGAGATCAAGAAGTCAACACTAGTGTCGATATTGTAAAAAGAGCAACACCTCAGTACACCAAGGGAATAAAGCCTTTCATCATATGAGGGAATACTTTGCTGGGGAAGCTGGGAAGAAGGCTTATGACCATGCAAACCCAAAATCAAAAGCGAATCAAGACTTGACTGGGGATAATGGGATCACCAACCCAAATATTGTACTTTGTACCCACTGATATCGTCTTTAACTATCTGGGAAACACACAAAGATTGCGCACATACCAGCAAAATGACTCGAGAAAACCTTTATGAAGGAATTAAATCTTCTTAAAGCAACCGGAATTTGTTCATCCATGGGATCACCATTTTTGTTGTCTTTGTTTCATCACAAATCCCAAAGTAAATTGAATTGTAAAGATCTCTTTTTTTTTTAAATTCAAATTTTCTTTTTAATCTCTTTGCTTTAAAAGTTATTATCAGTAATAAATGAAGTCTTTGCAAGCTAAATAAAATTAAGAATATAATGAATTGGGAAAAAGCTCGAATTTCATTAATAGAATGGTAGTCTGCGAATGGCAAGACTCCATGGATGATTACAAAATTTGGGAAATGGTAATACATAATGCAAAAGATACATTGAGATAAAATGACCACTATCCCCCCTAACAACTTTTGAAATCCTAAGCGGCAGCCTCCATTGAAGTATGGTGAGGATCTGAGAAGATTGTTGCTTTGGTGATCAAGTTTTGTCTGGCATAGTTACTTGCCAAGAAAATCCCTAACTTTTTCCTAAGCTGCCCTTGCGGGTTTTCAACTTAGCGAGAAATTTATTTTGTTTATGTCTCTAATTTTTTCCTAGACTTCCCTTTCGGGTTTTCGTCCTACCGAGACGCTCCTTTTTGCCTAAGTCGCCCTTTCGGGTTTTCAACTTAGCGAACTGTTCTTTTATTTCTTTGGGCGAAGTATTTCTTGACTGCATCAGCATTCATGGGACGTGGGAACTCCTTGCCATCCATAGTTTCAAGAATTAATGCACCACCAGAGAAGGCTTCATGACAACATAGTGCCTTCAAAATTGGGAGTCAACTTTCCCCTAGAATCAGCATTGAAAGACATGATCTTTCTGAGCACGAGTTGCCTTCTCTGAATTCACGAGGTTTGACCTTTTTATCAAATTCTTTCTTCATTCTTTTCTGATATAACTGCCCATGACACAAAGTTGTCATTCTCTTCTCTTCAATCAAATTCAATTGGTCAAACTCGTTCTGAACCCATTCAGCCTCTGTTAATTTGGCTTCCATTATCACACGCAGCAAGGGAATCTCTACCTCGACAGGGAGTACAACTTCCATTTCATACACTAGGGAAAACGGGGTTGCTCCTGTTGAAATGCGAACAAATGTTCGATATCCATGCATAGAAAAAGGGAGAATTTCATGCCAATCCTTATAAGAGACAACCATTTTCTGGATAATTCTCTTGATATTCTTATTAGCAGCTTCAACAACCCCATTCATCTTTGGCCTGCATGGAGATGAATTATGATGGAAAATCTTGAATTCTTCACATAGTTCTGTCATCATCTTGTTGTTCAAATTTGAGCCATTGTTAGTGATGATTCTGCTTGGCACACTATATCAACATATAAGATTGTTTTTGATGAAACGCACCACCACCTGTTTGGTAACATTGGCATATCAAGCAGCCTCTACCCATTTGGTAAAGTAGTCAATTGCTACCAAGATGAAATGGTGTCCATTCAAAGCCTTGGGTTCTATCATCCCGATCATGTCAATACCCCACATGGAGAAAGGCCATGGGTAGAAAATCACATTGAGAAGTGTCGGAGGCACATGGATCTTATCTGCATAAATCTGGCATTTATGGCACATCTTTGCAAATTTGTAATTATCGGATTCCATTGTCAACCAATAATATCCTGCCCTTAGCATCTTTTTAGCCATTAAATGTCCATTAGCATCAGTTCCAAATGAACCTTCATGAATCTCATGCATCAACATGTCTGCTTCGTATCTATCCACGCATCTGAGCAAGACCATGTCAAAATTTCTCTTGTATAGCACATTTTCATTGAGAAAGAAACTTCCTGCCAATCTTCTCAATGTCTTTCTATCTTTCTTTGACGCACCAAACGGGTATTCCTGAGTCTGAAGAAAATGTTTGATATCATAATACCAAGGTTTTTCATCTGCTACCTCCTCTGTCGCAAACACATGAGCGGGCCTATCTAGTCGTCGAACTGTAATTCAGGGTATATCATTCCAAGCATTTACTTGGTACATGGAAGCCAGAGTTTCTAGAGAATTTTCCATTTGGTTTTCATCTCTAAGAATGTGATTGAATTCAACTTTATTGAAGAATGGTATTAATCTTCTAGCATAATCTTTGTAAGGGATCAAGCCAGGGTGACGAGTGTCCCATTCTTCTTTAATCTGATTTATTACCAAAGCTGAATCACCATACACATATAAATTCTTTATTATGAGATCAATAGCTTCTTCAATACCCATGATGCAAGCCTCATATTCAGCCATATTATTAGTGCAATCAAATGTTAACCTTGCAGTAAAAGGAATATGCGATCTATGAGGAGTGACAATCACAACACCAATTCCTTTACCATAAGCATTCACAGCTCCATCAAATACCAAACTCCAACGAGATTCAGGGTCGGGGCCCTCCTTAGGAAATGGTTCATCACAATCTTTCACTTTTAAGAACATCACATCTTCATCGGGGAATTCATATCCTGCTGACTGATGATCTTCCACCGGCTGGTGAGCAAGATAATCTGCCAACACACTACTTTTGATAGCTTTTTGAGTGTGGTATTCAATATCATATTCAAATAACAACATCTGCCAGCGGGCAATTCTCGTAGTAAGAGCAGGCTTTTCAAAAATATACTTGACTGGATCCATTTTGGAGATCAACCAAGTAGTATGATTTAACATATACTGCCACAAACGCTTTGCCACCCTGGCCAAAGCACAACATGTTTTTTCTAGCATAGAATATCGCGACTCATAATCAGTGAACTTTTTGCTGAGATAATAAATGGTGAACTCTTTCTTTCCTGTTTCATCCTGTTGTCCCAGAATATAACCCATGGATTTATCTAACATTATCAGATACATAATCAACGGTCTTCCTTCTACAAGAGGGAGCAAGATAGGAGGTTCAAGCAGATACTCTTTAATACTTTCAAATTCCCTTTGGCAATCATATATCCACACACAACCTTGATCTTTCTTTAACAACTTAAAGATCGGTTCACATGTTGCAGTCATGTGGGAAATAAATCTGGAGATATAATTCGAACGCCGGAGGAAACCCCTGACTTGCTTTTCACTTCTTAGCGCTGGCATTTCTTTAATTTCCTTGACTTTGTCAGGGTCAACTTTAATTCCTTTCTAGATAACAATAAAAGCCAACAATTTCCCTGATCTAACTCCGAAGGTGCATTTATTTGGATTCAGGCGGAGACGAAACTTCCTCAAACGCCAAAACAACTTCAACAAATCTTCTATATGCCATTATTCAGTTTGGGATTTGGCAATCATGTCAATAACATATACTTTGATTTCCTTGTGCATCAGATCATGGAATAGGGTTGTCATAGCCCTATGGTACGTTGCACCAGCGTTCTTCAACCCGATGGGCATCACTCTGTAATAGAATGTTCCCTAGGGTGTGATAAACGTTGTTTTTTCCATGTCCTCTGGAGCCATTCTTATTTGATTATACCTGGAAAATCCGTCCTTCAACGAGAATACCTTGAATTTTGCTGTGCTATCCACTAGCATGTCCATGTGAGGCAATGGAAAATCATCTTTTGGACTAGATTTATTTAGACCTCTGTAATCTACGCACATGTGGACTTTTCCATCTTTTTTCGGTACATGGACAATATTGGAAATCCATTGAGGATACACTGGTGTCACAAGAAAACCAGCATTAATCTACTTTAGGACCTCCTCCTTGATCTTTACTGCCATATCTGGATGGGTTCTTCTCAACTTTTGTTTAACTGGCGGACACTCTGGCTTCAACGGTAAGCGATGCTCGAGAATGTCTGTATCTAGACCAGGCATATCTTGATTAGACCAAGCAAAAATATCCATGTAGTCTTTCAACATCTCCATCAACCCGCTCTTCTCATCAGGATGCAATGATGCTCTAATCTTAACCTCCTTCGGATCTTCTTCTGAACCCAAATTAACCACTTCCAAAGGCTTCTTATATGGCTGAATGGTATTCTCCTCGTGCTCAAGCAACCGTGAGACCTCTTCTAGAATCTCATCATAATCTTCTTCTCCGGCCCCAAACACAGGACAATAAAAGTTGGGAGAGGGTGCAGGGTCATTGTATTCAACGGGTTTTTTAATTAATCTGCACATTTGATTTATGATTTCTTTTAGAAATTGACACATATAACAAGTGATCATGCAAATTAATTTTCAGTTATTACTTATTTTGGAAAGGGTTTTTTTATTAGCATTTCCGAAGAAAAAGGCAGGAAATAAAAGACATAATTTGGAAGTAAAAACAACTTTTATTAATGATCTTATGAATTATAGCAAATGGATAAGCCCTACAACATTAATACTTCCACCTTGGGCAGAGTGAAAGCTTTTCAAAAGAAAGAAACAAATTAACAAAACAAATTACTTTGAAACATGTATGCAAGAAGGAACATCAATGGTGACCCAGTTCTGAACTCGGACTCCATGCGTCACATAATTAGGTGCTTTCTGTTCAGCTTCATCCTCTTCAACAACATTAATTCCAGAACCAATCGGATGAAGGTAGCCTCCACTGCGAAAAACATCATGATAATTGTTCACAAAAGACTTTGCTTTCAAACTTTCTCCATTACCATTCCTCGAAGAGAAACCTAAACCAGCTCTGTTTTTGTTCACGGGTGGATCCACAAGTCATCCTCAAACTGCATTATGACCATTGCGCACAACCTGCTGCGCATCCTTCAAAGAAACCACGGAATTCTCATTCTTCCTTATGTAGTCAATGGATAGGGCTTGGAACTGGGTTCCAACAACATCCTCATCCGCTTCTACAATACTGACAGAGGATATATGGGATTTCAACAACGCCTGCTCCCCATTTATGATCACTATCTTCCCTTCACGCACAAACTTTAGCTTCTGATGTAGATTTGAAGTGACATCCCCTGCTTCGTGTATCCATGGCCGTCCAAGCAAACAACTATACGCGACAATAATATCCATTACCTGGAAAGTTATCAAGAAAAAATGTGGTCCTATATGGATGGGCAAGTCCACTTCACCGATGACAGATTTCCTCGACCCATCAAAAGCCTTCACAATGATGCCACTCGGGCGCATAGGTGTTCCTTGATACTTTAACTTCATGAGGGTACTTCTTGGTATAGCATTCAACGCAGATCCATTATCAATTAGCACATTAGATATCAAGTCATTCTTGCAGTTCATGAATATGTGGAGGGCCAGGTTGTGATTCCTCCCTTCATCTGGTAACTCATCATCGCAGAAACTCAAGTTATTACATGACGTAATGTTTCTAATTACGCTGCTGAATTGATCCAACGACATGTCATTTTCTACAAAAGCTTGGTCTAGTACTCTCATCAATGATTCCATATGAGCGGAGGAATTCATCAGTAATGCCAGGATGGATATCTTTGAAGGAGTCTGCAATAGCTGATCTACAGTTTTGTAGTCGCTCATCTTAATTACCTTCAGGATATCATCCACTTCTTTCTCAAATGTGGATCCACTAGTCTCTCCTGCAACCTTCTTAGGCTCATCGTTCTCAGCAATTTTCTTTCCAGCAACAACATCTTTTGGAATAACCGGCACAAACACACGACCACTACGGGTCACCCTGCTATTATCAGCTATATTCCCAACATCTAGCATTGGCTGGATGGGAACCTCCACCACGTCTTCTAAGATTGTAGCGTTGTATTTGTAAGGCACATCATTATCCAATTCATAAGGAACAGGTCCTGGCAAACTAATTACCAATGGGGTAACAGCTGGTTTGCTATGGTACTCCACCTCAAGATGAGCGGGTGCACAAAACAAGGTACAATGATGTTTACACCTTCCTCAACACAATCAGCCCTCAAAAGGTCATTTCCGGCAAACAAATCTTCGTCTGAAGAAAAATACTCATCCGGGGAGGCATATTCTTCCTCTGACTCTTCTTCCATCAAACAAACTTCAACCATATCAATCTCGTGATAAACATCTCTCTGTCCTGTGATCTTGATAGTCCCATTGTCTAACAGCAGCTGAACACCCTCTCTCACAATAGAACATCCTTGGGGGTCTCAACAGCAAACTATGCAAGACCCATATTGGTGTTCCACCTGACCAGCAGTACGACAAAAGCTAGCATGCAACTGTATGAGATCTTCATTCAAATGCTCTACTTAAAAAATTCTGAATTCACCCAGACATCCAAAAACCATATTCACTTCCTCCTTATATTCTTCCCTAGGCCTGATTATATGGATTAAACCTTCATCCATCATCTCCTGCAAATCAACCTTTATCTTCTCGGAACCCTGGATGTTTGTGCTGCAAACAGCACAACCAGCATGGTCATGCGTATAATAACTGAATTCACATAGATCTGCATGCATCTTTACCAAATCCCCTCTAACCAGATTAATGTCAAAAATCCGGAAATCATAGGGACAACCGGCTACCATATTCACAACATTCACCCCCCCCCCCCCCCCCCCCCCCGTGCTTGGGTAGAGGATTATCTTTCACATTAGGTCTCATGTCTTTAAAAGATAAAATTCCGGACTTCACCAACCTTTGAACTTCGGTACTCAAAGGGTAACAATTCTCAACACTATGCCCTGGTGCTCCCTGATGAAAGGCGCACATCTGGTCTTCTTTCTAATACCAAGGAAAAGGTGATGGTAATGCTGGGGGTGGTCGTGTCTGGACCAACTTCTTCTGAATCAATGCTGGTAGTAGCTCTGCATAACTCATGGGAATAGGGTCGTAGTTCTCCCTTCTATGATTATTCCCTTGGTTCCCCTGTTGGGATTGTCTTTGATAAGAAACGGTAGTTGGAGCGGAATTCATAACAGGAGTCATTGAAGCAACTTGCTGGTGACACTGAAAATTCCTTCTAGGAGCATTCACTCTCCTCTCTTGTATGACAGCATTGGTATCCCCCTCTTTCTTCTTTGTAAACCCATAAGCTGGCTTCTTCATACCTCCAGATCCGTCACCCTTTGTCAAACGGCCTTCTCTTACTGCCACTTCTAGGCGGACACCCATTCCTACAATCTCTGTAAAATCACTCGGGGCACTTGCTAACATTCTTTCGTAGTAGAAGGCACTCAGCGTCTTCAGAAAAATTTTAGTCATTTCTTTTTCCTCCATTGGAGGAATCACTTGTGCAGCCACTTCGCACCATCTCTGCGCATATTCTTTAAACGATTCTCTGTCTTTCTGAACCATGGCTCTAAGCTGGTCACGATCGGGTGCCATGTCCACATTGTACTTGTATTGTTTTATGAATTCTTCTATCAAATCATTAAAGGTATGGATGTTGGTGCTATCTAAAATCATGTACCATTTCAATGTTGCGCCGATTAGACTATCCTAGAAAATGTGAATTAGCAGACGTTGATCATCAGTGTGGGTTGACATTCTCCTTACACACATCACCAAATGAGCACGAGGGAAACTGTTGCCCTTGTACTTCTCAAACTCAGGGACCTTGAACTTAGCAGGCACTTTAACAGTTGGGACCAAACACAGCTCATTCACGTTCTTCCTAAATAACTATTTTCCCCTAAGAGCCTTCATCTCTCTTTGCATTCTATCAAACAGCTCTTGGAAATCATCCATTATGTCATAAAGACCCAAATCTTCACTCGGTAGAGGGAAAGGACGACACACATCTTTAAACAGAACCAAATTCACCGAAGGAGGTGTAGCAGGAATAATATGCACCACAGGAGGTGCTGGAGTAACGAAATTTGGAACCACTGGAGAATCTTGGGGGCCCAAATTAAAACCTTCAGGTGCAAAATTCTCCAGCATTCCCCATGGATAACCCTGAGGCATACGGTTCTGAACAATAGTCGGAGTAGCAGATATGGGAACAGCAGGAACTTCAGCATTTGCCCTTGTCGGTTGAGGTTGAACACTCGGTGGTTGATTCTGAGCAGCCACCAGAGCTTCCATCAGAGTAGTCAAATTGGCCAAGCCAGCCTTCAGAGTAGAAACTTCTTCGTGCAACTTGCGATTCTCCTGTTCCAAATTGTCCATCTTCTTTTTGAAGTTAGCCCAAGTGTTGTAGTGATGAGTCAGTTTGCTGAACGAAGCAAAGAAGCTGGGTAAGGCACCTGGGTATGCATAAATTCAAGAAATATATGCAATATGATGCATGTCATGCAATGCACATGATTATTTTTATTCCATCATTTTAACATTTCAAGGGATTTAAGATCTATAGACATATTGCAAACATCAAAACAATAACGCATTTGAAATACTGAAAATTCTTTATTATAATAATTTCAAAATGGATCACAAGTTTCAATGATCCTAAGTACAAGATGAAAATACAATCTAAAAATCCTGAGAGAAAGAAATTGATAGAGATCAATTTGTACGCTGGCGCTTCCCTATGAGTCTGGAAATCTGAGCCCTCAACCTCTGGTTTTCTTCCCCCTGTCTGATGGCAACCTCCTTCCAATCATCTGAAGTAGGAAGTGAGTAATCAGCACCTGTTTGAGGCTTAGGGGAAAATAAATCCCCTTGCCTCTCCATAGACTCCACCGCTCGACTCTCAAGGATCTCGATCAAATCATCTTTCTCCTTCAAGTCTACTCTCTAGGAACTCTCTAAAGTCTGGAACTTGTTCTTCCAAGTATCCCTTTCTTGCTGCATCCTAACCAAAGTGAGCTGCAGTTCTTCTAGATCATCTAATAAAGGAGGAGCGGTATTCACAAATAAATCAGGCATGGGTGTCTCCCGAGTATACGACATTTTCAACTGAATGGTTCTCGATCGGACCCACTGAAGATATGGCACCAAAGAAACAACACCCCTAGGTCCCAAATCCTTCCTTTAGTAGTCATATGGGCTTCCACCTCAGACTTCCCCATATGAATCAAAGCAGCAATCTCAGGTGGTTTTGGCTCACCCTCCAAACCAGTAAAAGGAACACGATCGGTAACGGGTAAATCCAATAGATAAGAATATTCCTCCAGTGTAGGTATCAGCAGATAATCGGGAAAAGTAAAGCAGTGATACACCAGATCATAGAACTGGACCAAGGTCGAGAGAATACCCTCCTTCATCTTCAGCATCATGAGAGGAATAAGGGATCCATACTTCTTCCGAAAGTCTGCAGGACACTCAATCTCTAGAATCAGACTGATCAGCTCATCTATCTTAGGATCCTTGGAATTGTATTTCCCAGTCTTTCTCTTTCCAGAATCCTTGGTTAAAAGTACCTGAGATATTCACAAATAGTCGACCTGTAAATCCCTTGAAATATTGTTTTCTTCAAAACATGCTTATGAGTGCATGGATGCATGATGCAACAATCACACACAAGGTGTTGGTCTAAGAGTTATCACCTATCGAACAAGGTTCTAGAGGTTCCCAGAGTCAACATCCTTCCTTCGGATATTACCAACTTCCTGATTAACTCGGTAATTAGTAATATTCTCAAGAAAGACTCGTCCGAGCGTAGTATCGTGTGACAACTATTTCCGGATTACTCCATCATAGCTTCCGCACTACACCTAAAAGGCCATGATGGGTTTGGTATTCTACGGTCCTCAGTTTCAGCAGGCTCCCAGGTCGAAAGTAGTACGTCTTCCCGATTACTCAGTAAATGACACTACATTCAAAGGGGCCTCCACTGAGTGGGGGATCTCATGCCTCCTTTTTTGGGATTACTCCCTCAAAGTTAACATGACTATACCGCCCGTCCTATCTTAAAGTTTTCCCAAGTTCGGGTATAGTACTTATGAGTAATCACCAAGCACCCTGAAAACCAGGAAAAATCCAGACAAACATATATACAAATTATAACACATAAACAAAAATAGCACATATACAAATATAAACAAAGATAGGCTTAACCCACTTAGGGATGGACCAGCAAGAGGTCAATTTGTACCCAGTGAAGTCGCCATTTTTCTGTAGCGGTAGAAATGTTCAAGACTAAGCCATTGGATTGACTAGACTTTATACAAATCAAAATAAAAATCGCCACCGCGCTTTATTGTTTCCAAAGGAATCGGAAAAGAGCGAATAACCCAAAAAAGGGGGAAAGATTCAAGGTAAGGGGGTTGGTTATGCAAAGGGAAGGTATTAGCACCCTAAACATCTACGGTACTCCGCATGAGCCTCTTTGTAAAATCTATATATTTTGGCTATAAAAATGGGTTGCATATAAAATGGATGGTGGAGGTGAGAAAAGAAATATATTTGTATGATTTTTTCACCCGCCGCGGTTGCGAACCTTTAGTTCCTACGTACCATCTTTCGTGCAATAGGGGATCAGGGTACACGTAGTTCCTCTTTTAAAATATTTGAAACATAAGTGTGTTGGTTAATTTTAAGAGATAAGGTATCGTCGTTATTGTCCGTGTGGAAAATATACTTACTACCCAAAATCATGCGGAAGAAGAATTGGCATCATCTCAAAGTGGAGGATATGGCTTGTATTTTAAAATCAACAATGCCTAACTCAACACCCAAGTGGAAAATGTATCTCTTCACTATATATTGTAGAAGTATAGTTGTTTGCATCTCTACAAGGATTGACAAGAGTCTAATCTTTTAAGAAAAAGTTTAAGGGTAAAAGCCAAAGTGGCAAAAATGGTTTGAAATGAGATTGGTTGACTTTTAGTCTTCTCATAAAAAAAATGTCAAAGTATTATTAAATTGATTGAGGTTTATTTATAAAAAATGTTTTGAAAATGTATGGACCTAAGTCCAAGTTTATTATGAAAGTGGTTCAAGTTTAAAAAACAAGAAGGGTTTTAAACGGAGGGAGAAGATTTTTGAAATTAAAGAAGATGGGAGGAGAAGAAAAGGCTATCCTAAAGCATAAGGTAAAAACTAAGGATAAGGACCATGTAACCAACAAGAAGCCAAAAACTTGACATTATGAGTCAAGATATAATTCCCATTCTTTGGAGTGAAACCAAGCAAGAAAAGATACTAGACCTCTTCAAATGTGTTAAGTCTTCACAAAAATTGGGCAGAGTAACGGCCGTATACAGGTGAATTCCATATTAAAATCAAGGATGCAATCACAAAAACCTGCACACTAAAACAAACAAGCAAACCAAGGTCTTGAGGTAAACCTCAAGAGCTCCAGACAAAATAATTAGATAAGATCACAAGGTCTTCAAGATAGGCCAAGGTTTCTAATCCTAAGTCCAGAAAAGTCCACTGCTCCATAATGCCAAGGATAGTAACCAAATAGTCCAAGTACCATTAAGAGTTTTTAAGGGTTTATGTTGATTATTAAGTATCTTAGGAAAAGAAAAGAAAAGAAAAGCTCAAGTGAGCAAAGTAAAAATGATAAGAATAAATAATTGCTCAAATGAGCAAAGATGAAAAATGGCATGAAATGTAAAATGCTAAAAATAAATAGTACATAAAGCATAAAAAGAATAAAGCATAAAATAAACAAGTTAATAATTAGTTGTTAGTTGGATGACCATATTGAAACTTGCATTTGGAACTCATTAAAGGATTGGTAGAACCAAAGCCTCCACACAACAAGTTACATTTGCTTTTTGTCAAGTATATCATCCATTTGGAATTCTCGCAAGTACAATTTAATGATCAACGATGTTTAAGTGATTCGCGTTAACCAAAGGTGTTGTAGATCCATTAGAGGATTGGTAGAACCAAAGCCTCCACACAATGAATCTCAAGGTTATTGGATCAAAGAGATCAAATTAACATACTTGGGTTGCAATCATAAGTTTGGGTCACGAATGATCATTTATTCGAATCGGGACAAAATTTAGCGCTATGTTAAGCAATCGTAAGTGGACTTACATAGAAGTCACACCTATTTTGAGGCCGGTAAATAGCAATCTATAGACCATTTATTTTGAGACATGATATAGAGATCATGCTCCAACAACACTTAGTGCAATAAGAAGGGGGTGAGATGAAGGGGAATTAGGGTAAAAAAGAAAACCACATTTGAATTAATATTTAATCAAACTATTATTAAAATCATTCATCCATTTTTTGTGGAGTTAGACTCAACACCATGGATCCAATGATGTTAATAAAGCCATGATCAAAAAATTAACCCAAGACAGCCAGAAAATATTCACAAAATAATAATTTGTTTAATATATGCATTAAAGGGTTTAAAAATGTTTTAAAAAATGGAAAATAATGGGGAAAAAGTCAATTATATTCAAATTAATCAAGAAATGAAAGATAAAACCATAGAAAAATCAGAAAATAGGTCAAGTAATTATACAATTTTTTGGGGAATTTTTAAAAGTCAGAAACTATTTTTAAAAATTAAAATAAATGGGTAAAATAAACAAAAATAGTAAAAAATAGTAAAGTCAGAAACAAAAATAAAATAAAGTCACCAATATTTGTCACAATGTCAATGGATCATTCCATAATTGTTTTAGAATTTAAAAATGTGTAAAAGTATTTTTAAACATTTTAAATAAATCAAATAAGTGCAAAATTCATAAAATCAGAAAAATCAATTAAAATATGATTTTTTGAAATATAAAAGAAAATAAAATAAAAATATGTGGACCATTCGATGAGAGTCAAAACGCGTTAGTAATCAAATCTAAGGGATCTGGCGCGCTGTGCATATCATGGTCTTTACTGAATAAAGCACTAAATCAAATGTAAAATCAGAAATTCAAAAAATACAAATGGCACGCTTTCATTGGTTAGAAGGTGACACGTTGGTCATCTTCAACCTCCAGCCTCGCGAATTGCATGTCTCTCAAACTGTAAAATCAGAAGCTCAGACCTATGCCATTCATTTCGTCTCTTCAAGACGAATATAACCATACCCTCGCGCCATTTTTATATAAACTGTAACTTAAGCAATTTGGAATGAAAGTTTTTAAAGGGGATTTGAAAATTCATGGTCAAAACGTATTTCCAGATAAAAGCAAGTGTTGCGACTAGAACCAGGGCAATGAGAGAAACACAATGGTACCAAAGTTTTGAAGAATTGATGAAGGAATCTACCTATTGAAGTTGAGTTGCAGAGCACTGAAACTGGACCTCTATAGAGCAATATAGGACACGATTCTTTAATGTAATGGTATGGTTAGCTTCAAGGACGATCAAAGAAGGTGAATTGATGGAGAAAATGTATTTAAAAAGGCTTGAGAATAGGATTTGAAGTAACTGAATTCTGAATTGGGAAGCAAGTTTGGCAGGGTGATTCTGGCTATCTAAGCTTGAAAAAATGAATGGGATAGTACATGTATTTATAGGAGAAGCAAATGGGATCAAAAGGAAGATGAATGATGCATTTTGGAGGGAATTCGTGCAAACCTGATGCACGAGTGAAGTGTGATCCAAACTTCACCAAAACTCATCCAATCCTTGCGTTTTGATGAACTAATCCACTTGGGAATGTTGGCTAATCATATTTAGACCCAAAACGTGTGCTAATTTGAGGTTTAGAGGTTGTAACATGAAATTCTAATTCGGACTTGCAGGAAAACTTCAATTCCAAGTTACCACTTTTGAAACAATGGTATTTCCATCTCAGGGAATCTTAAGGCATGATTCTTGATGCTTTGGAAAGATGAGGTAACAAACTTTGCAATGTAAAAAGAATGGAATCAATTGGAGGCTTGAGATGAATATTACATGGAGTCGAAGTTGGAGAAAAAGAGTTGACTTTCCACACTTAGAAATATTTCAAATTCTTCTTTAAAAATGACCTATATTCTCTTGCATCCAAACATCACTTTCCACTTAGAATTTTCTCTTTACTCAAAAAGATGGAATGGAGTAGATCTCTTGAATTACATTTTGCAATTTGAACCACTCAAAATCTCCAAAATTTGAGCAAGTTATGACTTGTTGAAGTTGGCCAAAAATCATGAAATGGCCTATAATCTTTTGCATTCTTAAGGAAACTTCCATCCATTTTCTTACTTTGCACATAAAAGAAGGCATGAAGTACACATCCTTAAGATCATCATAGTAAACGAATGGGCTCAAGGTGATAAAAATTGGCCAAGTTATGACAATTTGAAGTCACATATGGAAAATTAAGGATTTAACTGGATGAGGTTTGAATCTCTCAAGCTTTTGACTAGGGAATGGAAATAAACTCATGAACCCATGGAGAAAATTTGTAAACCTCATTGATTTTACCTACATTATAAACAAGTAAGACAAAACAATATTGCATTTTATTAATTAGAGAGAAAAATCAAAGTACAATATCTATGATCACAAAAGCAAACAAATCAAGGTGCTTGGTAACTTCTCAAAGAGCAAAGCTAAAGATAGGGAGAAGAACCAAAATCCCTAATGTGATTTTGTGGTGATTGAAACAATGGGGTATTATTAAGGGATCTTAGGGGCAAAAATTGGGGTACAACAGCAGCCGTTACTCTGCCCAATGTTTTTCGAAGACTTAATACACTTGAAGTTTGGTTCTCTCAAGAGGCCTAGTATTTTTGCTTGTTTAGTTTCAATCCAAAGAATGGTAATTCTATCTTGGCATAGTGTCAAGTATTGGCTTCTTGTTGGTTAGATGGTTCTTATCCCTAGCTTTTACCTTATGCTTTAGGATAGCCTCTTCTTCTCCTCCTATCTTCTTTAATTTCAAAAATCTTCTTCCTCCTTTTGAAAACTTTTCTTGTTTTAAACTTGAACCACTTTCATAATAAACTTGGACTTAGGTCCATTCATTTTCAAACATTTTCATAAATGAAATCCAATAAACTTAGCAATAATTTGACATCCTTTTAGTGATAAGACTAAAAGTCAATCAATCTCATTTCAAACCATTTTTTCCAATTTGGCTTTTATCTTCAAACTTTTCTCAAAAGATTGAACTCTTGTCAATCCTTGTAGTGATGCAAACAACTATACTTCTACAATATG
Source organism: Vicia faba (assembly GCA_948472305.1). Classification (NCBI taxonomy): domain Eukaryota; kingdom Viridiplantae; phylum Streptophyta; class Magnoliopsida; order Fabales; family Fabaceae; genus Vicia; species Vicia faba. The sequence continues at coordinate 117,015,017 of OX451738.1, read as the reverse complement.
TAATGAAGAGTGATATTTTCCACTTGGGCGTTGAGTGACGCGTTGTTGATTTTAAAATCCAAGCCATATCCTCCACTTTGAGATGATGCAAATTATCCTTTCTCAAGATTGTGGGTAGTAGGTATGTTTTCCACACGGACAATGACGATGATGTTTTATCTCATAAAATTAACCAACACATTTGTGTTTTAAAATTTTTAAAAGAGGAACTACGTGTACCCTGATCCCCTATTGCACGAAAAGGTGGTACGTAGGCACTAAAGGTTCGCAACCACGACGGGTGAAAAAATCATAAAAAAATATATTTCTTTTCTCACCTCCACCACCTATTTTTTATATACAACATTTTATAGCCAAAATATACAGATTTTACAAAGAGGTTCCTACGGAGTACCGTAGATTTTTAGGGTGTTAATACCTTCCCTTTGCATAAACAACCCCCTTACCTAAAATCTTTCCCCATCTTTTTTAGTTATTCGCTCTTTTCCCATTCCTTTGGAAAAAATAAAGCGCGGTGGCGATTTTTATTTTGATTTGTATAAGTCGAGTCAATCCAATAGCTTAGTCTTAAACATTTCTATTGCTACAGAAAAATGGCGACTTCAATGGGGAAAGATTGACCTTTTGCTAGTCCATCTCTAAGTGGGTTGAGCCTATCTTTGTTTATATCTTTATATGTGTTATTATTGTTTTTTTTGTGTTATATGTTGTATATATTTTTGTCTGGATTTTCCTGGTTTTCATGGTGCTTGGTGATTACTCATAAGTCCTATACCCGGACTTGGGCAAACTTTAAGACAGGACGGGTGGTATAGTCATGTTAACTTTGAGGGAGTCATCCCAAGGAAGCATGAGATCCCTCACTAAGTGGAGGCCCCTTTGACTGTAGTTTCATTTACCGAGTAATCGGAAAGACGTACTGCTTTCGACCTGGGAGCCTGCTGAGGCTGGGCACCGTAGAATACCAAACCCATCTTAGCCTTTTAGGTGTAGTGCGGAAGCTATGACTGAGTAATCCGGAAATAGTTATCATGCGATACTACGCTCGGACGAGTCATTCTCGAGAATAGTATTAATTACTAAGTTAATTGGGAAGTTGGTAATATCCGAAGGAAGGATGTAGACTCTGAGAACCTCTAGAACCTTGTTCGGTAGGTGATAACTGTTAGACCAACACCTTATGGGTAGTACCTTCGACCTCATTCTCGGGACGTTGAACCTATAAACCTTATATGTGTGATCTTGTGTGTGATTGTTGCATCATGCATCCATGCATTCATAAGCATATTTTGGAGAAATCATATTTCAAGGGATTTAAAGGTAGACCATTTGTGAATATCTCAGGTACTTTTTAACCATGGATTTTGGAAAGAGAAAGACTGGGAAGTACAGTTTCAAGGATCCCAAGATAGATGAGTTGATTAGTGTAATTCCTGAGATCAAGTGTTCTGCAGACTTTCGGAAGAAGTACGCATCCATTATTCCTCTCATGAAGCTGAATATGAAGGAGGGTATTCTCTCGACCTTGGTCCAGTTCTATGACCCGATGCATCATTGCTTTACTTTTCCCGACTATAAGTGGATGCCCACACTGGAGGAGTATTCTTATTTATTGGATTTACCTGTTACCGATCGTGTTCCTTTTACTGGTTTGGAGGGTGAGCCAAAACCACATGATAATGCTGCTTTGATTCATCTGGGGAAGTCTGAGGTGGAAGACCATATGACTACTAAAGGAGGTATTAGAGGATTACCAACTTAGTTCTTATTGGAAAAAGCTCGTTACTTTTCCAGGATGAAGAGTACAGTCGCTTTTGGAGCCATCTTTGCTCTACTTGCTTACGGGTTATTCTTATTTCCTAATGTGGACACGTTTGTTGACATTAATGCTATCAGGATCTTCATGATTGGAAACCCAGTTCCTAACCTGTTGGGTGATGCTTGTTACTCTATTCATCTTTATAATTCTTATCATGGGGGGATGATTATCTGTTGCACGCCTCTGTTGTATCGGTGGTTTACCTCTCATATTCCTCAGTCTGATGCTTTTTGGGATGTCAAGAAGGAACCCCGTTGGGCTCCTAAGATCATGGCACTTACTCACTTGGATATTGATTGGTATCATCGAGCTTACCAGGATATATAGATTATTGACAGTTGTGGTAGTTTCCCCAATGTACCTCATCTTGGTACAAAGGGAGGAATTAACTATAACCATGTTCTTGCGTGACGACAACTTGGTTATCCGATGAGGGATAAACCAAATAGTATTCATTTGAGTAGTTTCTTTCTGAAGGAGGGAGAAGATCATAGGGAAGCGAGGGAGCAGATTGCGAAGGCCTGGTGTCACATTCATAAGAAGAGTAGGAAGGATTTGGGACCTAGGGGTGTTGTTTCTTTAGAGCCATATCTTCAGTGGGTCCAAACGAGAGCTATTTAGTCGAAGATGTCGTATTCCCGGGAAACACGTATGCCTGATCTATTTGTAAAGACCACTCCTACCTTATTAGATGATCTTGAAGAGCTGGAACTTGCTTTGGTTAGGATGCAACAGGAAAAGGACGCTTGGAAGAACAAGTTCCAAACTTTAGAGATTTCCTATAGAGTAGACCTAAAGGAGAAAGACGACTTGATTGAGATCCTTGAGAGTCGAGTTGTAGATTCTATGGAGAGGCAAGGGGATTTATTTTCTCCTAAGCCTCCATCAGATGCTGATTACAAACTTCCTGATTCAGGTGATTGGAAGGAGGTTGCCATCAGACATGCGGAAGAAAACCAGAGATCGAAGGCTCAGATTTCTAGGCTCATGGGGAAGCGTCAGCGTATAGAGTGATCTCCATCAGTCTTACTTTTCAAAGTTTTAGATTTTATTTTCATCTTGTGCTTGGGATCATTGAAACTTGTAATCCATTTTGGAGTTGTTATAATAAAAATTTTCAGTATTTCAAATGCGTTATTACTTTGATATTTGCAATATGTCCGTAAATTTTAAATCCCTTGAAATATTAAATAAAATAAAATCATGTGCATTACAAATCATGCATCATATTGCACATATTTCTTGCATTTGTTATGCATATACAAGTGTCTTACCAAGCTTATTCACTTTGTTCAGCAAGCTGACTCATCACCACAACACTCAGGCTAATTTTAGAAAGAAGATGGACAACTTAGAATAAGAGAATCACGAGTTGCGCGAGGAGGTTTCTTCTTTGAAGGCCGGCATGGCCTATCTGACTACTCTGATGGAAGCTCTGGTGGCTGCTCAGAATCAGCTACCAAGTGTCCAACCTCAACCAACAAGGGAAACAAATGAAGCTCCGACTGTTCCTATATCTGCTACTCCAGCTATTATTCAGAATCGCATGCCTCAAGGTTATCCATGGGGAATGCCAGATAATTTTCCATCTGAAGGTTTCAATCTTAGTCCTCAAGATACTCCAATTGTTCAGACTATTGTTACTCTGGCACCTCCTGTGGTGCATGTTGCTCCTGTTGCGCCTCCTTCGGTGAATATGGTTCTGTTTGTTAACGATGATGTGTGTCGTGCTTTCCCTCCACCGAGTGAAGACTGGGGTCTTTATGATAAAATGGATGATTTTCAAGAGCAGTTTGACAAGATGCAAAGAGAGATGAAGGCCCTCAGGGGAAGAGAGCTCTTTGGGCAGAATGTGAATGAGTTATGCTTGGTCCCGAATGTTAAGATGCCTGCTAAGTTTAAGGTCCCGGAGTTTGAGAAGTACAAGGGAAACACTTTCCCTTGTCCTCATATGGTGATGTACGTGAGGAGAATGTCTACCCATACTGATGATCAGCGTATGCTGATCACTTTTTTCACGATAGTTTGACCGGTAATGTGCTGAAGTGGTATATGAGTTTGGACAGCGCAAATATCCATACTTTCAATGATTTTGGAGAAGAGTTCATCAACCAATACAATTACAACATGGACATCATGCCTGACCGTGATCAAATCAGGGCCATGGTTCAGAAAGATAGGGAATCATTCAAAGAATATGCACAAAGATGGAGTAAGGTAGCCGCCCAAGTGATTTCTCCCATGGAAGAGAAGAAGATGACTAAGATTTTCTTGAAAATGATGGGTGCTTTCTAGTACGAGAGGATGGTAGCAAGTGCGCCAAGTGACTTTACTGAGATGGTAGGAATGGGTATCCGCTTAGAAGAGGTTGTAAGAGAAGTTTGTTTAGCAAAGATGAAAGTTCTTGAGGTGTGAAGAAACCATCTTATGGGTTTACCAAGAAAAAGGAAGGGGATGCAAATGCTGTTATGCAAGAGAGGAGGGTTAATAATCCTAGAAGGAATTATCAATGTCATCAGTAAGTCGCCTCAGTTACTCTAGTTGTAGGTACCGCTCCAAATACCGTTGCTTATCAGAGACCATCCTAGCAGGGGAATCAAGGGTATAATCAAAGAAGGGAGAGTTATGACCCTATTCCTATGAGCTATACAGAATTACTACCGGAATTGATTCAAAAGAAGTTGGTTCAGACCCGACCACCTCCCACCGTACCATCACCATTGCCTTGGTATTACAAGGCAGACCAAACATGTGCTTTTCATCAGGGAGCACCAAGGCATAATGTTCAGAATTGTTATCCTTTGAAGACTGAGGTGCAGAAATTGGTGAAGTCTGGTGTTCTATCTTTCAAGGATGTGGGACCTAATGTGAAAGATAATCCTCTACCCAAGCATTGAGGAGTAAATGTTGTGAATATGGTGGCCGGTTGTCCAGGCGACTTCTGCATTTTTGATATTAATCTGGTTAGAGGAGATTTGGTGAAAATGCATGCATACCTTTATGAATTTAGCTACTATACGCATGAACATGCCGGTTGTGCTATTTGCAGTACAGACATACAGGGTTGCGATAAGATAAAGGCTGATTTACAGGAGATGATGGATGAGGGCCTAATCCATATAATCAGGCCTAGGGAAGAGTATTAAGAGGAAGTGAATATGGTTTCTGGATGTCTTAGAGAATTCAGAATTTTTGATGTAGAGTATATGAGTGAAGACCTTGTGCAATTGCATGCTACCTTCTGCCATATGGCTGTTCATGTCGAACACCAATATGGATCTTGCCGAGTTTGCTGTCGAGATTCCCGAGGATGTTCAATCGTGAAGAAGGGTGTTCAGTTGTTGTTAGACAATGGAACTATCAAGGTTACAAGTCAAAGGGATGAATACGATGAAGTTGATATGGTTGAGGTTTGTTTGACTGAAGAAGAGTCGGATGAAGAGTATACCTCCGCAGATGAGTATTTCTCCTCAGATGAGGATTTGGTTTCCAGAAATGACTCAATAATGACTGATTGTGTTGAAGAAGGGGTAAACGTTATTGTACTTTATTTTAGGGAACCCGCCCGTATTGAGGTTGAGTATTATAGCAAGTCAGTTGTTACCCCATTGGTGATTAGTTTGCCGGGTCCTAACCCCTACAAATCACATAAGGTTGTGCCTTACAAATACAACGCTACAATCTTAGTGGATGGAGTAGAAGTTCCCATCCAGCCAATGCCTGATGTTGGGAATATTGTTGAAAATAGCAGGGCAACCCGCAGCGGTCGTGTGGTTGCACCAGTTGTTCAAAGAAATGTTAGTGCTCGAAAAGAAAATTGCTGAGAATGTTGAACCCAAGAAGGCTACGGGTGAGACTAGTGTGGTTGCGTTAGAGAAATAAGTGGATGATATTTTGAATATAATAAAGATGAGCGACTACAGAATTGTAGATCAGCTACTGTAGACTACTTCAAAAATATCTATCCTGGCGTTATTTATGAACTCCTCTGCTCACAGAGAATCCTTGATGAGGGTACTGGACCAAGATTTTGTGGAGAGTGATATGCCAATAGACCAATTCAGCAGCATAATAGGGAACATTACGTCATGTAATAACTTGAGTTTCTGCGATGATGAATTACCAGATGAAGGAAGGAATCACAACCTTGACCTCCATATCTCCATGAACTGCAAGAATGATTCACTATCCAATGTGTTGATTGATAATAGATCCACGTTGAATGTTATATCGAGGAGTACGCTTATGAAGTTAAAATATCAAGGAACGCCTATGTGCCCGAGTGGCATCATTGTGAAAGCGTTTGATGGATCAAGGAAATTTGTTATTGGTGAAGTGGACTTGCCTATTCATATAGGACCATATTTGTTTCAGATAACTTTCCAGGTCATGGAAATTGTTCCCGCTTATAGCTGTTTTCTAGGACGACCATGGATTCATGAGGCAGGGGCTGTCAATTCAACTTTACACCAGAAACTGAAGTTTGTACGTGAAGGGAAAGTAGTGATCATAAATGGGGAACATGCATTATTGATATCTCATTTATCCTCTTTCAGCTTTGTGGAGGAGGATAAAGCTGCTGTTGGAACCCAGTTCCAAGCCCTACCCATTGACAATATAAGAGGAAATGAGAATTCCATGGTTTCACTTAAGGATGCGCAACAGGTTGTGCGTAAGGGTTATAGTGAAGTGTGGGGACATATTGTGGATCCACCTATGAACAAGAACAGAGTTGGCTTAGGGTTCTCTTTGAAAAATTACAAAGGTAAGGGCATGAAGCCGAAGTCTGTTGTGAGCAAGTATCAAGACATCTTCCATAGAGGATGTTATCTTCATCCAACTGTTTCTAGGATTAACGCCATTGTGGAAGATGAAGCAGAGCATGAAATGCTTAATTATGTGACGCACGGAGTTAGGGTTCAGAACAGGATCACAATTGATGTTCCCTCTTGCATGCATGTTTCAAAGTAATTTATTTTGTTAATCATTTTGAAAAAGACTTTCACTCTACCCAAGGTGGAAGTATTAATGTTGTAGGGCTTATTTGTTTGTTGTGACTGTTAAAATCAATAATAAAAGTTGTTTTTGTTTCCCAAATTATGTCTTTATTTTCTGCTTTTTATTGGAAAATGGTAATAAAAAAAACCTTTCAAAATAAATAATAACTGAAATTCAATCTACATGATCACTTGTTATATATGTCAGTGTCTAAAAGTAATCATAAATCATATGTACAGATTAATTAAAAAACCCATTGAATACAATGACCCTACACCCTCTCCCAACTTTGAATGTCATGTGTATGAGGCTGAAGAAGAAGATTATGATGAGGTTCCAAAAGAGGTCTCACGGTTGCTTGAGCACGAGGAAAATACAATTCAACCATATAAAGAGCCATTGGAAGTGATCAATTTGGGTTCAGAAGAAGATCCGAAGGAAGTCAAGATTGGAGCATTGTTGCATCCTGATGTGAACAGCAGGTTGATTGAGTTGTTGAAAGAGTATGTGGATATTTTTGCTTGGTCTTATCAAGATATGCCTGGTCTAGATACAAATATTGTAGAGCACCATTTTCCGTTGAAGCCAAAGTGTCCTCCAATTAAACAAAAGTTAAGAAAAGAACTCACCCAGATATGGCAGTGAAAATCAAAGAGGGGGTTCTAAAGAAGATTAATGTTGGTTTTCTTGTGACGTCAGTGTATCCTCAATGGATTGCCAATTGTCCCAGTACCGAAAAAAGACAGAAAAGTCCGCATGTGCGTAGATTTTAGAGATCTAAATAAAGCTAGTCCAAAAGATGACTTTCCATTGTCACACATTGATATGTTAGTGGATAGCACATCAAAATTCAAAGTAATCTTGTTCATGGACGGATTTTCCGAGTATAATCAAATAAGAATGGCTTCGGAGGACATGGAAAAAACAATGTTTATCACACCCTGGGAAACATTCTGTTACAGAGTGATGCCCTTCAGGTTGAAGAACGCTGGTGCAACGTACCGGAGGGCTATGACAACCCTATTCCATGATCTGATGCACAAGGAAATCGAAGTATATGTTGATGATATGATTTCTAAATTCCAGACTAAAGAAGGGCATGAAGAAGATTTATTGAAGTTGTTTCATTGTTTGAGGAAGTATCGTCTCTGCTTGAATCCAAATAAATGCACCTTCGGTATTCGATTAAGAAAATTGTTGGGTTTCATTGTCATCCAGAAAGGAATTTAAGTTGACCCTGATAAAGTAAAAGATATTCAAGAGATGTCAGCGCCATGAACTGAAAAGCAAATCACAGGTTTCCTCGGGCGTTTGAATTATATTTCCAGATTCATTTCCCACATGACTACAACATGTGAACCAATCTTTAAGTTGTTAAAGAAAGATCAAGGTTGTATGTGGATGGATGACTGCCAAAGGGCATTTGAAAGTAGTAAAGAATATCTGCTTGAACCTCATATCTTTCTCCATCCCGTCGAAGGAAGACCGTTGATTATGTATCTGACAGTGTTAGATAAATCCATGGGTTGTACTCTAGGACAACAGGATGAAACAGGGAAGAAGAAGTTCTCCATTTATCATCTCAGTAAAAAAATTCACTGATTGTGAGTCGCGGTATTCCATGCTGGAAAAGACATGTTATGCTTTGGCCTGGGCGGCAAAGCGTTTGCGGCAGTATATGTTGAATCACACTACTTGGTTGATCTCCATAATGGATCCAATCAAGTACATTTTTGAAAAGCCTGCTCTAACTGGGAGAATTTCCCGCTCGCAGATGTTGTTATCTTAATATGATATCGAATACCGCACTCGAAAGGCTATTAAGAGCAGTGTGTTGGCAGATTATCTTGCTCCCCGATGAGGATGTGATAGTCTTGAAAGTGAAGGATTGTGATGAGCCATTGCCTGAGGAAGGTCCTGACCCTGAATCTCGCTGGAATATGATATTTGATGGAGTTGTGAATGCTTATGGTAAAGGAATTGGTGTCGTGATTGTCACTCCCCATGGATCACATATTCCTTTTACCGCAAGGTTAACATTTGATTGTACTAGTAATATGGCATAATACAAGGCTTGCATCATGGGTCTCCAAGAAGCTATCGATCTCAAAATTAAAAATCTAGATGTGTATGGTGATTCAGCTTTGGTAATAAATCAAATTAAAGGAGAATGGGATACTCGTCACCCCGACTTGATCCCTTACAAAGATTATGCTAGAATATTGTTACCCTTCTTTAACAAATTTGAATTCCATCACATTCCTAGAGATGAAAATCAAATGGCGGACACTCTGGCAACTCTGGCTTCTATGTTTTAAGTGAATACTTGGAATGATATACCTCAAATTACGGTTCAATGACTGGATAGGCCCGCTCATGTGTTTACAATAGAGGAGGTAGCAGATGAAAACCTTGGTATCATGATATCAAGCATTTTCTTCAGACTCAGGAATACCCGATCAGTGCATCGAAGAAAGATAGAAAGACACTGAGAAGATTGGCTGGCAGTTTCTTCCTTAGTGAAAATGTGTTGTATAAAAGAAATTATGACATGGTCTTGCTCAGATGCGTGGATAGACACGAAGCAGGCATGTTGATGCATGAGTTTCAAGAAGGTTCGTTTGGCACTCATACTAATGGACATTCGATGGATAAAAGGATGCTAAGGGCAGGTTACTATTGGCTGAAAATGGAATCTGATTGTTATAAATTTGCAAAGAAGTGTCATAAATGTCAGATTTGTGCAGATAAGGTCCATGTGCCTCCAACATTTCTCAATGTTATTTCCTCCCCGTGGCCTTTCTCTATGTGGGGTATTGACATGATATGGATGATAGAACCCAAAGCTTTGAATGGACACCGTTTTATCTTGGTAGAAATTGATTACTTCACCAAATTGGTTGAGGCTTCTTCATATGCCAATGTTATTAAGCAGGTGGTTGTGCGTTTCGTCAAGAATAATCTTATATGTCTGTATAGTGTGTCGAGAAGAATTATCACCGACAATGGCTCGAATTTGAACCATAAAATGGTGACCGAACTTTGTGAGGAATTCAAAATTGTCCATCACAATTCATCTCCGTATAGGCCAAAGATGAATGGGGCTGTTGAAGCTGCTAATAAGAATATCAAGAAAATTATCCAGAAAATGATTGTTACTTATAAGGATTGGAATGAAATGCTCCCTTTTGCTCTACATGGATATCGAACATTTGTCCGCACTTCAACGGGAGCAACCCCGTTCTCCCTGGTGTAGGTAATGGAAATTGTACTCCCAGTCAAGGTTGAGATTTCCTCTTTCCGTGTAATAATGGAAACCAAGTTGTCAGAGGCTGAATGGGTCCAGAACCGGTTTGACCAATTGAATTTGATTGAGGAGAAGAGGATGACGGCTTTGTCTTATGGCCAGTTATATCAGAAAAGGATGAAGAAATATTTTGATAAGAAGGTCAAACCTCGTGAATTCAGAGAAGGCGGCCTCGTGCTCAGGAAGATTATGTCTTTCAACACTGATACTAGGATTCTCCGTATTGGGTTCGTGACTCTGGTATCCTCGGTCAAGTTTGGATTCATTTCTCCTTTTTTCTTAGTTTTCATGATGTGAAGTTTCAATCCGAGATTTCTCCAATGAAGTTTTCGTTCAGTCTAATGGAAGTTCTTTCTCCCGAGAAGTTGGTACCATAATCATTCTTGAAGAATGTAGGACCCTGGTTTCTTTAGTGAAGAACGTATTATGGTTTTCCCTTTGAGGATGTGGTGTTAACCTCCTCAATGAAGTAGGCCTGAATGCCCCAGTGAATGTTTTGATGATTTGGTGTCCATCTGCTTTACTTGAGATTGGTTTTGCAATCCCCAGTAAAAGTGTTACTTTTTAAAACATTTGTTTCCCCAGTGAAGCCTGGAGAAGGATGTTCTATCCCTGTATCTGTACTATTCTGTCACTTTGTTTTGTTTACTTCCGGATTATGTTTCTCCCCAGTAAAGCTAAAGAAGGCAGTATGTTTTGTTTCTTCAGTTCGCATTTAATTTTTCTTGGAATGATCATCTTGGATGTGGTTTAGCCGAGTGTTGTTTGTGCCAGAGTTGGTTTTTCCTGGCCACTCCCAGTGTTGTATATCTATTTTGTCAGCATACGCATGATAACACTTATACATTCATACATATATCATGCATAGCTAAAACTGGAAAATCATTGTTCATTGACATTTTTTTATATTTTTGTTGACATATCACCCTGTTTTGCAGAGTTATCTTATCCTCTCTTCAATAGAGTGTTGGTCTTAAGCATAAAGTGTATATTCATTCAATGTTCCCATTGAGTTATCCCTCGTGGAATATTTTTGCTTTAGCCTTCCTGTACAGCTCCTTGTTTGAATGGATTTGGTTTTCCCTCTTGATTTTATTTCTCAAAGGATGTATTTTGGTTGACTGTTTCATTCCAGTTTATTTCTGGTTTGAATCTGTGGTTCCACAACAATATTATTTACTTTGGATTTCTAAACTTCAATTTTTGGTTGGTGAATTTATTTTGCACGAGAAGACTTTATCTCCTCCTTAGGAATATTGTGGCCTTTCCCCAGGAAGTCATATTACTTTCCCCAGGAAGTCATATTTATTTCCCCAGGAAGTCATATTTCTATCCCTAGAAAGTCATTTCTTTTTCCAATCCTCCATGACAACAAGTGACAGGTCTCTTTATTTGAGCAACTTGTTCTTCCTTGTAAAAGTCGACGTAAATTTTTTTTACTATCTCCTCTATGAGTGGATACTTTGCAGCCCGTCGTCAGTTTATTCCAGTGGATGGAAAGACTTTCAAATTCGCAAAAACAGCTCGCTGTGAAATCTTTGCAAGTGGGAGTCTCTTTATTTGAGACAGCTTACCCTTTCCAGGCAAAGTGCCTCGGTTAAAGAAGAAGTTGAGACCCATTCTAGGAGAAATGCCAGAATTTTGGGGAAACTTGTTATCTTTTTGCTATCCTCAGTGAACGTTGGTAGTTCATCATCAGTGAACAGCGATGCTATGATATTTTTTCTCTCTACCTTCAGTGAAAGTTGGTAGGTCACCTTAAGTGAAAGTTGGTGATTGTTATCTTTTTTCTACCCTCAGTGAATGTTTGTAGTTCATCATCAGTGAATGACGATGCTATGATATATTTTATATCTACCTTTAGTGAAAGTTGGTGTTTGTTATCATTTTGCTACCCTCAATGAACGTTGCTAGTTCATCGTCAGTGAACGACGATGCTATGATATATTTTCTCTCTACCTTCAGCGAAATTTGGTAGGTCACCTTCAGTGAAAGTTGGTGATTGTTATATTTTTTCTACCTTCAATAAATGTTGGTAGTTCATCTTCAGTGAACAACGATTCTATGATATTTATTCTCTTTCCAACTTCAATGAAAGATGGTAGGTCATTGGCAGTGAACGTTGGTGATTGTTATCTTTTTGCTACCTTCAGTGAATGTTGGTAGTTCATCATCAGTGAACAGTGATGCTGTGATATTTATTCTCTTTCTACCTTCAGTTGAAGTTGATAGGTCATTGGCAATGAACGTCGATGATTGTTATCTTTTTTCTACCCTCGGTGAACGTTGGTAGTTCATCGTCAGTGAAAGGCGATGCTATGATATTTCTTCTCTTTCTACCTTCTGTGAAAGTTGGTAGATCACCATCAGTGAAAGTTGATGTTTGTTATCTTTTTGCTACCCTCAGTGAATGTTGTTAGTTCATCGTCAGTGAATGGCGATGCTATGATATTTCTTCTCTTTCTACCTTCAGTGAAAGTTGGTAGATCACCATCAGTGAAAGTTGGTGTTTGTTATCTTTTTGCTACTTTTAGTGAACGTTGGTAGTTCATCGTCACTGAATTGCGGTGCTATAATATTTCTTTTCCTGCTACCCTCAATGAACGTCGGTGTTGTTATTTATTTTCCTTCTACCCTCAGTAAACATTGGTAGCTTTACCTCTAGTAGGAGTTGGTATATCCTTTAACCATTTTACCATCCTCTCTGAGTCGGGTCTTTTGATCCACCAGTGATTTATTTTCCTGGCTGGGTTGCTCTCTTGTTTCTTTATTATTGTTACATCCCCATTGGTGTTCTGCGTCTCTTTGGTCTTGCTCATATGCATTCATGATCATAAACATTTGCATGGAATCTTAGGGCCCAAAATAGGGTTTGCTTTATATTTATGTATCTTCGATCGCGTCGACACGAAGATTTTTAACCTTCGTATCTCCGGATAGAAGAAACTTAAATAAGGGCAGCTGTTATACCCCAATTTTTCCCTTAACATCCCTTCATCATACCATGTTGATTCATTCACAACAAGATCACATTAGGATTCTTGGTTCCCCTCCCTATATTTAGCTTTGCTCTATAAGGAATCACAAAGCACCTTGACTTGTGTTCTTTTGTTATCATGAATATTTTTGTCTTGATTTCTTCTTTTAATTAATGAAATGCAATGTTGGTTTGTCCTGCTTGTTACTCATGTAGGTAAAGGCAATAAGATTCAGCAAGTTGCTCCATGGGTTCATGAGTTTATTTCCATGCCCTAGTCAATAAAGCTTGAGAAGTTCAAACCTCACCATTGGATTTGTTTTGGATGATATGGCATGGCAAGGTTATTTTGGTTCACCACATTTCAAGGTTATCAAATTTGGTTGAAAAGCACAAGGGATTGATTGGAGAAGTTGTCATGCTTGGACAAGGGTTTGTTCCCATTGGTCACAAATGCATATTTCTCTCAATTATCAAGATATGTAAGTGGTTGTGGTTTCTATGAGTTCTCATTATCATCCTCAACAACTTATATTTACAAAGTATTTGTTTTTGTACAAGAAGTTTGTTTAAAATTGTCAAAGTTCCTCAAGGCATGTTTCTTAAGCTAGGAGCTAGGGTTTTGAACTTCAAAGGAGTATATATTTCCCATCTTTTGGTATATTTGAGTGATTCCAAAGACATCATTCTCTTCAAAGGGGTATTAACAAATCACTTCAAAAGTTCCTAGGAGTTTTCATGTGGAAGAAACTTGATGTGGAAGAAAGATTACATGTCCTCTAGATGAATCCCCAATTTTTCATGTGTGACTTCAAATGAGCATAACTTGGTCAATTTTTATCACCTTGAGCCCATTATATTTCCATAATGATCTTGAATATGTGAAATTTTTGCTTTATTTTATGTGCAAAGTGATAAAATGGATGGATGTTGCCTTAAGGATACAAAAGATTATAGGTCATTTTATGAAATTTTGCCAACTTCAACAAGTCATAACTTTCTCAATTTTTGGATATTTTGAATAGTTCAAGTTTCAAAATGTCATTCAAGAGATCTACTTCATACCATCTTTTTTGGTCAATAGAAAATTCCAAGTGGAAGGCCATGTTTGATTGCAAAACATTATAGGTCACTTTTGGAGAAAAACGTGAAATATTTCTAAGTATGGAAAGTCAACTTCTTTTTCCCAACTTTGACTCATTGTAACTTTCAGATCAAACATCCATTTGATTCCATTCTTTTCCCATTGCAAAGCTTGTAACCTCATCTTTCTAAAGCATCAAGAATAATGCCTTAAGACCCCTTGAGCTGAGAATGCCATTGGATTGAACTTGGTAACTTGGAGCTGAAGTTTCTCCATAAGTCAGAATTTGAAGTCTTTGTTTTGTCCTCTAATCACAAATTTTCCACGCGTTTTTTCCTCTAAACATGTTTAGTGAAGTTCCAGAATTATGTAGCACCTCAAAACGCAAGGACTGGATGAGTTTTGGTGAAAATTAGATCACACTTCACTCGTGCATCATGTTTGCACGAATTCCCTCCAAAATGCATCATTCACTCTTCCTTTTGATCCCATTTATTTCTCCTATAAATACATGAACTATCCCATTCATTTTCTCAAGCTTAGATAGCCAGAATCACCCTGCCAAACTTGTTCCATAACTCAGAATTCAGTAACTTTGAAACCCATACACAAGCCTTTTTCAATCCGATTTTTTCATCAATTCACCTTCCTTGATCTTCCCTGAAGCTGACCATATAATTACATTCGAGAATCATGCCCTATACTGCTCCATAGAAGTCCAACTACAGAGCTCTGCAACTCAACTTCAATAGCTAGATTCCTTCATCAATTTTTCAAAACTTTGATATCATTGTGATGCTCTCATTTCTATGGTTCTAGTCGCAACACTTACCTTTTACTGGAAACACGTTTTGACCATGAAATTTCAAATCCCTTTTCAAAACTTTCTTTCCAAATTTCTTGAGCTAAAATTTATATAAATTTGTCGCGAGGGTGTGGTTGTCTTCGTCTTGAAGAGACGAAGCGAATGGCATAGGTCTGAGCTTCTGATTTTACAATTTGAGAGACCTGCAATTCACGATGGATGGAAGTTGAAGATGACCAACGTGTCATCTTCCAACCAATGATGGCACACCACTTGTTATTTTTGAATTCTTATTTAATAATTGATTCAGTGCATTACTCACTAATGACCATAATATGCACAACGCGCCAGATCCCTTGGATTTGATTACTAACGTGTTTTGACTATCATCCAATGGTCCACATATTTTTTACTTTTCTTTTCTTTTCTGATTTTTATATTTAATTATTTTAAACTTCAAAAAATCATAGAAAATTCATTTTTAGTCCAAAATATCTGGAAAAAATTATGAAAAACATTTTTGATTATTCTCTTTCTGATTTTTATAAATTTACACTTTATTGGAATTGTTTTAAATGTTTAAAAATACTTTTATGCATTTTTAAATTCTGAAAAAATTATGGAATGATCCAATGATATTGTGACAAATATTGGTGACCTTATTTTATTTTTGTTTCTGACTTTGCTATTTTTTATCATTTTTGTTTTATTTTACCCATTTCTTTTAATTTTTTAAAATAGTTTCTGACTTTAAAAAATTACCAAAAAATTTATAAAATCATTTGAGCCCTTTTCTGATTTTTCTATGGTCTTGCATTTTATTTCTTGATTAATTTGAACATAGTTGATATTTTTCTCTTTTATTACTATTTTTAAACATTATTTTTAAACCTTTTTGTATATATTAAAATGTAATATTATTTTGTGACTATTTTCTGACTGATCTTGGGTTAAATTATTGACCATAAACTTTGTTAAAATCATTGGATCCATGGTGTTGACTCCAACTCAACAAAAATGGATGAATGATTTTAATAATAGTTTGATTAAATTTAATCCAAAAGTGGTTTGTATATTCTCTCCCACCCCTCTTCATCTCATCCCCTTCTCATTGCACTAAATGTTGTTGGAGCATGATATGTATATCATGTCTCAAAACAAATGGTGCATATATTTCTATTGACCGGCCTCAAAATAGGTGCGATTTCTATATAAGTCCATTTACGATTGCTTAACGTAGCGCTAAATTTTGTCCCGATTCGAATAAATGATCATTTGTGGCCCAAACTTATGTTTGCAAGCCCAAACATGTTAATTTGATCTCTTTGATCCAATAACCTTGAGATTCATTGTGTGGAGGCTTTGGTTCTACCAATCCTCTAATGGATCTACAATACCTTTGGTACACGTGGATCACTTAAACATCGTTGATCATTAAATGATACTCATAAGGATTCCAAATGGATGATATACTTGACAAAAAGAACATGCAACTTGTTGTGTGGAGGCTTTGGTTCTACCAATCCTCTAATGAGTTCCAAATGCAAGTTTCAAGATGATCATCCAACTAACCACTAATCACTAATAATTGACGTTAATCTTTATTCTTTTATTATGTCCCCCCTTTATTTTTATGCACTATTTACTTTTAGCATTTACATTTCATGCCATTTTCATCTTTGCTCATTTGAGCATTTACTTTCTTATCATTTTTATTTTGCTCACTTGAGCTTTTATTTTCTTTTTCTTAAGATACTTAATAATCAATATGAACCATAAAATCCTTAATGATACTTGAACTATTTGGTTACTATCATTGGCATTATGGAGCATTGGACTTTTTGGACTTAGGATTAGAAACCTTGGCCTATGATTGGAGACCTTGTGACCTTATCTGATTATTTTGTCTGGAGCTCTTGAGGTTTACCTCAAGGCATTGGGTTGTTTGTTTGTTTTGTGTGTAGGTTATTGTGATTACACTCTTTGTTTGTAATCGGGAATTCACCCGTATACAGCTGTTACTCTGCCAAATTTGTTTTGAAGACTTAATACACTTGAAGTTTGGTTCTCTCAAGAGGCCTATTATTTTTTCTTGTTTGTTTTTAATCCAAAGAATGGGAATTCTATCTTGGCATAGTGTCGAGTATTGGCTTCTTGTTGGTTAGATGGTTCTTATCTCTAGACTTTACCTTATGCTTTAGGATAAACTCTTCTTCTCCTCCTATCTTCTTTAATTTCAAAAATCTTCTTCCTCCTTTTGAAAACTTTTCTTGTTTTAAACTTGAACCACTTTCATAATAAACTTGGACTTAGATCCATGCATTTTCAAACATTTTTATAAATGAACTCCAATAAACTTAGTAATACTTTGACATCCTTTTTGGGAGAAGACTAAAAGTCAATCAATCTCATTTCAAACCATTTTGACACTTTGGCTTTTATATTTAAACTTTTCTCAAAAGATTGAACTCTTTGCAATCCTTGTAGTGATGCAAACAACTATACTTCTACAATATATAGTGAAGGGAGATATTTTCCACTTAGGTGTTAAGTGTGGCATTGTTGATTTTAAAATCCAATCCATATCCTCCACTTTGAGATGATGCAAATTCTCCTTTCTCATGATTGTGGGTAGTAGGTATATTTTCCACACGAACAATCACGATGATATTGTATCTCATAAAATTAACCAACACATTTTTGTTATAAAATATTTAAAAGAGGAACTACGTGTACCCTGATCCCCTATTGCACGAAAATATGGTACGTAGGCACTAAAGCTTCGCAACCGCGGCGGATGCAAAAATAATAAAAAAACATATTTCTTTTCTCACCTCCACCATCTATTTTTTTTATACAACATTTTATATCCAAAATATACAGATTTTACAAAACAGGTTCCTACTGAGTACCGTAGATGTTTAGGGTGCTAATACCTTCCCTTTGCATAACCAACCCCCTTACCTATAATCTTTCCCCCTCTTTTTGGGTTATTCGCTCTTTTCCCATTCCTTTGGAAACAATAAAGCGTGGTGGCGATTTTTATTTTGATCTGTATAAGTCTAGTCAATCCAATGGCTTAATCTTAAACATTTCTACCGCTACAGGTTCATGAATGCATGATGTAACAATCACACACAAAATCACAAACATGGGGGGGGGGGGGGGGGTCATAGGTTTGATGTCACGAGCATGAAGTCAAAGGTATTATCCATAAGGTATGGACTAATAATTTATCACCTGTCGAACAAGGTTATAAAAGGTTCTCAGAGTTTACATCCTTCCTTCGGATATTACCAACACCCCATTTAACTCGGTAATCAGTAATATTCTTAGGAAAAACTCGTCTGAGTGTAGTATCGCGTGACAACCACTTCCAGATTTCTGCGTCATAGTTTCCGCACTACACCTAAAAGGCCAATATGGGTTAAGGGTTCTACAATTCTCAACTTCAGCAGGCTCCCAGGTCGAAAGCAGCACGTTTTCCCAATTTCTTGGTAAACGAATACTACAGTTAAAGGGGCCTCCACTGAGTAGGGGATCTCATGTATCCTTTTTTGGTATTCCTCCCTCAATGTTAACATGACTATACCGCCCGTCTTATCTTAAGTTTTCCCAAGTCTGGGTAGAGGACTTATGAGAAATCACTAAGCGCCCTAAAAACAAGGAAAATCTAGACAAACATATATATAACACATAATATACAACAGATAATAACACATACATAAATAAACAAAGATAGGCTCAACCCACTTAGAGATGGACTAGCATTTGGTCAATCTGTCCCTAGATCAAATAAAATCTGCCACTGCACTTTATTGTTTCCAAAGGAATGGGAAAAGAGCTAAAAACCCAAAAAAAAGAGGGGGAGAGAATCTAGGTACAAGGGTAGGTTATGAAAAGGGAAGGTGTTAGCACCCTAAACCTCTTTGAAAATTTGAGTATTTGGCTATAAATGTTGTATACAAAAATAGATGAAGGAGATGAGGAAAGAATTATATTTTTTTTTACAATTTTTTTTGTACCCGCCACGGTTGTGAACCTTTAGTACCTACGTACCACCTTCCGTGCAAAGGGGGATTAGGGTACTCGTAGTTCTCCTTTAAAAATATTAAAACATGTGTGTGTTGGTTAATATTAAGAGACGAGACATCATTATCTTATCTGAGTGGAAGAACATACTTACTACCCATGACTATGAGAAAGGAGAATTAGCATCACCTTAAAGTGGATGATGTAGCTTGGATTTTAAAATCAATAAAGCCTCACTCGACACTCAAGTGGAAAATATCTTGCTTCACTATATATTGTATAAGTATAGTAGCTCGCATCACTACATGGATTGACAAAAGTCTAATCTGTTTAAAAAATTTTATGGTAAAAAGCCAAAGTGGCTAAAAATGGTTTTAATGAGGTTGATTGACTTTTAGTCTTCTTAAAAAAAATATCAAAGTAGGATTAAGTTGGTTAAAGTTCGATTAAGAAAATATTTTTGAAAATGCATGGATCTAAGTCTGAGTTTATTATAAAAGTGGTTCAAGTTAGAAAACAAGAAGAGTTTTGAAAAGGAGGGAGAAGGTTATTGAAATTAAAGAAGATATGAGGAGATGAAGGGACTATCCTAAAGGATAAGATAAAAACTATGGAAAAGAACTGCCTAACCAACAAGAAGTGAACACTTGACACAATGAGTCAATGTAGAATTCTCATCCTTTGGATTGAAACCAAGCAAGCAAAGATACTAAACTTCTCAATCACAGATAAAACACATAATCAAAATAACCTGCACACAAAGAAAATCAAACCAATGTCATGGAGTAAACCTCAAGAACTCCAGACAAAATAACAAACAAAGTCACAAGGTCCTAAGGGTATCAAGGCTTCTAATCCTAAGTGTCATACCCCAAATTTTCTGTACCCTTATGATATTTAAGTTTCTATTCAATAAATCATATTGTAGGTTTTATTCCTATAAGGGTTTAAAATAAGGAAGAATGATGTATTAATCTAAAATGGACCATCAATATCTGATGGACCATTAAGGGTTTCTTTGTTTTAGAGAGGGTGCATTTTATAAAAGTGGTGTATTATTTTAAAAAAATCATGAGCCTTTCTAAATCAGAAAGAGCCCATGTGACTCTTTTAATCCACCTCAAAAGGGGAGGTTCACATTGTTGGAAGTAAATGGGGCTTTCAAGAAGGCCCATGTTTTTTTTAATGCATTCAGATGTGGAAGAAGGGTGTATTGCAAATCCGGAAGGCCCATATATGGCATGTTTTTGTTAAAATCCAGTATTTTTAAAATAAAGGACAGTGTCCCGATCAACCTTTTTGTTTTTTTTTTTTTAGAATTGTTGCTTTTAGATACAAACATTATTATTATCATTATCTGATGTTATTTTTTATAAATACTTTTTATTATAATATATTATTACTATTATTAATGTTATCCATTTTGATTTAAAAAAATGTTTGGCCCAAAACTCAAAAACTCACTATTCAGATTGAAAAAAACGCACATTGCAATGTTATGAACACATACTGTTCAAATCAATAAAAAAACAAATCTTCTTCACTAATATGAAATCGAAACAAATTCAAGAACATAGACAAAATCTTTTATACTTATAGAAGCTCAATCAATACAAAATGAAACATAAACTACATTAAAGGTTCATACAATTTACAGACAAAATCATACAAATACAAAAACAAAATTAAACCCTAATTCACTTTACAGACAGAATCATAATAATTTCCTAATTTGATAAAACTGAAATTCCGGTATCAGATATGTGATGACGAAGGATATGTCACGACACAAATATCTAAGGACAATATAAAATACAAGAATATAAAAGTAGTAAAATCATAAGGGATTGTTAACCCAGTTCTGTGTACAACAACACCTACTCTGGGGGCTACTAAGCCAGGGATAAGTCCACTAAATAGTATCAATTCATAGACCCTCAATAAACAACCAGTTTATGATCTAATCACTTAATCAATACCCGTTTTATACTTCTACCTAAGACACACTTAGGTATGAGGCCCTCCTCAAATCCCTTCAATCACTTACAGTGAAATACAACAAAATTATTAAGTTTAAAAAACCTCAATCATTCAATACTTAAAAGCTTATGAATGATCCATAATTTACAACTCAACTAACAAATTAAAACTCAAGTATTGAAATAATACTAGAGTGTATTAAAATTAACAGATTCAGACTTTTAAAACACAAAGAATATATTTGTCTTCAATTGTTGCAGTTGTACGAATAAGGGTGCAAGTCCTTATAAAGGCGCAAAACTTCTTTATGGGCTTGGGCTAAAAACATATTGCAATATATTGAATCCCTTGAATATCTCCATGAAAGTAGGCCAAGATATAATCCAAAAGATAAGACAGGTTGAAAAATATTCCTCCATATTTTTCGCAAGTTATAAACCACAAAACATGAATACAACGCGCTTAAATACAGGAAACAGAAAATATGAAAAAACACATTCAGATGTTAAGACATCTGCTTTAACATCATTCAAAATCAGTTGAGATGCTTTACTTCAAATGTCAAGACATTAAGAAAAACATTACTAAAGCAGTTTTACCAAAATTGTTGCTAGCAAACACTCACAAACTACCCCTTTGGAAAATTTTGACTAAAACATTATTTGAACATATTATCAAAGCAGTAACCCAAGCAAAAGAACCTCAGTTAGCAGTTAGCAGAGGAAGATGTCAGAACATCTTCTAAGACATGAAGCTCCCCCTCAAAATTACCAGTTATTCAGTCAGTTTCTCTCCCCCTCAAACTTACCAGTTATTCAGTTTCTAGTTTCTCTCCCCCTTTTTATACATAATATGCCAAATAAAAATTTATTTGAGATAGTAGTAGAAAAAGAAGTACATACCAGAATATCCAAGTGTCAAGCACATACAAGTGCGAAAAAGAACATAGGGATTAAAACACAAAAGAAAAACAAAAAAGGCACCAACACATAGTCTAACTGTCTTTAGAACCAGTAGACTTGGCAACTTAAAACTACCTTCATTATCAGAATCTCCTCCTTCAGTACCCACACTATCATCAAGATTGTTATCCTTCTGCAGCTCCTTGACCAGCTTTTCAAATTTTAGCTTTCTTGCTGAGCTAACTTTGATTACCTCATCAAGTTCTTTGCGGGCTTCCATTAACTAAGTAATCATATCATCCTTGATTGAGGTCTTGTTTTCATAAGATTTAGATGTCAAAACAATGTCTAGGACATGTTTACCTAAAAACAACTTGAAGTGAAGGGACATGGCAGACTCCCTTTTTCAAACTACATCAGTGCCACATAGAACTCCAGGATGTTGATTTAGAGTAATTCCACAAATAATAGATGGAAAGGAAATAGGCATCTTGATAGCACAGGTTCCCGCATGCTTTACAGTCTATTCAAAAATGTAAGCACCATAATCAAACAATTTATCATTTCCAATAGTATAGATAAAATTTCCTAAACCAACTATAATGGTTGAGGTATGATTGGTAGGGACCCAGTTAGCAGCTCTAATTCTATGCAGGATAGTATATTTCACACTTAACTTACTATCATGGAGCTTATTCTTCATGGGTTAACCAATCACTTGGTTTGCAGTGATGGCTTTGCACACCTTCTTATCAGTCACTTCCAACTCACAGTAATCATCTTCAGACCTACCCAGATATCTATTGATCACAGCAAGGAAAAATTTAACACATCTACCTCTAACAAACACCTTCCTATATTCCTTACTTTTGTGATCAACACAATCTAGAGGAATATTAGAAATAAAATCCTTAACAAGAGTCTCATAACATTTTGCAAACTTGGTGACAGTCTTCATTAAGCTAGCAAAGGAAATCAGCTCCATAATCTCTTTGCACTCCAGTGCACCTGCTCCTATCTCTCTTTCAAGAGCAATCCTTCTTTGGAAGACATATTTCCAATTTTCAGCATTGCCAACAGAATGAAAGGAAATGTTGTCAAGAGGAGCATCAGGCACCCTAACAGAAATCTTCTTGCTCACAAACTTCTTCACAGGAGAGATGTCCTGGACATCATCTTCATCATCATCTTAGGAGCTATCAGGTCTAACTTTTCTTTTGTTTGAGGGAGGAACCACTTTACTCCAGGGTTTTAGGGGACCATAAATAGTCTTATTCTTGATACTCTTGGCAGGGTATGTGACATCCACAACCTTCACTTTTCTAGACTTGAGCCTTTTAGCAATTCCAGGCACCATATTGGTAATAAGGTCATTGTTAGACAGCTAATCAACATTCACCACATTCTCAGCATTTGGATTCTTTTCAGTTTTGGAGCCATCAACATCTTCCTTAGCAGAAGAGTCCTTATAAACAAATGATGTCTCAACATGTTGTTCAACATCAGCTTCCACTTCTTCTAGAACAGATGTAGCAAACTTTCCAAGTTCACTTTCAGCAACATCTTTCTTTAAGATAGATGATTCAACAACATTTTGAGGATTAGTACATTTGTCAGTCTGAGTAGGCATTCAGGCAAGAGGAGTAGAAATCTCAAGCACAACAAAACCCTCATTTAACACCCTATCTACCAGCCTTATAATACTCCTATAAACATTAATAGTGTCTTCTTCTGACGTATCATCAGTAGTATTAGGAGCATTACCTTTAGAAGTGTCAAACTCGTCTTTGGATTTCTTTGCATGGGACTACCTGGGTTTCTTGAACTTCGTCTCAAGAGGTGGAACAGTTGTCAGAGGAGTGATGACCAGGACTTTATCAAGGGAGAGATCCTTAAGATGGTTGATAGACTTTCACCTAGAAGCCTTGGCTTCATCAGAAGAGCACTTTGAGGGAGACGAAGCATGATGTTGCGACATCTTTGAGTATTTTTGAACAGTAAGATGAAAAATAACAAGGGTTATATTTCTGTAAAGGAGAACGAAGAGGTTGTGCAAATAGAAGGAAGTAATGTCGTAGCGTGTGGGAGAGCATTTGAGATAATCTTGAAATGATTGCTTAAGATACTTAATTTCTTGGAAACATAATAAATGATATAATATCACTTTAATGATATTCCCACATGCCCTTAATTGCTATAAACCCTCATATATGCAGATCCCTAGTTTTCCTCTTAAGTTCTCAAATTGGTTTGCATCCAAAGCCTTAGTGAAAATGTCAGCCAATTGTAATTTAGTAGCTACATGTTCAAAGACAACAATCTTTTCTTCAACAAGCTCTCTTATGAAGTATGACGGATATCAATGTGTTTGGTCCTGCTGTGTTGAATAGGATTTTTTTGATACATTTATGGCACTTAGATTGTCACAAAATAATGTCATGACATCCTGTTTGACATTATATTCTATCAACATTTGTTTCATCCATACCAACTGAGAACAACTGCTTCCTGCAGCAATATACCCAGCCTCGGCAGTGGACAAAGACACACAATTTTTCTTCTTACTGAACCAAGATATGAGATTATTTCCCAGAAATAAACATCCTCCTGATGTACTTTTTCTATCATCATCACTTCCTTCACAATCAGCATCACAATAACCATTTAGAGCAGAGTCGGATCCATGAGAATATAGCATACCATAGTCATTTATCCCATTCACATATTTAAGAATTATCTTCACATGGTTGGCATGGCTAACTTTAGGGTTAGCTTGATATCTATCACACACCCCTACAACAAAAGCAATGCCAGGTCTGATAGTTGTGAGATATAGAAGATTCCATATCATACTTCTGTAAAGACTTTGATCCACACTTACTCCTTTTTAATCTTTAGACAACTTCAAATGTGTGGGAGCAGGTGTTCTCTTGTGACTGGCATTTTCTATCCCAAATTTATTTACTATATTCTTCGCATATTTTCTCTGAGATAAGAATATGGAATCTTCCATTTGTTTAATTGCAGACCAAGAAAGTAGGTTAACTCACCAACAAGGCTCATCTCAAATTCTGACTACATTTGCTTCATAAAATGTTGAACCATCTCAATTGACATCCCACCAAACACAATATCATCAACATATATCTGTGCAATCATGATCTTTCCTTCTTCTTCCTTGACAAAAATAGTTTTGTCTATGCCGCCTTTCCTATATCAATTTTCACCAAGAAATTCTATCAATCTCTCATACCAAGCTCTTGGAGCCTGCTTTAATCCATACAAAGCTTTCTTCAGTTTGTACACATGGTTAGGAAACCTTAGATTAACAAATACCTTAGGTTATTCCATATAATCTTCCTCATTCAGATATCCATTTAAGAAGGCACTCTTTACATACATTTGAAACAACTTAAATCTCAAAATGCAAGCAACTCCTAAGAGTAGTCGGATTGATTCAAGTCCAGCCACAGGTGCAAAGGGTTCATCAAAATCAACTCCTTCAATTTGAGTGTATCCATGTGCAACTAATCTTGCCTTATTTCTAGTAACCACCCCTTTTTCATTGGATTTCTTCTTGTACACCCTTTTAGTGCCAATCACATTTGTCTCTTCATGTCTTGGAACTAGATCCCAAACTTCATTTCTTCTAAATTGTTCTAACTCTTCTTGCGTAACATTAATCCAAAACTCATCAGTTAAGGCTTCTTGACATTCTTAGGCTCGATTTTTGAAATAAAGGAAGAGTTTGACATCCCTTATCTTGATCTAGTAGTAACTCCTTTATTTAGATCTCCTATAATAAGTTACTTAGGATGATCTCTCTGAGTTCTGATTGAAGGCCCTTTATTGATTTGACTGGGCTCAGGATCTTCTTGAGTTGGATTAGGATCAGAACTTCTGTCATTAGATTCTGTTGTAATGTCTGACAAAGATGTTCCAACATCTTCTAAGACATCTTCTTCATCATTCTTGTAAGTGTTTGTTGGCAGGAATTTTGGTAAATAATGACTTGTTAATATTTTGCTAAATGTCTTAACATTTGGAGAAAAACTATTTTGTATGATGTCAAAGTAGATGTATTGATATCTACCTACTAAACTGGACTTAGCCTAACATCAATTAAGTCTTTTTGTTTCCTGATTACCAGCACTCTATAATTCAGGATTTGTGATCTACAGGCTGCGAAAAATATGGAGGAATATTTTTCAAATTGCATAATTTTATCCTGGCCTGTTTTTATGGAAATATTCAAAAGATGTGAATATTTATTTTTAAGCCCAAGCCCAAAACTTCGCATATATAAGGACTTGCTTCCTTATTCAAAGACAAGCAACTTTTGAAGAAGAATACTTTCTTTCTGATTAGAAGTCTAGCCTTTTTATTTGTAATACACTCTAAGTATTAGTATTAATACTTGAGTTGTTAAGTATTGAATGATTGAAGTGTTTCAAACTTATTAACTTTGTTAAGTTCTTCATTGTAAGTGATTGAAGGGATTTGAGGATGGCCTCATACCTAGGTGAGTCTTAGGTAGAATTTTAGCTTGGGTAGTGATTAAGTGATTATATCGTAAACTGGTTGTTTACTGAGGGTCTATGAAGTGATACTATTTAGTGAACTTTTCCCTGGCTTGGTAGCCTCCAAAGTAGGTGTTGTTGTACACTAAACTCGGTGAACAATCGCTTGTGTTTTTACTGATTTTGATTTTATTGCACCTTACTAGAAAACAGATATTTGTGTCGTGACATATCATTCGACATCACATATCTGATACCAGAATTTCAATTGGTATCAGAGCAGACATCATGTTCTTTATCTGGGTGAGGTCTAGGGAAGATATTTCCTGGTACTATGGACAAGGAAGGAGGATTTGTGAATAGACCACCCATTCTAGACGGAAGCAATTATGACTACTGGAAACAATATATGGTTTCCTTTCTAAAGTCCTTAGACAGTGGGACTTGGAAAGATGTTTTAAGAGGATGGAAACACCTTGTCAAATTGGGAGAAAATGGAGAACCTGAAGATGAGAAAAACACAAGAGAGGGGGGGGGGGGGGGGGTTGAATTGAAAACTTGAATCTAAAAGCTTAATGACACAGTATTTTTATCCTGGTTCGTTTGATCTCAAACTACTCCATTCCACCCGTCAAGGTGATTTCGCCTCTCTCCAACGAGGTCTTAATCCACTAATCTCAACAAGATTACAAAAGCTACTTTAACAACTGTTAAAGTCTTCTTGAGTATAACCACAATCCGGTTAATCTCAAGGATCTCCTTTGATCTTTTACCATCTTCTATGAGTCGGTATCCTTTTGATCTTCTACCTTCAACTATGAGTTGGTAGTTTACTGTCATTTATGAGTCATTATCTTTTTGATCTTCTACCTCTGACTATTGAGTTTGGTAGTTCACAGTTAGTTGTAAATCACTTTTATTATGTACTATCTCCTCTTTAGCTGAGTTGATGTTACCTTATCTCTTCTTTGGGTGTTACACCATTAGAGTCAGGTCTTTTTGATTCACCAGTGATTTATTTTCCTGGTCGAGTTTCTCTTTTGATCCTTATTTCCTTTGCTACATCCCCAGTGGTGTTTTGTGTCCCTTTAAAGTTGTTCATATGCATTCATACTCATAAGCATTGCATGGCATCTTAGGGCCAAAAATAAGGTTTGTTTTATATTTAATCTTCGATCACGTCGACACGAAGATTTTTAACCTTCATATCTCCGGATAGAAGAAACTTAAATAAGGGCAGCTGTTGTACCCCAATTTTTGCCCCTAAGATCCCTTCATCGTACCATATTCATTCAATCACAACAAGATCATATTAGGTGTTGTACCCCAATTTTTTCCCCTAAGATCCCTTCATCATACCATGTTGATTCCATCACAACAAGATCACATTAGGATTCTTGGTTCCCCTCCCTATATTTAGCTTTTCTCTTTGAGGATACACCAAGCACCTTGACTTGTGTTCTTTTGTGATCATGAATATTTTTGTCTTGATTTATTCTTTTAATTAATAAAATTCAATGTTGGTTTGTCTTGTTTGATTACTCATGTAGGTAAAGGCAATAAGATTCAGCAAGTTGCTCCATGGGTTCATGAGTTTATTTCCATGCCCTAGTCAATAAAGCTTGAGAAGTTTAAAACCTCACAATTGTATTTGTGTTAGAGGAAATGGCATGGAAAGGTTATTTTGGTTCACCATATTTCAAGATTATGAAATTTGGTTCAAAAGCACAAGGGGTTGATGGAAGAAATAGTCATGTTTGGACAAGACTTTGTTCCATTTGGTCACGAGTGCATATCTCTCTCCATTCTCAAGATATGGAGGTTGTTGTGGTTGCTATGAGTTATCATTATCATCCTAAACAACTTATATTTACAAATCATTTGTGTTGGTACAAGAAGTTTGTTCAAAATTGTCAAAGTTCCTCAAGGCATTTTCCTTGATCTAAGAGCCAGGGTTTTGAACTTCAAAGAAGAATATCTTGCTCATATTTTGGTATTTTGGATTGAATCCAAATACATCCTCCTCTTCAAAATATTACCAACAAATCACTTCAAAAGTTCAAAGGAGTTTTCATGTGAAAGAAACTTGATGAAGAAGAAAGATTACAAGTCATCCAGATGAATCCCCAATTTTCCATGTGTGACTTCAAATGATCATAACTTGGTCAATTTTTATCACCTTGAGCCCATTATTTTTCCATAATGATCTTGAGGATGTGAATTGTATGCCTTCTTTTATGTGAAATGTGAGAAAATGGATGGAAGTTGCCTTAAGGATACAAAATATTATAGGTCATTTAATGATTTTTTTCCAACTTCAACAATCCATAACTCTCTCAATTTTTAGAGATTTTAGATGGTTAGAGTTTCAAAATGTCATTCAAGAGGTCTATTTCATGCCATCTTTTTTGGTCAAGAGCAAATTCCAAGTGGAAGGCCATGTTTGGATGCAAAAGATTATAGGTCATTTTTAAAGAAAAACTTGAAATATTTCTATGTATGGAAAGTCAACCATTTTTCTCCAACTTTGACTCAACACAACTTTCACCTCAAGAATCCATTTGATTCCATTCTTTTTTCCATTTCAAAGCTTTTAATCTCATCTTTGTAAAGCGTCAAGAATCATCCCCTAAGACCTCTTGAGCTGAGAATGCCAATGGATTGAACTTGGTAACTTGGAACTATAGTTTCTCCATAAGTCAGAATTTGAAGTCTTTGTTTTGGCTTCTAATCACAAGTTTTCCACGCATTTTTCCTCTAAAAATGTTTAGTGAAGTTCCAGAATTGATTAGCACAACAAAACGCGCGTTTTGGATGAGTTTTGATCAAATTGGAAGTCACACTATTCTTGTTTGCAACTTCACATGATTTCCCTCCAAACTTCATCATTTCACTCGCTTGGACATTCCATTTGATTTCCTATAAATATAGGGTCAACCCCCATTCATTTCCTTAAGCTTGGATAGCCATAATCACCCTGCCAAACTTGTTCCATAACTCAAAATTCAGCAACTTCGAAATCTATTCTCAAGCCTTTTTCAATCAAATTTTCCCATCAATTCACCTTCCTTGATCTTCCCTGAAGCTAACCATATAATTACACTCAAGAATCGTGCCCTATATTGCTCCATAGAAGTCCAGTTTCAGAGCTCTGCAACTCAACTTCAATAGGTAGATTCCTTCATCAATTCTTCAAAACTTTCACATCATTGTGATGCTCTCATTACCCTGGTTCTAGTTGTAACACTTGCTTTTTACTGGAAACACGTTTTGACCATTAAATTTCAAATCCCTTTTCAAAACTTTCCTTCCAAATTGCTTGAGCTACAGTTAACATAAATTTTCCGCGAAGGTGTGGTTATCTTCGTCTTGAAGAGACGAAGCAAATGGCATAGGTCTCGTGCTCTAATGTTACAGATTGAGCAACCTGGTTTTGGGACTGGCTGGAGGTTGAAGATGACCAACGTGTCATCTTCCAACCAATGAAGGCGCCCCATCTGTGTTTTTTTCAAAAATTTGATTTAATTAATGATCATATGTATTATTCACTAAAGTCCATAACATGCACATCGTGCCAGGTCCACCTGATCTGTTTACTAACCCGTTTTGACATTGATCACATGACCCATATTTTTTTGGTTTTTATTTTCTTTTCTGATTTTTATATTTAATTGTTTTAAACTTCAAAAAATCTTAGAAAATTCATTTTAAGTCCAAAAAATCTGAAAAAATTATGAAACAAGTTTTTGATTTTTCTCTTTCTGATTTTTCTTTTTTCACAATTTATAAAAAAATTCTTTTTTTTTTAAATTTACACTTTATTTGAATTGTTTTAAATGTTTAAAAATACTTTTATGCATTTTTAAATTCTGAAAAAAATTATAGAATGATCCAATGATATTGTGACAAATATTGGTGACCTTATTTTATTTTTGTTTCTGACTTTGTTATTTTTTTTTATCATTTTTGGTTTATTTTATTCATTTATTTTATTTTTAAAAAATATTTTCTGTTTTTAAAAAATTACTAAAAAAAATTATAAAATCCTTTGAGTCCTATTCTGATTTTCTATGGTCTTACTTTTTATTTCTTGATTAATTTGAATATAGTATATATTTTTTCTCTTTTATTTCTATTTTAAAACATTTTTTGTATTTATTAAATGCAATATTACTTATGGTTATTTTTTTGGCTGATCTTGGGTTAAATTTTTTATCATGAACTTTATTAACATCATTGGATCCATGGTGTTGAGTCTAACTCCACAGAAATGGATGAATGATTTTAATAATAGTTTGATTAAATTTAATTCAAAAGTGGTTTGTATATTCTCTCCCACCCCTCATCACCTAATCCCTTTCTTATTGCACTAAGTGTTATTGGAACACGATCTCTATATCATGTCTCAAAACAAATGGTGCATAGATTGCTATTGACCGGCCTCAAAATGGGTGTGACTTCTATATAAGTCCACTTACGATTGCTTAACATAGCGCTAATTTTTGTCCCGATTCGAATAAATGATCATTCGTGGCCCGAACTTATGTTTGCAAGCCTAAGTATGTTAATTTGATCTCTTTGATCCAATCACCTTGAGATTCATTGTGTAGAGGCTTTGGTTCTACCAATCCTCTAATGGATCTATAACACCTTTGGTCAACGTGGATCACTTAAACATCGTTGATCATTAAATGGTACTTATGAGGATTCCAAATGGATGATATACTTGACGAAAAGCAAACGTAACTTGTTGTATGGAGGCTTTGGTTCTACCAATCCTCTAATGAGTTCCAAATTCAAGTTTCAAGATGATCATCCAACTAACCACTAATCACTAATAATTGACTTTATCCTATATTTTTATTATATGTCCCTTTTATTTTTATGCACTATTTACTTTTAGCATTTACATTTCATGCCATTTTCTTCTTTGCTCATTTGAGAATTTACTTGTCATTTTTATTTTGCTCACTTGAGCTTTTCTTTTCTTTTCTTAAGGATGTAAGAGAGGGTCGTTTGCTTAGAAAAGGATGTAAGAGAGGGTCGTTTAACGAGAAGTGAAGGCTCTGGAGGTGTGAAGAAGCAATCTTATGGGTTTACCAAGAAGAAGGAAGGGGATGCAAATGCTTTTATGAAAGAGAGGATGGTTAATACTCCAAGAAGGAATTATCAGCGTCATCAGCAAGTCGCCTCAGTTACTCCAGTTGTGGGTGTGGCTCCAACTACCGTTTCTTATCAGAGACTGTCCTAGCATGGGAATCAAGGGTATAATCAGAGAAGTGAGAGTTATGACCCTAGTCCTATGAGTTATACAAAGTTACTACAGGCATTGATTTAGAAGAAGTTGGTTCAGACCCGACCACCTCCCGCAGTACCATCACCATTGCCTTGGTATTACAAGGCAGACCAAACATATGCTTTTCATCAGGGAGCACCAGGGCATAATGTTGAGAATTGTTATCCTTTGAAGACTGAGGTGTAGAAATTGGTGAAGTCTGGTATTCTATCTTTCAAGGATGTGGGCCCTAATGTGAAAGACAATCCTCTACCCAAGCATGGAGGAGTAAATATTTTGAATATGGTGGCCGGTTGTCCAAGCGACTTCCGGATTTTTGATATTAATCTGGTTAGAGGAGATTTGGTGAAAATGCATGCAGACCTCTATGAATTTATCTATTATACGCATGACCATGCCAGTTGTGTTATTTGCAGTACAAATATATAGGGTTGTCACAAGATAAAGGCTGATTTGAAGGAGATGATAGATGAGGGCCTCATCCATATAATCAGGCCTAGGGCAAAGTATGAAGAGGAAGTAAACTTGGTTTCTGGATGTCCTGGAGAGTTCAGAATCTTTGATGTGGAACATATGAATGAGGATCTTGTACAAGTGTACGCTAATTTTTGCCACATGGTTGGTCAGGTGGAACATCAGTATGGATCTTGCCGAACTTGCTGTCGGGACTCCCGAGGATGTTAAATTGTAAAGGAAGGTGTTAAGTTGTTGTTAGATAATGGAACTATCAAGGTTACAGGTCAAAGGGATGATTACCATGAAGTTGATTTGGTTGAGGTTTGTTTGGCTGAAGAAGAGTCGGATGATGAGTATGCCTCTACAGATGAGTATTTCTCCTCAAACAAGGATTTGTTTTCCAGAAATGACTCAATAATGACTGATTGTGTTGAAGAAGGGGTAAACATCATTGTACCTTGTTTTGGGGCACCCTTCCATCTCGAAGTTGAATATTATAGCAAGCCAGATGTTACCCCATTGGTGATTAGTTTGTCGGGTGCTATCCCTTACAAGTCAGATAAGGTTGTGACCTACAAATACAATGCTACAATCTTAGAGGATGGAGTGGAAGTTCCAATCCAGCCAATGCCTGATGTTGGAAATATTGCTGAAAATAGCAAGGTGACCCACATCGGTTGTGTATTTGCACCAGTTGTTTGAGGAGATGTTAGTGCTGGAAAGAAAATTACTGAGAATGTTAAACCCAAGAAGGCTACGGGTGATACTAGTGGGGCTACATTAGAGAAAGAAGTGTATGATATTTTGAAGATAATCAAGATGAGCGACTACAAAATTGTAGATCAGCTACTGTAGACTCCTTCAAATATATCTATCTTGGCATTATTGATGAACTAATCTGCTCACAGAGAATCCTTGATGAGGGTAATGGACCAAGCTTTTATGGAAAGTGATATGCCAATATACTAATTCACTAGCGTAATAGGGAACATTACATTATAAAATAACATGATTTTCTGTGATGATTAATTACCGGATGAAGGAAGGAATCACAACCATGCCCTCCACATCTCTATGAATTGCAAGAATGATTCACAATCCAATGTGCTGATTGATAATGGATTCACTTTGAACGTTATACCGAGGAGCACTCTTATGAAGTTGAAATATCAAGGAACGCCTATGCGCCCGAGTGGCATCATTGTGAAAGCGTTTGATGGATCAAGGAAATCTGTTATTGGTGAAGTGGACTTGCCTATTCATATAAGACCACATTTGTTTCAGATAACTTTCCAGGCCATGGACATTGTTCCTGCTTATAGTTTTTTGTTGGCACGACTGTGGATTAATGACGCAGGGGATGTCACTTCAACTTTACACCAGAAACTGAAATTTGTACGTGAAGGGAAAGTAGTAATAATAAATGGGGAACATGCATTATTGATATCTCATTTGTCCTCTTTCAGCATTATGGAGGCGGATGAAGCTGCTGTTGGAACCCAGTTCCAAGCCTTATCCATTGACAACATAAGAGGAAATAAGAATTTCATGGTTTTGCTTAAGGATGCGTAGTAAGTTGTGCAAAAGGGTCATAGCGAGGTATGTGGACAGATTGTGGATCCACCTGTAAACAAGAAAAGAGCCGGCTTGGGGTTCTCTTTGAAGAATGACAAAGGTAAGAGAATGAA
Organism: Vicia faba; assembly: GCA_948472305.1. Classification (NCBI taxonomy): domain Eukaryota; kingdom Viridiplantae; phylum Streptophyta; class Magnoliopsida; order Fabales; family Fabaceae; genus Vicia; species Vicia faba. The sequence continues at coordinate 116,981,153 of OX451738.1, read as the reverse complement.
GTCGAAGTCTTCTGCAAGCAAGTATCAAGATATATTTCGTAGCGGGGGTTATCTTCATCCATCTGGTATGGGATTAATTCCATTGTGGAAGATGAAGCAGAGCAGGAAATGCCGAATTATGTCAGAACTGGATCACCATTGATGTTCCCTCTTGCATACATGTTTCAAAGTAATTTGTTTTGCTAATATTTTTGAAAAGCTTTCACTCTACCCAAGGTAGAAGTATTAATGTTGTAGGGCTTATCTGTTTGCTGTGACTTTTAAAATCAATAATAAAAGTTGTCTTTGTTTCCCAAATTGTGTCTTTATTTTTTGCTTTTTCTTGGAAAATGGTAATCAGAAAAAACCCTTCAAAATAAATAATAACTGAAATTCAATCTGCATGATCACTTGTTATATGTGTCAGTTTCTAAAACAATCATAAATCATATATGCAGATTAATTAAAAAACCCGTTGAATACAATGACCCTGCACCCTCTCCCAACTTTGAATGTCCTGTGTATGGGGCTGAAGAAGAAGACTATGATGAGATTCCAGAAGAGGTCTCACGGTTGCTTGTGCACAAGGAAAATACCATTCAACCATAAAAAGATCCATTGGAAGTGATCAATTTGGGTTCAGAAGAAGATCTGAAATAAGTCAAGATTGGAGCATCACTGCATCCTGATGTGAAGAGCAGGTTGATTGAGCTGTTGAAAGAGTATGTGTACATTTTTGCTTTGTCTTACCAAGATATGCCTGGACTAGATACAGATATTGTGGAACACCGTTTACCGTTGAAACCAGAGTGTCCGCCAATCAAACAAAAGTTGAGGAGAACTCACCCAGATATGGAAGTAAAGATCAAAGAGGAGGTTCTAAAGCAGATTAATGATGGTTTTCTTGTGACGTCAGTGTATCCTCAATGGATTGCCAATATTGTCCCAGTATCGAAAAGAGACAGAAAAGTCTGCATCTGCATAGATTATATAGATCTAAATAAAGCTAGTCCAAAAGATGATTTTCCATTGCCACACATTGATATGTTAACAGATAGCACAAAAAAATTCAAAGTTTTCTCGTTCATGGACGGATTTTTCCGGGTATAATCAAATAAGAATGGCTCTTGAGGACATGGAAAAAACAACTTTTAACACACCCTGGGGAACATTTTGTTATAGAGTGATGCCCTTCGGGTTGAAGAATGCTGGTGCAACGTACCAGAGGGATATGACAACCCTATTCCATGATCTGATGCACAAGGAAATCGAGGTATATTTTGATGATATGATTGCTAAATCCCAGACTGAGGAAGGGCATGTAGAAGATTTGTTGAAGTTGTTTCAGCGTTTAAGGAAGTATCGTCTCCGCTTGAATCCAAATAAATGCACCTTCTATGTTTGATCAGGAAAATTGTTGGGTTTCATTATTATCCAGAAAGGAATTGAAGTTGACCCTGATAAAGTCAAAGCAATTCAAGAGATGCCAGCTCCAAGAACTGAAAAGCAAGTCAGAGGGTTCCTGAGGCGTTTGAATTATATTTCCAGATTCATTTCCCACATGACTGCAACATGTGAATCGATCTTTAAGTTGTTAAAGAAAGATCAAGGTTGTGTATTGACGGATGATTGCCAAAGGGCATTTGAAAGTATTAAAGAATATCTGCTTGAACCTCTTATCTTGCTCCCTCCTGTCGAAGGAAGACCATTGATTATGTATTTGACATTGTTAGAAAATTCCATGGGTTGTATTCTGAGACAACAGGATGAAACAGGGAAGAAAGAGTTTACCATTTATTATCTCAGTAAAAATTTCACTGATTTCGAGTCGCTGTATTCCATGCTGGAAAAGAAATGTTGTGCTTTGGCCTGGGCGGTAAAGCATTTACGGCCTTATATGTTGAATCACACCCCTTGGTTGATCTCCAAAATGGATCCAATCAAGTACATTTTTGAAAAGCCTGCCCTTACTGGGAGAATTGCCCGCTGGCAGATGTTACTATCTGAACATGATATCGAATAACGCACTCAAAAAGCTATTAAAAGTAGTGTGTTGGCAGATTATCTTGCTCACCAACCCGTGGAGGATCATCAGTCTGTGGAATATGATTTCCCTGATGAGGATGTGATGATCCTGAAAGTAAAAGATTGTGATGAACCATTGCCTGAGGAAGGTCTGGATCCTGAATCTCGTTGGAGTTTGATATTTGATGGAGCTGTGAATATTTTATGGTAAAGGAATTGGTGCTGTGATTCTCACTCCACATGGATCACACATTCCTTTTACTGCAAGGTTGACCTTTGATTGTACTAATAATATGGAAGAATATGAGGCTTTCATCATGAGTCTCGAGGAAGCTATTGATCTCAGAATTAAGATTCTTGATGTGTATGGCGATTCGGATTTGGTAATAAATCAGATTAAAGGAGAGTGGGATACTCGTCACTCTGGCTTGATCCCTGTGATATGGTGGTAGAACCGATTGTTTGACGTTGGTTTGCGTTTTACATTTTTTGTTCGCAAAATGTCGTGGTAAGAAAGAGTCGCCACCGACTTTTATTTCATCCAATCATGGAAAAGGAAAAAGAACAGAAAAAACCTTTTTTTCGAGATATTTCTGAGTACGGGAGGTAGATTATAGAAAGAGAAGGTACTAGCACCCTTTTTATCCATGGTTTTTCATGGGCTCTTAGGTACTTGCTCATCCTTTTTTAAATTGCTTGTGTATGTGCTTTGTGTTGAAAAGTTTGACTTCGTGATAACCCTTGTATCAGTCCTCAAAGGTGTGACGAAGTTGTTTTGAAAATTTGTTTGAAAAGTGTAAGTTTGAAAAGTTTTGATTTGAGAAAGTATCTACTAGCATCTACCTACTCGAAAAAAGATTGTTTCTATTCTCGTTTCCTTTAGAAAGCGTTATCCCACTATTGAGAAATAGGTAGCACCGTCGTTGGAGTTGTAAGGTTCAATTCGAAAGGGACGTATGATCACTAAAGCAATGTTAGGACATCTTAGTAATAACCCTAGAGTCTCAAGATCATATTCGGGGCAACATTTCCGAGGTAACATTTCCAAGGCAACATTCGAACGGGACATTTGATCGTTTTAGACAGGAGGGAAACAACTAAGACACCCTATGCTTAATGATCGTTTACCGAAGGCAACCGAAGTGAGAGTATACCCTAAGAGTGATATGTGCGAGTGATTGGTTTTCAGTTATTTAATATTTGCACATTAGGATTTTCTAACCGTATTAATTTGTCATGCATTCTTGTCATACAATCCTATTAGCATACATCTAAATAGTTAAATATTTGTGGGAATTAAGAATGCGAGAAAGTAAATCTACGCTATTACAAGGCTTCGGGGAGGGGATTAATTACACAGCTAAAAACCCGGGGAAAAAGCGATAAGTAAAAAAGCCCTAAATTAAACTATTACAAACCATGAACAGTTACAACAATATTGGCAAAAATAATTAACACACGCGCGATGAATCATATACGAGACAACTAGGGTTTTGACCCTTGACTAAACCTATTGACGATTGTTAAAAAAAGTTTTTCTTTTGTAAGAAAATAAAGAAACAATTAAACTAAAAAGAAAATCCTAGCTCTAATTAATTTTAAATTAAGAAAGATAAATTGATTTTAATCTAAAAAAACCTATTTTTGTATTTTTATTTATTTGAGAAAAAAAAGAGAAACTAAAATTAAATCAAGAGATAACCTAATTTTCTAACTTAATTTTAATTGTGAAAATAAATTACAATTTCCCTAAATTAGACTAAATTAAATTAATTTTGATAATAAAAAAAATTAATCCTAATTTTTTTATCAAGTCTTGATTTCATGATTTTATAAAAAGATTAATTTGTGAATTAATAGTAAATAAAATAAATATTACAAGAATTAAATAAAATAAAAGAAATAAGAAAAGAATGATGGGCCTGTGCTAGCAATTATGGGGGGTATGCTGTTGAAATTCTGAGCCCAAATAATCCGCCCGTTTGACTTTGCCTGATTCAGTATGGCTGTTGACTTGAGGCGTATGGTAGGCCTCTTGCTACCTGAGTGTTGGATCCACCTGAATGATTGATCTGATGGTGGAACACAAGAGCGTATGGTAGGCATACACTACTGCATTGCATGAGATCTTCCTGAAATAAGCAAGAAAATAATAAAATGCACACGCCTGGGATCCAACCCAAGACGTGTGCATTAAAGGCCTTCCCCCCAGCCATCTGAGCTATTGTGTTAACTTGTAAGTAATATAAAACAGAATATGATATGAAAAAACAAGCTAGTGGAGCCAACTCAACGCGCGAAATTCAAATAAGAGAATCACACGTTGCCACGCCAACTTCTTCTTCCTCTCTCCGTCGCCTTAGCAAATCAAGCTTTTACCTACAGACGCTTGTTGTAGGTATAACCTTGTCCATCTCCAAAATTGCGTAGGCTCAAGATAAATGACCATGGCTGGTACCAATCAACACGTATCATCGTACCAGAATTAACGCCCAATTTTGCCTGTATAAAAAAGCCCTAAACAATAACACAAAACCCTAGCCATGGCAGTTTCGCATATAGTCATCAAAAATGCAATTGAATAGAACGATTAGCTTACAAACATGATGATAAAGATGAGTATGGAAATCAAAAGCACTAAAGATACGTGGATTAATGAAATCAGAATCAAATTTTTGGACAAACTATGGGAGGCGTAGAACACGATTCTTGAGGTTTCAAGTCGTGCGAATACTTGCTACAGGTTCAGTGCGTGCTTGGGAATGTGAATTGATCCTTGGAAAAGTTTGAAACGGCCTCTAGAGAAAGATCCAATCTGCACTTTTCTTTGAAAATTTGGAACTTTGCTTGACACTTTGAGGAAAGTTGTGCGTCTGAAAAACTCTGTTCTAGGTCTTTAGGATCCTGGCATAAGTAGTGAATCAAATCTAGGGTAAAAGAATTGGAAAGAATACAAAGAATAATGGTATGGTTTTAAGAGAAAATAAAATATTGAACAATTTCCCAAATATGGATATTTTGTGTCTATTCTTGGCTTGCACGATTTGCTTCTCATTTGACAGCACATAAGATCTTCCTTCAATGCAAAAATCATCCCTAAAACACATTATATGATTTATTTAGATTTATTTGAATTTTAAATGAATAAAAATCAAAATAAATTAAATAAATAAATAAGTAAAGCATGGAGGATCACTATGCTAGGAATGAGATTCAATCTTGAAAAGATGGGCCCATGTGAAAAAAATGCAATTTTGAGCATTGTTGACTTTGTGCAAATTTTGCAAAAAAGGTCAACTTGGCCAATGCATAACTCTCTCAATTTTGACCCTAGAGAGGTGTTCTTGGAGTTTTTAGAATTCTTAGGATGTCCCCTAGGCAACCCTTTTTGTCTCATCTCAATTGAGTCTTCCATGTTCATGTATGAAGCTTTGACCCAAAAGGTGTTTTTGTTGACTTTTCAAAATGACCTATAATGTCAAAATTTATATCTTTTTGTGAGTGTAAAATTTGGACTTGGGAGTTGAAGTTTAATTGTAGGAATTGCATCCTCTTCAAAATGAGTTTTGGATGGGTCATTTCTGATAAAGTATGAGAAAGTTATGCTTGGTCAAAGTTGAGTTGACTTTTCCTGCAAAACCCTAATTTAGCAAATTTTGGGTTTTGATTAATTGTGAGCAATCCTTGATGAATCATGATCAACATTTTATCAAATGATTAATAATACTTCAAAATGAGGATGTTGACCAAAAATCTTGAAGTTTGACTGTATATGGGCCACAGTTGACTTTTGACATAGCACAGTTGATTTTCAGGCCTTTGAGCAATTGACTGAGCAAACTTCTTCTGCAAGGATTGAAAGTTGACATGGATGATCTTGATAACATATTAGGACAATGGTGAGCATTTGAGTCCTTTGTCGTTCACATATCCTGATGAAAAATGAAACCCTAATTTGAGGTAGACTGCCTTAGGAGAGAGTTTGTATGGTCAACTCTTGAACTTCCTTGAGCAATTTGGGGACCTCACATGAAATTTGTTGAGAAATATGGGAGGTTAAATTTTGGGGTACAACATCTGCCCCTGTTCAATGTTCTTAAACCTGAAGATGTAGATTGGCTCGTCTGCCTTTCGTGATCTGAAGGATGAAGATGATTGAACACTAGAGTGCCCAGAAATTTGCACTCGCATGAAGTGATACTTGATTTGTGATATCGGGAATGGGCTTATAGATGCCATCTGGTAGATGCTAGAGAATTGTTGGAGATGGGCTTAAAGATGCCATCCGAAGAGATGTCGATCACATAAGAGATTCCTTTGCGAAAACCCGTATACTTGATATTGAGGAGGACTTCGCTGGAGAATGCTGGTCTCTGTCTTGAGAGAAATAGAGTTTTAGGAGCTTCAGTTGTCCGTTACTCTACTGCGGAATAATTCTGGTTATGGAAGCGGAAGTGAACTGTGTGTTTGGTTGGGGTATATTTTGCACCGCGAATTTCTGGGGAAACGTGAAAACAGTTGTGCTTGATCGGGTCCAGGTCTTACAGTGTTGTGGACTACTGGATGGGGATAAGAGAGGAAGAAAAACCCTGATAGTAAGGTTAGGAGAAGGAACCTGGATAGTAGGGTTACTTCGATATGAAAACCTGGATAATATGGCTGTGAGAAGGAACCTGGATAGTAGGGTTACTTCGAGATGAAAGCCTGGATAGTAGGGCTACTTCGATATGAAAGCCTGGATAGTAGGGCTGTGAGAAGGAACCTGGATAGTAGGGTTACTTCGATATGAAAGCCTGGATAATAGGGTTGTGAGAAGGAACCTGGATAGTAAGGTTACTTTAATATGAAAGCCAGGATAGTACGGCTGTGATAAGGAACCGGGATAGTAGGGTTACTTCGAGATGAAAGCTTGGATAGTAAGGCTACTTCGATATGAAAGCCTGGATAGTAGGGCTATGAGAAGGAACCTGAATAGTATGGTTACTTCGATATGAAAGCCTGAATAGTAAGGCTGTGAGAAGGAACCTAGATAGTAGGTTTACTTCGAGATGAAAGCATGGATAGTAGGGCTACTTAGATATGAAAGTTTGGATAGTAGGGATGTGATAAGGAATCTGGATAGTAGGGTTACTTCGATATGAAAGCCTGGATAGTAGGTCTGTGAGGAGGAACCTGGATAGTAGGGTTACTTCGATATGAAAGTCGGGATAGTAGGGTTGTGAGAAGGAACCGGGATAGTAGGGTTACTTCGAGATGAAAGCCTGGATAGTAGGGCTACTTCGGTATGAAATCCTGGATAATAGGGTTGTGAGAGAGAACCTGGATAGTAGGGTTACTTCTATATGAAAGCATGGATAGTAGGGCTGTAAGAAGGAACCTGGATAGTACGGTTACTTCGATATGAAAGTCGGGATAGTAGGGCTGTGAGAAGGAGTCGGGATAGTAGGGTTACTTCGATATGAAAGCCTGCATAGTAGGGCTGTTAGAAGGAACCTGGATAGTAGGGTTACTTCGATATGAGAGCCTGGATAGTAGGGCTGTGAGAAGGAACCTGGATAGTAGGTTTACTTCGATATGAGAGCCTTGATGGTAGGGATATGAGAAGGAACCTGGATATTAGGGTTACTTCGATATGAAAAGCCTGGATAATAGGGCTGTGAGAAGGAACCTGGATAGTAGGGTTACTTCGATATGAGTTTGGGTAAAACTGCAGAGGGAACCTAGGTAAGGTTGCTTTTGTCATGCCGATGATTACTTTGTTTAGCTTCGAGTGTTGATCACGGACCTGCCGGAAATTGTTGATAATAACTATCTTTCCTGGAAGAAATACATGGTTAGTTATGTGTGATGCATGAGATGCATTGTGATGAGGTTCTCAAAATAAATGAGACTATGTTATATGTGATGTATTCACATGTCATGATGTATGAACATGAAATGCTGACGTAATAATCTGAGTCCGGGAAAAGAAATCCCTGACTGCTGTTTGGAGAGTATGAGAAATGGTATTCTTGACTGCTATAACAAAAACCATGGTTACTCTATTTCTGTCGGGGATGGTGAACAAAGATAACCATGCTGGGGATTTTCCCCTTGGCTGGTAAATAACTTGCCGGAAGAGACCCTGTTTGAGGATCACTTTGCGGGGAATAACTCTGTTGGAGAGGAGATGCCCTGCTGATAGATCACTAATTTGGAAAAATAAACTAAGCTGGGGATGAATTTTCGTTGCTGGTGGTAATGAACTCCATTAGAGATTGAATTTCTGCTTGTGAGAGAAATAAACTCTGCTTGGGGAATAATTTACTGACTCACTCGCGATTGTGAACCTCAGTTGGGGAGAGTAACTGTGAGGTTTGGGAACTTCTTGTTTTCCGTGTTCCTGGAATTACGAGTAATCGTCTTTTGTTTCTTATGTAAATATTTATGAGCAACAATTATTTTCAAATTCATATATCAAAAATGAATCATTGGACTTTCTTGCAAAACAAAAGAGAAAACGAAAAACAATTAAAATTTCTTGTAAAGATGAATTGTATTGGTTTTTGAAGTTGTCCTGTGATAGGCGTTTTGTAAAAGGAGGCTGACGTCCCAGTAAGAGAATGCCGCTGAAAGATAGAAATTACATTTTGTGTTAAAGAAAGAAAAATAGCCATGTGAAACAATCCCATCGGGTTCCAACTTTGCTATTGCCTTTATATCTTCAAGCATCTCATCACTTTGCTGCTTGGCCAAAAGTGGACCAGATTGATTGGCACCGTCTAAGCTTGATAGTCGATATCGAATTCTGGTTGTAATATGATCCAATGAGACATAATGATACGCTTCGATCCCTAATTTTTGCCTGGACTGCCCTTTCGGGTTTTCAGTCCACCGGGATACCCTTTTTTTTCCCAGGTCGCCTTTTCAGGATTTCGACTTGCCGGGTGTACGGTTTTTTTCATTTTCATCCCTTACTTTTGCCTGAACCCTTTTGGTTCGCCGGGAAGCCCTTATTTTTTCCTAGGCCAATCAACCTAGCGGGTCTTTGATTATGCGTAGTATCTTTTCACTATGTCTGCATTGACGGGGTGAGGAAGGTCGTCACCGTCCATGGTGGTTAGAATCATAGCTCCTCCTGAGAAAATGTTCTTAACCACAAATGGCCCTTCGTATGTGGGGGTCCATTTGCCCCTGGGACCACCTTGCGGTAGTATGATGCGTTTTATTACTAGATCCCCGACTTGATATTCTCGACGTCTGACTTTCATATTAAAGGCCTTGATCATTCGCTTTTGATACGTCTGACCATGACAGATAGCAGTAAGTCTCTTTTCATCGATTAGATTCAGTTGATAAAGTCGGGTTTGGATCCAGTCGTCTTTGTTCAAACCCTCATCCTTCATAATCCTGAGAGAGGGTATCTTGACTTTGATGGGTATGACTGCCTCCATGCCATACACCAAAGAGTAGGGTGTTTCCCCTGTCGACGTCCGTGCTGAGGTATGGTACCCATGAAGAGCGAATGGTAACATCTCGTGCCAGTCTTTGTATGTCACCGTCATCTTCTGCACAATCTTCTTGCTGTTCTTGTTAGCCGCTTAGACAGCTCCATTCATCTTCGGTCGGTAGGGAGAATAGTTATGATGATGTATCTTGAACTGTTTGCAGAGCTCGGTGATCATCGTGTTGTTGAGATTTATACCATTGTCAGTAATAATCTTCTCTGGTATGCCATATCGACATATCAGATTATGTCGGATAAACCGCGTCATGACGTTCTTGGTTACTATAGCAAAGGAAGCTGCCCCAACCCACTTCGTGAAATAATCAATAGCCACCAGAATGAAACGATGCTCGTTAGACGCAGTAGGTATGATCTCGCCAATCATGTCGATGCCCCACATTGCAAAGGGCCAAGGAGCTGTCAAAACATTCAGGGGAACTGGAGGTACATGCACCTTATCAGCATAGACTTAGCACTTATAACAGGTTTGAGAGTGCTGATGACAATCGACTTCCATAATGGACCAGTAATATCCTGCCCGTAGGATTTTCCTTGCCATGGTATGTCCACTGGAATGAGTTCCGAAGGCACCTTCATGTAACTCTTCCATGATCCTTTATGCCTCTCTCTTGTCTACACACCGCAGTAAGGTTGAATCATGGTTACGCTTATAAAGGATTCCATTGCTAAGAAATAACTTTGTGGCGAACCTTCTCAGAAACTTCTTATCATTAACAAATGCCCCCTTGGGGTATTCTTGAGCCTCCAGATACCTTTTTACCTCATGAAACCATGGTTTATCTGCTACTTCTTCAGTCTCGATGTCACAACAATGTGCGGGTTCGTCCAACCTCTCAATGGTAATCTGGGGAGCTTCATTGTCCCACCTGACTTTGAACATAGAAGACATGGTAGCTAACGCGTCCGCCAATTGATTCTCCTCTCTTGGGAAATGTTTAAAGGTTACCTCCTCAAAGTGTGGGAGCAATGTCAATACATACTCATTGTAAGGAATAAGATTCGGGTGCTTCGTATCCCACTCCCCTTTGATCTGACTTATCATCAGAGCAGAATCTCCGAATACACTCAAGAACTTAATCCTCAGGTCAATAGTAGCTCGAAGACCCATGATACACGCTTCATACTCCGCTATATTGTTGGTGCAGTTAAAACATAATCGGGAGGTAAATGGAGTATGACAGCTCCCAGAAGATAAGATTACAGCGCCAATGCCATTACCCAATGCGTTCGAGGCTCCATCAAAATACATAGACCATCGGGATCCCTCCTCGGGTCCTTCATCCGGTCCTGGTAGTCATCCACGGCCTAATGCGCCAAATGATCCGCCAATACACTTCCCTTAATTGCTTTTTGTGTTGTGTATTAGATGTCGTACTCGGCTAAGATCATCTGCCATCTTGCTATTCTTCCAGACAAGGCGGGCTTCTCGAAAATATACTTGATTGGATCCATCTTTGATATCAATAAGGTAGTGTGAGTCAGCATATATTGTCTCAGCCGGAGAGCAGCCCATGCCAAAGTGCAGCAAGTTTTCTAGAGCAATGAGTATCGGGTCTCACAGTCGGTAAACTTTTTGCTAAGGTAGTAAATGGCGTGCTCTTTTTGGCCAGACTTTTCATGCTGCCCCAGCACACACCCCATTGAATTGTCTAGCACTGTCAAGTATAATATCAAAGGTCTTCCTTCAACTGGAGGCATCATAATTGGTGGTTCTTGAAGTTATTCCTTGATTCTCTCGAAAGCAATCTGGAATTCATCATTCCACTTTACCACTTGATCTTTCTTCAGCAGCTTGAAGATTGGCTCACAAGTAGTAGTCAGATGTGAAATGAACCTCGCAATGTAATTCAGACGTCCCAAGAAACCTCTAACTTCCTTCTCTGTGCGGGGAGTCGGCATCTCTTGTATGGACTTTACCTTTGCAGGGTCTACCTGAATACCTTTATCACTGACGACAAAACCCATAAGCTTACAAGACCTTACCCAGAAGGTACACTTGTTCGGATTCAACCTCAGCTTGTACGTCTTCAACCTGTCAAACAGTTTCTGGAGATGATCCAGGTGCTCTTCCTCAGTCTGGGACTTGGCTATCATGTCGTTAACATAAACCTCGATCTCATGGTGAATCATATCGTGGAACAAAGCGACCATGGCGCGCTGATAAGTTTCCCCAGCATTCTTTAACCCAAAAGGCATTACCTTGTAACAGAAGGTGCCCCGCTGTGTAATGAAGGTTGTATTCTCCATGTCATCAGGAGCCATCTTGATCTGATTGTAGCCAGAAAAACCATCCATGAAGGAGAAGATCTTGTGTTGCACGGTGTTGTCGACAAGAATATCAATGTGAGGAAGTGGGAAGTCATCCTTGGGGCTTACCCTGTTCAGATCTCTGTAGTCCACACACATTCGTACCTTACCGTCCTTCTTAGGTACCGGAATGATGTTGGCAACCCACTGTGGATAAGAAGTGGCAGCTAAGAATCCTGAGTCGAACTGTTTCATAACCTCTGCCTTGATTTTCTCTGACATTTCAGGGCACATACCGCGGACCTTCTGCTTTGTCGGAGGGAAGTCTTCCATAGTCGGCAGGCGATGTACCACAATATCAGTGTCCAAACCAGGCATGTCTTCATAGGACCCGACGAAGATCTCAACGTAGTCCTGTAGCATCTGTATTAACCGTTGTTTAACACTAGGCTCCTGATTCGCAACTATCTTAACCTCTTTCCTGTCTTCCTCTGTACCCAAATTCACTGATTCAACTGGCTCTTCATGAGGCTGTATGGCCCTTTCTTCCTGCTGTAATAGTCTAGCAAGTTCTCCAGGAACCTCACAATCATCCTCACCTTCGCCCTCGACTTGGTTGATCGGAGTTTTGAAGTTATAACTGGTAGTAGTAGAGTTGTTATCAATGGGATCCAAAGTGGATATGGATCTCCATTATGATACGTGGGTGTGTGTAAGAGAATAGCTGTTTTGATAAAGTGAGAGACAGAAAAGAGAAAAACAAGGAGCGCACAATTTGTATGCAAGAAACGTCCAATGCTTTATTAATGATATATGAAATGTCAAATAATAGCCCTCAAAAGCAAAGCCAAGTTGCCTCGAGCAAGGCACCGGGCCGTAAAGTTTCAAACTGTTTATTACAAATCTTAAAACATAAGTCAATTACTGCGGAATAAAAGAAATAGGTATGAAGTCCTTCTTCGTCCAATTATTCATTCCATCATTGACCGTTGGGTAGATCCAACTGTCGATGTCTGAATCTTCTTCACTGTCCTCAATTGCATTAACTCCCCGATTGTTGATGTGTAGAGGAGGTCTTCCAATCCGTGCGTGCCTAACATCCCTTTGAGCCCCTGTAGTAAATCCCAAACCAAATTTGTCAGTTTTGGGAGTGAAATCAGGGAGCTGACCCCAATTGGTACACCCACCTTCTTCAATCACAGCCCTGGAGTCTTTGAGAGAGGCCATATTTAACGGAGGTTTGTTGGTACTAACTTCAGTTGATACCAAAGTATGAGGGACCTCTTCGAAGTTCTGACAAGGAGTTTCTATGAATTCCCCGTCCATCTCCACGTAGCGGAAGGAATTGAGATGACTCACCATATACTCTTCTTCACCTCGCACTGTGACAATCTTCCCCTTCATTGGGTACTTCATCATTTGATGGAGTGTGGAAGTAACTGCCCCAACCCTATGGATCCAAGGACGACCCAACAAGCAAGAATACGATGGCTTGATATCCATTACATAGAAGATGGAGCCAAAAGTCTGAGAACCCATTTTAACAGGGATGTCCACCTCCCCGTGCACCGTTATTTTTGATCCCTCAAAATCCCTTACCACAATGTTACTAGGTGTTGTACCCTAAAATTTACCCTCCCATTTCATCAACATTTCTCATCACAAGACTCTTGGAACTCAAGATCAAGCTAGGGTTTGCTCTGTATAAGACACCTCATTACAATGTTGACCTAAATTAGGGTTTGAGTTTGCACAGGGATGTTTTGACCCACAATCCCCAAAGTTACTTTCATACTTCATGTTGGACTCATAAGTTTGCCCATACCAAGTTTCAAGCCTTGAATCAAATTTTTGCCCAGTCAATTGGACAGTTGACCTAGAAATCAATTGTATTGGGGAAAAAGCCAATTGTGGCCAATTGACAGTCAAACCTCATGAATTTTGACCCACATCTACATTATGAACTCATATAATGATCCATTTGATCGAGCTTGGATCCCAATTCCACAAGAATTTTGATCAGATCACCAAAAGGGCAAAATGGTCATTTTAGGGTTTTGACTGTGCAAGGGTAATTTTTGACTGTTTGACCTAACCAATGGCAAAACAAGCTCAACAATGGACACAAGGACTCAATTACATTGTCTTGACCCATTCAACAAGTTCAAAAGATCTCAAATGCATAGGATTGACAGATGAATTTTTCAGTCAACTGATCAAAATTTGACTGTACATTGAAAAGTCAAACTTTGACTTTTTGGTCAAAACCAAGTGCCAAGGGTCATTTTTCATCAAGACATGTCAAATTATGAAACTTGTTCATCAAGAAACCAAAAATTTCAAATTAGGGTTTAAAATGGAAAATTTTCATAACTTAGAAATTTTCTAAGTTATAAAATTTTCTTATTTTTTCCCTAACTTTGTCCCATTTTTTCACCAAGATGCAAATGGATTCAATCAAAACTTACAACATTAAAGTTGTAGTCCATCACAAAGTCTACAACTTTTATTCACAAAGTTTTCTCAAACGAAGCTTGGATCTAAAGTTATGATTTTTGGAACAAGGGTACCTAAAACTTTTAACTTAGAGAAATTTTGCCCTAGTTTAGGCAGGATTTTGACCCATCTTCTTGGCCATTTTTCACATAGTTACACTTGGAGTATTAAGTTGCATTTCAAATATGGATTATAGTACATGTTGCAAGCTTTCCAAATTTTCCAAGAACTCCTCAAACACCTTTGTGGTTAGGGAGAATCAAATGCTTGAAGTTGACAAAAACTCACTTTGTAACCATGGCCAATACATGTTCATACCAAGTTGCAAATCTGACCAAACTAGCTTAGTACATAATTACAGGCCTCTAAACCAATTTACACTCAAAAATTGAATGCAAATACATTGGATATTGGCATTGTTCTGATCAAGAGAGCATTGTACATTGAACATTTCCATTTTAAGCATAAAGATCACACTTCCATTTTCATAAAGCATAACTTTTGCAATGTTGTCTTTCTTGAGCTTTGAACTTCTTTCTTAGTAGAAAACAAGTTCCACAAACTTATGCAAAGGTACAAGGAGTTGGTGCATGCTTGGAGATAGCCTGTACAGGCCTATCTTATTTCACTTCAAACTTTTCTTTCAAAAGAAGCCATTGTGCAAAAAGTAAATAACATAAACATCTGATATATTGAACTAAAACAAAGTTGTCAAACAAGTTTTTAACATCCTTGCAAGCCAGAAGCACGAGCCTTTGACCTATCAAACCTCCTCATACTCAAAAACCACATTTTCTTGCAAAACAGAGTCAGTTCTGCAATTCACAAGCCACAATCAAATTCCCTCGTGCGTTTTGTCCAAAATCACTTCAAACACATTCCAAACCATATACCTAAGTTGTCCAGACCATTCACAAGTTGTTGTAACTCCATTAACACACATCACCATTTTTGTTTGGAAGCTTTAAAGGTTGAGTTCTGTAGCACGATTCAGGCCACTTTAAAACAAACTAAGCATTGGGAAAGGTTCAAGGGACATCAAGCAAGCTCAAAAGAACCTCAGGCACCATTGAAAGTTGTTGCATTATCCAGCTCGAACTCAACTGAAACAGGTATTTCATGAACTTCTATCTCTCTATTTAGGAACATTTAGACTTAGGTTTGTGAATGAAAGATGTTGTATTCATAGCCCTGAAACCATACATGTGCTTAGTTTTCATTTATATTAATGGTGCTAGGAGAATTTCATCCATGAACTTTTTGAAAAAACTAGGTTAGAAATTAGGGCCAGAGAAATTCTCTCTAGTCTTTGAGAGTTAGCTTAAGTTTTTTATATGGTTAGATTCGTTGTTTGATGCTCTACAAGTTTCATGTTTTAAGTTTTGTCAAAAAAGCACTGAATCAGGAGATACAGGTTTGAACTAAGCCATGAGCGCGTTTCTGTTGGACAGAGGAAGAAGATGAAGTAGTTGGGCTGGGCCTGGCTAATTCCTATTTTTGGCACCCCCCACTTTCAGTTTCACACCCCCTGGTCCATTTTCTTGTATTTTGATATTTTTGCATTTTTATTTTCTTTTCTGACTTTTATATTTTATTTTCAAACATAAAAAAATGATCAAAAAATATTTTTATAATTTTTTACATTTATTTGGCTTTTTTTTTATTTTTACTAGCATTAAAACACTTTATATACTTTTATATTATTTTGTTTAAATTTAAAAATAATGAAAATAATACTTTTATTTCATTTCTTATTTTTGTTCACATTGAAAACATTTTCTTGAAAATATTTTATTTTTTGTAAATTATTTATTTTATTTCTTACATATTCAACATATATATATATATATATATATATATATATATATATATATATATATATATATATATATATATATATATATATATATATATATATATATATATATATATATATATATATATATATATATATATATATATATATATATATATATATATATATATATATATATATATATATATATATATATATATATATACTTTTGTTTTATCAAATACTTATAAATAAAACACAAAAATATCTTATTTTATTCTTATTATTATTTATACTAAAAAATACCTTTTTTTTGGATATATTTCATTTTTATACATGTTAATATATTTTTGTACATAAATAATAAATAATACCATTTCTTAAGAAATTAGGGTTTTTTCCCTAAAAACAAATAAAAATTATCTTTATTTATTTCTTTATACCTTTTACAATAAAAATACTTTACATACCTAAAAAAAACCTTTTTTTGCATAATACATTTTATCTAATATTTATTTATTGTATTTTATTTAAATATTGTACATTTAAATATTATGCCTTTCAAATTCAATATGGTTGTAATAATTTAGGGTTTAATTTCTTGCAAAATAATCCCCTATTCAAATTTGTACCCCTCCCTATATCATGTTGTAATAGTGTAGAATTTAAATTCTTGCACCTTTAAGCTTTCAATTATGCCATGATTAGAGAATTAGGGTTTATATGCAAAATCAAAACCAACAAATAGTTTGACCTAATCAAAGACAAAAATGCATGAAAAAACAAACATAATGCACACTTGCACCCCTAGGGTTACAATCCGCTTGTTGCCTTCAAAAATGGGCCATGGTATGCAGGTCAAGTACTTTGGAAAAACAAAAACAAAATAAAAGATCATAGTCCCTCGATGACGCTATCTGAGTTTCTTAAACAAAAATGATCAAGTTCCTCAAGAAAATTGCCAAAAATACTTGACACAATTGCTATCATGGTCTATACGATGACCCGCGCTTGTCCCGTTTAAAATCCTAACACAAGGTTATTCACCAAATACAATGGTGAAACAACACTGTTAAAAGGGTTAAGAACATAAGAAAGACCTTTGAGTAAGATAGGGTAGATAACTCTTAGTTACTTGATCAAAGCTTGCAAAAAACATCCTTGCTATCTTCAAAACACACTTCACAACACAATTTCAAAACCCTACTTTCAAACATTGAAAAACTTTTCGAAAGAGAAAAACACCTTTGTATACATTCATACAAGAATCATTACAAAGGTTGCCACAACGATTTCCTCTTTTCAAAACATATTTCAAAATCACACACAAAGCACCATTTCAAACAATTGAAGAGCACCATTTCAAACAATTGAAAAGCAAAGCAAGTGATCTAAACAAGTAACTAAGAGCCCATGGATAACCATGGATAGAAAGGGCGCTAATACCTTCCCTTTCTATAATCTACTCCCCGAACCCAAGAAAACATCTCAAAGGTCTTTCCTGTGCTTTTTGACCTTTCCTTAGGATAAAATAAAAAGTCGGTGGCGACTCTTACTAAACCGAAACATTTGCAAACACAAACGCAAAATCCCAAGTCAATTCTCCCACTGTATCACAGAACTGGCGACTGTGCTGGGGAAAACTTTAAAAGTGGAGTAACCTTAGGGCTTAGATCACCCTTTGCATGATTATATTGTTTGCTTTGTTTGCTTTACATTTGGTTCTATTATTTGGGCTTGAAATCCTCTACCCGGATTTGGGAAACATTCATAGGTAAATAGCAATACGTTGTGGAAACTATGCGGGGTATACCGACATGGTTGAAGCAATAGCTATATTAGTGTGACATATTTGTGAGTACCGGTAGCCTTTGAGTCAATCAAAGAGAATACGGGGCCGCTGAGTGATGTCATAAAACACTAATGAACTCATAGAACCTTACTTGACCATCTTGGCCTTTTATTAGGGGTAGTGAGATGACCGGCTTTGGTGCAGTCCAAAGTTGGTAGATACTCGATACTACACTCATTGAGGGTTGTTTTCTTGGAATATTTTGGTCGCTAGTAAAGTGGCTAAACCAAAACAATGAACATAGAAAACAATCTAGTGATATTGAGCTCCTTAGAAATCGGTTACTATTTATAGGACAGGTTTGAGCCAAGTAAACTCAAGAGGGTATTTACCTATGAAACCTCATGCAAGCCTGAAACTAGGGTTTTGTGTGACTTGCTTGTACATGTGTTTGTGCATACATCATGAACATCATAAAGCATCATATGCATCCACTAACCATTTCAAGGGTTTGGATCTTCATCTTTGTTCTTGTTTTATAGGTCATGGAATCTCTTCGCAGGAAAATAATCCAAGTCAACCTTGTGAGAATCCCTCCTCAACTCAAGGAGCTCACTTCCAGGATTCCAGAGAATTCTCTCTTAAGTGAAAGACATGGTAGACTTCTCAACTTGGTCAACTCCAACATTGAAGAAGACATGGTGAAAGTTCTCTTCCAGTTCTTTGACCCCCTACACCACTGTTTTACATTCCCTGATTACCAACTAGTACCCACTTTGGAGGAATTTTCTCAACTCCTGAGAATTCCTATTCTTCATCAACTACCCTACAACGGTACGGAAAAAGAACCAAAGCCTGAAGATGTTGCTCAAGCATTACACTTGCAACCATCTGACATCAAGGGACATTGGGAAACCATAAGTGGTGTCAAGGGTTTCCTGGAAACGTTTCTGTTTGAGAAGGCACAAGACTGCTGGAATTCTCTTGATCTACAAGCTTTTGAAGAGATTGTGGCACTCCTTATCTATGGGTTGGTCCTGTTCCCAAACCCTGATCAACTTATAGATGTGAATGCTGTCAAGATTTTCATATCTCGGAATCCTGTACCTACATTTCTTGGGGACATCCTACACTCATTTTACACACGAACAATGAGGAAAAAAGGTGTTCTCATGTGCTGTACTCCTCTCCTAGCAAGGTGGTTTATTTCTCACCTTCCACAATCAGTTTTGAAGAATGAGTAAGGTTTAAGGTGGTCACAACGATTGATGACCCTCACACATTCTGATGTTCATTGGTGTTCTCGGTCCAGAGAAAATGTCATCATCATTGATTGTTGTGGGGAATTCCCTAATGTCCCACTACTTGGAATTAGGGGAGGTATCACCTACAACCCCTGTTTATCACTAAGACAGTTTGGATATGCTCAGAGGGATGGCCCTCATGACATGCTGATTCCTGACCTAGTTTTTGACTTCGACAACGATGCGCAAAGACTTCGACAAAGGTTCATCAGAGCTGGGAGGATGCCCAAGAAGGTGGATAGTAAGACACTGGGGCACAAGAATTCCATCCCTCTTGAGCCTTGTCTTAAGTGGGTACGAACCCGCGCCCAGAGTCTTATGATGCCATATCCTCACATTCTCCCCTTGATCAAAGAGCCTGTAATGGAAGGATAGGTTACATACACCCTCCTACATCCTGACATGCCAACATCATGGGAAGAAATGCAAAAGAGTTGGATCCAACTCAAGGAAGAACGAAATACTTTTGAAGCCAGCTTCTATGCCAGTGAGAAGAAGGTTTTGGAGCTTACCCGCCGACTTCATGAGGAGGAAACTCTCAACACTTACATCGCACCAAAGAGGATGCGCAATGTCTTTTTACATTAAGAATTTTGTAATATTTTGCCCATGGGGCACTTATGTACTAACAATTTCTTCTTAATATGACGTGTGTTCCTTTTTGTTTACAACAAATTTGAATCTCTGAATCCTTGAATGCATTACATGAATAACATACCATTCATCATATGCATAAACAAGTCTTCACACCAAGTTTCCTTATCTTTCTGTTGTTTATTTCAGCAAGATGGATTTGGAGCGGACGATTAAGGATCTGCAAGCACAAAATTTTCAATTCCAGCAACTTCTCATGACCTTAGCAAAGGGTCAAGAGGACCTCAAAGCACTGTTGAAGAAAAGGCCCGGGGTAGCCACTTTTGGAAGAAGGTTTGAAAGCAATGCTAGAAAGGTTCTCGAGTTCCCCTCAACGTCTGATGAAGGGGTTGGTAAAGGAAAAGGAGCTGCGGGACCTTATGAATCTGAAGTTGAAGAGGAGGAAGAGGAAGAAGACGAATACTACTCCGAACAGCAATATCCCCCGGCAGATGAAAAATATAAGAATCTTGAGGATAGATTGGCAGCCATGGAGTTGCAAAGGGTACCTGGTTTAGATTTTGAAGAACTAGGGTTGGTCGTTGGGATCATTATTCCTCCCAAGTTCAAAGTACCAACATTTGCTAAGTATGACAACCTGTCCTTCCCAAAGATGCATATGAGATCCTATGTCAGAAAGATCCAACCCCACTCATCTGATAAAGACCTCTGGGTACACTTTTTCCAAGACAGTTTGTCAGGCACACAATTGGACTGGTTCTATCAACTTGAGAGGTATGAGGTTCATAACTGGGAAGACTTAGCTGCTGCTTTTTACCGTCAATACCAATACAAGGATTTAAAGAGTATTCCCAGAAGTGTCGTGATCTGGCTGGAAGAGTGCAGCCACCATTATCGGATAGGGAGCTAGTTGACATGTTTTTAGGGACCCTGTCTGGCCCTTTCTTCAATCATTTAATTGGGAGTTCTTTCGCAGGATTCACTGAACTAATTTTGACCGGCGAAAGGGTTGAGGCCGATATTAAAAGTGGTAAGATTCAGAAAGATACCTCCGCGTCCACTACTGTTAAGAAAACCTTCCTAGCTAAGAAGGAAGCCTCTGCTGTTTATTCTCAGAAAAGTCAAGGAAGAACCGAGCACCGGCCAACTGTAGGGGCTGTGATGATTCAAAACTCTTCAAATGATCAACCTCGCGGCAATCAGTCAAGACCTAATCAACAACGGATAGAAAGGCCACATCGACAGTTCACCCGAATCAACATGACGCCAGCTCAAGTACTCCCTCATTTGTTAAAGCTGAATCTTACTAGTTTGAAGGAAGCGCCAAAGAAACCTAATACCTCCTCTCCATACTACCACTCCAATGCCAAGTGTGCTTACCACTCTGACAGTGCAGGGCACGATACCAATAATTGTTGGGCGCTTAAGAACAAAATCCAAGCCCTGATTGACGCCAAGGAAGTAGAATTTGATGCTCCTGAGAAGCCCAATGTGATTTCTGCTCCAATGCCCAAGCACGGTCATAATGGTCATGCCGTTATGGAAGACCTTCATGTTGCCGATGTTGCTGACCTTTTGACTCCGTTACTAGTGATTAAAGAGAATTTGATGAGAGCCAGGATATTCCCAGGCTGCGGAAAAGACTTATACTTTTGTTTAAACATACGAGCTGACTGCCCAATGTTGAAATCAGGTGTCCAACGCCTGATGGATACCCAAGAGATACTCTTCCAAAAGACCCATGTTGATACCTTCACTCTTGTTACTCCTGCTACTTTTGCTACTTAAACCAACGATATTGCAATTATAACCATATCTGACAATCTTCCCAAGGCTTGCAAAAGGCCTGTCAAGATTACACCTGATCCTGAGTTTGTACCTTTAAAAATCACCATGGAACTATGGAGGAGAAATCTTCTATCATGGCATCAAACAGATTGAATCAGTCCAAGAGAATTTTGAAGAGGAAAGCCCTGATATAGGGAAAATTGCAGGAACAAGCAAGATAACCCGCAGCGGCCGGATTTTTTCTCCGGAGATTGCTCCCCCTCGAGCAGTTTTCGGACCCTCGAAAGCTTTTGTGCCTGTTAGGCCATCTGTGCAAGACCCAATAATTGAAGAATTGGATACTCTTGAAGTAAGACCATCTGTTGATAATACCAATAAGGGTAAGGGGATACTAGAAGCGCCTTCCAGGATGAAGGCTCATGTTGTGGTTATCCCTGAAACCACCCTGAAAGAAATGGAGGAAATCTTGAAAATAATCAAAAGGAGCGATTTCGACATCGTGGAACAGCTAGGGAAGACCCCTTCTAAAATATCCATGTTAGCTCTTCTACTCTGCTCTGAGGCCCATGCTAAGGCCTTAATCAAATTTCTAAAGACGGCACACGTGCCCAAAGAAACTTCGGCTGACCAGTTTCAGGAGTGTGTGGCCAGTCTTACTGCTGATAATGGCCTTGGCTTTTCCGATGCTGATTTGACTCCCAAAGGAAGGAAACACAACGATGCGCTACATGTCTCAGTTGAATGCAGGGGAACCACCCTCGCCCATGTCTTAGTTGATACTGGTTCTTCCTTGAATGTGCTACCGAAGAAAGCGTTGGACCGTTTGGACTGCGAAGGATTGACCCTTAAACCTAGTAACCTCGTTGTTAGGGCCTTTGATGGGTCCAAAAGAATGGTTCATGGAGAGGTTGATATTCCTATCAAAGTAGGCACAGAACTTTTAAACTCCACCTTTTATGTGATGGACATCCGTCCTTCATACTCGTGTTTGTTGGGAAGACCGTGGATCCATTATGCCGGGGCAGTTACCTCCTCTTTGCACCAAATGCTGAAGTATCCTGTTAAGGGTAAGATTATAACAGTGCACAGTGAGGAAGAGTACATGATATGTCATCTCAACTCCTTCCGTTATGTGGAGTTGGATGGCGAGTTCATCGAAACGCCTTTCCAACATTTTGAGGAAGTTTCTCCTGAGGTCGCGGTTGCGAAGACAATGGTTGAGGTGCCTATCGTTCCCAAGCATGTATTTAGGATGGCATCTCTCAAGGACGCAGAGGCGGTAATCAAAGAAGGAAAGTGCACAGTGTGGGAGCAACTACCCGATTTTCCCCATAAGACGGACAAATTTGGATTAGGGTTTATTGTTGCAGGACAAAAGGCTATGTGTCGCTCCAAGGCTGGAGGACCACCCGTCAAAATCACCTACCATGGAATCAATGTTGTAGAAGATGAAGATGAAGAGAACAACTTCGAAGATTGGATCTTTCCAACCGTCGAAGGGGGTTTAAGCAACTGGGAAGCAAAGGATTTTATTCCCATCACCTTCATTAACCAGTAAATTTATCTTTGAACAATTTCCTATTTTGGTCTGTAATAACTAAACAATTCGTACACTATTTTCACCTCATGCCTTGCCCGTGGCATGTAGTTCCATTTGTAAGGGCTTGATTTTCTTCATTATCATATGCCATGTTTTAATGAATCATTGGACGTTTTCATAAACTGTTGTGTTCATTTTCTTTCTTTTCGCATCTTGTTTTGTTTAAGGATGGTTATCCCTTACACACACCCACACTCACAAATGCAGGTACCCATCCACTCCAGATTCCATGGATAACTATTCTGCTTTAGCCTTCGGTAACTCCGAAGATTTGGTCAATCATGCTGAGTACGAAGTTGACGAAGACTGTGAAGTGTCGGGAGAGTTAGCCAGACTTTTGCAACAAGAAGAGAAGGCTATTCTGCCTCATGAAGAGTTGCTAGAAACCATCAACTTGTGGACAGAGGAAGACAAGAAGGAGGTAAAAGTAGGTGCCAACCTGGAACCAAGTGTCAAAGAGCGCTTAGTGCAGTTGTTGAACGAATATGTTGAAATCTTCGCCTGGTCTTATGAAGACATGCCAGGGTTAAACACAGATATCGTGGTTCATCGTCTCCCTACAAGAGAAGACTATCCACCGGTCAAGCAAAAGGTCCACCGAATGAGGCCCGACATGTCTGAGAAGATTAAAGCTGAGGTAATGAAGCAATTCAACGCTGGCTTTCTGGCTGTTACTTCCTATCCATAATGGGTTGCTAACATTGTGCTCGTGCCTAAGAAGGACGGCAAAGTCAGAATGTGTGTGGACTATCAGGATTTAAATAGGGCTAGCCCTAAAGACGATTTTCCACTACCACACATCAACATCTTTGTTGACAACACAACTCAACAAAAGGTATTTTCCTTCATGGATAGATTCTCGGGATACAACCAAATCAAAATGGCCCCCGAGGACATGGAGAAAATTACTTTTGTCACGCAATGGGGTACCTTCTGCTACAAAGTGATGCCATTGGGACTGAAGAATGCAGGGGCAACCTATCAACGCGCCATGGTAGCTTTGTTTCATGATATGATACATCATGAGATCGAAGTTTACGTAGACGACATGATAGCTCGATCACATACAGATAGAGAACACCTTGATCATTTG
Source organism: Vicia faba (assembly GCA_948472305.1). Taxonomy (NCBI): domain Eukaryota; kingdom Viridiplantae; phylum Streptophyta; class Magnoliopsida; order Fabales; family Fabaceae; genus Vicia; species Vicia faba. Next base: position 116,956,933 of record OX451738.1, on the reverse strand, counting down.
TAAAAGCTGTTTTCCAGGTTTAAGGAGTATAAGCTCAGACTGAACCCAAGCAAGTGTACTTTTGGAGTTAGGTCTGGTAAACTTTTGGGATTTATTGTCAGCAACAAAGGCATTGAGGTTGATCCAGCTAAATTAAAGGCTATACAAGAAATGCCTGCCCCCCACACTGAAAAGGAGGTTAGAGGATTCTTGGGACGCTTAAACTATATTGCGAGGTTCATCTCTCATCTGACTTCTACCTGTGAGCCAATTTTCAAACTGTTGAAGAAAGATCAGGTAGTTGAATGGAACAATGATTGTCAAGTTGCTTTTGATAAGATCAAGGAGTATTTACTAGAACCTCCTATTTTGATGCCACCCGTCGAAGGAAGGCCGTTAATCATGTATCTGACTGTTTTGGATAACTCAATGGGGTGCGTACTGGGCCAACATGATGAGTCTGGCCGAAAAGAACATGCCATTTATTACCTTAGCAAAAAGTTTACCGATTGTGAGACTCGTTACTCATTGCTCGAGAAAACTTGTTGCGCTTTGGTATGGGCTACTCGCCGGCTAAGACAGTATATGTTGACTCATACCACTCTACTGATTTCCAAGACGGATCCGATCAAGTATATCTTCGAGAAGCCAGCTTTATCTGGAAGAATTGCTAGATGGCAAATGATCCTGACTGAGTATGATATCCAGTATACTACCCAAAAGGCTATAAAGGGGAGTGTACTAGCTGACCATCTAGCTCATCAAGCCGTCGAAGATTACCAATCTATGAGATTCAACTTCCCTGACGAGGACATCATGACATTGGACAATATTGAAGGTAACGGACTGTATGACGGACCTGGACAAGGATCCTGATGGACCCTGTACTTTGATGGTGCTTCAAATGCACTTGGAAAAGGTATCGGTGCGGTACTCATTTCTCCGGAAGGTTGCCATACACCCTTCATTGCCCGACTTTGCTTCAGTTGTACCAACAACATGGCTGAATATGAAGCTTGCATCTTTGGTCTCAAGGATGCTATAGACTTGGGAATCAAATCTTTGGTCGTATTTGGGGATTCGGATTTGGTTATCAGTCAAGTTAAAGGAGAATGGGACACCAAACATCCTAATCTTATCCCATACAAAGAACATGTCTTGACATTGTTGCCTCATTTCGAGTAGATTACCTTTGAGCATTTCCCGCGAGAAGAAAATCAGTTAGCCGATGCTCTGGCTACAATGTCTTCCATGTTTAAACTCAACTGGGATAACGAGGCTGCCCAAATCACCATCGAGTGAATGGACGAACCTGCACACTGTCATGAGATTAACACCGAAGAACTAGTGGAACAACCCTGGTTTCATGAAATCAAAAGGTATCTCCAGACTAGAGAATATCCATAAGGAGCTTCAGTCAATGAAAAAAGTTCTTAAGGAGATTTGCTGCCAAGTTCTTCCTAAGCAATGGCATCCTTTATAAGCGCAGCCATGATTGTGTTCTACTTCGTTGTATGGACAAGGTTGAAGCAGAGTTAATCATGACCGATATACATAGTTGCACGTTTGGCACCCACTTGAGCAGACATACGATGGCTAAGAAGATTATAAGGGCAGGCTACTAATGGTCTACCATAGAAGCTGATTGTCATCAACATTCCCGCACTTGCCACAAATGCCAAGTCTATGCCGACAAAGTACACATTCCTCCTGTTCCTCTCAATGTTCTGACAACTCCTTGGCCATTCGCAATGTGGGGCATTGACATGATTGGAGAGATCAAGCCTACGGCATCCAATGGGCATCGCTTCATTCTGGTGGCTATTGACTACTTCACCAAGTGGGTCGAAGCAACTTCCTATGCCTCGGTTACAAAGAATGTAGTTGCCCGCTTCATCAAGCAGAATCTCATATGCCGGTATGGTATCCCCGACAGGATTATCAAGGATAACGGTACAAATTTGAACAACACTATGATCACCGCTCTATGCGAATAGTTCAAGATTTATCATCACAATTCATCTCCCTATCGGCCGAAGATGAACGGTGCTGTTGAGGCCGCGAACAAAAATATCAAGAAGATAATTCAAAAGATGACAGTAACCTACAAGGACTGGCATGAGATGTTACTGTTTGCTCTACATGGATATCATACCACGACATGTACTTCAACAGGGGAAACCCCCTTTTCTTTGGTATATGGCATGGAAGCTGTTCTACCTATGGAAGTTTAGATTCCTTCCTTGAGGATTATGAAGGATGCCGGTTTGAGTGAAGACGATTGGATTCAGACCCGGCTTGATCAACTTAATTTGATCGACGAGAAGCGACTTACTGCTGTTTGTCATGGTCAGACGTATCAAAAACGGATGATCAAGGATTTCAACAAGAAAGTCAGGCGTCAGGTATATCAAGTCGGAGATCTTGTAATTAAGCGGATCATCTTGCCGCAAAGTGATCCCAGGGGCAAGTGGACTCCTACTTATGAAGGACCATTTGTGATCAAGAGCATATTTTCTGGTGGGGAAATGATTCTGACCACCATGGACAGCGACGAATTGTCGCACCCTGCGAACACAGACATAGTCAAAAGATACTATGCATTAAACGATCCGATAAGTTGAAAACCCGAAAGGGCGACTTGAGCAAAAATGGGCATCCCGGTGAATCGAAAACCTGAAAGGGCGGTTCAGGAAAAAATTAGGGATAAAACAAAAAATCTGTACACCCGGCAAGTTGAAAACCCGAAAGGGCGACTTGGGCAAAAAAGGGTTTCCCGGTGGATCGAAAATCGGAAAGGGCGGTCCAGGCAAAAGTTAGGGAATTAAAGCGTATGACTATGTCTCGTCGGATCACTTTAAGAACAATCTCTTCACCAACAAGCTCCAAGCTTCTGATCAATCCGGTCATCGACGGACGAAGCAACGAATGGACAAGATACTCAAAGTTGTGAAGGCTATAGCAGAATGGGAATCCCATGGAATTGTTACACATAGCCATCTTTTCTTTTGTATAAATTTTTTTCAATTTTTACGACAACATTATCTTACTAGGATGTCTGTCTCCTTTGTACAAAGATACTTACAAAAGTTAATACAAAGATACTTTAAAGTGCAGAAATTTGTTTGCCTTTCTTTTCTTTTTACGCTTATGTTTTATTTGAAAACGTCCAATGTTTTGTTAAATAGGCATATGCATTTGAATATAATCACTGCTTACAAATAAAACAAAATTGAGAAAGGAAAATTACTGATAGGTTGAAGGTGTAGGAAGATATCTTTGAGCCATTCCAGAAGAAATCCCTTATAATATATCATTCATATCCTCAACAAAGCCAAAGTCTTAAAGTATGTGTCCCCAGCGGAGTTAAACTTCAAGATCCCCAGCGGAGCCCGAAAACCCTGAAATACCTATCCCCATCGGAGCCAGAATATTCTAAACCTTCTTCCCCAGCGAAGTCAAATTTCCAACCACCAACCCCCGGTGGGAACTGTTCAACTTCCCCCAATTTCCCCTGCAGGCTATCTTAAAAGTCTGAAAACCAAGCAGATAACAGTTAACTTTTTAGCGTATCCCCAACTAGGATGTTTCCCCAGTAGTTTGGCATACAACCCAAAGCTCCTGATTTCACCGGCCGAGTAAACATTCGCCTCACAGAGTTATCTCCCATAAAGATCGAAGATTCTCGGTCTCATTTCTCCAAGCAGAAGTCTCCCAGGTTTTAACTCCCTAGTAAAGATTTTCGGAGTTTTCCTTATTTCCCAGGAAAGTCATGAAGGATTCTCATTCCCTACAGAAGTTGTCAAAGGCCTTGTTAATCCCCACAAATCGCCGAGGATTTTCAATATACATCAGTGGTCCCAAGATTTCTCCTTCTCAAACAATCAGCGATCTTTAATCCCCAAGCAATCAGCAAGGATTTCTCATCTTCAACAATCAAATATTCTTTTGAATCCTCAGCATCTGTCAAGGATTTAATTTCTCCGCAGCAGTCAAAGATTTCATTATCTCTTGTTATTAAGGATTTATTTTCCTCAGCAAGACAACTACTCAGCTTACATGCACATCCATTACATTTATATATCATAAACATTGAAGAAACACAGTTCATTGCATCATACATATCATGCATCATAACTTTGTGTTTTAGCTAACATTTTACCCTTTTCAGGATAAGATTAAAAGGCTATTGTTAACAATTTTTCTGATACAGTACGGATACACCCCAGACACGGCGGTCATTCTATTACTCATTCAAAATTTCAAGTCAAAATACAGTACCAATACACCCCAGACACGGCAGTCATTCTACTACTCATTCAGACTTCAGCAATCCAATACAGACTCGGATACGCTCCAGACACGACAGCCATTCTATCTCTCATTCAGATTCAACTATCAACTATAAGTTCAGATACACTCCAGACACGGATGCCATTCTGGCCCTTACACCAGAAGTTTTATTCTCCCCAAGGCAGTCGCCACGGAAGTCATTCTGTCACTTATTCAGACCCTAGTTACAGTCTCAGATACACTCCAGACACAGAAGTCATTCTGCCACTCATATAGATCTCAACTTCAAATACAATACAGATACACTCCAGACACGACAGTCATTCTGATATTCATTCAAAGTTCAAATACAGTTACAACTCAGATACGCTCCAGACATGGACGCCATTCTTTTGCTCAAAGAGATTCAGTCTCCAGATACACTTCAAATGCCTTCCAAACACGGATACCATTTTGATGCTCATTCTTCTGACCTACAACATTGCAATTCAACAAACATTCTTGGATGGCATATTTAATCCCATCTCCAGTAAGATTCTACCATCTCCAAATGGCATCTTTAAGCCCATTTCCTCAGCTATATTTTGACGAGTGCAAATTTACGGGCACTCTAGTGTCCAATCCTCTTTTACCTTCGAGTCGCGAAAGGTAAACTTGCCAATCTAACTCTTCAGGTTCAAGAAGATTGAACAGGGGCAAATGTTGTACCCCAAAATTTACCATCCCATTTCATCAACATTTCTCATCACAAGACTCTTGGAACTCAAGATCAAGTTAGGGTTTGCTCTGCTCAAGACACCTCCTTACACTGTTGACCTAAATTAGGGTTTGAGTTTGCACAGGGATGTTTTGACCCACAATGCCCAAAGTTACTTTCATACTTCATGTTGGACTCATAAGTTTTCCCATACCAAGTTTCAAGCCTTGAATCAAATTTTTGCCCAGTCAATTGGATAGTTGACCTAGAAATCAGCTGTATTGGGGAAAAAGCCAACTGTGGCCAATTGACAGTCAAACCTCATGAATTTTGACCCACGTCAACATTATGAACTCATATGAACCATTTGATCAAGCTTGGATCACAATTCCACAAGAAATTTGATCAGATCACCAAAAGGACAAAATGGACATTTTTAGGGTTTTAACTATGCAAGGGCAATTTTTGACTGTTTGACCTAACCAATGGCAAAACAATCTCAACCATGGACACAAGGACTCAATGACATTGTCTTGACCCATTCAACAAGTTCAAAAGATCTCAAATGCATAGGATTAACAGATGAATTTTTCAGTCAACTAATCAAAATTTGACTATAAACTGAAAAGTCAAACTTTGACTTTTTGGTCAAAATCCAATGCCAAGGGTCATTTTTCATCAAGACATGTCAAATTATGAAACTTGTTCATCAAGAAACCCAAAATTGCAAATTAGGGTTTAAAATGGAAAATTTTCATAACTTAGAAATTTTCTAAGTTATAAAATTTTCTTATTTTTTCCTAACTTTGTCCCATTTTTTCACCAAGATGCAAATGGATTCAATCAAAACTTACAACATGAAAGTTGTAGTCCATCACAAAGTCTACAACTTTGATTCATAAAGTTTTCTCAAAAGAAGCTTGTATCTCAAGTTATGATTTTTGGAACAAGGGTACCTAAAATATTTAACTTCGAGATATTTTGCCCTAGTTTAGGCAGGATTTTGACCCATCTTCTTGGACATTTTTCACATAGTTCCACTTGGAGTCTTAAGTTGCATTTCAAATATGGATTATAGTAAATGTTGCAAGCTTTCCAAATTGTCCAAGAACTCCTCAAACACCTTTGTGGTTAGGGAGAATAGAATGCTTGAAGTTGGAAAAAACTCACTTTGTAACCATGGCCAATACATTTTCATACCAAGTTGAAAATCTGACCAAACTTGCTTAGTACATAATTACAGGCCTCTAAAACAATTTACACTCAAAAATTTAATGCAAATACATTGGATATTGGCATTGTCTTGATCAAGAGAGCATTGTACATTGAACATTTCCATTTTAAGCATAAAGATCACACTTCCATTTTCATAAAGTATAACTTTAGCAAAGTTGTCTTTCTTGAGCTTTGAACTTCTCTCTTTGCAGCAAACAAGTTCCACAAAATTATGCAAAGGTACAAGGAGTTTTTGCATGCTTGGAGATAGCCTGTACAGGCCTATCTCATTTCACTTCAAACTTTTCTTTCAAAATAAGCAATTGTGCAAAAAGTCAATAACAGATACATCTGATATATTGAACTAAAACAAAGTTGTCAAACAAGTTTTTAACATCCTTGCAATCCAGAAGCACGAGCCTTTGACCTCTCAAACCTCCTCATACTCAAAAACCCCATTTTCTTGCAAAACAGAGTCAGTTCTGCAATTCACAAGCCACAATCAAATTCCCTCGTGCGTTTTTTCCAAAATCACTTCAAACACATTCCAAACCATATACCTAAGCTGTCCAGACCATTCACAAGTTACTGTAACTCCAATAACACACATCACCATTTTTGTTTGGAAACTTTGCAGGTTGAGTTCTGTAGCACGATTCAGGCCACTTCAAAACAAACTAAGCATTGGGAAAGGTTCAAGGGACATCAAGCAAGCTCAAAAGAACCTCAGGCACCATTGAAAGTTGCTGCATTGTCCAGCTCGAACTCAACTGAAACAGGTATTTCATGAACTTCTATCTCTCTATTTAGGAACATTTAGACTTAGGTTTGTGAATGAAATATGTTGTATTCATAGCCTTAAAACCATACATGTGCTTAGTTTTCATTTATATTAATCGTGCTAGGAGAATTTCATCCATGAACTTTATGAAAAAACTAGGTTAGAAATTAGGGCCAGAGAAATTCTCTCTGGTCTTTGAGAGTTAGCTTAAGTTTCTTAATGGTCAGATTCGTTGTTTGATGCTCTACAAGTTTCATGTTTTGAGTTTTGTCAAAAAAGCACTGAATCAGGAGATACAGGTTTGAACTAAGCCATGCGCGCGTTTCTATTGGACAGAAGAAGAAGATGAAGTAGTTGGGCTGGGCATGGCTACTTCCTATTTTTGGCACCCCCCACTTTCAGTTTCACACCCCCTGGCCCATTTTGTTGTATTTTGATATTTTTGCATTTTTATTTTCTTTTCTGACTTTTATATTTTATTTTCAAACATAAAAAAATGATCCAAAAATATTTTTATAATTTTTTACATTTATTTGGCATTTATTTTTATTTTCACTAGCATTAAAACACTTTATATACTTTTATATTATTTTGTTTAAATTTAAAAATAATGAAAATAATACTTTTATTTCATTCCTTATTTTAGTTCACATTGAAAACATTTTCTTGAAACTATTTTTTTTTGGTAAATTATTTTTTTTTATTTTTTACATATTCAACATATTTAATATATATATATATATATATATATATATATATATATATATATATATATATATATATATATATATATATATATATATATATATATATATATATATATATATATATATATATATATATATATATATATATATATATATATATATATATATATATATATATATATATATATATATATATATATATATATATATATATACTTTTGTTTTATCAAATACTTAGAAATAAAACACAAAAATATCATATTTTATTCTTATTATTATTTATACTAAAAAATACCTTTTTTTTTGGATATATTTCATTTTTATACATGTTAATATATTTTTGTAGATAAATAATAAATAATACCATTTCTTAAGAAATTAGGGTTTTTGCCATAAAAACAAATAAAAATAATCTTTATTTATTTCTTTATACCTTTTACATTAAAAATACTTTACATACCTAAAAAAAACCTTTTTTTGCATAATACATTTTATCTAATATTTATTTATTGTATTTTATTTAAATATTGTACATTTAAATATTATGCCTTGCAAATTCAATTTGGTTGTAATAATTTAGGGTTTAATTTCTTGCAAAATAATCCCCTATTCAAATTTGTACCCCCCTCCCTATATCATGTTGTAATAGTGTAGAATTTAAATTCTCGCACCTTTAAGCTTTCAATTATGCCATGATTAGAGAATTAGGGTTTGTATGCAAAATCAAAACCAACAAATAGTTTGACCTAATCAAAGACAAAAATGCATGAAAAAACAAACACAATGCACACTTGCACCCCTAGGGTTACAATCCGCTTGTTGCCTTCAAAAATGGGCCATGGTATGCATATCAAGTACTTTGGCAAAACAAAAACAAAACAAAAGATAATAGTCCCTCGATGATGCTATCTGAGTTTCTTAAACAAAAATGATCAAGTCCCTCAAGAAAATTACCAAAAATACTTGGCACAATTGCTATCATGGTCTATACGATGACCCGCGCCTGTCCCATTTAACATCCTAACACAAGGTTGTTCACCAAATACAATGGTGAAACAACATTGTTAAAAGGGTTAAGAACATAAGAAAGACCTTTGAGTAAAATAGGGTAGATAACTCTTACTTACTTGATCAAAGCTTGCAAAAAACATCCTTGCTATCTTCAAAACACACTTCACAACACAATTTCAAAACCCTACTTTCAAACATTGAAAAACTTTTCGAAAGACAAAAACACCTTTGTATACATTCATACAAGAATCATTACAAAGGTTGCCACAACGATGGCCTCTTTTCAAAACATCTTTCAAAATCACACAGAAAGCACCATTTCAAACAATTGAAGAGCACCATTTCAAACAATTGAAAAGAAAAGCAAGTGATCTAAACAAGTAACTAAGAGCCCATGGATAACCATGGATAGAAAGGGTGCTAATACCTTCCCTTTCTATAATGTACTCCTCGAACCCAAGAAAACATCTCAAAGGTCTTTCCTGTGCTTTTTGACCTTTCCTTAGGATAAAATAAAAAGTCGGTGGTGACTCTTTCTAAACTGAAACATTTGCAAACACAAACACAAAATCCCAAGTCAGTTCTCCCACCGTATCACACTAGGCTTTAGAGTCAAACCCTCATAATCCAAATGGTCCAACGTTTTCTTCGGCAAGACATTCAGCAAAGACCTGGTATCTACCAGTACATGAGCCATAGTGGTGCCCATGCACTCAATCGAGACATGCAGAGCATGATTATGATTCCTCCCCTTAGGGGTCAGATACGCATCTCAAAAACCTAGCCCTTTGTTAGCAGTCAGGCTGGCCACGCAATCTTTGAACTGATCTGCTGAAGTTTCCTGCGGCACGTGCGCAGTGTTGAGAAATGCAATCAAAGCCTTCACGTGGGCTTCAGAACACAACAACAGGGAAAACATGGATATCTTTGATGGGGTCTGCCCCAGCTGTAACGCCCGTAATTTAATTAATTATTTAATTAAGTTATTTTTGGAATATTTATGAATATGTGTTATAATTAATTGGATTTATTTTATTAAGTGGAGAAATAATATTAGAGATATAATATTATGTGGTGAAATAATATTAGAAGTGTAATATTATTTAATGTGGGCTTATTTTGGGAGAATAGAAGTAATAAGGGGGTGTATTGGTTTTAAGCCCATTAAGGAATAATATAATAATAGGGTTATTTTATTATATGTTAGAAGGAATAGAAAGAAAGAAGCAGTAGAAGAAATAAGAATTTGGAAGAGAACGTGCAAGTTGCTTGAGAAAGCGGAAAACGACAAGCACGAGAATTCAATTGGAAATTGTAGAGAAACCTTCAATCCAAGGTAAGGGTGTGGTTCTAACTCTATAATTGGGTTTATGATGATTGGTATGTGGGATTAGTGGTGATTGTTGTCTTGTTCTTGAATTGAAAATATATGAGGATGTATGATGAAGATTTGATGAATTTTGATGAATATTGATGTCTTGATGTTGTTAAAACGATGTAGAATCATAGGGTAATTATAGGTGAAGAATTGTCATGAATATACTGAGTTTTAGGGCTTTAATCGTGAATCCCATAGTGAGGTGCAGTAATGGGAAACGTTGAATGTAGCAGTAATGAAAATGCAAAATTAGGCGTGAAGAATATCAGAAGTTGTTGTCTAGAATAATGAATCAATTAGGGATGGCGTTAGGCATATTGTTCCTAATTAGTTTGATAACAGGAAAAAAATCAAAATAGTAGGATGAATAGAAAGTAGCAGTTCTGACAGTAGAGGTATGTTGACTAGAGCTGCATTAGATTAGTGCAAGATAGAAGTTCTGAAGTTAGACGTAAGCTGTTAGGAGATGCGTGGCATAGTAAAAGGTAGCAGTTCTGATATTAGAAGTTACATTAGTCCTAAGATGGCCTTAGTCAGAAGATGAGATGATCAGAAGTTGTATCTGATCAGAAGTTGAATGGTCAGAAGATGTCATGATCAGAGGTTGAGTAGTCAGAAGATGTCATGATCAGAGGTTGAGTGGTCAAAAGAGGAGATGATCAGAAGTTGCGTATGATCAGAGGTTGAATTAGTCAGAGGTTATAGTAGACAGAATATTTTATCGCCCAGAGGTTGCGTCATTAGAAGTTGTGTACTTAGAAATAGCGTTGGTTAGAGATAGCGTGATCAGAAGTTGGATGGCCTTTGCGTTGTCTTGGGCAAAGCGATGAACGTTAGATTGCTTAGAAGCTACTGTTGAGCTATAAAGGTAGGAACAGTGATGGTTATGATATTAGAGTTGCAGAATGGCAGTATTGTTTTACTGTGGAGTTAAATACTGCTGAGTTATAAATGAGAAGTTATTAATAAATAAATGATGTTTGATGATTTATAAATAAATGATGTTTGATGAATTATTTTGATTATTTGAGATGTATTTTGAGATGATAATTTGAGATGTTTTGAGATGATAATTTGAGATGTTTTGAGATGATAATTTGAAATTTTTTGAGATGATTTGAGATGTTGTTAACTTGGGTGTTATCATTACATTCATGGGTTTGTCGCATACATTGCATTTTTGAGATAGAGCTAATGCTCGTTGAGATGGCCTGGATTGGCAAATTTTGAGATGATGGCTATGCCTTGTTGATACCTCTATTAATTGGAAAATTTTTGAGATGGGAGTTCTGCTCCAATGGTACCACATGCATTTGCATAGTATTGAGTCGCATTCTATGATTTCATAAAGATGTGTATTGATTTTGATGAATGTATATTACTGTTGATATTTTCGTTGATTATGAGATGACAAGTGGTGATGTTGTTGATCTAATTTAATATATTAATTATCATGTACTTTATTATATTGTTATATATCTCACCCCTTCTGTTTGAATGTTGCCCCTATGTTGGTAACGTGCAGGTAATCGAGAGTGAAGGTTGTATACATTCAATAGTTCGAGTCGGTGTCATTGCTCTGATATGTAACACTCGGGGGGATGAACGTTTGCTGATTTTTGATCGTTTATTTTCAGTTGTTGAATTTTAAATTGATTAGTATTAAATATGAGATGTTTTCAAAGTTGCTGAATTGTTAGAGATGTTATTATGAATTCCGCTGCGAAGATGTTTATTTATTTGATTAAAGATGTTATGTTGATGGTTCATCCGATGTTTGAAAAAGTGTTATATATCCACAATGAATGCAATGAATTTGTTAGAAGAATTTGTGACGCCCCGATTCATTTGTATGATTGAAATTTTATAACTCTGATTTATTTTGCATAATTGCTGGGGGTAGAATTGGGGTGTTACAAAGTTGGTATTAGAGCAAAAGGTTGGTCCGACCTTGTCGTCGAGTCGTAGTTGTCTAACAATTGAGTATTGTTATTTTGATGTTCTAACCGTTGTTTATGTTGTAGTGAGAAGTTGAGATGGATGGAAGGAATGATGCTGCTCTGGCTGCTGCTTTAGAAGCAATGGCTCATGCGATGGAAAATCAGCCGAATGCTGACGGGAATGCTGGATCTCGTAGCTTGGCAACCTTCCAGAGAGAGAATCCACCTACGTTCAAGGGAAAGTATGACCCTGACGGAGCATTGGAATGGTTGAAAGAGATTGAGAGAATCTTTCGTGTGATGGATTGCACTCCAGCGCAGAAGGTTCGTTATGGGACTCATATGCTAGCAATCGAGGCTGATGACTGGTGGCTAGAGACTTGTCAGAAGTTAGAAGTTGCAGGTGAGAATGTTACTTGGGTTGTGTTCCGTAGGGAGTTTTTTAGAAAGTATTTTCCTGAATATGTCTGTGGTAAGAAGGAAATTGAGTTCCTTGAGCTGAAGCAAGGAAGTATGTCTGTTGTTGAGTATGCTGCCAAGTTTGCTGAGTTGGCTAAGTTTTATCTGCAATACACTGAGGAAAATGCTGAGTTTTTGAAGTGTATTAAATTTGAGAACGGGTTGCGCCCGGAGATTAAGAAAGCAGTTGGATGTCATAAAATTCGTGTCTTTGCTGATTTGGTTGATAGCTGCAGGATTTATGAGGAAGATAATAATGCTCATTACAAGATTATTAGTGAGAAGAGGGGTAAGCACCCACAGAATCATGGTAAACCTTATGATGCCCCAGCTGGTAAGGGTAAACAGAGAGTTGCTCATGGTCAGAGGACTAGTGGGGGAGATGCTCCTGCTGATGTGATTTGCTTTAAGTGTGGGAAACCTGTACACAAGAGTAATGTGTGCACTACTGAAGTGAAGAGGTGTTTCCGTTGTGGCAAGAACGGACATGTTGTATCTGAGTGTGAGCACTAGAGTGTGGTTTGTTTCAAATGTAAATAAGAAGGGCACATTGGTAGCCAATGTCCGAAACAGAAGAGGGCTCAGTCAAGTGGTAAAGTGTTTAATTAATAGTTGCTTTGGTTGAGGATCAGACAACTGTTGAGGACGGACTTATTAGAGGTACATGTTTCATTAATAGTACTCCTTTAATCACTATTATTGATACTAGTGCTACGCATTGTTTTATTGCTACTGATTGTGTTGAAAGATTGGGTCTTGTGTTGTCTTATTTGGATGGAGAAATGGTCGTCGATACTCCAGCCAAGGGGTCGGTGACTACTTATTTTGTGTGTGCTAAGTGTCCCTTGTCGATCTTCGACATAGACTTTGTTGTTGATTTGATTTGTTTACCGTTAAGAGGTTTGGATGTGATTCTTGGTATGAACTGGTTAGAGCATAACTGTGTTCATATTAACTGTTATGACAAGTCTGTGATGTTTTCTACTCCTAAAGAAGAGGAAGATGGTTTGTTATCTGCTAGACAGTTGAGGAAGTTGATGCAATAGGAAGCACATATGTTTTCATCGATGGCGTCGCTATCTGTAGAGACTCAAGCTATAATTGAGGAATTGCAGGTGGTGTGTGAATTTCCTGAAGTTTTCCCTGACGAGATTCCTGATGTACCGCCGGAGAGGGAAGTTGAATTTGTAATTGATCTTGTACCTGGTACCAGACCTGTGTCTATGTCACCATACAGGATGTTTGCATCTGAGTTGTCAGAGTTGAAGAAGCAATTGGAAGAGTTACTTGAGAAGAAGTTTGTAAGACCTAGTGTATCACCGTGGGATGCTCGAAATTTGTTAGTAAAGAAGAAAGATGGAATTATGAGGGTTTGTGTTGATTACAGACAGTTGAATAAAGTGATGATTAAGAACAAGTATCCGCTTCCAAGAATAGATGACTTGATGGACCAATTGGTGGATGCTCGTGTGTTTAGTAAGATTGATTTGAGGTCGGGTTACCATCAGATTAAAGTGAAGGATGAAGATATTCAGAAGACGGCTTTCAGAACATGTTATGGACATTACGAGTATTCGGTGATGCCTTTCAGTGTTACTAACGCGCCGGGAGTATTCATGGAATATATGAATTGTATCTTTCATACTTATTTGGATCGGTTCGTAGTGGTGTTCATTGATGATATTTTGATTTACTCTAAGTCAGAAGAAGAGCATGATGAACATTTAAGAGTAGTATTGCAGATTTTGAAAGAGAAGAAGTTGTATGCAAAGCAGTCCAAGTGTGAATTTTGGTTTAAAGAGGTTAGTTTTCTTAGTCATGTGATTTCAGGTAGTGGCATTGCTGTAGATCCATCGAAGGTTGATGTTGTGTTGCAATGGGAAACTCCGAGGTCAACTACTGAGATTAGAAGCTTCTTGGAATTAGCTGGTTATTATAGAAGGTTTATTGAAGGGTTTTCTAAGTTGTCACTTCCATTGACTAAGTTGACTTGTAAAGTTAGATCTTTTGTTTGGGATGTTCAGTGCCAAGAAAGTGTTACGGAATTGAAGAAGAGGTTGACATCGGCTCCGATTTTGACGTTGGCTAATCTAGGAGAGTCTTTTGTGGTGTATTGTGATGCTTCTAAGATGGTTTTAGGAGGTGTGCTTATGTAGAATGGTAAGGTAGTTGCTTATGCATCGAGGCAGTTAAGGACTCATGAGAAGAACTATCCTACGCATCATTTAGAGCTTGTTGTAGTTGTTTTTGTGTTGAAGATTTGGAGGCATTATCTTTATGGTTCTAGATTTGAAGTGTTTAGTGACCATAAGAGTTTAAAGTATTTATTCGACTAGAAAGAGCTGAATATGAGGCAACGAAGATGGTTAGAATTGTTAAAGGATTATGATTTTGGTTTGAGTTATTATCTAGGAAAGGCGAATGTGGTAGCTGATGCATTGAGTCGAAAGACTTTACATATGTCAGCAATGATGATTAAAGAGTTGGAATTCATTGAGCAATTCAGAGATATGAGCTTAGTTTGTGAGGTTACTCTGCAGAGTGTTATGTTGGTTATGTTGAAGATTAATAATGAATTTCTAGACACTATCAGAGAAGCTCAGAAGTTGGATGTGAAACAGGTAGATTTGATGGTTGGGATTGATCAGTCTGAGAATAATGATTTTAAGCTAGATGAGCAAGGTGTGTTGAGGTTTCATAACCAGATTTGTAATCTTGATGATGCTGAGATGAAGAAAGTGATACTTGAAGAGAGCCATAGAAGTAAGTTGAGTATTCATCCAGGAGCTACAAAGATGTATCAAGATTTGAAATATTTGTTTTGGTGGCCTGGGATGAAGAGTGACGTGGCTTGGTTTGTGTATGCATGTTTGACTTGTCTGAAGTCGAAAGTTAAACATAAGAAGCCTGCAGGATTGATGCAACCGTTGGAAGTTCCATAATGGAAATGGGATAGCATTTCAATGGACTTTGTGACAAGGTTTCCTAATACTTTAAGAGGACATGATTCGATTTGGGTGATTGTTGATAGGCTTACGAAGTCAGCTCATTTTATTCCTATTAACATCAGTTTTCCATTGCCGAAGTTGGCTAAGATTCATATTAGTGTGATTGTGAAGCTGCATTGTGTTCCTTTGTGCATTATGTTAGATAGAGATCCAAGATTTACTTCTGATTTTTGGAAGAGTTTGCAAGAAGCGTTGGGTTCTAAGTTGAGGTTGAGTTCATCGTATCATCCTCAGACAGATGGTTAGACTGAACGGACGATTCAATCATTGGAAGACTTGTTGAGGGCATGTGTTCTTGAGCAGGGAGGTTTGTGGGATACTTATCTTTCGTTGATAGAGTTCACATATAATAACAGTTATCATTCTAGTATTGGGACGACACCTTTTGAGGCGTTGTATGGTCGAAGATGTAGAACTCTGTTATGTTGGCATGAATATTGTGAGAGTGTAGTACTTGGACCTGAACTTGTTCGTGATACTACTGAGAAGGTGAAGTTGATTCAAGAAAAGATGAAAGCTTCACAAAGTAGACAGAAGAGTTATCATGACAATCGAAGGAAAGATTTAGAATTCCAAGCTGGTGATCATGTGTTTTTGAGAGTTACACCTGTGACTGGTGTTGGGCGAGCATTGAAGTCTAAGAATCTCACTTCTCTTTTTATTGGACCGTATCAGATTTCAGAGAGAGTGGGGAATGTTGCCTATAGAGTGGCTTCACCGCCTAATCTTTCAAATTTGCATGATGTGTTTCATGTGTCGCAACTTCAGAAGTATATTTCAAATCTATCTCATGTGATTCATATGGACGATGTGCAAGTACGAGATAATCTTACGGGGGAGACGATGCCTGTACGGATCGCGGATCATGAAATGAAGACTCTGAGGGGCAAAGAGATTGCCTTGGTTAAAGTGGATTGGCTAGGAGATACTGGTGAAAGCATGACTTGGGAGTTGGAGATCAAGATGCGAGACTCATATCCTAAATTGTTTGCTTAAGGTAAATTTTCGAGGACGAAAATATTCTAAGTGGGGGAGAGTTTTAACGTCCGTAATTTAATTAATTATTTAATTAAATTATTTTTGGGATATTTATGAAGATGTGTTATAATTAATTGGATTTATTTTATTAAGATGAGAAATAATATTAGAGATATAATATTATGTGGTGAAATAATATTAGAAGTATAATATTATTTAATGTGGGCTTATTTTCGGAGAATAGAAGTAATAAGGGGGTGTGTTGGTTTTAAGCACATTAAGGAATAATAGAATAATAGGGTTATTTTATTATTTGTTAGAAGGAATAGAAAGAAAGAAGTAGTAGAATAAATAAGGATTTGGAAGAGAACGTGCAAGATGCTTGAGAAAGTGGAAAACGGCAAGCACGAGAATTCAACCGGAAATTGTAGAGCAACCTTCAATCCAAGGTAAGGGTGGGGTTCTAACTCTTTAATTGGGTTTATGATGGTTGGTATGTGGGATTAGTGGTGATTGTTGTCTTGTTCTTGAATTGAAAATATATGATGATGTATGATGAAGATTTGATGAATTTTTATGAATATTGATGTCTTGATGTTGTTAAAATCATAGGGTAATTATAGGTGAAGAATTGTCATAGTAAGGTGCAGTAATGGAAAACGTTGAATGTCGCAGTAATGAAAACGTAAAATTAGGCGTGAAGAATATCAGAAGTTGTTGTCTAGAATAATGAATCAATTAGGGATGGCGTTAGGCGTACTGTTCCTAGTTAGGTTGATAATTGGAAAAGAATCAAAATAGTAGGATGAATAGAAAGTAGCAGTTCTTACAGTAGAGGTATGTTGACTAGAGCTGTGTTAGATTAGTGCAAGATAGAAGTTCTGAAGTTAGACGTAAGCTGTTAGGAGATGCATGGCATAGTGAAAGGTAGAAGTTCTAATATTAGAAGTTCCATTAGTCAGAAGATGAGATGATCAGAAGTTGTATCTGGTCAGAGGTTGAATGGTCAGAAGATGTCATGATCAGAGGTTGAGTGGTCAGAAGATGTCATGATCAGAGGTTGAGTGGTCAGAAGAGGAGATGATCAGAAGTTGCGTCTGATCATAGGTTGCATTAGTCAGAGGTTATAGTAGGCAGAAAATTTTGTCGCTCAGAGGTTGCGTCATTAGAAGTTATGAACTTAGAATCAGCGTTGGTTAGAGATTGCGTGATTAGAAGTTGGATGGCCTTTGCGTTGTCTTGGGCAGAGCGATGAACATTAGATTGCTTAGAAGCTGTTGTTGAGCTATAACAGTAGGAATAGTGACGGTCATGATATTAGAGTTGAAGAATGGCAGTATTGTTTTACTGTGGAATTAAATACTGCTGAGTTATAAATGATAAGTTATTAATAAATAAATAATGTTTGATGATTTATAAATAAATTACGTTTGATGAATTATTTTGATTATTTGAGATGTTATTTTGAGATGACAATTTGAGATGTTTTGAGATGATAATTTGAGATGTTTTGAGATGATAATTTGAAATGTTTTGAGATGATTGGAGATGTTGTTAACTTGGGTGTTACCATTACATTCATGGGTTTGTCGCATACATTGCATTTTTGAGATAGAGCTAATGCTCGTTGAGATGGCCTGGATTGGCAAATTTTGAGATGAAGGCCATGCCTTGTTGATGCCTCTATTAATTGGCAAATTTTTGAGATGGGAGTTCTGCTCCAATGATACCACATGCATTTTCATAGTATTAAGTCGCATTCTATGATTTCATAAAGAAGTGTATTTTTTATGTTGATGAATGTATATTATTATTGATATTTTCGTTGATTATGAGATGAGAAGTGGTGATGTTGTTGATCTAATTTAATATATTAATTATCATGTACTTTATTATATTGTTAGATATCTCACCCCTTCTGTTTGAATGTTGCCCCTATGTTGGTAACGTGCAGGTAATCGAGAGTGAAGGTTGTATACCTTCAATAGTTCGAGTCGGTGTCATTGCTCTGATATGTAACACTCGGGGGGATGAACGTTTGCTGATTTTTGATCATTTATTTTCAGTTGTTGAATTTTAAATTGATTAGTATTAAATATGAGATGTTTTCGAAGTTGCTGAATTGCTAGAGATGTTATTAAGAATTCCGCTGCGTAGATGTTTATTTATTTGATTAAAGATGTTATGTTGATGGTTCATCCGATGTTTGAAAAAGTGTTATATATCCACGATGAATGCAATAAATTTGTTAGAAGAATTTGTGACGCCACGATTCATTTGTATGATTGAAATTTTATAACTCTGATTTATTTTGCATGATTGCTTGGGGTAGAATTGGGGTGTTACACCAACTGCTCGACCACATTGTAGTCGCTCATCTTGATAATCTTCAGTATTTCCTCTATTTCTTGTTTAGAGGCCTCCACAACGATCTTCTTAGGTGCCTCTGTCCGGGCAGGATCCCTTATAATTTCCTTGCCCCGAGTCCCAAATGGCTCAGCAGCAGGGATAATGACTGGAGTAAGAAGAGGAATAGTAGTAGGTGTAATAACTGGAGTAGGAATAGGAGAAATGTCAGGAATGCTGGTTGGAGCAGCAGTTGGAATAACAGTAGGCTTGATGATAGTCTTCGGGGAAATCTCCGGAGAGAAGACCCTTCCACTTCGGGTAATTTTACTAGTCCCGACAATATTACTGACATCAGTATCAACTTCTTCAATCTTCATATCTTGCTTAATACCATTATAATACACGTCAGCACCGTAATGCCATGGGATAGCCTTATCTGAGGTGTACGGGATGGGACCAAGAACAATGATTATTAGCGAAGAAATTCTTTGAACATGTGTAATCCTAACAGGTTTTCTAGAGGAAACCTTGGAAGGATTGGCGGAAATGGTTATAATGGCAACATCTTTATTGGGAACAACAGGAGTCATAGTCTTCTCAAACAAAATTTATTTAATATCCATCAGGCGCTGAACACCTGACTTCAACAAACAGCAACCAGAAGGTATAATCGAACACATGTGGCAACCTTTACCACAAATAAGAAATAAACCGGCCAACAGAAAATTCATCTTAATAGTCATTAGAGGCGTAGAAATTTCTTCAACAGAGGTCACAAACAAATCAATGTCAACATCATTGACTCCACGACTGTGTTTAGGCATGGGAGCAGTTATAACATTCGGCTTTTCTGGAGCATCGAACTCTATCTCCTTGGTTTCAAGAAAATATTATACTTTATTCCTCAGAGCCCAACAATCATTTGTATCATGGCCCGGACTCTCAGAATGGTAGGCGCACCGCGCGTTGGGATTGTATCTGGGAGAAGTAGTGCTTGGATTCTTAGGAGCCTCTCTCAAGGTCTCTAAGTTGGATTTCAGCATATGAGGCAGAACTTCATCCAAAGTCATGTTGATGCGGTTAAACTGCCGTTGTGGTCTTTCTACCCTTTGTTGATTGTTGCATTGTGGAGCAACTGCGGGTCTTGGTATTACTACAATATTTACCGTTTGACGGTGTTCAGATCTGTTTTGGCCCCTCGGGCTATAGACTGCACTAGCTTCCTTCTTACCGGTGAAAGGCTTCTTTGCTGAAATTGACAAAGCATCCTTCTGAATTTTACCACTTCGAATGCCAGACTCCACTCTTTCTCCAGTCAAAATCAACTCAGTGAAACCAGATGACGAACTGTCGATCAAGTGATTGAAAAATGGACTAGATAGCATCCCTAGAAACATGTCAACCAACTCCCTATCGGACAAAGGGGGTTGGACTCTTCCAGCCAAGTCTCTCCACTTTTGAGCATAGTCCTTAAAACCTTCACCTGCACCCATGGACATACCCTGGAGCTGAGTACAAGTGGGAGAGAGGTCGACATTGTACTGATATTGCTTGTAGAAAGCAGCAGCAAGATCTTCCCAGTTTCGGACACTAGCTCCTTCCAACTGGTAGAACCATTCAAGCTGAGTCCCCAACAGACTATCTTGAAAGAAGTGCACCCACAAATTTCTATCAGTAGTGTAAGGTTGTATTTTCCTGACATACGAGCGAAGATGGAGCTTTGGGCAGGACACCCCATCATACTTGGCAAAAACTGGAGATTTGAAATTATGAGGGATGACCACCCCCGATACCAGTCCCAGTTCTCCAAAATCCAAACCAGGTATTTTCTGAACCTCCATAGCACTCAGACGGTCTTCTAACTGCTTGTACCTATCCTCAGCAGGAGGATATTGCTCATCATCGTAATCAGTATCGTTGTCAGAAACTGCGGGACTAGGTGAAGATGTGAAAAACACAAGAAGGGGGTTGAATTGTAAAACTTGAAATCAAATGCAGACAACACGTTATTTTTATCTTGGTTTGTTTGATCTCAAACTACTCCAGTCCACCCGTCAAGGTGATTTCGCCTCTCTCCAACGAGGTCTTAATCTAGTATATTCAACTGAATACACAAATGCTTTAACAACTGTTAAATCCTTCTTGAGTCTAACCACAGACCAGTTTATCTCAAGGAATTTCTCTTACAGATAAATGAACAAATGTGTGTTTGATGTTTTCTAGAAAAACTATATATCACAACTGTGATAATACACAATATGAAGCTTAGATGAAACTAGATTGCTAGAGCTATAGAGTAAGCGTGGTTGAAAGCTTTAGCAAAAGTGAGAGCGTGCTTGAGGATGATTAGCTTAGGCGTGTATATGCGTGTAGAGTATTAGCCATTTCTTTTCTCACTGACTTGTTTAAGTAGCCTAAGAATAGATACGTTGTTGTCCATAAATCCATTTCAATGCTCATAACGTTCTTTCCTTTTTGAGAAGATCTTTGTCTTGGAATAAAGTCGTTGGTAATTAATCTGTCTTGAATGCATAGTAACGTTGACACTTCAGAGTGTTCTGCTAATGATGATCAGAGTGTTCTTGGCTTTATCTTATTCTGACGCTTCTGAGTGCTGATGACGTGGTTAGGATCTTGATCAGAGTCAGAGAATGTTATGTGCAGATTCTGTTCATCAGGCTTCAGCGTATAGCACATGTTATTTGATCTTCTGATGCTGACACATCTTCTGATGCTGATGTTGATACTGATATTCTGATGCTGATTCCATCAGAGTTTCTATAAATACACAACATAATTTTAAGTAGCATATATGTCTTATAAATCTTACAATTTATTTAATCTTGTATTTTGTTATCATCAAAACTCTAACTGAGGGTTGTAGAATCAAACTATTTTCTAACAATCTCCCCCTTTTTGATGATGACAAAAACCGGATTTTTTCAATTTAAAATAAAATGATGAAAGGTATCAGAGTTTAAGGATAGAGAGGAAACGGTATCAGAGATAATCAAATAATGAATAAAAGTATCAGAGATAAGAAGATAAGGAATAAAAGGTATCAGAGTAATGAAGATAAGGAATAAAAGGTATTAGAGTAATGAAGAGAAAAACTCCCCCTGAGTTGATTATTTCCCTTTAATTCCATGAGACCTTGAGCATCAGAACTTTATTTTGTCAGATTTCATCAGATTCTTGTACCTGTAAGCTTTTCAGAAGAAAGAAATTCAAATAGATCAGAATGTTAGAATGTTTGAGACTTATGTCTCAGTAATCCGTTATTGAAAAATATCATTCTTTCTCCCTCTTTTTGTCAGTTATCAAAAAGAACAAATAATCATAGTTAAAATGATCAGAGCAAAAAACGTTTGTATTAAAAACAGAAGCAATGATAGTTTAGAACAAGTAAAAATATTACAGACAAACATGTAAAGAAAACACGGAAAATACAGTAAAAATTATAAGAAGAAGGTGGAAGACGTGTGAACAGAGCTTCCAACATGCTCTTGATTTGATTGCTGGTTTCCTGTTGCTTAGATACCATGTTTTCTATAGAATCAATCTTGATATCCTGCTTATCCATCCTTTCACTCATCAGCATATCAGATCTTTTCAAATCCTCCAGAGTCTGCCTGTCAAGAGAGGAAGCTTGAGGATCTTCAGATACAGGCTGCTTCTCAGAGCTTTCTGCAATAACTTCTTCTTGACCCAAGTCTTCAGCTGGGATCATCTGTTCTTTTGCAGGTTGAACTTTAGATGCTGGACACTTTTCAGACCAAGGCGCAATGTCCAGAAGGAGAACTTCTTCCTTAAGAAGCTTGCTCAGAACTGGACCTTCCATTTCCTTCAGCAGATTGCTGAAGTTCTGTTGAGCCTGTCCATACCTCTGGTCTTGCAACTTAAAGGTTTCAGCGCATACCCATCTTCTGAATTGTGTCCAGAGGAGGTCTGATACAGCAGGATCAACCATTGCCAGACTTGCTTGTTTCAAAGAAGTGATCCACTTCTGTATATCTGTTTCAAAGTTCAATATGCTGGAACCAACATCTGGTTGTTTTGGTTTAGGGATAGCAGTTTTGTTGTTTATTGCAGCAAGGCGTTCAAAGAATGTTAGATCAATGACAGTCTTGTTGTGGTCATCTGAATTTTTCTTAGGTGAGGGGTTGGGAGAGTCAGAAATTACGATTGGACTTGATGGGGTATTTGGTGGAGTTATTTCTGGTGAAGAGGGAAGTTGAGGAATATTCACAGTGGTACCACAGGGCAGTTGAATGGCAAAAGGTTATGGTTCAGGGTCTTCAGAGTGTTGAGTCTCAGAGGTGTGAGTCTCAGGTTATGGAGATTGTTCATGTTGAGAAGAGGGTGGATTAATATCTGGTTGAGGAAATGAAGGTTGTGGGATTTCTGGTTCTGGAGAGAGTGGAATTTCTGGTATTGGTGAGAGGGGAATATTAGGTTGTGGTCAGATGGGAATTTCTGTGTTTGGATTTGGATTTTCTGGTTGGGGAACGGAAGTGTGTTGGTCTATACCAGAAAGAACTTGTGCCAGTGCTGGTTCTGGTATGGTTGCAGTATTTGGATTTTATGGTTAGGAGCGGGATCTTCTGAGGGTTAATGACTCAGAAGGGTCAAAGTCAACGTCAAAATCATCGAAAGTTTGAGGTGTTGGGTTTTCAGATGGAGTTGGAAATGGAATAGATGTGGAAACAGCAGTTGAATCTAAAACAGTTACAGAAATAGGATTACCTCTTTTCTTTGGAGTCTGTTGAGATGATCCTTCTGCAACAGCTTTTCTTTTCTTCGTCTTCTTCAGAACAACCTCTGGAGCCTTCTGATGAAGATCTTGAATATTCAAATTTGGTGCTGTACCATCAGCTTTACAAGCATCCAAATATCTTAGAATGATTTTTGTTGGAAGAAGCCATGTTCACCCGAGGTTTTTGAAAAAAATTGAAAGGTTTTCTTGTGAAAGTAAGAACACAAAAAACAAAAATATTGAGAGAAAACGAAAGTAAGGGTAAAAAGTGTGAATGGTGTGGAGTGTTTAAATAGATTTCTAAAAAGTTTTTGAAAACATAAACGTTTAAGAGAGAGAAATAAATAATGATTATTAGCATTTAATGATAGCTGATTTTAGGGGATTCAGAAAGATATTTGGAACGGTTACCCATGACATGTGTCTCAATGCATCCAATCAGCGCTTTGCCTTTTCAAAAACGTGAACGCGTGTTCAGCCTCAGAAAACAGCTGATGACTGGATGACACTTGTTTGCTTGAGTGAACAACACTTCTATCCTTGAACTGAAGCACTCAGATCTTCATGGATATATTCTGATACAATCTGCACTTCTAAGATTCTAAAAGGAGATTGATCAGAAGTTCACAGAAAATAAACACAGTTCTGATGGTTAATATATAAAATTAAAACAGTTTTATTCTGGACAGAGCTTCATGCTGAGATGTTTCAGAATGAATTTGAACCTATCTTCAGAAAGTGGTTTTGTGAAAATATCAGCCCATTGATGGTCTGTGTTAATAAATTTAAAATTTAAAATCCCTTTCTGAATATAGTCCCTAATAAAATGATGTTTTATTTCTATATGCTTAGCCCTAGAATGCAAAATTGGATTTTTACTTAAGAAAATGGCAGAAGTGTTGTCACAGAGGATAGGAATGTTACTCTCAAATATCTGGAAGTCCTCAAGTTGACTTTTCATCCAGAGCATTTGTGTGCTGCATCCAACTGCTGCTATGTATTCATCTTCTGTTGTTGATAGAGCAATTGTGGGTTGTCTTTTACTGGACCATGAGATCAGATTTTCTCCCAGAAACTGGCAGCTTCCAGAAGTGCTTTTACGTTCAACTCTGTCTCCAGCAAAGTCAGCATCACAGTATCCTACTAGGCTGTAATCACTAGATTTTCTATAAAATAACCCAGATTAGTAGTACCTTTCAGATACTTGAAAATTCGCTTAACAGTTGTTAAGTGAGATTCTCTAGGATCTGATTGGAATCTTGCACAAATGCATACACTGAATAAAATATCAGGCCTTGAAGCTTTCAGATAAAGCAGAGAACCAATCATACCTCTGTAGACCTTCTGTTCTACCTTTTTGCTTACCTCTTCTCTTTCCAGAATGCACGCGGGATGCATTGGAATCTTTGATGGCTTACATTCTGAGAGATCAAATTTCTTCAGAAGTTCTCTGACATATTTGCTCTGATGAATGTAAGTTCCTTCTGGGGTTTGATTGATCTGAATGCCCAGAAAGAATTTCAGTTCCCCCATTAGGCTCATCTCAAATTCTGCCTGCATACACTTAGCTAACTTTCTTCCCAGAGAGGGTTTAGTAGATCCAAAAATGATATCATCAACATAAATCTGAAATACCAAGATATCATTCTTAACAGTCTTACAGAATAAGGTTGTGTCCACTTTCCCTCTGGTGAATTCCTTTTCTAACAGGAAGTTACTCAGTCTTTCATACCAAGCTCTGGGAGCTTGTTTCAGACCATACAGTGACTTCTTTAGTTTGAAAACATATTCTGGATTTTTTGAACTTTCAAAACCAGGGGGTTGGTGCACATATACCTCTTCTTCTATATAGCAATTTAAAAATGCACTCTTAACATCCATCTGATACAGAGTGATGCCTTTATTAACAGCAAAGGAAATTAAAAGTCTGATAGATTCTAACCTGGCGACTGGAGAAAAGGTTTCTGTATAGTCTATCCCCTCTTGCTGACTATAACCTTGTGCTACCAATCGTGCCTTGTTTCTGATGACTTCACCTTGTTCATTCAGTTTGTTTCTGAACACCCATTTTATTCCAATGACGTTGAATCCTTTTGGTTTAGGAACTAGATCCCATACGTCATTCCTTGTGAATTGATTCAGCTCCTCTTGCATTGCTAGAATCAAGTCATTGTCCAGAAGTGCTTCATCAATTGATGATGGTTCAATTAGAGAAACAAGTCCCATGAGGGATTCTTCAGAGTTTCTGAAGCTGGCTCTTGTTCTTATTGGATCTTCCTTTCTTCCTAAGATTGTTTCTTCTGGATGATCCATGCTGCTTCTGGATGGTCTTTTCAAAAGTTGATCAACAGAAGGTGCTGGATTGCTTGCAGTGCCTCTTTCTGATGTTAAGGGAATGTCTCTGTTAAGAGCTTCTGATGACTTGTCTTCAGTACCTGTGAATTCAACTTCCATACCTGCAAGTAATTCATTCTGCTTTGACTTTTGAGAATCAAGCTTATCATCAAAACGAACATTGATTGATTCTTCCACAATCTGTGTTTCTGTATTGTATACTCTGTACCCTCTTGAGCGTTCAGAGTATCCTAACATAATACACTTTTGTGCTTTAGAGTCAAACTTGTTCAAATAATTTTTAGAATTCAAAATAAAACAAGTACATCCAAATGGATGAAAATAAGAAATGTTGGGCTTTCTGTTCTTCCACAGTTCATATGGAGTCTTTTCCAGAATAGGTCTTATAGAGATTATATTCTGAATGTAGCAAGTTGTGTTTATTGCCTCTGCCCAGAAGATCTTAACAACGTTAGTCTCGTTGATCATGGTTCTGGCCATTTCTTGCAATGTTATGTTCTTTCGTTCTACAACTCCATTTTGCTGGGGAGTTCTAGGACAAGAGAAATCATGCAGAATGCCTTTGTCATTAAAAAATAATTCAAAATCTTTGTTTTCAAACTCTCCACCATGATCACTTCTGACTTTGACGATTCTAAGATCCTTTTCATTCTGAACATGGATGCAGAAGGTGACAAACACAGAGTGTGACTCATCCTTGTGTCTTAAGAACTTTACCCATGTCCATCAGCTATAGTCAACTAAGATTACTAACCCATACTTCTTGCCACTGACTGAAGCAGTTTTAACTGGTCCAAATAAGTCAATGTGCAGAAGTTATAATGGCTTGGAGGTGGAAACAACGTTTTTAGATTTGAAAGCTGGTTTTGCAAACTTGCCTTTCTGACATGCTTCACACAGAGCATCTGAATTGAACTTCAGGTTAGGAAGTCCTCTGACCAGATTGAGTTTGTTAATCTAAGATATTCTTCTCATACTAACATGCCCCAATCTTCTGTGCCAGATCCATTGCTCGTTGTTAACAGACAGAAGACACTTTACATTCTGACTTTTCAGTTCAGAAAGTTTTATTTTATAAATGTTGTTTCTCCTCTTTCCATTAAATAGGATAGTCCCATCTTTCTGACTAACAGCTTTGCATGAATTTTGATTAAAGATTATATCATAACCATTATCACTTAATTGACTCATGGATAATAGATTATGCATTAATCCATCTACTAATAAAACATTACTTATAGAGGGAAGATTTCCATTACCTACAGTTCCAGAGCCAATGATCTTTCCCCTCTGATTGCCTCCAAAGCCTACGTGGCCTCCAGGCTTAAGTTCCAGGCTTTGGAACATATGCCTTCTTCCTGTCATGTGTCGTGAGCAGCCAGAGTCCAGGTACCATGACTGGTGTTTCTGCTTTGCTGCTAAAGATATCTGCAACATGTATTATTTTATCCTTAGGTACCCATATTTTCTTGGGTCCTGATTTGTTAGTTTTACCAAAACTATGGTTGAATTTTGGTTTGACAGAATAATTACTACTAGTATATTTGATGTCGTGTGTGTGCCCATATACAAAGTGTGAGTTTGTTTAATAACTAAATCCATGGCATTCTTTGGTGTAGGTACCTTACCTTGGTATCCTATTCCTTTTCTGCCATTTCTGCTAACTCCATAGATCATTAAAGCCATTTTGCTTCTATCTATGTTTTTAGCTAGAAACTTCTGAAAGTTGTGATCATACTCCTTGATGATCTCATCAACACTGCTGGGAGTTTCAGGAATTGTTTCATTCTGAGAGTTTTGCAATAGATTTTCTAATTTTGAAACTTTATCTTTCAACTCAGAATTCTCCAATTTGAGACTCTCAGTTTGATCAGAGTCAGAAGCAAGATTCCTTTTCAGGTTTATGAATTTGACTCTGATCTACTAATATCTTTCCAGAATTTCATTAAGGCTTTCAGCTAGTTCAGCCTTAGTAAAGTTAATAGAAAAGTCTGGGAATACCTCTTATGTGTCTGATTCAGAAGCTTCACTGTCTTCTGTTATGTTTGCCATGAGAGCTATGTTTGCTCTCTCATCATCTGATTCTGAGTCAACTTCATATGTGTCAGAGTCATCCCATGTAGCCATGAGACTTTTCTTCTTTTCCTTGCCAAACTTCTTTTTGGGCTTTTCCCTCTGAAGCTTTGGGCAATCACTCTTGTAGTGTCCTTGCTCGTTACATTCATAGCAGATGATGTCTTTGTTGTTTGGCTTTCTGCTTCCTGAAGAGCCTTCAGATCTTTTGTGTCCAGAGGAGGATTCTGACCTTCTGTATCTGGAGGAAGATTCATTCTGATTTTCTGATTTTCTGGGATTCCTGAACTTTCTTTGCCTCTACTTCCATAGTTGGTTCACCCTTCTGGAGAGGAGAGATAGTTCATCTTCTTCTGATGAGGACCCATCATAGATTTCTTCAACAGCCTGCAAAACTTTGGAGTCAGATTTTCTGTTAGATTTTAAAGCTAATGGCTTACCTTGCTTTTGAGGTTAATCTGCTTCTAGCTCTATCTCGTGACTTCTGAGAGAGCTGACAAGTTCCTCCAGAGAGATTTTGTTGAGATCCTTAGCTAGCTTCAGCGCTGTGACCATTGGCCTCCACTGTTTTGGCAAGCTTCTGATGATCTTCTTAACATGATCAGCAGTAGAATACCCTTTGTCCAGAACTTTGAGACCAGCAACCAGAATTTAAAATCTTGAGAACATCGTTTCAATTGATTCACTTTCTTCCATCTTGAATGCCTCATACTTCTGAATGAGCGCAAGAGCTTTAGTTTCTTTAACTTGAATGTTGCCTTCATGCGTCATTCTCAGAGAGTCAAACATATTCTTTGCAGTATCTCTGTTTGATATCTTTTCATATTCAGAGTAAGAGATGGCGCTGAGAAGAATTGTTCTGGCCTTGTGATGATTTCTGAAATCACGCTTTTGTTTATCAGACATTGCTTTCCTGTCAATCTTATGACCACTTGCATCCACTGGTTGCGTGTATCCATCAGTCACCATGTCCCACAGATCAGCATCATGGGCCAGAAAGAAGCTTTCAATTCTGTCTTTCCAGTAATCAAAGTTCTCTCCATCAAAGACTGGAGGTTTGCCACTGAATCTGTCTCTTTCTTCATTGTTGTCATTGTTGATGTTTTGATGTGGTCCTGCCATTGTTTTTTTCTAACGCTGGATCTTGTACTGACACGGTTAAGTGTTACAAGCTCAGAACCAGGCGCTCTGATGCCAATTGAAGATGTGAAAAACACAAGAAGGGGGGTTGAATTGTAAAACTTGAAATCAAATGCAGACAACACGTTATTTTTATCCTGGTTCGTTTGATCTTAAACTACTCCAGTCCACCCGTCAAGGTGATTTCGCCTCTCTCCAACGAGGTCTTAATCCACTATATTCAACTGAATACACAATTGCTTTAACAACTGTTAAAGCCTTCTTGAGTCTAACCACAGACCGGTTTATCTCAAGGAATTTCTCTTACAGATAAATGAACAAATGTGTGTTTGATGTTTTCTAGAAAAACTATATATCACAACTGTGATAATACACAATATGAAGCTTAGATGAAACTAGATTGCTAGAGCTATAGAGTAAGCGTGGTTGAAAGCTTTAGCAAAAGTGAGAGCGTGCTTGAGGATGATTAGCTTAGGCGTGTATATGCGTGTAGAGTATTAGCCATTTCTTTTCTCAATGACTTGTTTAAGTAGCCTAGGAATAGATACGTTGCTATCCATAAATCCATTTCAATGCTCAGAACGTTCTTTCGTTTTTTAGAAGATCTTTGTCTTGGAATAAAGCCGTTGGTAATTAATCTGTCTTGAATGCAACGTAACGTTGACACTTCTGAGTGTTCTGCTAATGATGATCAGAGTGTTCTTGGCTTTAGCTTATTCGGACGCTTCTGAGTGCTGATGACATGGTTAGGATCTTGATCAGAGTCAGAGTATGTTATGTGCAGATTCTGTTCATCAGGCTTCAGCGTATAGCACATGTTATTTGATCTTCTGATGCTGACATATCTTCTGATGCTGATGTTGATACCGATATTCTAATGCTGATTTCATCAGAGTTTCTGTAAATACACAACATAATTTTAAGTAGCATATATGTCTTATAAATCTTACAATTTATTTAATCTTGTATTTTGTTATCATCAAAACTCTAACTGAGGGTTGTAGAATCAAACTATGTTCTAACACTAGGGTCCTTTTCCCTTTCTTGGTTCTCCCCATCCTTGGATGAAGAGGTCAGATCAGTCTGATGCTTCAACCTTTCTCCGAACCTTCTACCCATATTCAGAATTCCAGTCTTCTTCTTCTTGTTCTTCTCCTTCAAAATAAGGGTCTTCAGATCCTCTTGCCCTTTAGCCAGAGTTATGAACATCTGTTGGAACTGGGTGTTCTGTGCCTGAAGATCATTGATGGCTTGATCAGAAGACATTTCTGCTGAAATAAACAGCGAAGAAGATGAGAAACCTGAAGTGGTACTTGTAATGATGTGTATGATAATGGGATGTGCATCTAATGATTTCAAAGACTTTGGGAGATTTAAATTTTCAAACCAAAAAATAAACAAAACTTTATTAGCTTAACTTTTAAAGGTTCAACAATGCCTTTAAGGCGTTACAAAGAAGTAAATAAAACGAATCTAAAACTAGAAAAAGCAAAAAGCAAAAATCCCATGGACGCTTCCTCTTTGTGGTGATGTAGTCATTGATCACTCTTTCCTCCTCAAGTTGTCTGGTGAGATTTAAAACCTTCCTTTCTTGCTCATGGAACTGCTCCCGGTAAGTATCCCACTCATTCTTCAGCTGAATCCAAGACCTCTGCAGCTCCCTAGGATCAATGGGCATGTAAGGATAGAGAACCGTGTAAGGAATGCCTTCTTCATTAGTGGGCTCCATAATCACTGGTAACAAGGCCTCATAAGGCATCATGAGCTTCTGGGCTCAAGCTCAGACCCATTGGAGGTAAGCATGCATAGGAAGGGAAGTCTTCGGTCTCAACTCTTTGGGGTCAGATCTGTTTACCATGCCCCAAGCTCGTATAAACCCCCGGCGATGCTCCTTAACGTCCTCCTTATAGTCAAATACAATGTCCTCAAGAAGTAACTCATGGGGACCATCTCTTCGAGCATGACCAAATTGTCGCAACGCTAGGCAAGGATTATAAGTTATACCTCCTCTGATTCCAAGCAATGGGACATTAGGGTATCCCCCACAACGGTCAATAACAGCAGTGTCTTCCATAGCCCGGGAACACCAAAGAATATATGTATGGGCAAGTGACATTATTATGTACGACCAACCCAAACCTTCTTCGTTCTTCAGCATAAACTTAGGGAGGTGAGAAATAAACCATCTCGACAGCAACGGCATATAACACATAAGAGTCCCTCTTCTCCTCATAGTACGAGTATATAGAGCATGTTAGATATCTCCCAGCAAGGCAGGCACAGGATTGCGAGAAAGGAAAATCTAGACAGCATTCACATCTACAAAGGAGTCCGGATTAGGGAAGAGAACCAAACCATAGATAAGAAGAGCCAAGACATCTTCAAAAGCTTGAAAGTCCAAATCATCCCAGAATAGTTGAACCTGGTCTATCAGAAATTTGGCTAGAAAACCTTCGACCCTGCTTCGGTGTTTCCCAATTGGATACCACATTGGCTCGTTTCAAATGCAGAGTTGGGGCAATGTCTTCTGGCCTAGGAACTTCTTCCATACCTATGAAGGGTACCTGTTCAAGTATAGATATTCCCAATATATGAGAGAACTCTTCCAAGGTGGGTACCAGCTGGTAATCTGGAAAGGTGAAGCAATGATGCACGGGATCGAAGAACTTGAAAAGTACGCTCATCATTTGTTCATCAAGGTTTTAAGTAACCAGGATGATAAGTTGACCGTGTCTCTTAATGAAAGTAGACGTTTCATAAACTCTTGATGCTAACTCTTTAAGTTGGGCAGGTATTTGCACAAAGTTGACTCAAATGGTATTTCTACGCACGAAAGCCATGATCTACAAAACAGAACAAATATAAATTCCCTTGGTCTTTGAAATGGTTAGTGTAATGAAGCATGAATGCCATGTTATGATTCATGATGTCATGATAAACCACAGGTATAGCAAACAACAGGTATTGCAAACACAATCAAATCACACAAAAACCCTTAGGTTTAAGGCTTGCATGAGGTCAAAGGTAATACCCTCTTGAAGTTAAGTTGGTTCAACCTGTCCTAGAAAAGAGTAACCGGGTTCTAGAGAATCTCAATATCACTGACCATCCTCCATCGGTCATGGTTTCAGCTCACGCAATCATTTCTTGCGGCCAGAACTATTCTGAGAGTATGGTCTCAATGAGTGTAGCATCGAGTATCAACCAGTTCTCAGCTCTACACCGAGGCCGGCTATCTCGCTACTTTCTAATGGACAAGTTGGACGATTAAAGTTTCTAAGGTCAGTTGATGCTTATTGATACCACGCGGTGGCCCCGAATTCTCCTCGTTTCTCCATAAGGAATACCGGTACCAACCAATGTTCCACACTAACGTAGCTACTGCTCAACCGTATCGGTCTATGCCATACAGTTCCCTCACAGTCTATTGCTACTTACCTAAAAGGTATCCCAGATCCGGGTTAGGATCTATAGTAACCGCAAATAAAACCCTTAAAAGTAAAGCAAACAAAGCAATCAAGAGATGCAATTATGATGACCTAGATTCTAAGGTATACCCCACTTAACATTCCCCAGCAGAGTCGCCAGTTCTGTGATATGGTGGCAGAACCGACTGTTTGATGCTGGTTTGTGTTTTGCGTTTTGTGTTCGTGAAATGTTGCGATAAGCAAGAGTCGCCACCGAATTTTATTTCATCCAATCTTGGAAAAGGAAAAAGAACAGAAAAAATCTTTTTTTCGAGATATTTCTGAGTACGAGGGGTAGATTATAGAAAGGGAAGGTACTAGCACCCTTTCTATCCATGGTTTTCCATGGGCTCTTAGGTACTTGTTCATCCTTTTTTAAATCTCTTGTGTATGTGCTTTGTTTTGAAAAGTTTGACTTCGTGATAACCCTTGTATCAGTCCTCAAAGGTGTGACGACGTTGTTTTGAAAATTTGTTTGAAAAGTGTAAGTGTGAAAAGTTTTGATTTAAGCAAGTACCTACTAGCATCTACCTACTCGAAAAAAGATTGTTTCTATTCTCGTTTCCTTTAGACAACGCTATCCCACTATTGAGAAATAGTTAGCACCGTCGTTGGAGTTGTAAGGTTCAATTCGAAAGGGACGTACGATCACTAAAGCAATGTTAGGACATCTTAGTAATAACCCTAGAGTCTCAAGATCATATTCGAGGCAACATTTCCGAGGCAACATTCGAACGGGACATTGGATCTTTTTAGACAGGAGGGAAATAACTAAGACACCCTATACTTAATGATCGTTTACCGAAGGCAACCGAAGTGAGAGTATACCCTAAGAGTGATATGTGCGAGTGATTGGTTTTCAGTTATTTAATATTTGCACATTAGGGTTTTCTAACCGTATTAATTTGTCATGCATTATTGTCATACAATCTTATTAGCATACATCTAAACAGTTAAATATTTGCGGGAATTAAGAATGCGAGAAAGTAAATCTACGCTATTACAAGGCTTCGGGTGGGGATTAATTACACAACCAAAAACCCGGGGAAAAAACAATAAGTAAAAAAGCCCTAAATTAAATTATTACAAACCATGAACAGTTACAACAATATTGTCAAAAATAATTAACACGCGCGCAATGAATCAAATACGAGACAACTAGGGTTTTGACCATTGACTAAACCTATTGACGATTGATTAAAAAAAAGTTTTTGTTTTGTAAGAAAATAAAGAAACAATTAAACTAAAAAGAAAATCCTAGCTCTAATTAATTTTAAATTAAGAAAGATAAATTGATTTTAATCTAAAAAAACCTATTTTTGTATTTTTATTTATTTGAGGAAAAAGGAGGAAAAAAAACTAAATCAAGAGATAACCTAATTTTCTAATTTAATTTTAATTGTGAAAATAAATTACAATTTCCCTAAATTAGAATAAATTAAATTAATTTTGATAATAATAAAAAAATTAATCCTAATTTTTTTATGAAGTCTTGATTTCATGATTTTATAAAAATATTAATTTGTGAATTAATAGTAAATAAAATAAATATTAAAAGAGTTAAATAAAATAAAAGAAATAAGAAAAGAATGATGAGCCTGTGCTAGCAATTATGGGGGGTATGCTGTTGAAATTCTGAGCCCAAATGATCCGCCCGTTTGACTTTGCCTGATTCAGTATGGCTGTTGACTTGAGCCGTATGGTGGGCCTCTTGCTACCTGAGCGTTGGATCCACCTGGCTGATTGATTTGATGGTGGAACACAAGAGCGTATGGTAGGCATACACTACTGCATTGCATGAGATCTTCCTGAAATAAGCAAGAAAATAATAAAATGCACACGCCTAGGATCGAACCCAGGACGTGTGCATCAAAGGCCTTCGCCCCAGCCATCTGAGCTATTGTGTTAACTTGTAAGTAATATAAAACAGAATATAATATGCAAAAACAAGCTAGTCCAGCCAACCCAATGGGTGAAATTCAAATAAGCGAATCACACGTTGCCACGCCAGCTTCTTCTTCCTCTCTCTGTGGCCTTAGCAAATCAAGCTTTTACCTACAGACGCTTGTTGCAGGTATAACCTTGTCCATCTCCAAAATTGTGTAGGCTCAAGATAAATGACCATGGATGGTACCAATCAACTCGTATCATCCTCACGAGTATCATAGGATTGTATGGCAAGAATTGTATGGCAAGATAAATTATGTAGGCTCAAGATAAATGACCATAGGATTGTATGGCAAGAATGCATGACAAAATTAAAACGGTTAGAAAACCCTAATGTGTAAAGATAAATAACTGAAAACAAATCACCCGCACATATCACTCTTAGGGTATACTCTCACTTCGGTTGCCTTCAGTAAACAATCATTAAGCATAGGGTGTCTTAGTGGTTTCCCTCCTATCTAAAAAGATCAAACGTCCCATTCGAATGTTGCCTCGGAAATGTTGCCTCGAATATCATCTTAAGACTCTAGGGTTATTACTAAGATGTCCTAATATTACTTTAGTGATTGTACGTCCCTTTCGAATTGACCCTTACAAATCCAACAACGGTGCTACCTATTTCTCAATAGTAGGATGGCGCTGTCTAAAGGAAACGAGAATAGAAATGATCTTTTTTCGAGTAGGTAGATGCTAGTAGGTACTTGCTCAAATCAAAGCTTTTCACACTTACACTTTTCAAACAAATTTTCAAAACAACTTCGTCACACCCTTAAGGACTGATACAAGGGTTATCACGAAGTCAAACTTTTCAAAAGCAAAGCACATACACAAGAAATTTAAAAAATGAGCAAGTACCTAAGAGCCCATGGAAAACCATGGATAGAAAGGGTGCTAACACCTTCCCTTTCTATAATATACCCCCCGTACTCATAATATCTCGAAAAAGGATTTTTTCTGTACTTTTCCTTTTTGATTGGATGAAATAAAAGTCGGTGGTGACTCTTGCTTACCGCGACATTTTGCAAACACAAAATGAAAAACACAAACCAATATTGAACAGTCGATTCTGCCACCGTATCATACCTAGTAACATTATGGTAAGGGATTTTGACGGATCAAAGAGAATGGTGCACGGGGAGGGTGACATCCTTGTCAAAGTAGGTTCTCAGACTTTTGGGTCCACCTTCTACGTAATGGAAATCAGGTCGTTGTATTCTTGCTTGCTGGGTCGTCCTTGGATCCATGAGGCTGGGGTAGTTACTTCCACACTCCACCAAACGCTGAAGTATCCGGTGAAGGGAAAGATTGTCACAGTGCGAGGTGAAGAAGAATATATGGTGAGTCACCTAAGTTCCTTCTGCTACGTAGAGATGGACGGGGAATTCATAGAAACTCCTTGTCAGAATTTTGAAGAGGTCCCTCAGATCTTAGCATCAACTGAAGTTACTACCAACAAACTTCCGTTGAAGATGGCTTCTCTCAAGGACGCCAAGGATGTGGTTGAAAAAGGTGGGTGTACCAATTGGGGTCAGCTCCCTGATTTCACTCACAAAACTGACAAATTTTGTTTGGGCTTTACTAAAGGGGCTCAAAGGGCTGTTAGGCGGGCTCGGGCTGGAAGACCTCCTCTACACATCAGCAATCAGGGAATTAATGCAATTGAAGACAGTGAAGAGGATTCAGACGTCGACAGCTGGATCTATCCAACAACCAACGGTGGACCGAATAACTGGACAGCTAGGGACTTCATACCTGTTTCTTTTATTCCGCAGTAATTGCTCATTTGTTTTAAGATTTATAATAAACAGTTTGAAACTTTACGGCCCGGTGCCTTGCCTGAGGCACCCTGGCATTGCTTATAAGGGCTATTATTTGTCATTTCATATATCATTAATAAAGCATTGGACGTTTCTTGCATACAAATTTTGCGCTCCTTGTTTTTCTTTTCTGTCTCTCACTTTATCAAAACAGCTATTCTCTTACACACACTCACGTATCATACTGCATATCCATATCCACTCTGGTACCCATTGATAACAGCTCTGCTACTGCCAGTTATGGCTTCAAAAATCCGATCAACCAAGCCGAGTATGAAGGTGAGGATGATTGTGAGGTTCCCAGAGAACTTGCTAGACTATTACAGCAGGAAGAAAGGGCCATACAGCCTCATGAAGAGCCAGTTGAGTTAGTGAATTTGGGTACAGAGGAAGACATGAAAGAGGTTAAAATAGGTGCAAATCTGGAGCTTAGTGTCAAACAACGGTTAATACAGATGCTACACGACTATGTTGAGATCTTCGCCTGGACCTATGAAGACATGCCTGGTTTAGACACTGATATTGTGGTACATCGCCTACCTACTAAAGAAGACTGCCCTCCGGTAAAGCAAAAGGTCCGCCGTATGCGCCCTGAAATGTCAGAGAAAATCAAGGCAGAGGTCATGAAACAGTTCGAGGCAAGATTCTTAGCTGTCACTTCTTATCCGCAGTGAGTTCCCAATGTTGTTCTGGTACCTAAGAAGGACGGTAAGGTATGTATGTGTGTGGACTATAGATATTTGAACAGGGAAAGCCCCAAGGATGACTTCCCACTTCCTCACATTAATGTTCTAGTCGACAACACCGCACAACACAAGATCTTCTCCTTCATGGATGGTTTTTCTGGCTACAACCAGATCAAGATGGCTCCTGAGGACATGGAGAATACAACCTTCATTACACAATGGGGCACCTTCTGTTACAAGGTAATGCCTTTTGGGTTGAAGAATGCTGGGGAAAGTTATCAGCGCACCATGGTCTCCTTGTTCCACGATATGATTCACCACGAGATCGAGGTTTATGTTGATAACATGATAGCCAGGTCCTAGACTGAGGAAGAGCACCTTGATCATTTCCAGAAACTGTTTGACAGGTTGAAGACGTAAAAGCTGAGGTTGAATCCGAACAAGTGTACTTTTGGGGTAAGGTCTGGTAAGCTTCTGGGTTTTGTTGTTAGTGACAAAGGTATTCAGGTAGACCCTGCAATGGTAAAATCCATACAAGAGATGCCAGCTCCCCGCACAGAAAAAGAAATTAAAGGTTTCTTGGGACGCCTGAATTACATTTCCAGGTTCATTTCACATCTGACTGCTACTTGTGAGCCAATCTTCAAGCTGCTGAAGAAAGATCAAGTGTTAAAATGGAATGATGAATGCCAAAATGCTTTTGAAAGAATCAAATAATACCTTCAAGAACCACCAATTCTGATGCCTCCAATTGAAGGAAGACCTTTGATATTATACCTGACAGTGTTAGACAGTTCAATGGAGTGTGTGCTGGGGAAGCATGACGAGTCTGGTCGAAAAGAGCATACAATTTACTACCTTAGCAAAAATTTTACCGACTGTGAGACCCGATACTCATTGCTCAAGAAAACATGATGCGCTTTGGCATGGGCTGCTCGCCGACTGAGACAGTATATGCTGACTCGCACTACCTTGTTGATATCAAAGATGGATCCGATCAAACATATTTTCAAGAAGCCCGCCTTATCCGGAAGAATAGCAAGATGGCAGGTGATCTTAACCGAGTATGACATCCAATACACAACCCAAAAATAAATCAAGGGGAGTGTATTGGAGGATCATTTGGCGCATCAGGCCGTGGATGACTACCAGTCCATGAATTTCGAGTTCCCGGATGAGAATATCATGTTGGTAACCGAATGTGAAGAACCTGGACTAGATGAAGGACCCGAGGAGGGATCCCGATGGTCTATGTATTTCGATGGAGCCTCGAACGCGTTGGGTAATGGAATTGGCGCTGTAATTATATCTCCTGAGGGATATCGTACTCTGGTCACCGCCCGATTATGTTTTAATTGCACCAACAATATGGCGGAGTATGAAGCGTGTATCATGGGTCTTCGAGCTGCTATTGACCCGAGGATTAAGTTCGTGAGTGTATTCGAAGATTCCACTCTAGTAATAAGTCAGATCAAAGGCGAGTGGGATATGAAGCACCCGAATCTTATTCCTTACAAAGAGTATGTACTGACATTGCTCCCACACTTTGAGAAGGTAACCTTTGAACATTTCCCAAGAGAGGAGAATCAGTTAGCGGACGCGCTAGCTACTATGTCTTCTATGTTCAAAGTCAGGTGGGACAATGAAGCTCCCCGGATCACTATCAAGAGGTTGGACGAACCTGCACATTGTTGTGACATTGAGACTAAAGAGGTAGCAGATAAACCCTGGTTTCACGAGGTAAAGAGGTATCTTGAGGCTCAATAATACCCCGAGGGGGCATCTGTTAATGATAAGAAGTTTCTGAGAAGGTTCGCTGTGAAGTTCTTCATCAGTAATGGAATCCTCTATAAGCGTAACCATGATTCAACCTTACTGCAGTGTGTAGACAAGAGCGAGGCAGAAAGGATCATGGCAGAGTTACATGAAGGTACCTTCGGAACTCATTCTAGTGGACATACCATTGTGAGGAAAATCCTACGGGCAGGATATTACTGGTCCACTATCGAAGCCGATTGCTATCAGCACTCTCGAACCTGTCATAAGTGCCAAGTCTATGCTGATAAGGTGCATGTACCTTCGGTTCCCCTGAATGTTTTGAGGCTCCCTGGCCTTTTGCGATGTGGGGTGTTGATATGATCGGCGAAATCAGACATACCGCGTCTAACGGGCATCGCTTCATTCTGGTAACCATTGATTACTTTACAAAGTGGGTTGAGGCAACTTCCTTTGCTACAGTAACCAAGAACATCGTGGAGCGGTTCATCCGACACAATCTGATATGTCGATATGGTGTCCTAGAGAGAATTATTATTGAAAATGGTACAAATCTCAATAACACAATGGTCACCGAGTTCTGCAAATAGTTCAAGATTCAGCATTAAAACTCTTCTCCCTACCGGCCGAAGATGAATGGGGTTGTTGAAGCAGCTAACAAGAACATCAAAAAAATTATGCAGAAGATGACGGTGACATACAAAGACTGGCACGAGATGTTACCGTATCCTCTTCATGGGTACCGTACCTCAGCACAGACGTCGACAGGGGAAACACCCTACTCTTTGGTGTATGGCATAGAGGAAGTCCTACCCATCGAAGTCCAGATACCCTCTCTCAGGATTATGAAGGATGCGGGTTTGAATGAAGACGACTGGATTCAAACCCGACTTAATCAGCTGAATCTAATCGATGAAAAGAGACTTACTGCTATATGTCATGGTCATACATATGAAAAGCGAATGATCAACGCTTTTAACAAGAAAGTCAGACGTCAAGAATATCAAGTCGGGGATCTAGTGATCAAACGCATCATACTACCGCAAGGTGATCCCAGGGGAAAGTGGACCCCCACATACGAAGGGCCATTTGTGGTTAAGAACATTTTCTCGGGAGGAGCTATGATTCTAACCACCATGAAGGGTGGTGACCTTCCTCACATTATCAATGCAGACATAGTGAAAAGATACTACGCATAATCAAAGACCCGCTAGGTTGACTGGCCTAGGCAAAAATAAGGGCTTCCCGGTGAACCAAAAGGGTTTAGGCAAAAGTAAGGGATGAAAATGAAAAACTGTACACCCGGAAAGTCGAAAACCTGAAAAGGCAACTTGGGCAAAAAAGGGTATCCCGGTGGACTTAAAACCCGAAAGGGAGGTCCAGGCAAAAATTAGGGATCGAAGCGTAACACTATGTCTCATTAGATCATCTCGCAACTAGACTTCGGTGTCAACTATCAAGCTCGGACAGCGCCAATCAATCTGATCAACCTTCGGCCAAGTAGCAAGGTGATGAGACACTTGAAGATATAAAGGTAAAAGAAGAGTTGGAACCCGATGGGATTGTTTCACATAACTGTTTTCTTTTTTTTACAAATTGTAATTTCTTTCGGCGGCGTTCTCTTACTAGGACGTCAACCCCTTTGTACAAAAATGCCTATTACGGGACAATTGAAAAAATCAATACAATTCATTTTCAAAAGAAATTTCAATTTGTTTTTCTTTTTCTGTTTTATTTTGCAAGAACGTCCAATTATTCATTTTTGATATATGCATTTGAAAATAATGAATGCTCATAAATATTTACACAAGAAACAAAATACGATTACTCGTAATGCCAAAAACAGGGAAAACAAGAAGTGCCCAAACCTTACAGTTACTCTGCCCATCAGGTACCGAGATAGAGCCAGCTTCAGAACATGAGTATTGGTACATACACTCCCCACAGAGTAAAAAGTATCCAAAGACAGTGATGTTAGCTTTCCCGAGGTTCACAATCGTGAGTGAGTCAGTAAATTTCCCCAAGCAGAGTTTATTTCTCTCACAAGCAGAAATTCGATCACCAACAAAATTCTTTATCACCAACAACGGAAATTTATCCCCAACTGAGTTTATTTCTCCAAATCAATAGATCTATCAACAAAGTATATCCTCTCCAACAAAGTTATTCCCCAGTAGAGTAACAGACAACTGAAGCTCCTAAAACTCTATTTCTCCCAAGACAGTGACCAACATTCCCCAGCGAAGTCCTCCTCAACAACAAGTATACGGGTTCTCGCAAAGGAATCTCTTATGCGATCAACACCTTTTCGGATGGCATATTTAAGCCCATCCCCGACAATCTTCAATCCTCAACTTCCAAATGGTGTCTTTAAGCCAATTCCCGATAGCTCCCATCAGTACCACTTCATGCGAGTGCAAATTTCCAGGCACTTTAGTGTTCAATCATCTTCCACCTTCAGATCACGAAAGGCAGACGAGCCAATCTACATCTTTAGGTTTAAGATGATTGAACAGGGGCAGCTGTTGTACCCCAAAATTTCCCTCCCATATTTCTCAACACATGGCAAGTGAGGTCCCTAAATTGCTCAAGGAAGTTCAAGAATTGACCAGACAAACTCTCTCCTAAGGCAGTATACCTCAAATTAGGGTTTCCATCTTCATCAAGATGTGTGAACCACAAAGGAATCAAATTCACACCATTGTCCTAATATGTTCGCAAAATCATCCATGACAAGTCTCAAGCCTTGCAGAAGAAATTTGCTCAGTCAGTTGCTCAAATGCTTGAAAATCAACTATACTAGGTCAAAAGTCAACTGTGGCCCACATACAGTCAAACTTCAATATGTTTGGTCAACATCCTCATTTTGAAGTATTATCCATCATTTGATCAAGGGTTGATCATGATTCCTCAAGGATTTCTCACAATTCATCAAAACCCAAAAGTTTCTAAATTAGGGTTTTATAGGAAAAGTCAACTCAACTTTGACCAAACATAACTTTCTCATACTTTATCATAAATGACCCATCCAAAGCTCATTTTGAAGAGGATGCAATTCCCTACTATTAATCTTCAGCTCCCAAGTCCAGAATATGCACTCACAAAAAGATATGAATTTTGACATTATAGGTCCTTTTGAAAAGTCAACAAAAACACCTTTTGGGTCAAAGCTTCATACATGATCATGGAAGACTCAATTGAGATGAGACAAAAAGGGTTGTTTATAGGGTCAAAATTGAGAGAGTTATGCATTGGCCAAGTTGACCATTTTTGCAAAATTGCCAAAAGTCAAATATGCTCAAATTTGCATTTTTTGCTAAATGGGCCCAACTTTTTATGCTTGCACCTCAATTATAATGTGGTCCACGACTCAAATGTTCAATCACCCATTATGTGCTTCATTTTTCAATTTATTTTGATTTTTCATTAATTAAAAAGTGAATTAAATCAAATAAATGATGAAAATGAACAAAGATATGATTTGATTTGTTTTTTTGACAGATTGGCAATAAAGATATGCTGAGTTAACAAGATCAAATCGAATCAAGGTCAATTGGTACAAGAAAGGCATGATTTGGCTCAAAATAGCAACATATCATATAGATTGCAAATCAAATCAAATATTGGATAAATGCAAAGATTTAGTCCAAGTTTGTTAACCTAATTCACTCTAGGTTATACAGTGAACAATTCCAGATCAAAAATACAAGTGTGGAGGCGTGCAAACTACAAGAACAAACTTCAAAATTCCAAGAAAAAGTGGTGATTCAATTCCATTCTAGAGGCCAATTCAAGCCATTATAGCATTACCAAACGACTCCTGGACCTTCCCAGGACCTATCCCAATCACTTGCAGGTGCTCAAACACCCAGAAACGCACGCAAGGACTCCCACGGTTTGCATCATTCTTTGAAAACGATTACACTAATTCCTGCATCATTAACATCTTTAACTCATATATTTGTAATCTTCCTCATGTTTGCAAGATAACCATGTCATTTAATTGCGTTTTTGATGCATGTACACGATGTTGCCATTACTAGGGTTTTTGTGTTATTTTTAGGGTCTTTTTGTACAGGAACAATTGGGCCTTGAATCAGGTACCATGATGCTCATAAGGATGAGACGAGTTGATTAGTACCATTACCTTTCATTTATCTTGCGTCTACAACATTTTTGAAATATGCAGGGTTTTACCTACAGTGGACGTCCGTAGGTAAAAGTGCTTCATCTAAAGCCACGGTTCAAGGGAGAAGATGATGGCGTGTCAAGCCACCATTGGAACGTTTGAAAATTCGCACATTTTCTGAGCGTGGAAATTAACTTTGATTTTGATTTTATTTTTTTATAATATATTCAATTAACAAGTCCAGCGCAGATGGTAAAGAAGCTTTCCTTTGATGTACACGTCCTGGGTTCGATCCCAGGCGTGTGCATTTTGGTATTTTCTTAACAATTGCAGTCCAACCTCATGCATTGCACTATCCAGCGCCCATCATGTGCCATCAACGTACATCCATTGGATGCTCAGTTGGCCAGATCCCACGCCTCTCCAATGAAGGACCATGGTGTACCACAAAGTCAACACCATACCAGATCTAGCGCTGACCAGGCCTGGAGCTTAATGGGCCACAAATTTTCAGTTCTACACCCCCAACATTCCTAACAACACATGCCCATTTCTCAAATTTTTTTCTCTTCTTCTTATTTTATTTTGCTTTATTCTTAATTCTTAATTTATTTTATTTTTAAAATCAGTTTTTTTATAAAATCATAAAAATCAAAAAGTCATGAAAATTAGAATTAGGTTTTTTTTATTTTATTAAATTTAATTTAATTAATTAGCTTAATTTAATTTAGGGTAACTTTAACTTATTTTTACA
The DNA here is from genome assembly GCA_948472305.1 of Vicia faba. Lineage (NCBI taxonomy): Eukaryota > Viridiplantae > Streptophyta > Magnoliopsida > Fabales > Fabaceae > Vicia > Vicia faba. The sequence goes on along the minus strand of OX451738.1, from coordinate 116,913,238 downwards.
ATTAAAATCAATTAGAAAACTAGGTTTAAATTCTTGATTTAATTATTTTTTATTTTCAAACAAAAACACAAAAAATAGGTTAACTTAATTATTTTTCTTAATTAAAGTTAATTAGTAATTAGGTTCTTTTTTTAATTCAATTATTCCTTATTTTCTTAAAATAACAAAAACGACAAAAAAATGATTTTTTTTAATCAATTGCAACTAGGTTTAGTCAAGGGTCAAAACCTTAATTTCTCATGTATTAAATTTTCCCCGCGCTTGTTTTTACTTTTGCCATTATTTTGTAACTGTTTCAAGGATGTAATAGTTTAAATTAAGATTTTAAATTCCGCATTTTTTTAATTTCACGTCAAAGAAATTATGTAACTTTCAAAGCCATGTAATAGCTAGGTTTATTTCTGCTTTTTCTTTCAGCAAACTTTTTAACTGTCTAGATGTATGGCTAATAGGATTGTATGGCAAGAATACATGAAAAATTAAAACAGTTAGAAAACCCTAATGTGCAAAGATTAAATAACTGAACCAAATCACTCGCACATGTTCACTCCTAGGGTTTACCTCACTTCGGTTGTCTTCGGTACACAATCATTAAGCATAGGATATTTTAGTGGTGGACCTCCTGTCAAAAAAGATCAAATGTCCCATTCGAATGTTGCCTCAGAAATGTTGCCTCGGAAATGTTTCCTCGAAAATATCTCAAGACTCTAGGGTTGCTACTAAAGTTTTATAACTATTGCTTTAGTGATTGTACTTGTCCCTTTCGAATGTCCCTTACAACTCCAACGACGGTGCTACTTACTCCTTAATAGTGGGATAACGTTGTCTAAAGGAAATAGAACAAAAACAATCTTTTTTGGAGTAGGTAGATGCTAGTTGGTACTTGCTCAAATCAAAACTTTTCACACTTACACTTTTCAAACAAATGTTCAAAACAACTTCATCACACCCTTGAGGACTTATACAAGGGTTATCACGAAGTAAATCATTTGTTCAAAAAAACAAGCACACAAACACAAGAAATTTAAAAATGAGCAAGTACCTAAGAGCCCATGGAAAACCATGGATAAAAAGGGTGCTAACACCTTCCCTTTCTATAATCTACCCCCCATACTCAAAATCTCAAAAAAGGATTTTTCTGTACTTTTTTCCTTTCCGGTTGGATGAAATAAAAGTCGGTGGCGACTCTTGCTTACCGCAACATTTGCAAACAAAAAATGCAAACTAGTATAACAGTCGGTTCTGCCACCGTATCACACTATCCTTAACTTTTACCCTATGCTTTAGGATAGTATCTTATTCTCCTCACATCTTCTTTAATTTCAAAATTCTTCACCCTCCTTCTGAAAACTCTTATTGTTTTTAAAAAAAAAAACTTGAACCAATTTCATAATAAACTTGGACTTATGTCCATGCATTTTCAAAACATTTTCATTAATAAACTTCAATCAACTTAATAATATTTTGACATCATGTTTTTGTGAGAAGACTAAAAGTCAATCAATCTCATTTCAAATCATTTTTTCCACTTTGGCTTTCTTATTTTAAAACCTTTCACAGAAGATTAGACTCTTGTCAATCCTTGTAGTGATGCAGACAACTATGCTTCTACGATATGTAGTGAAGTGAGATATTTTCCACTTGGGTGTTGAGTGAGGCATTGTTGATTTTAAAATCCAATCCATATCCTCCACTTTGAGATGATGTAAATTCTCCTTTCTCATGATTGTGGGTAGTAAGTATGTTTTCCACACGGCCAATGACGATGATGTCTTATCTCATAAAATTAACCAACACATTTGTGTTTTAAATTTTTTTAAAGAGGGACTACGTGTACCCTGATCCACTATTGCACGAAAAGGTGGTACGTAGGCACTAAAGGTTCGCAACCACGGCGGGTGCAAAAAAAAACCATAAAAATATATTTCTTTTCTCACCTCCACCTTCCATTTTTTACACAACATTTCATAGCCAAAATATGCAGATTTTACAAAGAAGTTCCTACGGAGTACCGTATATGTTTAGGGTGCTAATACCTTCCCTTTACATAACCAACCCCCTTACCTTGAATCTTTCCCCTTCTTTTGGGTTATTCGCTCTTTTCCCATTCATTTGGAAACAATAAAGCGCGGTGGTGATTTTATTTTGATTTGTACAAGTCTAGTCTATCCCATGGCTTAGTCTTAAACTTTTCCACTGCTACATTAGGTCTTTTGGTTCTCCTCCGTATCTTTAGCTTTTCTCTTTGAGGAATCACCAAGCACCTTGACTTGTTTTTCTTTTGTGATCATGCATGTTTTGTTTTGACTTTCCTTTTAATTAATAAAATGCAATGTAGGTATAGGCAATGTGGCTTAACAAGTTGATCCATGGGTTCATGAGTTTATTTCCATTCCCTTGTAAATAAAGCTTGAGAAATTCAAACCTCACCATTGAAGTTGTTTTGGAAGAAATGGCTTGCAAAGGTTTATTTTGGTTCACCACATTTCAAATTTATCAAGATTGATTCAAAAGTACAAGGGGTTGATTGAAGAGGTTGTCATGGTTGGACAAGGCCTTGATCCCTTTGGTCACAAGTCAATATTTCTCTCAATTCTCAAGATATGGAAGTGGTTTTGGTTGGTATGAGTTCTCATTAGCATCCTCAACAGCTTCTATCTACAAAGCAAAAGTGTTGGTACAAGAAGGTTGTTTAAAATTTTCAAAGTTCCTAAAATCATTTTGTTGATTTAGGAGCTAGTGTTTTGAACTTTAAAGAAGTATATCTTGCTCATATTTTTGTATTTTTGAGTGATTCCAAAAAAATCCTTCTCTTCAAAGGGTTATTATCAAATCACTTCAAAAGTTTCAAGTATTTTTCATGTGGAAGAAACTTCATGATGAAGAAAGATTACAACTCCTCTAGATGAACCCCCAACTTCCCATGTGTGACTTTAAATGATCATAACTTGGTCAATTTTTATCACCTTGAGCCCAATATTTTTCCATAATGATCTTGAGTATGTGAAATTTATTCCTTATTTTATGTGCAAAGTGAGAAAATGGATGGAGGATGCCTTAAGGATACAAAAGATTATAGGTCATTTCATGATTTTTTGCAAACTTCAACAATTCATAACTCTCTCAATTTTTGGAGATTTTGAATGGTTCAAGTTTCAAAATGTCATTCAAGAGGTCTATTTTATGACATATTTTTTGTTCAAGAGAAAATTGCAATAGGAAGGCCATGTTTGGAGCCATGCCTAAGACCCCTTGAGCTGAGAATGCCATTGTTTCAAAAATGGTAACTTAGAATTGAAGTTTCATCGCAAGTCAGAATTTGAATTTCATGTTACAACTTCTAACCCTCAAATTAGAACGTGTTTTGGGTATAAACATGATTATCCAACTTTCCCAAGTGGATTAGTGGATTAAAACGTGCGTTTTGGATAAGTTTTGGCAAAAGAGAAGTCTCGCTTTCTTCATGATGCAGACCCACACAAATTCCCTCCAAATTGCACCATTCACCCTTCCTTTTGATCCCATTTTCTTCTCTTATAAATGCATGAGCTATCCCATTCGTTTTCTCAAGCTTGAACAACCAAAATCACCCTGCCAAACTCGCTTCATAACTCACTTTTCTGCAACTTCAAAATCATTATTCAAGCCTTTTTCAATCCAGTTTTTCTATCAATTCACCTTCCTTGATCTTCCCTGAAGCTAACAGATGAAGAATTGAGCCTTGAAACCTTATGAATTGATCTAAACAAGTTCATTTACAGAGATCTGCAACTGAACTTCAATAGGTAGATTTCTCCATCAATTATTCCAAACTTTGATATCATTGTGAAGCTCTCATTGCCCTGGTTCTAGTCGCAATACTTTCTTTTAACTAAAAACACGTTTTGGCCATGAATTTTCAAATTCCTTTTCAAAAAATTTCCTTCCAAATTTCTTGAGCTACAGTATATATAAATTTTCATGAAGGTGTGGTTGTCTTCGTCTTGATGAGACGAAGCGAATGGTACTTGTCTCGTGCCCTAATTTTACATTTTGAGCAAGCTCGATTTGAGATCGGCTAGAGGTTGAAGATGACCAACGTGTCATCCTTCAACCAACGAAACAACATTGTTGTACCTCAAAATTTTCCCTCCCACTTATCAAGAATTTTCTCACAAGATCTCATTGGGCTCAAGACTGCACTAGGGTTTGATCAACTCAAGACACCTCCTCATGCACTGATGACCAAAATTAGGGTTTGAGTTTGCACAAGGATTTTTTAACTATCAATGCCCCATATGACTTTCATGGATCATCATGGACCCCCAATATTAATCATGTCAAGTTTCAAGCCTTGGATCACACTTTTGATCAGTCAATTGAACAATTGACCTAAAAATCAGTTGTATTGGGGAAAAAGTCAACCATGGCCAATTTACAGTCAAACTTCATAATTTTTTATCCACATCAACATTTTAGACTCATATGTATCATTTGATCAAGTTTGGACCATAATTCCTCAAGCAATTTGTTCAAATCTCCAAAAGGGCAAAATGGTCAAAATTAGGGTTTTGATTGGGAAAGGGAAATTTCTGATTTTTGACCTAGCAAATGGTTAATTAGTTTAAGGCATGATATCAAGATTCAAATTTCATCATTTTGGCCTAATGAGATGATTCAAACCATTGCAAGTCCATTGGATTGACAGGTGAATTTTGCAGTCAACTTATCAAAAGTCAATTGCATACTGAAAAGTCAAACTTTGACTTTTTTGGTCAAATTCAAGTGCCAAAGATCACAATTCATCAAAACATGTCAAAATAGGAAACTTTTTCATCAAGAAATCAAGAAATCAAGATTTCATTTTAAAAAGTCAAAATTTCTAAACTTAGAAATTTTTTTAAGTGTTGAAAATTTCTTATTTTTTCATAACTTTGAGCAATTTTTCACCATGACACAAGATGATTCAAAGGAAACTTCCAACTTGAAAGTTGTATATCTCCACAAAATCGAAAACTTTTCTTCAAACTACTTATTCCAAAAGTGCTTGGATATCAATTTATAATTTTGTGAATACATGCTCATGAACTAAAAAAGACTTGGTGAAATTTTGCTCTAGTTAGGCAGATTTTTGACCTAACTTCATGGCAATTTTTCAAATAGTTCCAAGGGGGATCTTCGAAAGAAATTCAAATATGGGTTGTAGAGAACAATGAAAGATTTCCAAAATTTCCAATAACTCCTTTAGATCATTCTTGAGCAAGGATAATCGAAGGCAAGAAGTTAGGGTTTTCAAACTTGAATTACAAGCCATTTTGTGAAGAATACTTGATCCAATCTTCAAGCATGATGTACAAATCTTGCTTTGCAGGCTTCAAACTTGCTAATCACTAAATAATTTAATGCTTACAAAACTGATAGAGCCATTGTCCAAGCATTTGAGCAATTATCCAAGTTGCATTTCCATTTTGGGAAGAATGTCACCACTTCCATTTTGGAAAAGTGACTTTAATCACAATGTCAACTCTTCTTGAGCCCATACATTGTTGTTTCTGACTCCAAAACATTTAAAAGCAAGAAGTAACATATCTACATCCTGCTAACCGCCCTACAAATCCTTGTACTTCACATTGAAACCATGTTTTTCAACCTTGCTTCAAAATCAAGTAACCAAGCCATAACACGTGATTTCAATTTCTGAGTTGTTTCAAGCCTCAAAACCTTTTTCCTATAAGAAAATACACTATTTGCAAGATAACACACGAGCTTGAAGACCCTAAAACTCTCCAAAACACCATTGCTACAAAAAACTGCCTAACTTGACAATTTTGAGCCAAAACTCATCATCTTCATTTCCACTCGTGCATTTTGAAAACCAATCATTCAAACACCTTCTATACATCATACCAAAGTAATCCAGACCCCCTGTTTCAAGACTGTAACTCCTTCATCACTATCCACCATTTTCAAAAATCAAGCTTGCAGGTTGACTTGAGTAGCAAGATTCAGGAACTTTCAAGGCAAAGTAGGAGTTGTAATACACTCAAGGAAGTACATGCAAGCTAAACAGATCCTCAGGCCATCTCAAAAGTTGCTCAAACTCCATTCACGACTCCAGCTGCAAGAGGTAAGTTTTCAAACTTCCATCTCTTCATACAGGCATCATTTGTTTTTGATTTGTGAAGATAAAATGTAGATATCATTGCTCTAAAATGTACCATGTTCATAGTTCCCATTTATATTGACTGTGTATAGAGAATTTTGGATTGGAAATTTTTGAGAAAATTAGGTTTCAATTTAGGGCTAGAAAAATTAATCTTCATCTTTGACTTTTATCTTACATAAGTTATATGGTCAGATCCGTGAGGAAAAATAGCACAACTTTCATGTTTTCATTTCCCATTTTTGTTGAGAAATGAATGAGATACAGGTGGTCCGACTGGATGAAGGTTGAAGACGAAGTACAGGCCATGGAAACGTTTTACCTTATGTATTTATTCTTTCATTTAAGTTAACGGATGTACAACCACCCCAGTGGTAAGGCAGTGCGCGATATTGATAAAGCCCGTGGGTTCGAACCTCAGCGCTGCCTTTTGCAAATGTTTTTACATTTTTCTGTTTTTTTTTGTTCCTTTAGCGCATGGGCCTCCCCCATCCTGGGCCTGACTTTTTCTAACCTTTCCCCCCCTACTTCATATTTTCACCCTGGCCCAATTTATTTATTTTTTTATTTATTTCATTTTTATTTTTCTTAAATATTTCCTTTCTAAAATACTAAAAATCATAAAAACACAAAAAAATGATAATTTTATATATTTGACTTTATTTTATTTTATTTTTTTTCATAAAAAAAATATTTTACTTATTATACTTTATTTATTTTTATTAACTAAATCATATAGGCTTAATTAATAATTATATTATTTATTTTTCTTCATACCATTTAAAAATATATTATATTTTTAATGCTATAAATATTTTCAAGATAAAAAAAATGCTAAAAATATATACTTTCCTTAACTTATTTTCTTTTGATTAATTAATAGAACTAGGGTTTTATTTTAAAATATTTTTCTTAATAAAACTTAATTAATTATTTTCGTTATTTAAATTAGGTTAAGACAAAAAAAATCTTTCTTTATGAAAATCAAACAAAATTCATTTTCTTTATATTTTTCATCCTTATACATTATTCATCATTATACTTTGTATTTATGTAATTCTTGTACATATCAATTGGGTTGTAATAGATTAATTAGGTTTATATTATTGCAATCCCCATTCATAAATGGTACCCCCTCCCACAAGTATTGTAATAGCGTAGTAATTTTAAATTTCACAATTTATCGCTTTCATATATACAATGCTATTAATTAGGTTTTGTATGGAAAGATTAAAAATAACCAAATAGCAAACCCTAATTCAAGACAAAATCAATCATGAAAATAATACACTTGCACACAAGCACCCATAGGGTTATCCCACATGGTTTCCTTATACAAAATGGCCATATTACGCATGTGAGGTATCTTGGCAAAAACAAGTAAATACAAGATCATAGTCTCTCGATGACGCTATCTAAAGTTGCCTTACAAATGATCTTAGTCCCTCAAAAAAGAATGTTAAGATACCTTGCAATATTTCTAATCATGGTTATACGATGACCCACACCCGTCCCGTTTACATCCAAAGATAAGGTTGTTTACCAAATCAATGGTAAGACAACAATGTCAAATGAAAAGAAAATGAACAAGAAAGACATTTGAGTAGGTATATTGCTCCTAATTACTTGCTCCATTTCAAACAAAACATCCTTGCTATTTTCAAAAACAAACACTTACACTTTCAAAATATCTTACAAAACTTGAAAACATTTTCAAAAGATCAAACATCTTTATATACATTCTTACGAACAAGAATCATTACGAAGATTGCCTAAACAAATGGCCTCTTTACAAAATACCTTCAAAAACCACACAAAGTATAATTTCAAACAAAAGCAAGTGATTTAGCAAGTAACTAAGAGCCCCTGGATAACCATGGATGAAAAGGGTGCTAATACCTTCCCTTTTCATAATCTACCCCCCGAACTCAAGAAACAATCTCAAAGGTCTTTCCTGTGCTTTTTCACTTTTCCGTTTGGATAAAAGAAAAATCGGTGGCGACTCTTGCTAACCACAACATTTGTGATAAAACACAAAACACTTAAGTCAGTTCTCCCACCGCATCAAACGCCATTTAGAATTTTTGAATATCTGATTTAATTAATGATCATGTGTGTTATTCACTAATGACCATGATATACACACCGCGTCTGATCCATTGGATTAGCTTACTAACACGTGTTGACTCTCATCCATTGGTCCATATTTTTTTGACTTTATTTTATTTTCTGATTTTTATATTTACATTTTTTTAAACTTTGAAAAATCATAGAAAATTCATTTTAAGTCCAAAAAATCTGAAAAAATTACGAAAATTATTTCTGATTTTTATCTTTCTGATTTTTAGTTTTTTACAATTTTATTATGTTTTGATTTTTTTTATTATAAATTTGCACTTTATTTGAATTGTTTTAAATGTTTAAACATACTTTTATGCATTTTTAAATTCAAAAAAAAAATGGAATGATGCAATGATATTGTGACAAATATTGGTGACCTCATTTATTTTTTATTTTTGACTTTGTTATTTTTTATCATTTTTGGTTTATTTTACTCATTTCTTTTAATTTTAAAAATAGTTTCTGGCTTTAAAAAATTACCAAAAATTTTATAAAAACATTTCAGTCTATTTCTGATTTTTCTATGACCTTATTTTTTTTATGAATCAATTTGAATATAGTTGATTTTTTTCCTTTATTTTCATTTTTATTCATTTTTAAACCCTTTTCCACATATATATATATATATATATATATATATATATATATATATATATATATATATATATATATATATATATATATATATATATATATATATATATATATATATATATATATATATATATATTAACTGTAATATTATTTTGTGATTATTTTCTGGCTGATGTTGGGTAGAATTTTTGATCATGAACTTTGTTAACATCATTGGATCCATGGTGTTGAGTCTAACTTCATAAAAATGGATGAATGATTTTAATAATAGTTTGATTAAATTTTAATTCAAATGTGGTTTATATATTTTCCCACCTTTCTTCATCTCATCCTTTTATTATTTCACTAAGTGTTATTAGAGCATGATCTCTATAACATGTCTCAAAACAAATGGTGCATAAATTGCTATTGACCAGCCTCAAAATAAGCGTGACTTCTACATAAGTCCACTTACGATTGCTTAACATAGCACTAAATTTTATCCCGATTTGAATAAATGATCATTCGTGGCCCAAACCTATCTTTGCTAGCCCAAGTATGTTAATTTGATCTATTTGATCTAATAACCTTGAGGTTCATTGTGTGGAGGCTTTGGTTCTACCAATCCTCTAATGGATCTTCATCAATTTTGGTCAACACGGGTCAGTTAAACATCGTTGATCATTAAATGTTACTTTTTGAGGATTCTTAAATAGATGATATACTTGACATAATGAAAATGCAATTCATTGTGTAGAGGCTTTGGTTCTACCAATCCCCTAATGAGTTCCAAATACACGTTTCAAGATGGTCATCCAACTAACCACTAATTATTAATAATTGACTTTATTTTGTGTTTTTATTTTATGCTCTTTTATTTTATGCACCATTTATTTTTAGCATTTACATTTCATGCTATTTTCATATTTTCTCACTTGAGCATTTACTTTTATGTCATTTTTATTTTGCTCACTTGAGCTTTTCTTTTTGAAGACACTTAATAATCAACATGAACCATAAAAACTTTAATGACACTTGGACTATTTGGTTACTATCCTTGGCATTATGGAGTATTGGACTTCTTAGACTTAGGATTAGAAACCTTGGCCTATGTTGGAGACATTGTGACCTCAAAAACTCTAGACAAAACATTGGGTTGTTTGTTTGTTTTGTGTGCAGGTTATTGTGATTACATACTTTGTTTGTAATCTGGAATTCACCCGTATACAACCGTTACTCTGCCCAATTTTTGTGAAGACTTAATACATTGGAAGTTTGGTTCTCTCAAGAGGTATAGTATCTTTGCTTGCTTGGTTTTAATCCAAAGAATGAGAATTCAATCTTGACTCATAATTTAAAGTATTGGCTTCTTGTTGGTTAGATGGTTCTTATCCCTAGCTTTTAACTTATGCTTTAGGATAGTCTGTTCTTCTCCTCCCATCTTCTTTAATTTCAAAAATCTTCTCTCTCCTTTTGAAAACTCTTCTTGTTTCTAAATTTGAACCACTTTCATGATAAACTTGGACTTAGGTCCATGCTTTTTTCAAAACAATTTCATAAATAAACTTCAATCAACTTAATAATACCTTGACAATTTTTTTGTAAGAAGACTAAAAGTCAATCAATCTCATTTCAAACCATTTTGCCACTTTGGCTTTTACTTTAAAAAATTTCTCAAAAGATTGGACTCTTGCCAATCCTTGTAGTGATGCAAACAAATATACTTCTACAATATATAGTGAAGTGAGATATTTTCCACTTGGGTGTTGAGTGAGCCATTGTTGATTTTAAAATCCAAATCATATCCTTCAGTTTGAGATGATGCAAATTCTCCTTTCTCATGATTGTGGGTAGTAAGTATGTTTTCCACACGGACAATGACGATGATGTCTTGTCTCATAAAATTAACCATTACACTTGTGTTTTAAATTTTTTTAAAGGTGAACTACATGTACCCTGATCCCCTATTGCACGAAAGGTGGTACATAGGCACTAAAGGTTCGCATATGCGGCGGGTGCAAAAATCATAAAAAATATTTCTTTTCTCACCTCCACCATCTATTTTACATACAATATTTTATAGCCAAAATATATAGATTTTTCAAAGAGGTTCCTGCGGAGTACCGTGGATGTTTAGGGTGCTAATACCTTCCCTTTGCATAACCAACCCCCTTACCTAGAATCTTTCCCTCTCTTTTTGGGTTACTCTCTCTTTTCCCATTCCTTCGGAAATAATAAAGCACGGTGGCGATTTTTTATTTTTGATCTGTATAAGTCTAGTCAATCCAATGGCTTAGTCTTAAACATTTCTACCGCTACAATGAGTATGCACGGGTCATAAATAAAGTTTATAATGATGTTTTTACTTCTGAAAGTGATTCTGACCCTAGATCTTTTAGTGAGGAGGTGATGGGTTATGATCAAATCTCCATGAATGAGGTGGAGATGGCAAAGCTTCGCTCTCTGTGAAAGGTGTCCTCGACTAGGAATGAGGACGATGTGTTATGCTGGCCCGACGACTATTTGAATCCAGGGATGACTTGGAGGATCGGTGTTCTAATCCATAGAAGGACGTCTATGGTACTCCAAAATTTTCCCTCCCATTTTTCTTTAAGACATTTTCATGAGGTTCACAAATTCTCAAGGTGGCTCAAGAATTGATCAGACAAATTCTCCTCCTAAGCAATAGGTCCACAACTAGGGTTTGGTATTTCTCAAGGAAGATTGGGTTTCTAAGTCCTCAAATGGTTTTCATAGTTCTTCATAGGTATTCAAGAATGCTCTTACTAAGTTTCAAGCCTTGCATTATAAGTTTTCTCAATCAATTGCTCAGATGACTGAAAATCAACTACATTGGGTGAAAAGTCAATTGTGGTCAACATATAGTCAAACCTCAAGATTTTTGGTCAACATTAACATTTTGAACTCATATTCATAATTTGTTTAAGGGTTGATCATGATTCCTCAATAAAAGCCCTCAAATCATCAAAAGTCAAATGTTGCCAAATTAGGGTTTCCTTAGGAGAAGTCAACTGAACTTTGATCAAGCATAACTTTATAACTTTCACATGCTTCATCAGCTTTTCCCTAACCAAAGCCCATTTTTAAGGAAATTTAATTCCCAACAATTTTTTCTCTAATCTCAAGTCCAAAAAATGCTCCATTTGAGAGATATGGGCCAAAACATTACACGTCATTTCAAAAGTCAACAAGAAGACACTTTTTGTCAAGGCAACTTACATTAAGCTAATCACCTTCAAAAGATAAAAATTAAGCAAGTTATGACCATTGCAAGTTGGTAAATTTTGGGCAAATGCACGAGTTCCAAATTGAGCAAGCTTTATATTTTGGACTATTGGGCCATGGTTTAAGAGTCCAAACGTGTGTTATGCTTTCATATACCTCAGGATTCATTCACACACCCTTTTACCTTGTTTTATTTTAATTATTTTTGATTTAATTCATTAATAATACAAAATAAATAAGATAAAATTATATCTTATTATAAGAGTTCAAGCCCATCATATTTTTGCCCTAATTTTCTCTATCTATTTAGACATCAAGAAGGAACAAAGAAAACAAATCCTTGCCTCTTAAAATTGTCAAAAAAACATCAATATTTTTCAAGAACCCAAAAGTCTTGAAATCCTATTTTCAAATCTTCTCACTACCAAACCTTCATTCCATTCACTTCCAGGAACATTGAAGGGTAAGGTTGGATCAGTTACCATGATCTAAGGGCCTGAACCAACATACACGCACCATCGTTTTTTTCTCTCCATTATTTCATGATTTTTGTGTTTATGTTTTCATCATGTTTTAAAGTACACTAACACCACTAACATGCTCTTGAGATGCTAACGTGCAGGTTTGAATCATCACATGAGTCCCGTGCTATTTGAACCATGAATGGCCATGATCAAACTGATTCATGTTATTTTTACCATACCTCACAAACCAGGACGAATTAGCCCTAAATAATACTCCCATTGGATTCGTAGCCCTCAATTTAGGGGTGTAGGGTATTATTTGCAACCTAATGATGTTTATTTCCCAGGTTAGATAAAAAGGATAACTCGAGAAGACGACTGGAGCTATGGCTCCGGCGCCTCTCTGGTCAATGCATGTTGGCTTATATTATACATTTATTATTTAAATTATATAAATAGATGAAACAACCACCCCAGTGGAAGAAGCGCGCGCGATAAAGCATTAGTCTCAAAGGTTCCGCCTTTACTGTTTTCCTTATAACTGCCAATAATTAGGGAATGTATGACAAGATTTAAAAGCAATATTAGATAACCATAATAAAGATTAAATAACTGAATTGAACCACTATTCACACACCCATCTCTAGGGTAACATCACTCATTGCCTCGGATAAAAATAGTCATGTCCCTCAAACGTGGAGACGCTTTAGCAAAGTCCCTTCGATACAAAAGATCGTAGTCCCTCGATGACCCTTTCGACGTTGCCTTTGGTAAATGATCTAGTCCCTTAAATGATAATTGCTAAAGCGTCCTTACGAGTTTCCCTATATGACTGTACGATGACCCTCACATGTCCCTTCACATCTAACAATATGGCTTCCTACTAACTAATGGTACGGATAGCACTATCTAAGTAGGAGGAAAATAACACAAAAGACTTTTGAGTAGGTAGATAACTCGTAATCACTTGCTCACAAAAATAACATGTTTTTCACAAAACACTTCTCTTCTGAAATATTTTCAAAAAAACAAACACTTTGTATGCATTGTCAACTGATACGAGAATCATTACAAAGTTACCGAACTTAGGCATTTTCAAAATATTTTCAAACACACAACAAAAAAGCATTTCAAACAAAGTGAGCTAGCGATTAAGAGTCTGTAGATAACTATGGATGAAAAGGGTGCTAACACCTTCCCATTTTGTAACCTACCCCCTGAACTCAAAAAAATCTCGAAGGTCTTTCCTGTTATTTTCACCCTTTCCTTATTGGATAAAAGAAAAGTCGGTGGTGACTCTTGCTATCTGCAATATTTGCGATAAAATGCAAAACCAAGTCAGTTCCTCCACCGTATTACTGAACCTACGACTTTGTTGGGGAGAACTAAAAGTGGGGTTACCTTAGAGTTAGATCACTTTTAAATGCTTTCCTTGTTTGATTTGTCTGCTTTATTTTTAAAGGGTTGTTTGGGTTTATTTCTTGCAAAGATCCTACACCCGGATCTGGGGGCATTTTAGGTAAGTAGCAATAGATTATGGAAACTATACAACATATACCGATATGGTTGAAGTGATGGTATGTTAGTGCAACACATTGGTTTGTACTGGTATCCCTCGAGTCAGTCAGAGACATACTAGGCTGCTGCTTGGTGTCATAAGCACTAACTGACCTTAGAACCTTAATTAACCCAACTTAGACATTATAAGGTAGTGAGATAGTCGAATTTGGTGCAGTCCAAAGTTGGTTGATACTCGATACTACACTCATTGATATTCGAATCTCGAGTTTTGTTTGGTGGCTAGTCAATTATCGTGCTAGACAAAACTTGTGGGAAAGATCAGTGATATTGAGATCCCTAGAACCCAGTTACTTCTCTAGGAAAAGTTGATCCAACTAAACATTAAGAGGGTACTTACCTATGAACTTCATGCAAGCCTTAAACCTAAAGCCTATTGTGTGGTTTGCTTGTGTTTGATTATCTATTTGAACATGTTAACATGACATCATGACATCATAACATCATAACATCATATAATGACTAACCATTTCAAGGATCTATGGGATTTATCTTTGTTCTGTGTTGCAAGGTCATGGCTTCCAATCGTAGGAATACCATCCGGATTAACTTCGTAAGAATACCTTCCAAGCTTGATAAATTAGTCTCAAAGGTTCATGACAATTCTCAATTCACCAAGAGACATGGTCATCTACTCAGTCTGGTTACTATTGGTTTTCAGGAAGACATGATGAGCTTTCTTTTCCAGTTCTTTGATATGAAGCGTTGTTGTTTTACCTTCCCGAATTATCAGTTGCTACCCACAATGTAAGAATTCTCTAAATTTATAGAAGTGCCTATTCTTGATCAGATACCTTTCACCGGTCTAGAGCAAGCTCCCAAACTCGAAGACGTTAGAGTAGCCTTACATCTGAAATGACCGGACATTGTATCTAATTAGGAAACAAGGAATGGAGTAAAGGGTTTCTCTCCTAAATTTTTGATAGAAAAGGCTCAGTGGTTTCTAGATGTCGTGAATCTCTATGCTTTTGAGGATATTTTGGTTTTGCTGATCTATAATTTGGTACTATTCCTTAATCCGGACCAATTCATAGATATAAATGCCATCAAGATATTTCTCACTCATAATCTGATACCTACTTTGCTTGGAGATGTATTGTATTCCCTACACACTCGTACAATGAAGAAGCGAGGAACTCTTATGTGTTGCATACCTCTACTTTCCAGGTGGTTTATTTCACACATGCCCCGATGAGTGATAAAGAATGAACTAGGTCTAAGGTGGTCTCAAAGGTTGATGTCACTTACTCATGCAGATATCCATTGGTGTTCTCGATCTTAGTTAGATGTCACTATTATTGATCCCTATGGGGAATTCCCTAATGTACCACACCTGAGTATGAGAGGAGGCATCACTTATAACCCCTCTCTAAATCTGCATCGTTTTGATTATGCTCGAAGGGACGATTCTCATGATATGCTCATCCAGGGTATTGTATTCGACTATGAGAACGATCCTCAAAACTACCATCAAAGGTTTATACGTGCTTGGGGCACAATCAACAAGATTGATAGCAAGACTTTGGGACACAAGAATTCCATTCCTCTAGAGCCTTACCTCAGATGGGTGTGGTGTCGTGCTTAAAATCTCAAAATGTCATATCCTGCTATCATACTAGTGATCATAGAGCCTGTTGTTGAAAGGATGTTCCTCATACTGTTCTTCATCCCGATATGCCTACCGACTTTGAAGAACTACATAAGTCCTGGATTCAACTAAAGGAAGAAAGAGATACCTTTGAAGCTCAGTTCTATTCTAGTGAGAATAAAATACTGGAGCTGATGAAACGACTCCACGAAGAACAAATCCTTAACGCATATGTCAACACAAAGAGGAAGCGTCCATGGGAGATTTAAATTTACATTTTTGCTATTTTGTAACTCTTTTTATTAAAATAAAATGTAATTTGAGTTTATTACTAAAATTTCTCTTGTTTCCTTTTGTTTAAATAAATTTAAGTCCCACGATGATCCTTGAAAACATTGCATTTGCATATCATGCATCATTACATAAAACAGGTTCTCCCATACAGGTTTTCTCATCTTCTTGTTGTTTATTTCAGTAAAAGATGACTCTTGAACAAACATTTAAGGAGCTCCAAGCTCAGAATGCCCAATTCCAGGAGACCCTCCCAAATCTTGCTCAAGGACATAAAGATATGATGGGGCTCATCACCAAAAAGAAGAAGACTCAGAAGCCAATTTCTATTCTCAACATGGGAAGAAGATTCAAAGGTCCTTCTAAACTAGTACAAACTACTGATATCACCTCTGATGAAGATGACAACCAAGAGGAGGATGGTAGAAGTGTCAGGGCTTAAGGTGGAAGCAACCTTGGTTCCGGTAAAATTTCTGAGGACGAAGACTATTCTGATGAACAGTATCCACCTGCTGATGACAAATATAAATAGCTAGAAGATCGCCTCAAGGCCATGGAAATCCAGAAAGTGTCTGGATTCGATTTTGGGGAGCTGGGTCTTATTCTGGGGGGGGGGGGGTAGTTATCCCTCACAAGTTCAAAATCCCTGTTTTTGCTAAATATGATGGTGTTTTATGTCCCAAAATTCATCTGAGGTTCTATGTTTGGAAGATCCAACCCCACACTGCTGACAGAAAGTTATGGGTTCACTTCTTTCAGGAAAGTTTGTCTGGTACACAACTCGATGGTTCTATCAGCTGGAGGGAACCAACATCCGTACTCGAGAAGACTTGGCTGCTGCTTTTTACAAGAAGTATCAAATAATGCTGACCTTGCAACAACTTGCATGCAATTACAAAATATGAAGATGGGCTTGAATGAAGGGTTCAAAGAGTATGCCCAAAAGTGGAGTGATTTGGTTGGAAGAGTGCAACCTCCCTTATCTGATAGGGAACTAGTTGATATGTTCATGGGCACTCTGACAAGTCCATTCTACAACCATCTGATTGTAAGCTCCTCATCTAGATTCACTGAGTTGATTCTAACTGGAGAACATGTTGAAAGTGGTATCAAGAGCGGGAAAATTCATGTGGCCGTGTCTTCGAGTGTTGCGAAGAAGACATTCGGTGTTAAGAAGGAAACCAATGTTATTTATGGTTAGAACGGACATGTTAAAAATGACAACAACCAGTCCGTATGAGCGATGTTAATTTCTAATCTTTCGCATATTCAACAATAACAGGGTAATCAACGTAGGACAGACGCTCTAAGGAGGCAGTTTACCAAGATCAGTATGACATTCTCTCAGGCATTGTAACATTTACTGAAAGTAGAACTAATAACATTGATGGAGCCTCCTCAGAACCCCAACACCTCCTCTCCTCATTATAATCTGAATGCAAAATGTGCATATCATTCCAACAATCTTGGGCATGACACCAACAACTGCTGGAGCCTGAAAAACAAAATTCAGGATATGATTGACAACAACGAAATTGAGTTTGATCCTCTAGAGACCCCAAATGTAATTACCGCACCTATGCCGAAGCATGACAAAGGAATAAGTGCAATTGAAGATGTTCTTTATGTTGCTACTGTAAGTGAACTGATGACTCCTCTACCAATTATAAAGAAGAATCTACTACAAGCCAGTTTGTTTCTGGGTTGCATTGAAAAATGTTACTATGTGCAGCCCAACCCAATGGATGCATGTTATTGAAGGAAGGCATTCAATTCCTGAAGGACAATCATATAATTCTGATTAAGAAGGTTCCGTCTACTAAACATTTGTTTCAAGATTTATCCATAATTTCTGGCCCTCCTGTCAGGATCACCTCCAAAGATCCTGTAATGATTACTACCAATCTGCAAGCTTCTCCTTTGATCATCACTACACATCGACCTATCTTATATTCTTCGGATAAAGCTATTCCTTAGAATTATGGATCCGACGACTACTACCATGGCGTCAAACAAGAACTACCAATTGTTAAAGATGAAGTTATTGAAGTTGTTGATCTCGACAGTGACAATATTGCTGGAACCAGTAAGGTTACTAGAAGCGGAAGGGTTTTCTCTCCGAAAATCTCTCTGAAGACTATTGCTACACTTGTCAGAGTTATAACAACTGAGTCAACTATTGAGGCTCAAGGTAAAGAGAAAATAATAGAGCATGCCTAGACGGAGGCACCTAAAGAAGCTATCGTTGAAGACACCTCTAGACAAGAGTTGGAAGAGGTATTAAATATTATCCGCAAGAGTGACTAAAAAATTGTTGAACAGCTGGGGAAGACCCTGTCCAAAATCTCCATGTTATCCCTGCTACTATGTTCTGAAGCTCACGCACAAGCTTTAGTAAATTTTTGAAGACCGCTCATGTACCATAAGAGATTTCTCCCGATCAATTTGGAAGTTATGTTGTGATCTTAACGACTGATAATGATTTAGGTTTCTCTGATGTTGATCTGACTCCTAAGAGAAGAAATCATAACAAAGCCATGTATGTCTTTGTTAAATGCAGGAGCACTACTTTGGCTCATGTATTGGTTGATCCAGATTCTTCGTTTAATGTTCTACCAAAGGGTGCACTTGACAGACTTGATTGCTAAGGGGTTATAATGAAACACAATGATATTATAGTTCGAGCCTTTGATGGGTCAAAATGGATGGTGCAAGGAGAAGTGAATCTTCTGATACAGGTAGGGTTACAGATCTTTGAATCTACCTTCTATGTAATGGATATTTGGCCAACTTATTATTGCTTACTTGGATGCCCCTGGATCCATGGGGCAGGTGTTGTTACCTCTACCCTACATCAGAAACTAAAATATCCTGTCAACAGAAAGATTGTTACTATCTACCGTGAAGAAGAGTATATGGTTAGCCACTTGAACTCTTTCTGGTATGTAGAGATGGATGGTGAATTTATTGAGACTCCCTGTCAGACTTACGAAGTTATCCCTCTTGCCTCTACTGAAGATATCTCTACCATTCCCAAAGTTACTAGGGTTCCACCCAGAATGGCTTCATTGAAAGATTCTAAAGCTACTGTAGAAGAAGGTGGTTGTCCTATTTGGGGTCAGCTTCCTTACATCCCCTATAAATCTAACAAATTTGGTTTGGGTTTCATTAGAGAGGGTCAGAGGGTTGTTTGTTGCGCTCGAGTTGGAAGGCCACCATTCCGCATTAGCAACAACAAAGTCAATGCTATAGAAGATGCTGACAGTGATTATGACCTTGACAGCTGGATCTTTCCTATTGTTGGTGATGGGCTCGATAACTGGAAGGCGGAAGACATTATCTTAATCTCCTTTAGTCAAGAGTAATAGCTACTTTTCTGTTTTTATTGCTTTTAAGTTTTGGATTTGTATTATTTGAACAATGACTTTAAGACTTGTGCTCTACCAGGGGCACAATGGTTCATTTGTTAAGGGTTATCATTTCATAAACATATTTTCATTTAATAAAATCATTGGATGTTTTGCATTCAAATTTTGTGCTCTCTTTCTTTATTTTATCATTTTCAAATAGCTATGTGTTCTTACACACACCCAAAAAATAGATTACAGATCCACATCCACTATGGATCCCATTGATAACGATTCTGCTACTGCAACTTATTACTTTGAAAATCCGACCTACCAAGCCGAGGACGAAGGTAAGGAAGATTGTGAGACACCAAGAGAACTTGCCAGACTGTTAGTGCAAGAAGAAAAATATATTCAACCACATGAAGAGCCAGTTGAAGTGGTAAACTTGGGTTCTGAAACAGATAGAAAAGAAGTTAAGGTAGGCACCAACTTAGAGGACAGTGTCAAGAACAGGTTAATACAAATGTTTCATGAATATGTCTAGATCTTTGCGTAGTCATACGAAGACATGCTAGGGCTTAATCCTGATATTGTGGTTCACCGTCTGCCAATGAAAAAAGGTTATCATCTGATAAAGCAGAAGGTTCGTCGTATGCGTCCTGAGATGTCAGAAAAGATCAAGGTTGAGGTTATGAAACAATTGAATACAAGGTTCTTAGTAGTGAAATCCTATCCTGAATGGGTTGCAAATGTGGTTTCGGTACCAAAGAAAGACGACAAGGTACGTATGTGTGTAGACTACAGGGATCTAAACAGGGAGAGCCTTAAAGATGACTTCCCACTCCAAAATATTGATGTTCTGGTCGACAACACCGTGAAATACAAGGTATTATCCTTTATGGATGGTTTCTCATGGTATAATCAGATCAAGATGGCACCTGAAGACATGGAAAAGACAACTTTTGTTACACAGTGGGGACCTTTTTTCTACAAGGTTATGCTTTTTGGGTTGAAGAACGTTGGCACAATGTATCATCGTGCTATGTGTTTTACCTTAAAATTTTCCCTCTCATATTTCTCAATATACTTCAAGTGAGGTCTTCAAATTGCTCAAGGAAGTCCAAGGGTTGACCAGACAAACTCTCTCCTAAGGTAGTCTACCTCAAATTAGGGTTTCAGTTTGCATCAAGATGTTTGAGTCCAAAGGATCCAAAATGCTCACCATTGTCCTAATATGTTCTCAAGATCATCCATGTCAAGTTTCAATCCTTGTAGGGGAAGTTTGCCTAGTCAGTTGCTCAAATGCCTGAAAATTGACTATGTTAGGGCAAAGGTCAACTATGTTATATACAGTCAAACTTCAAGATTTTTGGTCAACATCCTCATTTTGAAATATTATTCATCATTTGATCAAGGTTTGTTCATGATTCCTCAAGGATTTCTCACAATTCATCAAAACCCAAAAGTTGCTAAATTAGGATTTTGTAGGAAAAGTCAACTCAACTTTGACCAAGCATAACTTTCTCATGCTTTATCAAAAATGACCCATCCAAAGCTCATTTTGAAGAGTATGTAATTTCCTACATACCATCTTCAGCTCCCAAGTTCAAAATATGCACTCACAAGAAGATATAAATTTGGACATTATAGGTCATTTTGAAAAGTCAACAAAAACACCTTTTTTGTCAAAGCTTCATACATGAACATGGTAGAATCAATTGAGATGAGACCAAAAGGGTTGCTTAGAGGACATATTAACTTTTCTAAAAAGTCCAAGAACACATCTCTAGGGTCAAAATTGAAGGAGTTATGCATTGGTTAAGTTTACCCTTTTTGCAAAATTGCCAAAAGTCAAATGTGGCCAAAATTGTAAGTTTTGTCAAATGGGCCTAACTTTTTGTGTTTGCGTTGAGTTTGTAACATGATCCACGAACCATGATCCTTACCAATCGTCTTTATTTTATTTTTATCATTTATTTTGATTTTTATTTCAATTAAATCAAATAAAATCAAAATAAAATCATGAAAATATCAAAACTAATCAAAGCTTGAGATTTTGTGAACGTTTAGGCCTCTTATACAGCTGGAAAGGAAATCAAATCGTGCAAGCTTCATTAGGACACAAAAAGATTGGATTTTGATTAATTTGGAAAGATTTGCATAAGAATCAAATCATGATTCAATCATCATAATTGAGAAAGATTTAAAGCAAGTTTGTAACCTAATTCATTCTAGGGTACATAAGGAAGGAATACAGATCAAAAGGAGGCACATTGGAGGCGTGAAAAGAGAAGAACAAATCTCAAAATTTTAAAGAAAAGTGGCAATCTTATTTCCTAGTTCCATGCTTCCTCAAGCCATTCCAGGCACGCCATTCGTTTGCTGGACATCCAAGGGCACTATTCCAATCACTAGCAAGTCTCATAACATCCAAAAACGCGTTGTAAGCATCTCACGACATCCATGCTTTCTTGAAATCGAATATCACTATTTTGTCACTTTTAGCATGATTTATTTGCATATTCTGAATCCTTGAAACATTTGCAAACTAGTCGTAATACTTAATTGCATTTTCATTAACTGTAGAGCAAGATGCCATAGTTAGGGTTTTTTGCTTGTTTTTTGGGGTTTTTCTTTACAGGTACAATTGGCCATGGAGAAGGGTACCATGATGCCCGTGAGGTTGCCAAGAGTTGATTGGTGCCATTGTTGTGTATTTATCATGCTTGTACAGGATTTTGCAAGAGTCCAGGGTTATACCTACACCCTTTGTCCGTAGGTAAAAGTTGCAGAACTTTTAGCAACGGTATGGAGGAAGGAGGGTATAGCGTGGTATCCTGTGATTCGCCCATTCAAAAATTTGCGCGTTTTGATAATTGTTATTTTGTTTTTCCATTATAATAATTATTTGTTGTTCCATATACACAAAGACAAGCCAGCTCAAATGGTCATCATTGTTGTGGAAAAGCCAAAGGGCTTGGGTTCGATCCCCATGTCCCCATATTATTTCATGATATTTTTCTTGCATAATCAGGCACACAAGCATCCAAGGCGTCCACCGTGCATCATCAATATCTCATCATCCAGGTCATCAACAAGCTAGATCCAAGGACCATCCTTTGGAGGTCCACCATATGCCTAGTCAAGCTTGCAACATGGCATCTGGAAAGTCAACGTGGGCCAGGCGCATTTGCAATTCAGACCCCCCTTTTTGCTCAAACACCAGGCCCATCTTCCTATTTCTCTCTTTTTATATTTTTCTTCTTTTATTTAATTTCTTTTATTTAATTAATTTCTAACACAAAATAATTTCTTTTTTTACAAAAAAAATCATAAAATCAATTTCATCAATTTAAAATTTAGGATTTTTTATTTATTTTGTCAAAATTAATTTAATATTAGTTAAGTTTAATTTTAGGGTAATTCTAACCTTTTTGTAAATAATTTAAAATCAATTAGAAAATTAGGTTTGTTCTTGATTTAATTTCTATTTCTTTTCACAAAATAGTAAAAATACAAAAAATAGTTAATTTAATTATTTTTCTTAAATAAAATTAATTAGTCGTTAGGTTTTCTTTATCTATTCAATTAAACCTTATTTTCTCAAAAATAGCAAAAACCACAAAAAATGATTTTTCTTTTAATTAGGTTTGGTCGGGGTCAAAACCCTAATTTCTCTCGTTCTTAATTCATCACGCGCATTTATTATCTTTTCAATATTAATGTAACTGCTCACAATATGTAATAGTTTAATTAGGATTTTCCTTTCTTTGTTGTTTTACAGGTTTTTGGCTATGTAATTAATCCCCCTCCCCGAAGCCTTGTAATAGCGTAGTTTTATTTTCCGCATTTTTATTCTTGCAAATATTAACTGTTAGATGTATGATAATAGGATTGCATGACAAGACTATATGTTAATTTAAAATGGTTAGCAAACCCTAAATGTGCAAAGATAATAACTGAAATCAAATCACTCGCACATGCGCACTCCTAGGGTATACTCTCACTTTGGTTGCCTTCTGTTAACGATCATTAAGTATAGGGTGTTTTAGTGGTCGCCCTTTTTGTCTAAACAAAGATCAAACATTGCCTCGGAAATGTTGCCTCAGAAATGTTGCCTCGAATATGTTGCCTCAGAAAGGTTGCCTCGGAAATGTTGCCTCGAATATGATCTTAAGACACTAGGGTTATTACTAAGACGTCCTAACATTGCTTTAGTGGTCGTACGTCCCTTTCGAATTTATCCTTACAACTCCAACGAAGGTGCTACCTACTCTTTAATAGTGGGATAGCGCTGTCTAAAGGAAACAAGAACAAAAATATTCTTTTTTCAAGTAGGTAGATTCTAGTAGGTACTTGCTCAAAAACAAACTTTTTTCACACTTACACTTTTCAAAACAAAGTTTTCAAAAACACTTCGTAACACTCTTGAGGACTGATACAAGGGTTAAAATGAAGTAAAACAAAAACTTTTCAAAATACACAAACACGGAAGAAATTTTTAAAATGATGAGCAAGTACCTAAGAGCCCGTAGAAAACTATGGATAGAAAGGGTGCTAATAATGTCCCATTCTATAATCTACCCCCCGTAATTAAAATCTCAAAAAAGGAATTTTTCTGTGCTTTTTTCCTTTCCAGTTGGATAAAATAAAAGTCGGTGGCGACTATTGCTTACCGCGACATTTTTCGAACGCAAATGCAAAACGCAAGCCAACATTTTTCTAAAACTGTCCAGTTCTGCCACTGTATCACACTATGGTAGCTTTTTTCCATGACATAATTCATCACGAGATAAAGGTCTATATCAATGATATGATGGCCAAATCTCAGACTGAAGAAGAGCATCTTGATCATCTACACAAGTTGTTTGAGAGACTGAAGAAATATAAGTTGGGGCTGAATCCGAACAAGTGCACCTTTGGGGTGAGCTTGGAAAACTCCTAGATTTTATTTTCAGCAGTAAAGGAATTGAGGTTGATCCCGCCAAAGTCAAAGCTAATCAGGAAATGCACACTCCCCTCACTGAGAAGGAAGTCAGAGGTTTCTTGGGACGACTGAACTATATTGCCAAATTTATCTCTCATTTGACCGCTACTTGTGAGCCGATCTTTAAGTTGCTGAAGAAAGATCAAGTAGTGAAATGGAATGACGATTATCAGTTAGCCTTCGAAAACATCAAGGAATACCTACAAGAACCCCCAATTTTGATGCCACAAGTTGAAGGAAGACCTCTAATCATGTATCTAACAGTGTTTAAGAATTCAATAGGGTGTGTACTGGGGCATCATGACGAGTTTGGTCGAAAAGAGAAGGCAGTATACTACCTTAGCAAAAAGTTTACCGACTGTGAAACAAGATATTCACTGCTCAAGAAAACTTGTTGCACTTTGGCATGGACTGCTCACTGACTAAGACAATATATGTTGACTTGTACTACCTTGTTGATCTCTAAAATGGATCCCATCAAATATATATTCGAGAAACCCGCTCTATCCAAAAAAATAGCCCGATGACAAATGGTCTTAACAGAGTATGATATTCAGTACACCTCAGAAGGAAATTGTGATACGGTGGAAAAACCGACTGTTAATACTGGTTTTATGTTTGTGTTTGCAAATGTTGCCGTAAGCAAGAGTTGCGACTAACTTTTCTTTTATCCAAATTAAGGAAAGGGTGAAAAGAACAGAAAAAAGACCTTTTCAAGAATTTTCTCAATAAGAGGGGAAGATTATGGTAAGGGAAGGTGTTAGCACCCTTTCCATCCGTAGTTTTCTTCGGGCTCTTAGATGCTTAGCTCATTTGAAAAGTACCTTGTGCTTTGTGCGTTTTGAAAAATGATTTGAAATGCCTTAGTGCGGTGTTTCTCTTTGTGATAACTCCTGTATTAGTCCTCAAGAGTGTTGACAAAGCAAATGTTTTTGAAAGTTGTTTTTGAAAGGTGTAGGTGTAAAAAGTTTGTTTTGATCAAGCATCTAACAGTTATCTACTTGTACTCGAAAAAGTTCATTCTTTTCCTCCTATCCTTTAGACAGTGTTATCCTACTATTAATGAGTAGGTAGTCCTATCGTTGGATGTATGAGGAACAATCAAAGGGAAGTTTTTATAGTCACAAAGGCAACTGGGCAAGAAGCTTTAGTAACTACCCTAAGGTTCTAAGATCATATTTTTACCGAGGCAACGTTCAAGGGGTCATTGAGGGACTTATGATCTTTTTGAACAAAAGGGTAGCCACTAAAACCTCTCACGTTTCAAGAGTAGTGACTATTTTTCCGAAGGCAACCAAAGTGGGCGTACCCTAGAGGTGTATATGTGCAAGTATGTTATGTTACAGTTATTTTTGTCTTTTTTGTTAGGTTTGCTAGCGTTTGCTAGCGTTTGATTTTAGTCTTTTCCATACAATCCTATTATTCATACATCTAGCAGTTAATATGAAAAACAGTAAAAAATGAAGAAAGTAAGGGTCCAACGCTATTACAACCAAATCTAAAGACATGAAAAATGTAAAAACAAAGAACAAAATAAAGAAGAGAAATGAATTATTTGATCCGGGCCATGGACTCCTTCGATTCACTCTTCTTTTTCCTTCTTTCGATTAGGCTTAAGGGTTGATGTGAGCAAGCTTCGATTTACACCCTTTCCCGCCTCCTTCGACTGAGTTTGGGAATGATATAGGCAACCTTCGATTGCAGCATTCTCTACTTCTTTCGATTGAGTCAGGGAGTGGGCATGAGGAACCTTCGACTGCAAACTCCTCTACTTCTTTCAATTTAGATTATAAAGTAACATGGACCTATAAAGCAGCATGAATGTATATCCTTCGTTCACACTCTTTTTGTCTTTCGTTTGAATCTGTACAGGTTAGTTCCAACATGAAAAGCAAACAAACCAAAAGGGAAGAAATGAAGAACATAACTAAGAGGCTATCTACATATTATGCTGAAACGAAAAGTAAGTAAAAGGTTATTTACATGTCATGCTGAAACGAAAGATGCAAGGTCAAGGAGACTTACCTTGCTTAAAACTAAAACTTGCATGGGGGACTAAAGTTGCTGGATGCTCTTGGATTCAAAAGGATAGAGGCAAGTGTGGTGTGATCTTGCTGATTTTTGAGAGTTTTTGGTGTGCTTGTCTTAGGCTATCTATGCGTGTAAGGCAATATATGTGTATGGTTCCTGGTCTTATGTCTCCAATGTGTTTGCGCATGTATGTGGTCTCCCCCCCTTTTTTTCCGTGTGCTTTAGGCCTGTATTTATAGGGATGTGAGGGGACAAGAGGGCGAAGAAATAAACATCCATTAAATTGGTGTTTTAAGGAGATAAACATCACTTTGAATATTTTGCCAAAGACATGGTTTCTTGTCCCTTTTTGAATTTTCAATGAACCTAGACACATTTGACTTTCGAATTCTCTCCTTAGAATGACTCTAATTTCCTCCTTCGAATGGCTCTGATTTCCTCCTTCGAATGGCTCTGATTCAGCTCCTTCGAATGGCTCTGATTCCCTCCTTCGAATGGCTCTGACTAAGCTCCTTCTATGGAATCCAACCATATCAATTCAAATTTCTCAGATCTTTGATGATTCTGAAATCAGAGTTTTCCCTTATCAGAGTTTCTTTAATTAAGTCAATATCTGCATCAATTTGAAATTTCCAGAATTCTCTTTGTTAGAGCATTTGTCTTTTTTGATGAAACTGGATTCGAATCTGTTCAGAGCTTCCTTCATCAGGGCTTCTTCGAAAGCCCCTCAGATCTTTTCTTTTCGATTGACTCTGGATCTTGATTTGATTTCTACAAAGTCTCAATATTCTAGATTTTTTGATTAGCACCTAAGTTCACTCTCTTCGATTTCTTTGACACTACTGAACTAGCCCAATCGAAAGGCTTTAATCTAGCCAGTCAAAGCTTCCTTTGGCAGGAATATGCTTGTGCAGGAGTTTTGGGCTTTGCAGCATACAGGATTTTAGCTAGCAAGCATCTTGGACTAAGACTTATCACAAAGAAAACTTGTTTTCAATAGTCATGTGTCCTTCGAATGGACACATGAATGCTTCTTCGAAGGGACCACATGAATGCGCCTTTGAAGGGACTATCATCCGTGTTGAAGTGTGGAAAACTGTTTCAAAGGGGACCATTGCCAAGTCGAAGCTGGCACAAAGGCAGTCAATGCCTTATGGGTCGAATGAAGCTTTTTTCCTGGTGGATTGAAGGAAAATATGAAGGGGTCTTGGCCTTGTGTGCTGAAGGAAAGCTGAGGAGGGGGCCTTTTCCTTGTGAAACCAAGGAAAGCATGAAGAAGATTTGTGAAATAAGCTTGATCGAAGGAGATTCAGTGAACAATAGAAGCTTGTATGCAGGAGTTTGCTGCTGGTGAATCGAAGCAAACTTATAGGGGATTCTTGCTTTGTGCGCTGAAGGCACGCACAGAGGGAGTATTTTCCTAGTGCGCTGAAGGCACGCACAAAGGGAACTGCTGGAATGATACTCGTGGACCAAAGCTTGCTCGAAGGGAAACGATTACACAATCGAAGCTGATGGGCCAATGCTTGGTCGAAGGGTTTTGGGAGCCCAGTCAAAGCTTGTTGTTATGCCAATCGAAGGTCATTGTTTAACTGCCAATTGAAAGACACTTTTCTAACATTCAAAAATTTCATTTTCTTTAAGCAATTGTTTGTAACCAACCATGTAGGAGACAATCTTGGAAAACATGAGAGGGAAATTTTTTGGGTACAACAACTTCCCCTGTTCAATCTTCTTAAACTTGAAGATGTAGATTGGCTTGTCTGCCTTTCGTGATCTGAAGGTGGAAGATGATTGAACACTAGAGTGCCCAGAAATTTGCGCTCGCTTGAAGTAACACTGATTGTTGATGATGGCGGGAATGGGATTACAGATGCCATTTAGATAAGATGACATAGAGTTTTCGGAGATGGGCTTATAGATGCCATCCGAAGTAGATACGGACTTTATAAGAGGTCTTTTGTGGAGATTCCTGATCCTGCTGTCTGAGGAGGACTCCGCTGGGGAATGTTGATTTCTGTTTGGGTAATAGAGTCTAGGAGTTGTAGTTGTCCATTAATCTATTGGGAGTTATTTCTTGACTGGGGAGATGAAAGTTAACGGTTATGTGGTTGAAATTCAGGCTTCATAGTGACTTGCTAAGGATAATGAAGTTGTTGGTTATCTAGTCGTATTCCAGGCTTCACAGTGACTTACCGAGGTATATGAAATTAACTGTTATCTGGTCGGTTTCCAGGCTTCGTAGTAATTTACTTAAGGTCAAACTGTTATCTGGTAGAAATCCAGGCTTCGTAGTGACTTAGACGAAAGGATGAAGTTTATTTCTATCTGGTCGGATTCCAGGCTTCACAACGACTTACTGAAATTAATCTATCATCTGGTCAGATTCCATGCT
The DNA here is from genome assembly GCA_948472305.1 of Vicia faba. NCBI lineage: Eukaryota > Viridiplantae > Streptophyta > Magnoliopsida > Fabales > Fabaceae > Vicia > Vicia faba. The sequence continues at coordinate 116,884,472 of OX451738.1, read as the reverse complement.
TCGTAGAATATGAAGTTAACCTATTATGTGGTCATATTCCAGGCTTCACAACAACTTAGATGAAGTGAACTACTATCTGGTCAGATTCCAGGCTTTGTAGCAACTTAATCTGTCATCTGGTCAAAATTCAGGCTTCGCAGTAACTTAAACTGATATCTGGTAGAAATCCAGGCTTCACAGTAATTGAAGAAGTTAACTGTTATCTGGTTGTATTCCAGGCTTCGCAGCAACTTAAACTGTTATCTAGTCGAAATTTTGGCTTCACAGTAATTGAAGAAGTTAACTGTTATCTGGTCGTATTCCAGGCTTCGCAGCAACTTAAATTGTTATCTGGTCAAAATCCAGGCTTCATAGTAATTGAAGAAGTTAACTGTTATCTGGTTGTATTCCATGCTTCGTAACAACTTAAACTGTTATCTGGTCGAAATCCAGGCCTAATAGTAATTGAAGAAGTTAACTGTTATCTGGTCGTATTTCAGGCTTCACAGCAACTTAAACTGTTATCTGGTCGAAATCAAGGCTTCACAGTAATTGAAGATGTGAACTACTATCTGGTCGGATTCCAAGCTTCGTAGCAACTTAAACTGTTATCTGGTCGAAATCCAGGATTCACATTAATTGAATAAGTTAATTGTTATCTAGTCGTATTCCAGGCATCCCAGCAACTTAAACTGTTATCTGGTTGAAATCCCGGCTTCATAGTAATTGAAGAAGTTAACTGTTATATGGTCGTATTCCAGGCTTCGCAGCAACTTAAACTGTTATTTGGTCGAAATTCAGGCTTCACAGTAATTGAAGAAGTGAACTACTATCTGGTCGGATTCCAGGCTTCATAGCAACTTAAACTGTTATCTGGTCAAAATCTAGGCTTCACAGTAATTGAAGAAGTGAACTACTATCTGGTTGGATTACAGGCTTCGTAGTAACTTAAACTGTTATCTAGTCGGATTCCAGGCTTCATAGTGTTGTAAATTGTATTTGATGTTAACTACTATCTGGTCAGACTCGGGTTTCGTAGTGATTAATGAGTTGTTACTTCAGATGGTTATCATGTCTTGTTTCAGGGATTAATCTGGAACTTGTTGAAAGTCGGTCACTGAGATAGTTGTCCTGGCTGGTTTCAGGTATTAATCTCTGACTTGAGAGATAAAGATAGTTTTCCTGGCTTGTTACAAGTGTTAATCTTTAATCTCCTCATGTAGATAGTTCTCTTGGCTTATTTCAGGTGTTAATCTACAATCAGCTATCCATAGATAGTTTTCCTGGCTTATTACAGGTATTAATCTGGGACTTGCTTTGTTGGTCATATAGATAGTTTCCCTGTCCGGTTTTGGGCATTAATCTATGGCCTACTGTATTTGTTGGTAAACCCGTCTTGCTTCAAGAGTTCATACCATTTGGTCGTGTAGATAGTTTTCCCGTCTGGTTTCGGGCATTAATCTTTGACCTGTTGTATAAGTTGATAGTGTTTGTATTTCTACAAACTCAACCTAGAAAGATAAAGTCAGTTTCATGTGATGTCATGATGTATGAATTGCATGATGCTCTCAAAATAAATGAGATTGTGATATATGCATTTGTGCTGCATATGCTATGATGTTTGTAGAAATGATGTATCAATGCAATGTGTGAACGTATCAGTTGTTCCATTGTTGTATTGTTGAATTAGGGAAAATAAATCCATGATTGTTGCTCCGTGAACTGAACTGTTTCTTAGAAGATAGTATGGAATAAGTATCAGGATGACACCCATCTCTGAAGCATACCTGAACCGTTTCTAGAAGATGATTTGAATAAGTATCAGGATGAAATCTGTCTCTGGATCGTATATGCACCGTGTTGAAATATTTAGAATGTTTTCCGATGGGGATTCTTGTTTTGTCGTTTTGAGAATAAATTCGTTGGATAATCCTGAGAATCTTGGCAACTTCACTGGGAAATTCTTAGATGTTGGAGCAATAGTTTGAGATTCTTGCTCTGCCGAGGGTATGAGAACACCTGACATTGATAGGCTGCATGTTAAGAACACGGCAGTGACCTTGTAGTAGAAAGCCCTTGCATCTGTACTTGCTGGATAAGGTATCTACTGGGATTTTATAGATGGTTTGACTGTTATCCCCACTCTTGGAGTCCTTGGTGAATGCAAATCAGAGTAATAAACCTTCTATTGATAGACAAGTGACGAGATGACGGGACGTAGTCGTACACTTAAATCCCTAACTTTTGCCTGGAATATCCTTTCAGATTTTCAGTCCATCGGGATACCCCTTTTTGCCCAAGCCGCCTTTTCAGGTTTTTGACTTGTCGAGTGTACAGTTTTTTCATATGTATATCCCTAATTTTTTCCCGAACCCTTTTGGTTTGCCGTGATGCCCTTATTTTTGCCTAGGCAAGTCAACCTAGCGGGTCTGTGTTCATGCGTAGTATTTTCCGACTATATCCACGTTCATCGGGTACAGAGAATTGTCATTGTCCTTAGTAGTAAGTGTTGCCACACTGCCAGAAGATGTTTTCTTGATCGTACATGATTCGTTGCTGGAATTCATGTCCAATTCCCTAAGTATTTCAAGTAGAGATTTTCCCCTGGCTCTTTGGAACTTTTGAGAAATTCCTCGAATCTTTGGCTTGACTTCCCCCAGATTAGCTGGACACCATGTTATTCCCCTTGATTATGAAAGGCTTGTCACTGGAATGTCTTTCCCTTTGAAGTGATTATGTCCACTGAGAGAATTTATGTTCGTCGAATATCCATCGTGCGAATTTCTCTTCTGTTTAACAAATAGTCATATGCAAACAATGGTATTTGAAGAATGCAAAGCTTATGTCTGTCTTGAAGTTTGAAAATTCATTTTTAGTAAAACAAACAAATTTTGTGAGAGTGTGATATCAGCTCAGGATTTATAGAGAACCCTATAGGAGTCAGGATACCTTTTGTAACATTATGCTTTCAAACTAACCCATGCTTCAGTTAGGAATTTTATGGGTTGTATCGTGGGCTGTTTCACGGTTTTAAGAAACAAAGGATAAAGGCTCAAATTTTATTTGTACCCAACCCGTTCTTCATGATGTTCTTCAATCCTATGCGTAGCTAATTGTGCGTTTAGATCCTAATTAAGTCTGGAATCTTTACTCTGATACTTGGTGATGGTTCAAAAATTGAACGTTTGTTTGAGAAGGCAGTCATTTTTGTAACCTTTTCTTTTTTGTTGAGGATTTGTAGGACCTCTTTTTTGATTTTGTTATCCCTACTTTTGCCTGAACTATTTCTTTTATGTTTACAGTCAGTGGGATGCCCCAGTTTTTTTCTTAAGTCTCCTTCATAGGTTTTGACTTAGCGGGAATTTATTTTGAGAGATAACGACTGCCGACTTTAATGATTATGCGGAACCATCACCATCTTCTGATTTGGAAGGACGTCTTTGATTCCATTCATTATGTATGAAGTGGAATATTGCGACTGAATGTGCATCTAAATTAACTGAGAAAACTACCCTGCCCCAGGTTATGATTAAGGGTTTTAATTTATGTGAAAATAAAAAATCCTACTTCTTAGGCTCAAAGGGGTTGACTAGGGATTATCTTCCTTATAACTCCATTGTTTAGGATTTGAAACAATGCCTGTACATCATCAGCGGGGTCTTGTTCAAAAGCATACTATAGAGATTGTGGTATCGTTTTTGTCATCCTCCCTCTAAAGGCTTTGAGCTTTTAATCAAGAGTTGAATATCACGAAAGGAAGTAAAAACACAGTTTGAATATAATGAACATGAAATAATTCAAGACCAACATATGCAATGCATTTATCAAATAACAAAGTTTGATATGAATAAATGTTCGAACAATCAAAAGAAAATTACAAATTGAGAATTCAAATGAACAAAAAGCCTCTTTGTCTGGATTTGTCACTTCAGATGGTGTACCTTTGAGTGATAGCAGAAGAATTCAGCTTGACCATCTTGTGTAAACTCCAACAATCCTTTGACGATCAAGTCTTGAATCTTATTTCTCAATGTCCAACAGTTATTAGTGTCATGTCCAGGACTGTTGGAGTGATATGCACACATTGCATTTGTATTGTACATTGGGGAAGCAGTGTTGGAAGTCTGAGGATGATCCTTCAACGCAATCCGCTTGGCCTCCAACACGTGTTACAATGCTTGAGCCAATGACATGTTGATTTCGGTAAAGCGTATTTTACATGTATTCCGCTTACGCTGATTACCTTGTCGTTGTTGGAGAGGTTGTGACGTAACAACAATTTGGAAAGGTCTACTCTCCACCAAGCCAACTTCTTGTCTCATTAGGGGTTGATTAATTACTTGATCCACAGTCTCGACTGTTTGTTTCATACAGTTGCATCCGTCTTGATGAAGTTTTTCGATAAGGGCTCTCAGCTCTTCTTGTCCCCGGGCTAGGCTTTGGATAAGAGCCATCTTCCCCAGCATATGGATTCTCATCGCTTCTATCTCATCTTGCAGTTGTTCCAACTGTTCATCCTTGTTGTCTTCAAGACTTTTCTTGGCCAAGTTCCCAGTGAGGAGTGCCTTCAAGTTTTCATGCCCGTTGGATAAGTTTAGGAACATTTCCTAGAATTGGGGATCTTGAGTTTAGAAATCTCTGTCATTCTGTTTGAGAGCCATTTTCCTTTTACTGAGATAAACAACGAAGGGATAAGAAGCTTGTCCGGAGAATACCTATTATGCAATGACATGTATGATATGTAAATGTTTTCAAGGATCTCGTGGGTTAAACAAGAAAATGTCAGAAATTGAATTTTGACTGCAGCTTTTACAGAAGAACATCGTAACGTTAAAGGTCCTTCTACGATAGTCAAGCTCACCGTGTCAAGTAAATATGCTATGATGTAACATGACAGGACCAAAGTCACCTTCAGAACTAGAGTTAACAATACGAACAAAGTCACCAACTGTACCTGTAAGAAAATCATCCCTCCCTCACAGGTAAAGACTAGGTTAGGGTAAGGCAAGGGTAACTCAGAAATCATGGGTTCTCCTAAAAGTAAAATCATCGCAACACAGACGTGCATGATGAAAGTACCTTCACTTGAACCTCATCTGAGCATGGTATATGACATGACTTCATTAATCGGACCATGTCCTATAGTCATCATGCCACCACTTTATTCCTTGTGTCCTAGTACACTTTGTCCTGGGTACTGGACCTTTTACCTCAAAATGTATCACCCCAACCCTACAACATAACAGCAGTATCCAGAGTATAGAAAATGATAAAATGAAATGCATGAGAGCATATATTAAATGCATATAAATAAATAAAGCGGGAAAGCAATAAACACATAAACACCTAAGAAAAGAAACATACACAAGCTAGGACTGACTTGCTAAGGATGGACCAACAATAGGTCAATCTGTCCCCAGTGAAGTCGCCAGCTATAACAGCCGGTAAAAGTCATCGAAGATAAAATTCAATAAAGAGGTGAAATCATGGTCTTGCGACCATAGAGATCGAGTAAGGAAGTCAATTATGCGGGGGAAAGGTATTAGCACCTCACACGTCTGTAGAACTCTACAGGATCCAGTTATGTTTGTTCTGATATAAGGGTGTGTAAATCTAGGTCAAAAGCTTAAGAGCTAAAAAGATATAAGAGGGGGGATGCATGCAAAAGAAAAGAAAAAACAATGAAGGGAAAATAAAAATTATGCTCCTTTCGACCCTACCCCAATGCATACATATCCCTTTTAAGGAATCAGAGCATCCATGGTTCGGCTTCAAAAGTTTCTTGTTGGTTTGTATTTTTTAATGAACAATATTAATTTCGCCTTTTGCTGCAACTCGGCCTTTGGAGACTTACGCGTCAGCACAGAAGTGAATAAACATGTTCTTTTGAAAAGAGTTTGAAACAAAAGCTCGAAGGCAAAAAGAGTTTGTATTGGTTGGTGTTTTTGTTGTGGATGACAACTAGTTGATCTCAAGAGAACGATATTAGCCACTTCTTCACTTATTCATGAAATAAATCTTTGAGATTTGAACCATACCAAAGCTTAGAATGGAAAAGTAATAAGATCGAAAAGAAACCCGCTTATCATCTCCCATGCTCAACAAAGGTATAATTCTCATCAGTAATTTTTAAGTGTTTTAAAGGTTTCCAGAAAAAGAAGTTTTTGTTTTAATGCAAATGCAAAGGAGAAAGAAAAGTCTAAGGGGAGACTAGCAACATAACCCTAAAGTTATTGTGCAATATTGACCCTATAGTTGAGGATGGAAGGGGGGAGTATCTACCTAATATTAGCATACATGGATATGAGCCTAAGGTCTATTCAACTTAAACTTTAGGAAAGATTGATTTGAAGATCCTATGGGGAGTATACAAGAGGTGGGTCTAACAAAGAAGAGAAAAGAGATGACCTAGCTTCAAGATCATTCAACAATACTAAACAAAACAAGGGATGGAAATCTTAAACACACCAAGAGAGGTGGATAAGAAATACTCAAGGTTGAATGGGAGAGAAAGGTATTAGAGGTATAAGAAAATGAAGAAAAAAAAGAATCAATCCTTAAACTATGCACAAGTATAAGGTAAAACCCTAATACACTCCCTAACCAATATTTGTTGAAAAATGGACGAAAAATTATAAAAATTTAGCCAATTAAAACCTATCTTTATAAAGGCTTTGTAAAAGTCAGAAACATGATTATTATTCCTTGGATTAATTTGAGGGGTTAGAAATGATTAGGTATTTCCAAGATTAGTTAATAAGAGGGTTAAGCTAGAGAGTCTTAGAATAATATTTGTGAAAAAAATATAAAATCAAAAGTTAAAATTTAACAAAAATTATTTTTGTTATTTTAACTCATTCAAGGAAATTAAACATATTTTCTTTGATTTTTACAAGTAAAAGAAATTAGGCTTTAAAATGCTTCTTAAGACCTAAGCAAGAAGAAAGGTTAAAAAACCAAAATTAATTTCTAAAATTAGAAAGGAAATAAAATTGGATTGTAAATTCAATTATAAAATCATTGAAAATTAAATTAATGCCTAAAAATCAGTAAGATATTTTTATAGATTTTTATTGTTGAAGAAAGATATTAGAAGAAAATTATTTGCACAATATGGCAAAAAAAGTAAAGAAAATGATATTATTAAAGATTAATTTTATTTTCTTATCACAAATTTTTATAAAATCAAACAAAAATTATTTTCATGAAGTGCTCTCAAAATGGAACCTAATATATTTTTTTTGGGGTTTTTTAGATTAGTACAAACTGAAAATAAAATTCTAAAAGTTAAATGGTGAGGAAAACCCTAATTTGATTAATTGCATTATTTAATTTTCTAAAAAAATGATAAAAGGAAATAAAAATCAGAATATGAAAATATAGTAAAAAATAAGCCTAATATATATTTTTTTTGATAATTTTTGAGTAAGAGAAAATATTAAAACAAAAATAAGAAAAAGCAATTAAAAATGTATTAAAAATAAAAAATAATAAAATCAGTTACACCTGTTAAAATCAAAACAAATTGTAAAAGATATTTAAATCATGTTCAATTAGCACACACCACGTAGTCGACCCTGCCATTGAACCATGCCCTAACACACTTCTTCAGTTTTTCATGCTTATTTTAGATCAATATTCCTCTTTCAATTTTTGATGAAAACACACGAAATTGTGATCAAAATAAAGATCTCGTTGAGTAGATCGACATAGTATAAAATATTTTCAAAAATTATGTACGAATTAAAGAGAAAAACGCGCATGAAAATCACTGAAGTCAATATATCATGAACATGTAAAAACAAGATTTAACCAAGCTACTTCAGATCGATCGAATTCTCTTGTTTCTCCACCAAATTCAAATATCCAAACATCAAAGTTCATCATAAAAATGCAAGGAATAAGATTATACTATTAGTTTCGTCAACTATCGCAAGATCAAAACAAAAATTGATCATGAAATCACTGTGTCAAGCAGTTTAAACAAGAGTTGCAAAGCACGATTCAAGCATCAAAATGGATGCAAACACTCATCAGATCTAAGATTTGTCCAGCTACACTATCATACATAGTCTACATCTTAAAATGCAAGTACGAATTCAGATTGAAGTTCATGAATCACTTACCTTGAATGAGTGAAAAATAAATTCACTTTAGGCCTCTGAAGTTGCAAGAAGATTCAATGAACCTTATTCTCTTACTTCAAATGCGATGTAGCTATGGAGGAATTGGAGTTTCGAGCGAAGCTTTCAAGAGAAAACTTGAAGAAGACAAAATATTTTTTTTTGGAAAGGAAATGAACTCCGAGTATGATTTTCAGAGCTTTCGTATGAGTTTTTTTCAAGCCTTTTTTTGAAGTGTGAATAAGGAGGAGCTTTATATAGAGCAATGAAGTGTGTTGAAGAATTTTTGCAAAGGGGCATGACAGTCTTTTGTAGTTTTAGAGCCGTTGGAAATGATTTTCTTGCTTCATTTTATGTTGCTTCTAAATGAACTAATGGTCATTTTAGAAATAGGTGAGGGAAGCATGAATGACGACCTAACTTATACAGGCACATGGGGGGAATATATTGATCACAGGCCAACAAATTGATCAACCCACTTTCTTTTCCAATTTTCTCTTAATTTGTTCGTGTGATTCCCTTGCTTAAGAGGCATTTGGAAAGCTCTTTTAATGTAGATAATTATTGAGTTTTGAATTATTAAAATTGATTCCGAGAAGTGAGAGATATTTCAATGAGAAATTTGGAAAAAACAGCCGAGCAAGCCAGGGCGCACGCGTGTGCATGGACATGCATGGCTTGCCAGAAATGCCACTTTGAGGTCTTCCCTTTGATTGACTATATCTTACTCAATAATGGCTCAACTAATGTGATTCAAAGAGCTAAATGAAATTCATATAACAATCTTCAACATGCTTCTTTCCAATTTTTTAATTGATACTTGAATCAAAAGAAATTCAATCATGAAAATGGCACACCAGTTGTTGGTGGAAATGCCTTGCTTAATATATTTGTAACTTGTTATTTTTTTCCAGCTTTGTGCCTTCACCTTCTAAGCTCCATATCTAACAAATAATTCACTTTTGGGACTTGAACACACATTGACAATCTTGTAGGTTTTTTCTCAAGCTTTCCAAGCATATAGAGTTTGTCTTCATTAGATAAAAAATGAGAAAGTTATAGATATCCAAAGTTCAATACTATGCAGACTTTAGGACTTAGCAATTTTTCTAAATGTCCAAATAACTTCTTGAACAAGTTATCTCTATTTTTATCTTTTTTCTTGATTTTATGACAACAATGATAATAAAATATAAAAATAGGATACTTGAATTGATGGTTGACCAAAAGTCCACTTGGTCAATTGAAATTTGGTTGACACTTGGTCAAAATGACTATTTTGCCCCTTTTGATCAATTGAACTTCTTTTATCCAAAATTGGAACCAAATATTTCAATAATAGATGCTTATCAACATGTAGAGAGGAATGGAATTAAGTCTTACCCAAAAACTTAGAGATTTCCTAATTAAAATCAAAACCCTAATCTTAAACTCTATATGTTAGGAGATAATGACCAACCTTCAAAACCCTCATTCTCCTGGACAAATTGAGAAATTCTTTGAACAAATATGTCTTATATGATGATGAGAAGGTAATTCTTCACACACTTGACTTTTACAAGCCTTAAACTCTTCAAATGATCAAAACCCTAATTTTGAGATATGAATAATAGAAATGTAATTCTTCCCCAAACTTTGCAAATTTTCAACTTCTAATGATCATATGGGACAAACGAGATGTCTTGCAATACAAGAAACCTTTATAGATTAAGAGAGTTTAAAGATTGAATACATGAGATCCTCTTTTGCACTTATTTGACCAATAAAACATCTTCTATGGCTTGTAGAAGAAATTAGGAACCAAGATACCCTAATCCTTACCATGAGAATGTATGAATATGTATGACGAAGCATAAGCCATGTAACTAAAAATGAAGAGGGAAAATTTTGGGGTGCAACAAATATGCATATGGTACCAACTCAATAAATGGTTCCCCGTTTGAACCGAGTCCCGCACCAAACCCTGATAACCCACACCGAGCTCCAAGTCCCAACATCCCATACCGAACCTGTGAACTCATCTCTTTAACAACAACATTGACTTCTGATTTAGGTCATACAAGTCAATTCAACTTAGAAACAACTACAACATTTAAGGTCATCACCGACCATTAACCATATACATTGACAACAACGTAATAATATCTTACTGAATTATTATTCAACAACCACCAATAATCAACAACAATAACATAATTATACTTATATAACATCAAGTATTCCATAATACACATAGAAATTCCTCATAACATCATCAAAAAATTCACATATATTCATCATTCGTCAAATCGTTTATAAAATTGATTAAAATTATTTTAATCATTGATTAACATCAAACTATCATCTAACACTACCCAGAAGTAACCAACAGTCCATAAAAGTCAAAATAATTAAAAACTGTAATTTAATATAAATGGATAGATCATCTATGCACCTTTCACGTTTATGATGCCATGGGCGTCATAGGCATGATGCCCGTCATCAGCATCTAAAACCAACCCGTCACCACTGTGACATTCTACTTCAGGACACATGACTGGGAACCATGACGGCCTACCAATTTTTGATCCCCCAATATATCATACATATTATAATATGTTCATAACACATGATTTCATCCATTTTAACACACTAAAACCCAAATCCTCTAAAATCTTATCCATCCTAAAGCCTTTAAAAGCTCATCAATGGTGGACATAACATAAAACAAAAAATTACACCCTCTAAGGTACACAAAGTTCATCATGAAAAACAGATTATAACATCAATGAATCAATAATTTCTAGATTCATATAGTAATACAATGAAACATTCAAAATCATACCAAACTTATTGGAGGTTAAGGACTCCTCAAGTCTTCCTTTCATGCATATACCCGTTTATTGAATAATTTTCCTCCTTACCTGGTTATCCTAGCAAAATTTGAATGATTTTGTTTTTACGTTCTTCTCTCCCTCATCCTTTAGCCTCTCCTTGCACTTTCTCTTGCCCTAGCCTTTTCTCTGTTTTTCTACGTACTATGAAAACTCCTTCTAAACTCTCAACTTCTTATAATAACCAAAATTATTAATTTGGATTCCCCTTTTCTACCCTTACTTCCTCACCATATTCTAACTTGCCCTTTCTTCTTTTATTTTAATTTTAATCTTATTATTTTAATCTTAATAAAATAATAAAATAATAAAATAATAAAATATAGTAATAATATACTACTCCTCTCCTTATTTTATTTAACTACTATATTATTATTATCCATACACCCTCACATACTCACTACACCCCACTTAGCATAAAATAATTAATCACTTATTTCAAATAAAACAAGTAAAGTCATATAACCATACAATGTAATATGAATAAATAATTAAACAAAAATTGGGGTGTTACAAGTTTAGCCTGGTGGTAAAATCTCTCCTTGGTTAGAGGCTGTCTTGGTGGTAAACAATATATTTTTTGGTTTGAAAGCCTCCGTAATTAAAACTTCGTGCTTGGTTGGGAATTTGGCCATTATAAAACTCCAGTCCTTTTGTAAGGAGGTTCGTGGGAAAATTGTGTCAAAATCTCACATCATAGTAGAAACTCTCAAGAAGTGACTTTTGAGGATAAGAGTAAGCCAAATCATTAAGTCAAAACTCTATAAATCTTAGGTGCATTTTTCTCTTTCTTTATCTCTTTAAATTTTAGTTATTTATTTCTGGTACATTTACTTCTCTTTAGTTTACCTTATTTTGTTGCTTCTTTCTTACTTGCTTTACAAAGAAGTTATAAACTCTAATTTTGTCAATGATTTTTATTTAAAAATGGTTTTTCAAACCCACACAATTCACCCCTTCTTGTGTTTAGAGTCACTTGCCCAACAAAGAGATCCGTGATGAATTTGATATACCTAAGGAAGAAGAGACCAACTCAGTGTCATTATTTCTAATTGAATTATTAAAAAATTTAAACATCTCCTTCTTCAAACATATCTGACCCAATTTCCCTGTTCTAAGTTCTGAAGCTTTCCAGCATCCGTTCCACAAACAGGGGTGTAATACGATGGGAGAACTGACTTGGTTTTGCATTTTATTGCAAACATTGCAGATAGCAAGAGTCACCACCAGATTTTGTTTTATCCAATAAGGAATGGGTGAAAAGAACAGGAAAGACCTCGATAGATTTTAAGTTCGGGGGGTAGATTATGAAAAGGGAAGGTGTTAGCACCCTTTTCATCTGTATTTATCTACGGGCTCTTAATCACTTAACTCACTTTTTGAAAGTTTATTTGTGTTGTGTGTTTGAAGATATTTTGAAAACGCCAATGTAAGGCGAGCTTTGTAATAACTCTTATATCGGTCGTCAAGAGTTTATACAAAGCATTTGTTTGAAAATATTTTTAAAGTGTTTGTGAAAATGTTTTATTTTGAGCAAAAGATTAAGATTATCTACCCACTCAAGATTGTTCTAGTAATTTTCCTCATTTAGATAGTGTTATCCATACCAAGAGTTAGTAGGAAGCCCTATCCTAGGATGTGAATGGATAGGCAAGGGTCATTGTATAGTCATCGAAGGCAACTAGTAAGAACGCTTTAGCAATTTTCATAGGGGACTAGATCATTTATTGAAAGGCAACATCGAAAGGGTCATCGAGGGATTATGATCTTTGTATCGAGGGACTTTGCTAAAGCGTCCCCATATTCGAGGGACATGACTGTTTTCCGAAGGAAACAAGGGAGATTACCCTAGAGGTGCGAGTGTGCGAGGTGTGTTGTATTCAGTTATTTTAGTCTTTGAAGTTAGGTTTTTCTAACAATTTGTTTTAATCTTTCCATACAATCCTAATTACTAAGAAGTAATATCAAATATAGCAAACAATAAAGGTACGGAAAGTAAAGGCAGGAATGTAAACCCTAAACTATTAAAATGCTTCGGGATAAATACATAATAGTAAAGCGGAAAAGAAAAACCCTAAGCTATTACAACCCGTAAACAGTTACATAATAATGAAAAAGCGGCAAAAATAAACTACGCTATTTACAATTGCAAAAATAAAATAAGTATAAGACATATGAAAAAGAAAATGTTTTTGGAGGTTTTTTTATGGAAAAAAAAAGGTTTTTGATGATTAATTAAATAAACAGTCTAATTAATTTTAATTTAAAAAGATGATTAATTAAATTAATTAAAAAAGGTTAATGATAAAAAAACCTAAAACCTAATTAGTTTTAGGGTTTACAAAAAAAAACAATTATTTTAGGTTTGTAAAAAAGGGTTTGTGGTTTTATGCTTAGGTGAAATTAGGGTTTCCCTCTTGACTTTATTTCTTAAAGAATGTATTTTGGTGGACTGTTTTACTCCAGTTTATTTATGATTTGAATCTTTGATCCTCAGCAATATTATTACTTTGAATTTCTACAAGCTTCGAGCTTTGGTTTGAGAATGTGCATTTATTTTGCACGAGAAGACTTTATCTCCTCAGCAGGAATATATTGGCATTTCCCCAGGAAGTCATGATTCATTCCCCAGGAGGTCATATTTCATTCCCCAGGAATTCATATTTCTTTCCCCGAAAATCATTTTTATAATCCTCCCTATAACGGCAAGTAGCATGTCTCTTTATTTGAGCAACTTATACTTCCCTGTAAAAGTCAACGTTACTTTTTTTACTATCTTCTCTATGAGTAGATAGTTTGCAGTTCGTTGTCAAATTACTCCAGTGGATGGCAAGTCTTTTCGATATCACAGAGACAGTTCATTGTGAAATCTTTGCAAGTAGCAGGTGTCTTTATTTGAGACAACTTATATATTACCCTTTCCAGGCGGAATGCCTTGGTTAAAGAAGAAGTTGAGACCCGTTCTAGGTGAAACACCGGAATTCTGGGAAAACTTGTTATTTTTTTTCTACCCTCAGTGAACGACGATGCTATAATATTTTTCCTTCTACCTTCAGTGAAAGTTGGTAGTTCACCATCAGTGAAAGTTGGTAGTTCACCATCAGTGAAAGTTGGTGATTGTTATCTTTTTGCTACCCTCAGTGAATGTTGGTAGTTCATCGTCAGTGAACGGAGATGCTATGATACTTTTCCTTCTACCTTTAGTGAAATTTGGTAGTTCACCACCATTGAAAGTTGGTGATTGTTATATTTTTGCTACCTTCAGTGAACGTTTGTAGTTCATCGTCAGTGAACAGCGATGCTATGATATTTTTCCTTCTACCTTCAGTGAAAGTTGGTGGTTCACCATTAAAGAAAGTTGGTGATTGTTATCTTTTTTCTACCCTCAATGAACGTTGGTAGTTCATCATCAGTGAACGGTGGTTCTATGATATTTTTCCTTCTTCCTTCAGTGAAAGTTTTTAGATCACCATCAGTGAAAGTTGGTGATTGTTATCTTTTTGCTACACTCAGTGAATGTTGGTAGTTCATCATTAGTGAACGATGGTGCTATGATATTTTTCCTTCTTCCTTCAGTGAAAGTTGTTAGATCACCATCAGTGAAAGGTGGTGATTGTTATCTTTTTGCTACCCTTTATGAACGTTGGTAGTTCATCATCCGTGAACGGCAGTGCTATGATATTTCTTACCTTTCTACCATCAGTGAAAGTTGGTAGTTCATCGTCAATGAACGTTGATGATTTTTTCTCTCTACCTTCAGTAAACTTTTGTAACTCACTGTCAATGAATGTCGGTGTTGTTACTTCTTTTCTCTTTCTACCTTCAGTGAACGTTGGTAGTTTTTTCCTTCAGCAAAAGTTGTTGTATCTTTTGACCTTTTACAATCCTCTATGAGTCGGGTATTTTTGATTCACCAGTGATTTATTTTCCTGGTTAGGTTTCTCTTTTGATACTTATTTCCTTTGCTACATCCCCATTGGTGTTTTGCGTTCCTTTGAAGTTTTTTCATACTCATAAGCATTACATGGCATCTTAGGGCCAAAAATAGGGTTTGTTTTATATTTAAGTATCTTCGATCGCGTCTACACGAAGATTTTTAACCTTCGTATCTCCGGATAGAAGAAACTTAAATAAGGGAAGTTGTTGTTCCCCAATTTTTGCCCTTAAGATCCCTTCATCATACCATAATGATTATATCACAACAAGATCACATTAGGGTTTTTGGTTCTCCTCCCAATCTTTAGCTTTGCTCTTTAAGGAAACACCAAGCACCTTTAATTGTTTTTCTTTTGTGATCATGCATGTTTTGTTTTTACTTTCCTTTTAATTAATAAAATGCAATGTTGGTTTGTCTTACTTGTTAATAATGTAGGTAAAGGAAATGTGGCTTAGCAAGTTAATCCATTGGCTCATGAGTTTATTTCCATGCCCTAGTCAATAAAGATTGAGAAGTTCAAACCTCACCATTGAAGTTATTTTGGAAGAAATGGCATGGAAAGGTTTATCTTGGTTCACCACATTTAAAAGTTATCAAGATTGATTCAAAGGTACAAGGGGTTGATTGAAGAAGTTGTCATGTTTGGACAAGGCTTTGTTCCCATTGGTCAAAAGTGCATATTTCTCTGAATTCTAAAGATATGGTAGTTGTTTTGGTGGATATGAGTTCGCATTATCATCCTCAACAACTTCTATTTACAAAGCAAAAGTGTTGGTACAAGAAGGTTGTTCAAAATTGTCAAAGTTCCTCAAAGCATTTTCTTGATCTAAGAACTAGGGTTTTGAACTTCAAAGAAGTATATCTTGCTCATATTTTTGTTTTTTTGAGTGATTCCAAAGACATCCTTCTCTTCAAAGGGTTATTAACAAATAAATTCAAAAGTTTCAAGGAGTTTTCATGTGGAAGAAGCTTGATGGTGAAGAAAGATTACAAGTCCTCAAGATGAACCCCCAATTTCTCATGTGTGGCTTCAAATGATCATAACTTGGTCAATTTTTTACCACCTTGATCCCACTCTTTTTCCAGAATGATCTTGAGGATGTGAACATTATTCCTTCTTTTATGTGCAAAGTTAGAAAATGGATGGAAGATGCCCTAAGGATATAAAAGATTATAGGTCATTTCATGATTTTTTTTGCCAACTTCAACAATTCATAACTCTCTCAATTTTTGGAGATTTTGAATGGTTCATGTTTCAAAATGTCATTCAAGAGGTCTATTTAATGCCATCTTTTTTGGTCAAGGGCAAATTCAAAGTGGAAGGCCATGTTTGGATGCAAAACATTATAGGTCACTTTTGAAGAAAAACTTGAAATATTTCTAAGTGTGGAAAGTCAACTTCTTTTTCCCAACTTTGACTCATTGCAACTTTCAGCTCAAACATCCGTTTGATTCCATTCTTTTCCCATTTCAAAGCTTGTAATATCATCTTTATAAAGCATCAAGAATCATGCCCCAGAAGTGAACTTCCAAAAGTGATTAGCACAGAAAAACACGCGTTTTGGATGAGTTTTGATCAATATAGAAGTCACACTTTTCTTGTTTGAAACTTCACACGATTTCCCTCCAAACTTCATCATTTCACACGCTTGAACATTCCATTTGATTCCTTATAAATAGAGGGTCATCCCTCATTCATTTCCTCCAGCTTGAACAGCCAGAATCACCCTGCCAAACTTTTTCCATAACTCATTTTTTCTGCAACTTCGAAATCAGTGTTCAAGCCTTTTTCAATCCAATTTTTCTACCAATTCACCTTCCTTGATCTTCCCTGAAACTAACCATACAATCATCTTTAAGAATCGTGACCTATATTGATCCATAGAAGTCCAGTTTCAGAGCTCTGCAACTCAACTTTAATAGGTAGATTTCTCCATCAATTCTTCAAAACTTTGATATCATTGTGAAGCTCTCATTGCCCTGGTTCTAGTCACAACACTTGCTTTTATCTAGAAACACATTTTTACCATGAAATTTCAAATCCCTTTTCAAAACTTTCCTTCCAAATTTCTTGAGCTACAGTTTATATAAATTTGTCGCGAAGGTTTGGTTGTCTTCGTCTTGAAGAGACGAAGCGAATGACATAGATCTCGTGCTCTAATTTTACAGATTGAGCTACCTGGTTTTGGGAATGGCTAGAGGTTGAAGATGATGAGCGTGTCATCTTCCAACCAATGATGGTGTTCCATTTGTATTTTTTGAATTTCTGATTTTACATTTGATTCAATGCTTTATTCACTAATGACCATGATATGCACAGTGCGCCAGATCCCTTGGATTTGATTACTAACGCGTTTTGACTCTCATCCAATGGTCCACATATTTTTGACTTTATTTTTTATTTCTTGTTTTTATATTTAATTGCTTTAAACTTCAAAAAATTATAGAAAATTCATTTTAAGTCCAAAAAATCTGAAAAAATTATGAAAAATATTTTTGATTTTTCTCTTTCTGATTTTCATTTTTTCACAATTTCATTTTGTGTTTTGATATTTTATTATAAATTTTAACTTTATTTGATTTGTTTTAAATGTTTAAAAATACTTTTATGCATTTTTAAATTCTGAAAAAATTATGGAATGATCCAATGATATTGTATCAAATATTGGTGACCTCATTTATTTTTATTTCAAACTTTGTTATTTTTTTATCATTTTTGGTTTATTTTACTCATTTATTTTAATTTTAAAAATAGTTTCTGACTTTAAAAAAATACCAATAAACTTATAAAAATATTTTAATTCATTTCTGATTTTTCTATGGTCTTACTTTATATTTCTTGATTAATTTGAACATAGTTGATATTTTTATCTTTTATTTCTATTTTAAAACATTTTAAAACCTTATTTAATATATGTATTAAATGCAATATTATTTTGTGATTATTTTCTGGCTGATCTTGGGTTGAATTTTTTATCATGAACTTTATTAACATCATTATATCCACGCTGTTGAGTCTAACTCCACAAAAATGGATGGATGATTTTAATAATAGTTTGATTAAATTTTAATTCAAATGTGGTTTGTATCTTTCCCACCCCTCTTCATCTTATCCCTTTCTTATTGCACTAAGTGTTATTGGAGAATGATCTCTATATCATGTCTCAAAACATATGGTGAATAGATTGCTATTGACCGGCCTCAAAATAGGTGCGACTTCTGTATAAGTCCACTTACGATTTCTTAACATAGCGCTAAATTTTGTCCCGATTCGAATAAATGATCATTCGTGGCCCAAACCTATGTTTGCAAGCCCAAGTATGTTGATTTCATCTCTTTGATCCAATAACCTTGAGATTCATTGTGTGGAGGCTTTGGTTCTACTAATCCTCTAATGGATCTACAACACTTTTCTTCAACGCGGATCACTTAAACATCATTGATCATTAAATGATACTTTTGAGGATTCCAAATAGATGACATACTTGACAAAAAGCAAATACAACTTGTTGTGTGGAGGCTTTGGTTCTACCAATTCTCTAATGAGTTCCAAATGCAACTTTCAAGATGGTCATCCAACTAACCGTTAATTATTAAATTGTTTTTACTTTATGCTTTTATTTTTATGTTGTATGTACCATTAACTTTAAGCATTACATTTCATGCCATTTTTATTTTTCTCACTTGAGCATTTATATTCTTGTTATTTTTATTTTGCTCACTTGAGCTTTTATTTTATTTTTTAAGACACCTAATAATCAACATGAATCATAAAAAGCTTTAACGATATTTGGACTATTTGGTTACTATCCTTGGAATTATGGAGTATTGGACTTCTTGGACTTAGGATTAGAAACCTAGGCATATTTTGGAGACCTTGTGATCTTAATTGATATTTTGTCTGGAGTTATTGAGGTTTACCTCAAGACATTGGGTTGTTTGTTTGTTTTGTATGCAGGTTATTATGATTACATACATTGTTTGTAATCTGGAATTCACCCGTATACAACTGTTACTCTGCCCAATTTTTGTGAAGACTTAATACATTTGAAGTTTGGTTCTCTCAAGAGACGTAGTATCTTTGCTTGTTTGGTTTCAATCCAAAGAATGAGAATTCTATCTTGACTCATAATGTCAAGTATTGGCTTCTTGTTGGTTAGATGGTTCTTATCCCTAGATTTTACCTTATGCTTTAAGATAGTCTCTTCTTCTCCTCCCATTTGCTTTAATTTCAAAAATCTCCTCCCTCCTTTTGAAAACTCTTCTTGTTTTTTAAACTTGAACCACTTTCATAATAAAATTGGACCTAGGTCCATGCATTTTCAAAAACCTTTTCATGAATAAACCTCAATAACCTTAATAATACCTTGACATTTTTTTGTGAGAAGACTAAAAGTCAATCAATCTCATTTCAAACATTTTTTCCACTTTCGCTTTTTATTTTAAAAACTTTTCTCAAAAGATTAGACTCTTGTCAATCCTTGTAGTGATGTAAACAACTATACTTCTACAATATGTAGTGAAGAGAAATATTTTCCACTTGAGTGTTGAGTGAGGCTTTGTTGATTTTAAAATCCAAGTCATATCCTCCACTTTGAGATGATACAAATTCTCCTTTCTCATAATTGTAGGTAGTAAGTATTTTTTCCACACGGACAAAGACGTTATTGTCTTATCTTTTAAAATTAACCAACATACTTGTGTTTTAAAATCTTTTAAAAGGTGAAATACGTGTAGCCTGATCCCCTATTGCACGAAAGGTGGTACGTAGGCACTAAAGGTTCGCAATCGTGGCGGGTGCAAAAATTATAAAAAAATACTTCTTTTCTCACCTCCACCATCTATTTTACATACAATATTTTATAGCCAAAATATTCAGATTTTTTCAAAGAGGTTCTTACGGAGTATCGTAGATGTTTAGGGTGCTAATACCTTCCCTTTGCATAACCAACCCCCTTACCTTTAATCTTTCCCCCTCTTTTTTGGTTATTCACTCTTTTCCCATTCCTTTGGAAATAATAAAGCGCGGTGGCGATTTTTATTTTGATCTGTATAAGTCTAGTCAATCCATGGCTTAGTCTTAAACATTTCTACCGCTACAGTATACATGCAATCACGGTGCAACCCAAATACCACATGGGTAGAGTCTAGAGGGGAGAAATCATTAAGGAGAGTGGATCTTAAACCAGAATTTAAGGCGTGGTACTAGTTTATCAAGCACTCCATCAAGCCTACCACTCACAATGAGACTGTCAACAAGAAAAGGATGGTTATTCTCCATTGTATCACCTCTAGAAATGATGTCAATGTTGGAAGAATAATCATGCAAGAAAGCCAAATGTGTGCCAAGAAGAAAGATGGGATGCTGTATTTCCCATGTCTGATCACCACTCTACATTCCAATCAAGAAGTGAAGGGAAACACAACTGATAAAGTCTCCAACCCAAAAGCTGGTTTTGATAGAAATAGTCTACAAATGTTGATTAAACCAGAGGCAAGAAAGAGAGAGGAGACATGATGAAAGTCGTCAGGAGGAGACTTCAATTTCGAAATTCCCAATTTAACATGGGAAGTGTTGCTGCAAATGTACAAGGATCAAAGAGACTATTATTGGTTTCAGAAGGAAAGATATGAGTGGGAGTTTAAGGTGTAAAGAATAATGGATAATGATGTATCAACCCCTAAATTCCCTTACCATATATTGGGCATAGAGGAAGAAGAAGAAGAGCCTTGGTGAATGATGAAGATGAAGGGGAGAAAATTAAGTGAAATGGTAAGAAGGTGATGGAGTATGAGCCTGTTGTTGTGAGAGATCCTTGCACGTCCACTCAAGGCGTGCCTATGAACGACTCACCTAAAAAGAAAAATAAGAAAACCAAGGGAGAAGCACCAGCCAAGAAGGTGGTGCTAAAGAAAAAGATTTTGGAAGAAGAATATGTGGTGGAGGATGAATCTGAATCAAATGATGATGAGACTTTAAACAATATGATCAAACAATCAGCCAAGGACAACAAGGAGTTTCGAGCAGAAGTGCCTGAAAAGGAAAAATCTAAGGCTACAAAGAAGAGCGCTGAGGAAGTTGTGAAGGAGCTAGAGGAGGAGCCAACTGAAGAAGTTGTGAGGGAAAAAGTGAAGGAGATAGATGAGAAGAAGATGGATGACAAGGAAGAGAAAGAGAAGAATATGGAGGAAGATATTGAGATGAAGGACACAACTGTTGTGACTAAGGAAGGCTCTACTAAAGATAAGGAGGAGGAAAATAATGAAAATGAAACTGAGGTTGTTGTGGATGAAGAAGAGGAAGATCCTAACAAGAAAGATGAAGAAGTAGAGGAGGAGGAAAAAGGAGATCTCTTAATAATTTTGAAAGAATTAAAACAATTTTTGGAGATTCCTAAAGAGTATGATGCTGATATGGCTCTTGTAGTCACCCCAAGAAGGTTAGGGCCCTGCAAAGGCCCACACCCCAAGTTCAGCCAGTAAGATTGCCAAAGGACCAACCCCAGCCAAGACTCCAACATCAGCCAAAGCACCTACAAAGAAGTCCATAGTCAAGACTGCAAATATGAAACACAATCTATGGAGCTTGTCCAGAAGGAGGCTAGGAAGAAAGCTAAACAAGATCCTGCCCAAAAGAAGCCCTACAGGAACAACAACAAGCTTCATACGTAGCTGGTAACCTTAGAGAACAGAGGAACGCCCCATCCCTCTACTGAACAGTGATGACATTATCCTTACTTTATGTATATGGGGGAGTGGTGGCTAGTGTTGTGACTCGACTGAAATCATGTTATCATATCATAATCCTGTTGTTTTAGTGCTATTTTTTATTGGTTGTTTCGGCCATTGCTTAATATTGTTGTTTTGAGTGGCTGCTTGTAACCCTTTTGTTTAATTAATGAATTGTATTTCTTTTAATCATCAATTAGTTTTTGTTATGTGTTGTTAAAAATAAAAAAATAGAATAAGAACAATAAGAAAAAAGTTGAGATACAGTCCCCTTAGAACAGACCATCTGAACAGACATAGGGAAATTTCTATTGGGCCATAATTTTAGGAGACAAAGACTTGAGGAGTATCTATTGCAATAAGTCTCGAGTTACTGACAACTCATGTCGTGAATTTGATAGTCTTGGAAGTAGTCATCCTGTAGGAGAGATTTATTTGTTTTTTTAATAGTTGTGAAGTTTAGTTGGGGTGGTAAATATTTTTGTTATAAGGACGGGAACACTCCGGGAGCACTGCATTAAAATGAAAATAATTACACAAAGGTGTGTAAGAAGTTTCCAAAGAGCACTTCTCCATTAAAGTTCTTATGCCCGTGTTTAGAGGAATAGCTCCTGTGCCCGAAACTGGAAGAGCAAACCAAGTCGTGTTCCTGTTCCGGAAACTGGAGCAACGATAGTTGTCCCCACCATTGTTAACAAGATTGGACTCATGATTAAGTGAGATCATTTAAGTGAAAGATGGGAAAATACAAAAGACTTTGAATAAATGAAATTGTGGTCCTAGGTGTAGGTTCAAAGAACCAGAAGTCAAAAACCCCCACTAGAGTGGAAGCTAAGGAAAGACAAACAAAAATTTGATATTAGGCTGGCTAACTTAACAGATGAGCTCTATCGTGACAAGGAGTGTTGGTAATCTAAAAAACATACACACGCAATTAAGATTGAGCCTTAGTACTTAGTAGTACCTATTTTTAAGATAGTCCCTAGGATAATAACTATGAGTTTTGTAAGGATGGGATCTGATAAAAGAGGGGGGGTACTTGCTTGAAGTTGTTATGTTTGTCTTTGCCTGTCGCATGACCTGAGGATAGGTAATGATTCAAGTTTGGGGGTGTGTTAACACACATTTTGTGATTTAATTGATGCCTTTAGTATTTTCTATTTTAGTATTCTAATTAGTTTTAAATTTAGTTTCTTGCATTTTATATTTAATTTAATGTTTAGTGTGGAGCACAATAGGTGCTCCCCTTTTTAGCTTTTAATTGTGTTTTTGTGTGATCAAGGGTTAGAAGGGTCAAGCAGAGGCAAGACAGAGTTGGACTACTGTAATTTGTGCAAGCTGGAAATTTAAAGAAGAATTATTAGGCAAGAGAATTTCAATAAGGGAATTTTTTGGACTTAAGGAAAGCGTGGAAGGATAATTAAAGGAGGGAAAACTTGGTGGTACAAAAAAAGAGGATAAAGTTATTCAAATTCAAAAGTTGATGGTGGAGTAGCTAGAAGATAAAAGCAGGTACAACCATACCCTGCTCTAGTCGGACCAGCATCGCCTACGCCTACTACGGATCCTGCCACACGCTACCTTGTCTCCCACTGTTGTCTCCTTTGTACGACTTCCTATTTTGTCTTGCAGTTGTTGATGTTTTGGCGCAATTCCATTTGGGATTGATCAGATGCATAAGAAAAAGCCCATGATCCAATGCAAGATACCAACCCTAACCTTTGGCATGTATAAAGAGAAGCTATATGGAGAGATAGAGAGAGAGAGAGTTATGTTGTTTGAAGAAAATATTCACAAAGAGTTTTATGTGCTTAAATAGTGAAGTGTGAGAGAGTTTTTCTTTCCTCATCCATTCTGGTGCTAACTGATGAACAGTGGCGTAACTGAAGCTGCCTCCTGAAGATTATCTATCTCATGGAGACCTTCAAGTCCTCTCTTAGGGTTATATCTTTTGTCATTTCATTTGTCTAAAGATGTTTATTGTAAGAGCTTTGCTTGCTATTTGTAATTGGCTCATCATGAGCTAAACCCTTTGTAGTTGAGCTTAGTGAAATTAATATTAAATTGTGTTTATGTTATATGTTGTATGGTTAGTGCTTGATTTAACATTGTTGTTTGTTGCAAATCTTGTTTCTTTGACTGATCAACTTAGAAAAAGGTAACAACTTGGTGTTGAGAGAGATCCAACAACAAGCGTACTTCATGAGTAAAAATGGTTGAAAAAGTAGGATAAATATATTTACTTGACCTAGCTTACTTAGATATAAGGAGCTGCAACCATTAAGGAAATCAAATTTATTAAAAGACGTATGCTTGGGTTATAATTTAGGCTTAGAGATTTGTTCCCTTGTCTTTGCATGCTTGTTCTGAATGTTGTAGAAATAAACCACAAGATCATTCTGACCTTTCCTGTCACAACTCCACACAACATCAATACATAAATGCATAAATGATATTAAAGGATCTATGCTCAACTCAATCTTTCTTAATATACTTCATTTCCATTTGCTGTCTCTATAGTTTTGTTATAAGTAACACTGAACTTATCACCACCAACATTATTATTTCTGACTTATGCTTAACTTGAAAGAATATAATTTTACAACTTCAAATCTAAGTAACTTTACTCCATGTGGGTATGATACTCTTATACTTATTACTTTTTGCAATCATAACAGGTATACTTGCAAGTGGTAACAAAAGCAGTGTCCTTCTATAGTCATTAGCAGAACATCGATGCAGTTCAACACAAACTCTCAACGTGAGCTGTTCAAGTAACCTTCAACGATTACATTTTAGCATCTATTTAAGCAAGTTGTTGTATTCATTTTTGAGGTCGCATTTTGTAACATTGTAAGAGAGCACTCAAAGTACCAGGATCTATAGAAACGAGTATGTTCTGAGAAATATACAATTGCGTCCATCTTTAAATTCAAAGCAATTTATTTAAAGTCTTGTTTATCATTTATACCTTGCATTTTATTTATCTACCTTTGTCTTTTAACTTTTTCTTATTATGTTTTTCGTACTTTAATCATTTCAAACACCAAAACACTCTCAAACGTAACACTAATTCTAGGACTTTTGTATTCAGTCATGTAAGAAAGCTTTAATTAAGAGGCTAGAGATTGTTCGCGAGAAACTCCCACGAACAGTACCAAACTCCAAAGCCCCACTTGGCCGTACTCCTCTATTTAAATCCTTGAACAAAAACTCCAAATTTACCAAATATCTTGGAGGATAAACCCTAGGTTTTTCCGGATGAAACCCCCACAATTCTCAACCTAATATTCTCAGTTACACAAAAACCTAATTGGACGTTATCAAACCTCGCCTATATGGAACCCCGATAAAAGATGATTATGTGTTAGTTATAAGTGTGTATGCATAGGTTGGAGGTTGAAGGTAAACAGAAACGATGTTAAGTGTTTATAGTTTCATCAAGTTAGAATAATGCATGAATGATTTATTTATAGTTGTGGAAATTTGTATGCAAATAGGTAATTTTTGGAATTAAAAAGAATTGAAAAATTGACCCAAACAAATAGTATGTGCCAGCCTGAAAAGGCTTACATGACGGCCTATTAGAAACAAAAGCTACATGATTCATTAATGAGTTACATGTGCCACCCTGAAAGTTGTATGTGCCGACACATATAACTGAAACTTATAGTATGTTCTGGCCTGAAGACTACATGTATCGGCCTGTTCAAAACATAAGCTACATGCTTCATTTGTGTAGAAAACGAATATTGATGTTTTTGGCCAATTTCAAGATGGTTTTGAATGATTCCTAAGACCTCGATTGCAAGAGGTGCACCATATGACATAGAGATACCGTTGAATATACATAAATGCTAAGTTTTCCTATTTTTGACATCATGCAAAACATCTAATAATGGAGTTGCACTCGTATACTCCCCCTTTTTATGATGGAAAAACTTGCGACGAGAAACTTTATGTTGCTATCGAATACTCACCCTGACTTTGTACTTCCCAACTTCATCTTGCATATGCTTCTCCCCCTTTGTCAACATCAAAAAGAAAGATTAAAATCGTTAAAAGTATCATAGTTCAACGCAAATACTAATATATCACTCAAAGACATTTTTGCATAGAAGATAAACAATCACATATCCCCATATATATATATATATATGTAATGATGCAAAATTAATAAATAACTATCATGAAAAATAACCAAACATGTAATTCAATGCATGAATAATAATGAATGTGATGCAAGAGAAAACTTTTAAAGTTGCTTCTATAGTGTCACGATTACGTAACACAACACAACGTAACTCCCAATGCCGCACACGCATGTGCCTAGCATGGCGACAAAAATGTCTCCACTAAATCCAAAATGAAAATATTGTCATAACATGTGACCCAACAACAACAATAACCATATATGCAAATAACATACATACATTCAACTCATGTGTGAATACAAGAAATAATAATACCAAAGCATGTTTGTGCAATCAAAAACAAACTTATACAAATGAGAAAGAAGTAATACATAAAGTCATTATAAGCATATAAATTGAAAACATAAAATGGTTGTCAATTGAAATTTTTTTGGAAATGAACATTCATGGGTTTCATCATTTGAGAACATATCAAGCATTTTTAACCAACTAATCCATGTACTAAGAAAAGTCTAACTTTCAAGGAGAAATTTTGAACAACATTACCTCACTCTTGATAGAATATAAGTTGCACTCACATGATGTAAAATACTCAAATAAAGTGTTAGAGAAAAAGTATAAGAGTGCAAACAACATAATAAAGATTAAGCAATATTAAAGACATCAATAATCCCCAATTCTCCACGTATGTTGATAAATGGTTCGGATGCAAGAGGTTTAGTGAAAATGTTGGGAAGTTGATTTTTACTATCAACATGCTCAAACACAACATCCCATTTTTCAACGTGATCGTGAAGGAAATGGTGATGTATCTCAATATGTTACGTCCGAGAATATAATCCTGGATTTTTGGTAAGGTTAATGGAACTAGTGTTGTCGCACATGATAGGAATACGTGAGAGTTTTAAATTTAAATCAAACAATTGTTGCTTAAACCGCCAAATTTGAGCACAAAAACTACCAGGGACTGCGTATTCTTCCTCGATCGTTGACAAAGCCATGAAAACTTTCTTTTTACTATGCCAACTAACCAAGGAATTTGAAAACATGTGACAAGTTCCACTAGTACCTTTCTTATCTAATTTGCATCCAAAAAAATTAGAATTAGAGTAACCAACCAAACTATAATCGCTTCCCTTAGAACACCAAAACCCATATTTAGAATGTGCTTGACCACTTTTAAATGCGATTCATTGGGAGCCGATTGGTATCAGGCACACATGTAAAAACTAAACATAATACCGGGCATAAATGCCATTAGATATAGAATAGATCCTATCATACCTCTATACTTCTTGATATCTACATCCTTACCCTTTTCATCTCTATCCAAATTGTCATTTATTGTCACATGAGTGTAAATTTTCTTTGCATCGTCCATGCCGAATCATTTTAGTAATTCGAGACAATACTTTGTTTGACATTCAAATGTTCCTTCCTTGAGGTGCTTTATTTGAAGTCCGAGAAAGTAATTTAACTCTGCACGAGACTCATTTCAAACTCTCTCGGCATAAGCTTAGCGAACTCCTAGACAAGTTGCATGTTAGTAGAACCAAATATGATATAACATCAAATGTGTTAGGTTTGATGTTTAATGAAGTTAAACATGCTCATGTAAACAATAGTGTTCATAAAGAATAAAGAAAAAGGAATACATGAAAATATAATATGATAAGGTCATTATAAGTATATAAATTGATAAGTCACCATAATTATCAGTTAAGAATTATATATATATATATATATATATATCATAGACCAAGTATGTCATTGTGATCGGTGGATCTGGAACTGACTGTTTAACGCTGGTTCGCGAAATGTCGCGGAAGCAAGAGTCGCCACCGTCTTTTATTTTCTCCAACATGGACAGGACAAAAGCACAGCAAAATTCCTTATGAGCTAGTTTCTCGGTTCGGGAGGTAGATTTATAGAAAGGGAAGGTGTTAGCACCCTTTCTATCCATGGTTATCCATGGGCTCTTAGATACTTGCTCATTTGTGTTTTCAAAATGTTTGCTTTTCAAGTGTGAGTGGGTTTGAAAAAGTTTCTTTGAAAGATTTCTGAATAACTCTTGTATTAGTCCTCAAGAGTGTTTGAAAAATTGTTTTGAAAGCTTTTTGAAAAGTGTCGGTGTGAAAAGATTTTTGATTTGTTTTTGAATAGAGCAAGTATCTATGAGTCATCTACCTACCCTAAGGAATTAGGCTGTGTAAATGTCCTTAAGGTAGTTCCATCCCACCATTGAGAGGTAGGTAGCACCACCGTTGGAGGTGTTCGGGTCAATTCGTTTGTAGGGACAGTGTGGTCACCAGAGCAACAGTAGGACACCTTAGAAGCTACCCTTATGCCATTGATCCTTTTTAATTCCGAGGCAACCGTTTCGAGGCAACTTGTTTTGAGGCAACGGGATCAATGGACATAAGGACTTACTAAGACGTCCTATACTCGACGACCACGTTTCGAAGGCAAGGCAACAGTGAGGCGTACCCTTAGAGTGGTGTGTGAATTTGTGTGTTATTTTCAGTTTAACCATTATCTTTAATCATGCATTATGGTGAGCTACGCTTGTTTTTATTTTAGGATGCATTCTTTCATACAAGTTAACAGTTAAGGGAGTGCGGAAAGTAAATTGCGGAAATGTAAATCCTAACTATTACAAGGCGCGAGTCTATACATCGCCAAAGACAAAAACCCGTTTTGGTAAATATGTACGAGAAATTAAATAAAGCGGTAAAAACCTATTTAACTATTACATATCTGGAGACAGTTACATAAATAATAAAAATAAAAAATAGATGTGCGCGAAAGAATTAAATCGGGAAGTCTTTAGGGTGTTGACCCTTTTAAGAAAAGAAATGAATTTTTTTGTCCTTTTTTGTGATTAAATGAAATTAAAATTAATAACTAATCTAATTAATTAATTAATTAAGAAAATATTTTTTTGTTTTTTATGTTTCTTTTATGAAATAAAATAGAAAAAGAAATAAAATTCTAGGTTATCCTAAATCTAAATTTATTTTAATTATTAAAAAGAATGTTAAAATGGCCTAATTAAAAAAACTAATTCAATTATTTATTTACAAAATAAAAATAATAATAATAATAAAAGTGTTAATTCTATATTTTTTTTGGTTTTTTATGAAAATGTTAGTTGATTAATTGTGTTAATAAAAAAGGGTTAAAAATAATAGGAAATGATAAAAACAAATAAATAATAAAAAAGAAGGAAGTGAAAACCAAGGGGGTGTGGGCCAAATATGAGGGCATGATACTGAATCTGGGCCCATTAAGGCAAAGGCCTCGTTGACTTTTCCTGCTTGCGTGTGCATCCATTGACTGAAGCATATGGTAAGCCTCTTTTGTGGCCTTTGGATATGCCTTGAAGACACCTGGCTTGTTGGATCTGTGAGGCCTATGATGAACCTTCCTTGGAGCGCTGCACAGGAAAGTCAAATGAAAAATAATATGGGAATTGTGAGGGGACCTGGGAATCGAACCCAGGTCCCAAGGGTGGCATGGCACGTTCCCAACCACTGAGGCATTCAACACAATCGTTAGTATTATGGAAAAGAAAATTTATATAGAAAAACTGCATTATATGCCAGCAAACAAAAAACACGCGCGCGGAATTTGAACACACCAACGCCTGCTTGCCACGTCTGTCATCTTCAAGCTTTCCTGCAAATGTAAAATTACATAGCGGGGGTTTTAAACCCCCCCAAAACACAAGCCTGCAAATAATAGCGAATAGCTCATGCTTGAACATAAATTGAGCGCGAGGTCATGGTTATGTTCGTTTGGATGTCACGATTCCAATGGTATACGTTTGGTTGTCCAATTTTTCCTTATGGGGAAAGCCCCAATTTGGAGCTAGCTTTTGACAATGGTGGATCCTGATACACGCATCATTAGTTCAATCAAATGCTACCAATAGCTTCAGAATGTTAAAATGAGTATAAATCAATTCAAAAAGAATGTTAAAAGCGCATGGAAATGGAGTTTTGATTTTCACATATTGGACAAACCGTGGGGTGTCGTGGGGATGATTCTTTGTGCGTTTGGATTGGTTTTTGATTGCAAAAGCTTCCTTGGGATACCAGGAATGTTTTTGGATTGGAATGGAGGCTTGAGAGGCGCTACAACTAGGTTTTCAGTTTCTCTTTTTTTCTTTGAAATTTTCAAAAGTGTATGGCCGTTTTGGAGCTTTTTAGGTCGTGCCCCCACTTGTGATGGCTTGCATACAGGTTATGTAATGTGTTTCAATCAGAATTAAGGCCAATAACACAATGCATTCATGTTTGAGATTTGCTATGAACTCCATTAAAACACTTTCCATTTTTGTGCCAAAATTTGAATTCTTGCTTGATTTAGCCCTTTGCACGAATTTGGAATGGTCATGATGGTGTATAAAAGCATTTCAATACAAAATATGCCCTTTAATTAATTTTCTTGATTTTTATTTGATTTTAAAAGATTTAAAATGAATTAAATCAAATAAAATTAAATAAAAATGGAAAAATTAATTTTAAATCTTGAAATAATTTGTGGGACACGTGGGAAGCATGGCCAAGCTGAAACAAGTGGAAAAAGTGGGCCCCTTTTGTCAAAAAATGAAGTTTCAAGGATAATTGACTTTGGCCATTTCACAAAAATTTCCCAACTTCTCTAATGCATATCTTGCTCAATTTTGAAGCTATAAACATATTCTTGGACATTTTGGAAAGGTCTTGAAGTCCTCTAACCAATGTCTTTGGTCCCATGTCATTTTGAGTTACCAATCTCAAGTTATGGTCTTTGACTTAAAGTCCCTTTTTGTTGACTTTTGAAAATGACCTATAATGTTGAAATTGATAACTTTTTGTGAGAGCATTTCTTGGACTTGGAATGTGAAGATGAGTTGTAGGAAATGTCTTCCCCTTCAAGATGAGCATTGGATGGGATTTTTCTGATGAACCATGAAAAAGTTATGCCTTGGTCAAGTTACAGTTGACTTTTCAGCTGTCCAAAAATAGAAACTTTTGCATCTTAATGATTTTTGAGCCATGCTTTGAGAATCATGATCAAGACTTGATCAAATGATGATTGTGGCTTCAAAATAAGATGTTGACCAAAAATTTTGACTTTTGACTGTCAAATGACCATTTTACCCCTGCAGTTGACTGTGAAGCATTTAGGGTTTTTGACTGTGCAACTTGACCTTGTGAGCCTTGAAACTTGGCATGTAGGTGCTTGACAATGTGTATGAGCATATGGGACTTGATTGAGCCCTTGAAAACCTCAACTTCCTTGCAGGAACCAAAACCCTAATTTGACTGGCTTAGGAGGATGGTTGACTGTGTAGCCCTTGAGTAGACTTTGAACCATTTGAGGAGGATGTTTGCCAAAACTTTGAAGAATATGGGAGGGCAAATTTTGGGGTACAACAATTTCCCCTGTTCAATCTTCTTAGACCTGAGGATGTAGATTGGCTTGTGTGCCTTTCGTGATCCGAGGGTAGAAGATGATTGAACACTAGAGTGCCTAGAAATTTGCACTCACATAGTTGAGTATCAGCAGTGTGATGGCGGGAATGGGCTTACAGATGCCATTTGGAAAGATGATGGATAGGGGGATGGGCTTATAGATGCCATCTGGAGATGTGAAAGAACCTTGTCGGGAATGGGCTTATAGATGCCATCTAGAACTGAAATGGGAGGATGGGCTTATAGATGCCATCTAGGTGTCGATCGCGTAAGAGATTCCTTAGCGAGAACTTGCGTACCTGAGAAAGAAAGATAATTACCTGGCCTGTTACAGGTGTTGATCTTCGAACTCTTTATGTAGATGTGCCCTGGCTGGATACAGGAATCGAATCTGGTAATGTAGTCGTCAACAAATACACCCTGGCAAGATACAGGAATCGGATCTTCGAACTCTTCAGACGTGCCCTGGCAGGATACAGGAATCGAGTCTGGTAATGTAGTCGTCAACAGATACACCCTGGCAAGATACAGGAATCGGATCTTCGAACTCTTCAGAAGTGCCCTGGCAGGATACAGGAATCGAGTCTGGTAATGTAGTAGTCAACAGATACACCCTGGCAAGATACAGGAATAGGATCTTCGAACTCTTCAAACGTGCCCTGGCAGGATACAGGAATCGAGTCTGGTAATGTAGTCGTCAACAGATACACCCTGGCAAGATACAGGAATCGGATCTTCGAACTCTTCAGACGTGCCCTGGCAAGATACAGGAATCGAGTCTGGTAATGTTAGTCGTCAACAGATACACCCTGGCAAGATACAGGAATCGGATCTTCAAACTCTTCAGACGTGCCCTGGAAGGATACAGGAATTGAGTCTGGTAATGTAGTCGTCAATAGATACACCCTGGCAAGATACAGGAATCGGATCCTCAAACTCTTCAGACGTGCCCTGGCAGGATACAGGAATCGAGTCTGGAACTTCAAAAGGTTTTTGTTGATAATGATGTGATGAATGAATCAGGGACGGTTACTACCTCAACGGGACGATAAGAGAACCTTTGGGCGACTTCAACCTCAGCAGAATGATGAGAGAATCTTAGGCGTCTTCAACCTCAGCAGGATGATGAGAGAATCTTAGGCGACTTCAACCTCAGCAGAATGATGAGAGAATTTTTGGCGACTTCAACATCAGCAGAATGATGAGAGAATCTTTGGCGACTTCAACCTCAGCAGGATGGTGAGAGAATCTTAGGCGACTTCAACCTCAGCAGAATGATGAGAGAATCTTGGGCGACTTCAACCTCAGCAGAATGATGAGAGAATCTTAGGCGACTTCAACCTCAGTAGAATGATGAGAGAATCTTAGGCGACTTCAACCTCAGAAGAATGATGAGAGAATCTTAGGCGACTTCAACCTCAGCAGAATGATGAGAGAATCTTTGGCGACTTCAACCTCAGCAGAATGATGAGAGAATCTTAGGCGACTTCAACCTCAGCAGAATGATGAGAGAATCTTAGGCGACTTCAACCTCAGCAGAATGATGAGAGAATCTTAGGCGACTTCAACCTCAGCAGAATGATGAGAGAATCTTAGGCGACTTCAACCTCAGCAGAATGATGAGAGAATCTTTGGCGACTTCAACCTCAGCAGAATGATGAGAGAATCTTAGGCGATTTCAACCTCAGAAGAATGATGAGAGAATCTTAGGCGACTTCAACCTCAGCAGAATGATGAGAGAATCTTAGACGTCATCTACCTCAAACGGTAAAGACTTTTATCTATTGATCGTTCTCTCCTGAAAAAGTAACGAGTTAGTTGTATGCAATGTCATAATGTATGAATTGCCTGATTTTAAGATGTTCTCAAAAATAAATGAGATTGGGGTGATATGATGCGTGCATGCATGTATCATAATGTATGACAATGTGATGTTTATGAATGCATTTTCGTCTAGGAAAATGAATCCTTTGACGAATGCCGGGAAGTTTGTTGAATCCTGGGCTAATGTTGAAGAGAGTTCTTCGTTTCCGCTGGGGATGATGATTGCAAGAATAAACCGGTAAGAGAAGATGACTCCGTTGGGGAATAAACTTGTTGGAGAGATTACTCTGCGGGGGATCTACTCTGTAGGGAGAGATACTTCGCTGAGGTTTTGATGATAACTCCGTTGGGGATACCATTGACGAGCTTTGTTGGAAGATCTGATGAACTCCGCTGGGGATAGGAAGACTTCGCCGAGGACGATCTTTCCGTGGCCATTAGCTGAGGATAACCCAGTTATATCCTGGTAGGGAAATAACCTTTGAATAAAATCCGGGAGACGCGTTCGTGCTTTGCAGGGGTAAGCTTCCAGAATCTACTGGGGATAAGCTTCCTGCTGGGGAGATGGATTCCACTTTCCTGGGGAAACTTTTGGACTGGACTCTCCTGGGGAAATTTTTGAGATGTACTGGGGATAATCCAACTTCCTTAAGGCTGATTGAGTAGGCTAACTCTGCTTGGGGAGTTGTGTTGCTGACTTGCTGGAAGTATTGTGCCTTCTCTGCTCGGGGGGAGTATGGCTGAACCTTGTCTCATTCTGTGGGAAATTAGGGTATCTTGGTCATTCTTCAGCTGAACTTGTCTTGGTACCTTGATGGCAGAGCAACTAGATCGCTTAGACAACTCATTATTGCCCCAGTTTCAGTGGGAGAAGGCACCTGTGGGGGTAATTGACAAATCTTTTGGTAGACAGGTGACGAGATGCCAGGACATAGTCGTATGCTTTGATCCCTAATTTTTTCCTGGACCGCCCTTTTGGGTTTTTAGTCCACCGGGATACTCTTTTTTGACCAAGCCGCCTTTTCAGGTTTTCGACTTGCCGGGTGTACAGATTTTTTTCATTTCATCCCTTATTTTTGCCCGAACCCTTTTGGTTCGCCGGGAAGCCCTTATTTTTGCCTAGGTGTGTCAACCTAGCGGGTCTTTGATTATGCGCAGTATTCTTTCGACTATGTCCACGTTCTCAGGATGTAAGGAGTTGCCCCTGTCAATAGCATTGTGTTGCCGTCATACCACCAGAAGATCTTCGTTTGATCGTCCAATGCCCCAAGTGACTCAGACGGAGATTTTCCCCAAGCTGGTTGGCCTTTTGAGAGATTCTCCGAATCTTGACTTAACTGCCCCAGATGATGGACCATGATCATGCCCTACCCCTTGGTTGGGAGTGCTTTTGTTTATCAGATATTCTTCGTGCGAACTTCTATGTTGTTCAAACAAATAATCATATGCAAACAATGTTATATTAAAAATGCAAAGCTTATGTTTGTCTTGAAGTTTTTTTTGAAAATGAATTTTTTCAGTAAAATAAGCAAATTATGTAACATGTGATGTCAACTCAAGATTTTACAGCGAGCCTTAAGGAGTCAGGATACCTTTGTAACAGTATGCTTTCGAATTAACCCATGCTTCAGCTAGGACTTTTGAGGGTTATAACGTGGCCTGGTTCACGGTTTAAGAAACAAAGGATAAAGGCTCAAATTTTATTTGTACCCACCCGCTATTCATGATGTTCTTCAACCTAAACTCAGTTGATCGTGCGTTAGACCTTGTTTGAGTCTTTGCTTTGATATACCGATGATGGTTCGGATATTGACAGTTTATTTTGACCAGGCAGTCAGTTATTTTTTGTTGAGGGTTTGTAGGACCTCTTTCTTTTTTATTTCATTATCCCTGTCTTTTTGC
Organism: Vicia faba; assembly: GCA_948472305.1. Lineage (NCBI taxonomy): Eukaryota > Viridiplantae > Streptophyta > Magnoliopsida > Fabales > Fabaceae > Vicia > Vicia faba. The sequence goes on along the minus strand of OX451738.1, from coordinate 116,849,489 downwards.
CTGAACTGTTTCTTTTTGTGACTACAGTCAGCGGGATGCCCCAGTTTTGTAAGTCTCCTTCATGGGTTTTGACTTATTGGGCTTTTTATTTTGATAGATCATGACTGCCTGTCTTTATGATTATTCGGAACCATCGCCATCTTTTGGTTTGGAAAGACTCCTTTGGTGCCGTTCGTTATGCACTTGGATCAGCTGAGAGAACTACCCTGCCCCAGGTTATGATTAAGGGTTTATATTTTCGAAAAGAAAAAAACTCCTACTTCTTTGGCTCAAAGCGGTTGACGAGGGATTATCTTCCTTATTACTCCAGTGTTTAGGAATTGAAACAATGCCTGTACCTCATCAGCGGGGTCCGTTCAAAAGCATATTGTAGATCGTGGTATCGTTTTCGTCATCCTCCCTCAAGAGGCTTAGAATTTTCAATCAATAGTTGATCATCACAAAAAAATATGAAAACAATTTGCATATAGTGAATACGAAATAATAACTTCAAAACAGACATGTGTAATGCATTAATAAAATAACAACGTTTGACATGAATAAATGTTTGAATAATCAAAGAAAAATACAACTTGAACATTCGAATGAACAAAAGTTTTTTCAATCTCAGGGCTCGTCACTTAGGATGCATTCTTTCATACAAGTTAACAGTTAAGGGAGTGCAGAAAGTAAATTGCGGAAATGTAAAGCCTAACTATTACAAGGCGCGAGTCTATACATCACCAAAAACAAAAACCCGTTTTGGTAAATAAGTACGAGAAATTAAATAAAGCGGTAAAAACTTATTTAACTATTACATATCTGGAGACAGTTACATAAATAATAAAAATAAAAAATAAATGCGCGCGAAAGAATTAAATCGGGAAGTCTTTAGGGTGTTTACCCTTTTAAGAAAAGAAATGAATTTTTTTGTCCTTTTTTGTGATTAAATGAAATTAAAATTAATAACTAATCTAATTAATTAATTAATTAAGAAAATAGTTTTTTTGTTTTTTATGTTTCTTTTATGAAATAAAATAGAAAAAGAAATAAAATTCTAGGTTAACCTAAATCTAAATTTATTTTAATTATTAAAAAGAATGTTAAAATGGCCTAATTAAAAAAACTAATTCAATTATTTATTTACAAAATAAAAATAATAATAATAAAAGTGTTAATTCTATATTTTTTTTGGTTTTTTATGAAAATGTTATTTGATTAATTGTGTTAATAAAAAAGGGTTAAAAATAATAGGAAATGATAAAAACAAATAAATAATAAAAAAGAAGGAAGTGAAAACCAAGGGGGTGTGGGCCAAATAGGAGGGTATGATGCTGAATCTGGGCCATTAAGGCAAAGACCTCGTTGACTTTTCCTGCTTGCGTGTGCATCCATTGACTGAAGCATATGGTAAGCCTCTTTTATGGCCTTTGGATATGCCTTGAAGACACCTGGCTTGTTGGATCTGTGAGGCCTATGATGAACCTTCCTTGGAGCGCTGCACAGGAAAGTCAAATGAAAAATAATATGGGAATTGTGAGGGGACCTGGGAATCGAACCCAGGTCCCAAGGGTGGCATGGCACGTTCCCAACCACTGAGGCATTCAACACAATTGTTAGTATTATGGAAAAGAAAATTTATATAGAAAAACTGCATTATATGCCAGCAAACAAAAAACACGCGCGCGGAATTTGAACACACCAATGCCTGCTTGCCACGTCTGTCATCTTCAAGCTTTCCTTCAAATGTAAAATTACATAGCGGGGGTTTTAAACCCCCCCAAAACACAAGCCTGCAAATAATAGCGAATAGCTCATGCTTGAACATAAATTGAGCGCGAGGTGATGGTTATGTTCGTTTGGATGTCACGATTCCAATGGTATACGTTTGGTTGTCCAATTTTTCCATATGGGGAAAGCCCCAATTTGGAGCTCTGAAAAAACCTAGCTTTTGACAATGGTGGATCCTGATACACGCATCATTAGTTCAATCAAATGCTACCAATAGCTTCAGAATGTTAAAATGAGTATAAATCAATTCAAAAAGAATGTTAAAAGCGCATGGAAATGGAGTTTTGATTTTCACATATTGGACAAACCGTGGGGTGTCATGGGGATGATTCTTTGTGCGTTTGGATTGGTTTTTGATTGCAAAAGGTTCCTTGGGATACCAGGAATGTGTTTGGATTGGAATGGAGGCTTGGGAGGCGCTACAACTAGGTTTTCAGTTTCTCTTTTTTTCTTTGAAATTTTCAAAAGTGTATGGCCGTTTTGGAGCTTTTTAGGTCGTGCCCCCACTTGTGATGGCTTGCATACAGGTTATGTAATGTGTTTCAATCAGAATTAAGGCCAATAACACAATGCATTCATGTTTGAGATTTGCTATGAACTCCATTAAAACACTTTCCATTTTTGTGCCAAAATTTGAATTCTTGCTTGATTTAGCCCTTTGCACGAATTTGGAATGGTCATGATGGTGTATAAAAGCATTTCAATACAAAATATGCCCTTTAATTAATTTTCTTGATTTTTATTTGATTTTAAAAGATTTAAAATGAATTAAATCAAACAAAATTAAATAAAAATGGAAAAATTAATTTTAAATCTTGAAATAATTTGTGGGACACGTGGGAAGCATGGCCAAGCTGAAACAAGTGGAAAAAGTGGGCCCCTTTTCTCAAAAAATGAAGTTTCAAGGATAATTGACTTTGGCCATTTCACAAAGATTTCCCAACTTCTCTAATGCATATCTTGCTCAATTTTGAAGCTATGAACATATTCTTTGACATTTTGGAAAGGTCTTGAAGTCCTCTAACCAATGTCTTTGGTCCCATGTCATTTTGATTTACCAATCTCAAGTTATGGTCTTTGACTTAAAGTCCCTTTTTGTTGACTTTTGAAAATGACCTATAATATTGAAATTGATAACTTTTTGTGAGAGCATTTATTGTACTTGGAACGTGAAGATGAGTTGTAGGAAATGTCTTCCCCTTCAAGATGAGCATTGGATGGGATTTTTCTGATGAACCATGAAAAAGTTATGCCTTGGTCAAGTTGCAGTTGTCTTTTCAGCTGTCCAAAAATAGAAACTTTTGCATCTTGATGATTTTTGAGCCATGCTTTGAGAATCATGATCAAGACTTGATCAAATGATGATTGTGGCTTCAAAATAAGATGTTGACCAAAATTTTTGACTTTTGACTATCAAATGACCATTTTGCCCCTACAGTTGACTATGAAGCATTTAGGGTTTTTAACTATGCAACTTGACCTTGTGAGCCTTGAAACTTGACATTTAGGTGCTTGCCAATGTGTATGAGCATATGGGACTTGATTGAGCCCTTGAAAACCTCAACTTCCTTGCAGGAACCAAAACCCTAATTTGACTGGCTTAGGAGGATGGTTGACTGTGTAGCCCTTGAGTAGACTTTGAACCATTTGAGGAGGATGTTTGCCAAAACTTTGAAGAATATGGGAGGGCAAATTTTGGGGTACAACAGTCATGTACTTATAAAAATCAACAAGTAAAAGAGAGAACTTACTAACAAAGAAAAAATTGAGTCTATACTACCTCTCCGTAAAATATGATGCATGATGCACTTGCATTTCACAAGGAACTCTCGAAATATAATTGAACCAAATGGAAGGTATGTCACAAAAACTTTAGAAAACCTTGATCTTACCACTTTTCCATTTAATAAAGTACCAAAAAGTATAACTTGTGATGAATCCAAGAAGGTCATTGATTTGATGATCATTCATTTTGATTGAACTTTCATCTTTATCCTTTTCATGATAGTTATCTTTCTCCTCCTCATGTTTCACCAATTAAGGTTGATCAATTCCTTCTTCAAAGTCATTGAGTATGTCTCTTGAAGATACACCTACATCATGAAATAAAATACCTTTATTTGAGTATTCTCGGATACAACATTAAAAGAAATTTATGCATATTTTACTAGTTAAACAACACTTATTATTGCTTTCAAGATCACATAATCTATATTGTTGCCACATATACAATATAACCAGTCATCTCACAACTTTGTTAGAAGTAATCGCATTGGAAATAAGATTACCAAGTGTGTTCAAACGATTAATGAGATTTACTATATTTTTCTTCTCATCATTATTCCATAGTGCTTCTGGTTTAGGTGTGACACCACCATCAATAACATGTGTTACCGATGTTGGACCATTTAAAATAGCATCCCACACACCTTTATCATATGAGTTAACATGAATGTGCATACAAGCTTTCCAATAACTATAGTTTTCTCCCGAAAAGATTGAGGCTCTTTTGTAATCCCCTTTAGGTTCGTACACCATTTTCTAATAAGAGTTTCGTAGCATAAAATTAACCAGAGCTCTAATACGCGTTGTTAGACTACAACAACTTAACTAGAAGAGGTGAATAGATCCACAATTAAAAATTAGCTTTCAAAAATATTTATTTAAAATTTATTTGAAAAACAATATTGAGGGAAAGGTTTTTGGCCTAAACGAAAATAGTAGTACACACGAACTTAATTATTGGAAACTTGGATATGCATAAGCCATATGAAATTAAGATAATGATAAAATCAATAAACATAATAATATCTCAATTAACCGTTAAATATTAAACACAACAGTTTCCTATTTCCAATGAAATCAAGTTAAAAACACAGCTTGACAATTTATCAAACACTTATCGCGCGATCGATTTTTCAGACTTTTCTTTGAGTTGTATTGATATGAAAAAGCACTTACAATCAAAGTGATTATAAGTTAATCAACAAAGCAATTTAAAATTTAACAATAAAAGAAAAATCTATACGAATGGATCGAGCAAACAACACATTCAACAAATTACATATAGAAAGTAAATGAGAGTAAGAGATAGATAGATAGATAGAGAGAGAGAGAGAGAGTGACACGAGGATTTGTTTAGGAAGTTTACCAATCTTTCTCACTATAGCTACATCTATCCCTAATTCCATTTTGAAATTGAGATGAATTTCTTACTTTGCAAAAAGTCGATTACAAGAGAAGTGTTTCCAGAGCAACCCTACAAACCCTAACCGTTTGTTGTTGATTCAACCCTTGTCTTCTTTTTATCTTCAACAAGACTAAGAAACAATGGCTACAAATTGATTTATCGAGACTTGCTACTCCCTTGGGTACCAAACCCCAAATCTCTTTCGTTCACGGTCAATTGTAACTATTGAACACAAGCACTTCTAATTTGATTCATCGTTCTCTCGCTACTCCCTTGGGTACCAAACTCCAAAGCTTTCACTTGGCCGCAATCTTCTTTTAAAAGTGTTGAACAAAACCCCTAAATCTAACAAAGATCTTAGAGGAAAAACCCTAGGTTTTTCTGGATGAAACCCCATACAATTCTCAATCCCATATTCTCGGTTACACAAAAACCTAATTGGACGTTATCAAACCTCACCTAGATGACATCCCAACAAAATATGATAATGTGTGATTTATCAGTGTGTATGTATAGGTTAGAGGTTGAAGGTGAAGAGAAATGGTGGTAAGTGTTTATAGTTTCATCAAGTTAGAATGATGCATGAATGATGTATGTATAATTATTGAAATTTGTATGCAAAGAGGTAATTTTCGGAATTAAAAAGAATTGAAAAATTGATCCAAACAAACAGTATGTGTCGGCCTGAAATACAGTTGTGCCGACACATAGAGCTGAAAACAACAGTATGTTCTGGCCTAAAAAGGGTTACGTCTTGGCCTATGTGAAACAGAAGATACAAGCTTCATTATTGAGTTACATGTGTCAGCTTGAAAGTCGTATGTGCTAACATATAAAACTAAAACTTGCAGTATGTGCCAGCCTAAAGACTGCTTGTGTCGGCCTGTTCAAAATAGAATCTACATGCTTCATTATTGAGTTATATGTGTCGACTTGAAAATCGTATGTGTCGGCACATGCATGTGATTTTTGTGTAGAAAACAAATTTTGATGTTTTTGGCCAATATCAGATGGTTTTGAATGATTCCTAAAACCTCTAATGCAAGGGGTACACCATATGACATTGAGATACTGTCCAATATACATAAATGCTATGTTTTCCTAGTTTTAACATCATGCAAAACATCTAATGGTGGAGTTGCACTCACACATGTTGGTTTTTTGTGTTTTGGTATGAAACAGTATGATAAGTTAGCTTATTTATAGTAGTGAGATGATATTATGGACCATACAAATCCCATCTCCTGATAGAGAATGTACCAAAGATGTAACTCTGGAAACACCCTTAATTTTGTATCGAAAATTTATCTCCGGAAACTTCCCTGGTATTAGAAACCAGAAAACAAAATAGAAACATAATCTCTTAATTGTTTGCATGCTGATATTTTTGGCCAAACTACAAAATGATAAATAACTACTTAAATGATCCGAAAACTAATTTTCGCCTGCCAAATGTATAGGTGGTACCACCTTTGAGTTTTTCTTTTTTTGTTCTATTTCAATATTTTTCAACTTGGCGTACTCTTGCATCCTTTCAATAAATTGGTCCGACCAAGTATCAGATTGGACTGTATAATGATTAACCCACTCCGGTGATGTAAGGAATATAGGGCATCCCAGTTTCAAATACACTTGAAAAGATGCAGCAGATTTGAAACCCAACTAAAACAACCAGCTAAACTAATCATCAAGATAAAATCAATGAAGTCGCCATCAAACGTTTTTTATCCGACAGGAAGGGAAATACAAATATCGAGTAAGCTTGAGAAGGGTGAAATCAAGGTCAAACAACCGACAAACTGGGTAAGGGAGTCTGTTACACAAGGGGAAGGTATTAGAACTCCACATGTCCGCAGTACTGTACAATACCCACTCTTGATGTTCTAAACAAAGGGTGTGTTTAAAGTTTATATATAATGTTTGAAGTAAAAAGAAAGAGAGAATGCATGTAGAAGAAAAATAAAGTGTGGGCAAAATAAAGAGATTTTTACAAAGATATACTCGATTAGGCCCCAGTAAAAGCCTCCGCCTAAGTATCCCTTTTAAGGAATCAAAGCAGCTATAGTTTGACTTATTTTTTTAGTTGGTTTGTGTTTCTTAGTAAAACAATGTTAAATTCAATCATTCCACCGCTACTCAACCTTTGGATACTTACGGCCTGTAGTGGAAAGGAACTAACATGCTCTTTTGAAAAACAAAATTGAAAGAAAAGGGGACCCGGAGGTGCAAAAGAGTTTGAATTGGTTGATGTTTTTTACCTTAAAAAAGGATTTGAAAGTTTCTAGATGTTTTATGCATTTGCCAAGAAAAGAGTTATAGTCTTAATGCAAGGATGCAAAAGAAAGAAAAACATCTAAGAGAGACTATCCTAAATCTATCCTTAATGTTATCATACAATGATTGATCCTAAGGTTGAGGATGAAAAGGGAAATCTCTACCCTGTGTTAGCATGCATGGATTACTATCCTAAGATCTAGCTCGAATCGGGAAAGAAACAAGCACATCCTAAGGGAGCATGGTATATACAAACAATTGCTTTGGAAAAAGCATGCAATTAGGGTATACTGACTCAGGGGATGGGGTTATGAAGAGAAAATACTTTAGCTAAGGGGAGCGGATCACCCGAAGCAAATAAGCGGGAGACTGGGATGAAATAAGAAAGAAAAGCATTACTTTAGCTAAGGGGAACGATTCACCCAAGGCAAACAAGCGGGTAGCGAAGTTTCAGCAATGGCCATTGCGAACTCTTGAAAATGTTTAGGGGTTTGATTGCAAAACCCTTTTCCATGTGACCGACTCGATACAAATGAACTGCACAAATTCCAAGCATCAACGTATAACGTGATCTAAGGATGACACAAACAAAATGCGGGGGTCGATTGCGATCCTTTTCCACTCGCCTCCTTTTAAGGATTTATTGGGGTGGGGGAATATGCAAGCATAAATGTAAACACACCTGTAAAATACCTACTTCAAAGGTAGGATTTTAAACAAGCACAAGTAGCACACATATTGCACATAATGCAGAATCGCCCTAAACGGGTCTTTAAATAAACCAGAGGGATTCCTGACATGATTAGAAGTGGAGATCCCCTTCATACATCTCTATTCCTACTTCTCATGGCAAGGAAAGCAGTAAAATCCTTACTTGACATGATCTCTAGAAAGCAATAGGATGCAAAAAGGAATATAGAAGGGAAACGTACCAAACGGATAACAATCTGTAGATGCTAAGAAATAGCAAAGAACCCTGAAAAACTTCGCGAGCTACTATCACCAATAAAGAAAATACCATCAGTCTACACGTCAAAGTATCAAGAAATCAATATCGGAATGTGTAGAGGACACATCTGAATATCAAAATACACCTGCACGAAATACAATTCATACAATGTATGAAATAACAATCACACCATGGAATGTGTAGTGGCCACATCTATGTGATGCCAAGGTACCTGCACAAATTACAATGCATACAATATGCAAAATAATAATCACACGACAAAATATGTAGCTGACACATCAGTGTGATGCCAGGGTACCTACACGAAACAAGATTTATGCAAGAATAATATCATTTGCACATCATACGCAAACTTTCACTAACAAGTGATCACATAAAGCGCTTTTCACACAATAATCATGTTCCTATTAAAGGTTGGAGGCTTAACAATGTACCTTGCAAAGTATTCACAAAAGGAGTTAGAATAAACAAGGAAATATGTGCAAACATGCATTAAAATAAAGCGAAAATCAATATTTTTGTCTGGGTAACTGGTTATCATAACTCAAAAAAGAGGAAAACATTATTGTTTTGAGGTAACTGGTTACCATAAATGGGTAACTGGTTACCATAACTCAAAAAGTTAAGGAAAACACTACTATTTTGAGGTAACCGATTACCATAGTTGGGTAACCAGTTACCGCGTGAAAATCTTTTAAAATTTAGTTATGTGAAAAGAGTGGTAACCAGTTACCATAACCGGGTAACTGATTACCCGCAGGAAGAAAATAGTTTTTTCCAACTTTTTGAGGTTTTGGCTCGTGGCTTAGGCAATTGATCAAACACCAAATCTACATACACTCAACACAAGATTTTGCATAATTCAAGGTCTAGATTCAAACTTACATGCTTGATTAAGATCAACAATTAAACCTCAATGCAAAATCATCAATTTATTTTATCAACTAAGTGTTTTCATAAGAATCAACTTAATTCAATAAGCACTTAATTCAACTATCCAATTCCGGATTTACACATGATAATCAAATTAAAACATAATTCTAGGCTTAGATTTGTATTCTCAATTCAAAATTCAACCTAGATTCAATTTATACTTGATTAAAAAAAGTACTTCTGAAATAATCACTTATTTCAAAAGTGCTTAATTAAAGAAAACACACCAATAGAAGTGAAGAGGAAGCTTAGGTTTTGAGATCGCAACGAAAGGATCAACGAGTGGAGAAGAATTGCTCTTGATCTTTGACTTTCAAATCTTGATCAAATTGTTGTGTTCTTGATGAAAAAGTTGTAGAACATTGATTTGATCCTTGAGAGAATTGAGAAAAAATATTTTTGTGTTTATGAGAATTTGTGAATTATGAGAGATCTCTATTACAAAAAATCATATTTGAGATTATATACATGGGCCTTGGATGTGAAATTAGATTGGGCCTTGACTTGAAAGTGTGAGCCCGACACGACCGTAAAGTGCCACATCATCATTCGTACAGAATATTTAAAAAGTTTCAACATGAAAAATGAAGATAATCAAATTTGTGTCACATTTCCGAATGAACGGGATCAATACAATAAACAACGAGGAAGTTATAAATTTTTGAAGTTTCACTGACACTGTATCAAGCAAAAATAATTTCATGTGCAGCATTTTATTGCGTCATGCACGAAGAAGACCAAAAATAAGAGCCTTCGGGTAACTTTTTACTTTTAGCATCTGAAGATGAGTTCTAGTAGATGAAATTCGTGATCCAGCGCCATTAGACCCAACTCAATACGATAAAAATCATGTGACATATGAACTTTACTGTATCAAGCGTTAATACAAATGAATTTTAGTTCAGCACCAATATGTCTTCAGAAACTCAAAATTCACGGATCGTTCCTTTGTGAATCAGCTTTTAGCCTCCAAAGACGACATTAAGATGACATCGATATGGAATTTTGGCAATAAGAACCGCGTGCATACAATAATGTTTCCAAAATTTATGAATTTTTTAGTGCACACGAAATAACGGTTCAACCCACTTCCTTTGTATTTTTTTACTATATAATTTCCAAAAGAATGGCATATTCAGAGACCTTCTTTCGAGATTTAGCTTTTGGTCCAAACACAAAAGTTGAAGAGAACTCCGAGAAAATTTTAAAACCTCAAGAACTAATCCAATACACCCTTCCAAATGGGAGATACGAATTTCCACACTCAAATCAGCTGAAAACTGTTTTCTATTCGCACTGCTTAAAATTCACCAAAAACACCCGAATCTTCCGCAACTTGTCATGCGTTGAACAAATACAAGATCTTTGTTATTTTGACAAAAATACATTGATCCCGCAAGCACAGATCCAATGATATGCATGTATGCTATGTTAACAAAGTATAAGCCAATTAGAGATAGAAAATAAAGAGGGAAAAGTTTGGGAAACAACAGTTGCCCCTATTCAATCTTCTTTGACCAGAGAGTGAGCTTGGCGTAAGCCTTTCGAACAATCAAGGTGAAAGAGGATTAAATACTTAATAGAACCATAAAATTAGCACTCTAAAACCAGTTGGGTATCATTGCACTTCTTTTTCTTATTTTTTTTTTGTATTTATTATCAGGAGATGTATGCCAGGCCGAGGGAAGACATGCGAAAGAAAATAAATCAACTAAAGGAGATTCTTAACAAACGATACCAGCTGAAGGTGGATTTAAAAGGGAAAAATGTCGATCAAGGGCAAACTTACAAGGAAAAGAGATAGGCCGAAGGGGAATATTAACAAAAGGTACCAGTCAAAGGTGGATTTAAGAATAAAGAAACCAACCGAAAAGGAATCTTAACAAAAGGTACCGGCCGAAGTTGGATTTAAGAATAAAGAAACTAGCTGAAGGGGAATCTTTAACATGGAATACTATGTTGAAGGTAGATTCCTAGGGAAAGAATTCCGCTCCAAGACGAGCTTACTGGGGATACAAATAGACATTGACTCTGAATAGAATGTCGATCAAAGGCGAACTTACAATGAAAAAGAGACCATCCGAAGGGGACTCTTAACAAACGATACCAGTCGAAGGTGGATTTAAGAATAAATAAACCATCCGAAGGGGGGTATTTAACAAGGAATATTATGCCGAAGGTAGATTCCTAGGCGAAGAACATCGATCAAAGGCAAACTTATGAATGATAAGAAACCAGGCGATGGGGACCCTTACAAACGGTACCAGCCGAAGGTGGATTTAAGGATAAAGAAACCAACCGAAAGGGAATCTTTAACAAGGAGTACTATGCCGAAGGTAGATTCCTAGGGGAAGAACATCGATCAAAGGAGAACTTACGAATGAAAAGAGATCATCCGAAGGGGACCCTTATAAACGAAACCAGCCGAAGGTGGATTTAAGGATAAATAAACCAGCCGAAGGGTAATCTTTAACAAGGAATACTATACAAGAGGTAGATTCATAGGGGAAGAATGCCGATCAAAGGCAAAGTCATAAGGGATAAAGATATGCATGTCTTGTCAGGGTTAGACACACAAAAACAAAATCAAGCATTGAGAAAAAAATGTTCAGAGTTGGTAGCGAACATAAGAAAAGGGCTGACCGAAGAAAACCTTAACAAGAAAGGATTCACCTAACCCAGGATGCCAGACAAACTGGACTTTGAAGAGACACGGAAGGACTCTGAGTAAGGAATTCAAACTAGGCTAACATAAGCAGAACTCTACTAATGCGGATAAACTAAAAACAAGGAACCGACATAGCGGGACCTTCAGATAGCATCGATCAAAGATGAACTCTTCAAACGAAAGAGACCGGTCGAAGGGGACTCTAACAAGGATTGCCAAAACACATTAGGCTTTTGATAGGTTGCCAATGCACAAAAACTACAAAATACCTCAGGTCAAAGGCGGGGTGTAATTCTTCAAGAGTGGAAATCATCTGAATTACCACACACTAAGTATGGATACTCAAATACTTAAGAAATAAGAAAGGTTATACACCGACTCTTATTCGCACTCTAACAACAAAGAAAACACATGTAAAATAACCAAGGGATCGCAAGCGCAAGGGAAAACCACAGCTTACCTGGGAAATGGAAAGCACCAAAGACCCGGCTAGTGGTATCAAAACAAACTCTACTGGGAAAACATGATAGGATCAGCTTAGGCTTGATGTGGAAATAATTCAAATCTGAGCACATAATAGTGTAGTTACAATAAGTAAACATAATGGCTTATACCTTAATGCATGTTTGAATTTTTTTTATAGCAGAATGCTCCATACAACGGAAATGCTACGCGTTTTGGTAGATGCAATGTAATGATGAATGTTTAGCAATGCACTGGGAAAAGCTCATCAATAATCGATTGTTGAGAAGACAATGAACTTCCGACCGATTATTCTTCACATGTCTGAAATTCTATAGAGAAAACATCCCTCTGAACTTCAATGGGGAAACGAGATTCGGAACCACTGACCTTTGAAGATTGATATCACTGGGGAAGTAACTTCTTTGAGCAGCAATCTCTTCCAATGTCGTGCATATTCTTTAAATGACTCTTTATCCTTCTGAGCCATCACCCTCAGTTCGTTACAGTCAGGTGCCATAAACATGTTGTACTTGTACTGCTTGATAAAAGCTTTCCCCAAATCATTGAAGGTCCAAATATTGCTACTGTCCAAATCCATATACCATTTTAATGCAGAACCGGTTAAGCTATCCTGGAAGAAATGAATAAGAAAACGATGATCATCAGTATGAGTAGACATCTTTCTGATATACATCACTAGGTGGTCACGATGACAAGAGTTTCCCTTGTATCTCTCAAATTCTTGCACCTTATACTTCGCTAGTACTTTCATGTTAGGAACTAAACAGAGTTCACTGATGTTTTGCCCGAATAATTCTTTTCCTCAAAGAGCCTTCGTTTCCTTCTGCATCTCATTAAATAATTGGTCCTGAAAGTCATCCAGTCGAATATAGAAACCCTCACTTTCACATGGTGGAGGAATAGGACTATATACTTCATCATTAATAATCGATATAACATTCATTGAAGGTGGAACATCATAATGAATCTCATTTTTAGCAACAGGAGCAGCACGCAGCATAAGAGGCGCAGTAACAGCAGCTGCTTGAGAAAATGGAGCAACTTAAAAATCTGGATTATAACCTTCTGGCATAAAATTTTCAGGCATTCCCCATGGGTAACCTTGAGGCATACGGTTCTGAGCAGCAGTAATGGGAGTAACATAAACGGGGACTGATTGAACTTTTGAAATAACGGTCTTCTGTTATGGCTGAGCAACCTGAGGAGATAGGGGAGCAAGTTTTGGATGATTCTGGGAAGCCACCAATGATTCCATCAAAGTAGTCATATTAGCCATATCGGCCTTCAAAGTAGTAACTTCTTCGCGCAGCTCACGATTCTCTTATTCAAGATTCTCCATTTTCTTCTTGGAATTAGCCCAAGTATTGTTCCGATGAGACAACTTGCTAACTGAATGAAGTAGAGAAACATAGTAAGATACATGGGTGTGAACAGAAATGCAATCATATGTGCAGAATGATGCATGATATGCAACACATGTTATTTATTTATCATTATTTTTATTTCAAGGAACTCAAAAAATTATAGGAAATTGCAAATATTAAAGTAGTAAGACATACTGAAAATTTCATTATAATAACTTCATAATGGATTAGAAATTTCAGTAAAAATTTCAATAATCCCAAGTACAAGATAATAAAGATAGAATCTAAAATCATAAGGAGCTATAGCCCATGAAGATCTCTCCACGCACTAACACTTTCCCGTAATTCTTGCAATTTGAGCCTTCAACTGCTTGTTCTCTTCTACATACCTGTTGGCGACTTCTTTCCAACCACCAGAGTTAGGAAGTGAGCCACTAGGTCTTGGCTGAGCTCTAGAGGAAAATAAATCTTCTTTCTTCTCCATCATCTTCATAGCTCGACTCTCAAGAATCTCGATCAAGTCATCTTTCTCTTTCAATTTTGTTGAGTAGGATACCTCTAAAGTCTGGTACTTGTTCTTCCATGCTTCCTTCTCTTGCTGCATCCTAAATAGAGCAAGCTAAATTTCTTCTACATAATCTAAAATAGGAGGAGTAATTATCACAAACATATCAGATATAGGTTCTTCACGAGAATAAGGCATCTTCAACTGAATTTCCCTTATTTGCACTCAATGGAGATGTGGTTCTAAAGAAACAGCTCCTCTTGGTCCCAAATCTTTTCTAATATCTTTATGAATATGGCACCAAGCCTTATCAATATCTTTCAGAGCCTCCTTGTGATCTTATCCTTATTTAAGAAAGAAACCACTCAAATTAATACTATTTGGTTTGTCTCTCATTGGATATCCAAGTTGACAGCACGCAAGAACGGGATTGTAGTTAATTCCTCCCTTTATACCAAGAAGAGGTGCATTGGGGAAAATACCACAACTATCAATAATATCCACGTCATAATAAGCTTGATGATACCAAACAATGTCAGAATGAGTGAGGGCCATAATCTTCAATGCCTAATTAGGTTCCTTCTTGATATCCCAAAAAGCAGCAGACCGAGGTAAGTGACAAATAAACCACTGATATAATAACAACATGCAACAGATGATCATCCCTCCCTAATAGAAATTATGAAGATGGATATAATAATAAGTGTCCCCTAGAAGCGTAGGAACCGGATTCCTAATCATAAATATCCTAATGGCAATAACATCCACAAACTTATGGACATTAGGAAACAAGAGCAAACCATAGGCGAGCAAAGCAAAGATAGCCTCAAAAGCAATCGTACTCTTCATCTAGGCAAAGTAACGAGATTTCTCCAATAGAAGCTGAGAAGGGAAACCCCTAATACCTCCTTTAGTAGCAATAGCAGCCTCAATCTCAGACTTTTTCAAATGGGTCATAGCAGCAATCTCATGAGATTTAGTTCTTCCTCTAATCTGGTGAAAGGAACACAATCAATAATAGGTAAGCCAAATAGGTAAGAATACTCATTCAATATGGGCATCAACTAATAATAAGAAAAAGTAAAACACCGGCACAATGGATCATAGAACTGGACCAATGTAGAAAGGATACCCTCCTTCATCTTAAGCTTCATAAGAGGCGCGAAAGCTCCATATTTATTCCTGAAATCTGTAGATCTTTCAATCTCACGAATCAAACTCGTCAGCTCATTTAACTTAGGATCTTTGGAACTATATTTATGAGTCTTTATTCTTCCAAAATCCATGGTCAAACGTACCTGAGATATTTGCAAAAGTCAACTTTAAGTTCCTTGAGTCAACTGTTTTAAAGAATGCTTATGAGTTCATGAATGCATGATCCAACAATCACACACAAAATCACAAACATGGGAGGGGGGGGGGGGGGGGGGTTCATAGGTTCGACGTTACGAGCATGAATAAAAGGTATTACCCATCACATATGGACTAATAGTTTATCACCTGCCAAACAAGGTTCCTAGAGTCTACATCCTTCCTTCAAATATTACCAACGTCTTGTTTAACTCGGTAATCAGTAATATTCTCAGGAAAAACACGTCTGAGTGTAGTATCGCGTGACAACCACTTCTGGATTTCTTCGTCATAGTTTCCTTCTACACTTAAAAGGACAAGATGGGTTAAGGGTTCTACAGTTCTCAACTTCAACAGGCTCCCATGTCGAAAGCAGCACATCTTCCAAATTTATCGGTAAACGAATACTACAGTCAAAGGATCCTCCACTGAGTGGGGGATCTCATGTCTCCTTTTCTTGGATTCCTCCCTTAAAGTTAACATGACTATACCACCCGTCCTATCTTAAGTTTTCCCAAGTCTGTGTAGAGGACTTATGAGAAATCACTAAGCACCCTAAAAACCAGGAAAATCCAGACAAACATATATACAAAACATAATATACAACAGATAATAACACATACATAAGTAAAAAAAGATAGGATCAACCCACTTAGAGATGGACCAGCATTTGGTCAATCTGTCCCCAGATCAAATAACATTCGCCACTACGCTTTATTGTTTCCAAAGGAATGGGAAAAGAGCTAATAACCCAAAGAAAGAGGGGGAGAGAATCTAGGTACAAGGGTTGGTTATGAAAATGGAATTTGTTTCATCCAAAAAATTTCCCTCTCACTAGTCAAGAATTTTGCTCACAACATCTCCTTGACTCAAGACTGCATTAGGGTTTGGTCAGCTAAAGACATCTCCTTATGCACTGATGACCAAAATTAGGGTTTGAATTTACACAAGGATATTTTAACTTTCAATTCCTCATATGACTTTCATGGATCATTATGGACCCCCAAAGTTATTCATGCCAAGTTTCAAGCCTTGGATCACATTTTTGCTCAGTCAATTGAGCAGTTGACCTAAAAATCAGTTGTATTGGGGAAAAAGTCAATTATGGTCAATTCACATTCAAACTCCATAATTATTGATCCACATCAATATTTTAGACTCATATGTATCATTTTATCAAGTTTGGACCACAATTCCTCAAAATATTTGATCAAATCCCCCAAAAGGGCAAAATGGTCAAAATTAGAGTTTTGACTAGGAAAGGGCAATTTCTGTTTTTTAACTTAGCAAATGGTCAATTGGTTTAAGGCATGATCTAAAAAGTCCAATTGCATCATTTTTACCTAATGACATGGTTTAAAACATTGCAAGTCCATTGGATTGACAGATAAATTTTGCAGTCAACTGATCAAAAGTCAACTACACACTAAAAAGTCAAACTTTGACTTTTTGGTCAAATTCAAGTGCCAAAATATGAAACTTATTCATCAAGAAATCAAAAAGTCAAGATTTCATTTTGAAAAGTCAAAATTTCTATACATAGAAAATTTTCTAAGTGTTGAAAATTCATGTTTTTTTCATAACTTTGAACCAAATTTTCACCATGATACAAGATGATTCAAAAGAAACTTCCAACATGAAAGTTGTAGATCTCCATGAAATCTACAACTTTTCTTCACACAACTTCTTCCAAAAGTTCTTGGATCTCAAGTTATAATTTCAAGAACATAGGATCATGAAACTAAACACTTAGTGAAAATTTTCCCTAATTTGGTCAGGATTTTGACTCAACTTCATGGAACATTTTCATATAGTTCCAAGGTTATTCTTCAAAAGCAATTCAAAGATGGGTTGCAGAGCACATTGCAAGCTTTCCAAAATTTCCAAGAACTCCTTGATATCATTCTTGAGTAGGGATAATCGAAGAGATGAAGTTGGTGTTTCGTCACTTGAATTACAAGGCATTTTGTGATGAACAAGAATTCAATTTCAAACCTATGCTGCACAATCTTGTTTTGCAGGCCTCTAAACCTTAAGCTCTCTCCATAATCAGAAGATTAAACTTGCTTTTGAGCTATTATCCAAGTGTTCCAAGCATTGTCCAAGCCAATTTTCCATTTTAGGAAGAAAGTTACCATTCCATTCTTGAAAAGTTGCTTTAATCACAAAGTCAAATTATCTTGAGCTTCTAACTTGTTCTTTCTGCATACACAACCACTATAAACCAAAATCAAGGTGTCTAAGGCCTGAAGAAGCTCGGGACATGCTTGTACAATACTTGATATTTGTTATTTCACTTTTCTTCAAAAGCAAGTTATAGAGCCATAACCCTATAACTCAGAAACCTGGAGTGATTTTGTGCTAAAATCTTTTCCATACATATTAACAAGTCAATTGCAACACAACAGACGTTTTTACAAGTCCTCAAAGACTTTCAAGCATTCATAAGTCAGAACTGGCCAAAAACTCCATTTTTGAGCTTCAAACACCCATCTCCATTTTCACTGGTGCATTTTCACTTTTAAACATCTAAACACTTCACATACATCATATAGAACTCATCTCAACACCTGTTAAACTTCTGTAACTTCATCTTCATCATCCACCATTTTTAAAAACCTCCATTACAGTTGGACTTAGGTGGAGAGTTCTAGATGGTTTCAAAACAAAGTAAGGCTTGCAACACACTCAGGGAGGTCATGGAAAGCTAACCAGATCATCCTTACACCTCCAAGGTTGCTCAAACTCCATACATGATTCCAACTGCATGAGTTAAGTTTTAAAACTTCTATCTCTTCATACATGCATCATTTGAGTTTGGTTTGTGAAAATAAAATGTTGATACCATTGCCACGAAGCTGTACATATCCATAGTTTACATTTATATGGCCTGAGCTTAGAGAATTTTAGGTTTGAAGTTTTCTGAAATTTTTAGGTTTTGAATTAGGGCTATAAAAATTCTTATTCATCTTTGATTGTTAGCTTAATTTGTTTATATGGTTGGATTCGTGGGAAAAAATGCCACAACTTTCATGTTTGAATTTTTCATTTTTGTTGAGAGATGATGATGATACAGGTCCTTTGGCTGGAGGTTAAAGATGAAGTGTAATCAGGGCGCATTTTGTGTTATGTAATTATTGTTTCAGTTATATTAACGGATTTACAGTCACCCCAGTGGTAAGGTAGCGCGTGTTATTGGTAGAGGTCATGGGTTCGAACCTCAGCGCTGCCTTTTTGCTTTTTCTCTCATTATTTTTTACATTTTTTATCCTTCCAGCGCGCATGGGCCTTCCCCTCCTGGGCCTGACTTTTTTCTAACATTCCTTCCCCCTGTTTTATATTTGCACCCTGGCCCAATTTTATTTTATTTCTTCATTTTTTATTTTATTTATTTTCTTAAATATATTTTCTAAATACTAAAAAAATGATAAAATACAAAAAAAAGATGTATTTATATTTTGACTTGGTTTATTTCATTTTTCTAACAAAAAAAATATTTTTATTTATTATACTTTATTTATTTTATTAAGTAAACTTTACAAACTTA
The DNA here is from genome assembly GCA_948472305.1 of Vicia faba. Taxonomy (NCBI): domain Eukaryota; kingdom Viridiplantae; phylum Streptophyta; class Magnoliopsida; order Fabales; family Fabaceae; genus Vicia; species Vicia faba. The sequence continues at coordinate 116,830,432 of OX451738.1, read as the reverse complement.
ATTAATATTATTTATTTATTTTTCTTCACACTATTTAAAGTACACTATTTTAATATGAAAAAGACTAAAAATATTCCATAATACTATAAATATTTTTAAGATAAAAAATGCCAAAAAATACATTTCTTAAACTTATTTTCTTTTGATTAATTAATAGAATTAGGGTTTTCATCCAAAATCTTTTCTCAATAATTTCAAATTTAATAAATTATTTTCTTTATTTTATTAGGTTAGGGTACAATTCCTTTTTCATAAAACATCAAACAAAATATCCATTTTCTTCACATTTACCTTCTTGCATATTTAATTCATCTTGTACATTATTTATTTCAATTCTTGTATAAATTTAATTTGGTTGTAATAGACTAATTAGGGTTTAATTTCTTGCAATCCCCATTTGTAATTTGTACACCCCCTCCCACAAATGTTGTAATAGCGTAGTAACTTTAAATTCCGCAATTTATCGCTTTATATACAATTTCTAGTAATTAGGCTTTGTATGGAAAGACTAAAAACCAATAAATAGTAAATCCTAATTCAAGACTAAATCGAGCATGAAAATAATACATTTGCACACAAGCACCCCTAGGGTTATTCCACTTGGCTGCCTTATACAAAATAGCCATATTATGCATGTGAGGTGTCTTAGCAAAAAAAAAACAAGAAAATACAAGATCATAGTCCCTCGATGGCGCTATCTAAATTGCCTTTCAAATGATCTTAGTCCCTAAAGAGAATGCTAAGATACCTTGCAATATTGCTAATCATGGTTATACGATGACCCACGCCCATCCCGTTTATGTCCAAAGATAAGGTTACTTACCAAATCAATAGCAAGATAACAATGTCAAAAGAAAATAAAATGAACAAGAAAGACTTTTGAGTAGGTAGAATGCTCATAATTACTTGCTCCATTTCAAAACAAACACCTACACATTTCAAAACATCTTACAAACTTGAAAACATTTTCAAAAGATCAACATCTTTGTATACATTCTTACGAACGAGAATCATTGCAAAGATTGCCTAAACAATGGTCTCTTTACAAAATAATTTTCAAAAACCACACAAAGCACATTTTCAAACAAAAGCAAGTGATCTAGCAACTAACTAAGAGCCCATGGAAAACCATGGATGAAAAGGGTGTTAATACCTTCCCTTTTCATAATCTACCCCCCGAACTCAAGAAATAATCTCAAAGGTCTTTCATGTGCTTTTTCACCTTTCCTTTTGGATAAAAAAAAGTCGGTGGTGACTCTTATTAACCGCAACATTTGAAATCAAACGCAAAACCCTCAAGTCAGTTCTCCCACCGTATCACAGAACTGGCGACTCTGCTGGGGAGAATTCTAAAAGTGGGGTTACCTTAGGGATAAATCACATTTACTTGCTTACATTGTTTGACTTGTATGATTTACATTATGGTTCTTTGTTTGGGTTTGAATCCTCTACCCGGATTTGGGATACATTATAGGTAAGTAGCAATACTTTGTGGAAACTGTGCGGGGTATACCGACACGGTCTAAGAAATAACTACGTTAGTGCGACATATTTGTGGGTATCAGTAGCCTTTGAGTTAATCAAAGAGAATACGGGGCCGCTGAGTGATGTCATAAAGCACTAATGAACTTTTAGAACCTTTACTTGAGCAACTTGGCCATTTAGGATGTAGTGAGATGACCGACTTTGGTGCAATCTGAAGTTGGTAGATACTCGATACTACACTCATTGAGGTTTGGATTCTTGGGATATTTCGGTCGCCATTAAAGAGGCTTGTGCTGAAACAATGACCAAGGAAACAAACCAGTGATATTGAGCTCCTTAGAACCCGGTTACTATTACTAGGACAGGTTTCAGCCAACTAAACTTCAAGAGTGTACTTACCTATAAAACTCCATGCAAGCCTAAACCTAAGGATTTGTTTGCTTTATTTGTATATGCATACATGTACATAACATCATGAACATCATGAACATCATGAACATCATATACATTCACTAACCATTTCAAGGATTTTTGGTTTTCATCTTTATTCTTGTGTTATATGATATGGATTCACTTCATAGGAAAACTATTCAAGTCAATCTTGTAAGGATCCCTCCACAACTTAGGGAGCTAGCTTCAAGGATTCCTGAAAACTCTCCATTCACCAAGAGACATGGTCGCCTACTCAACTTGGTCACCTCTAACACAGATGAGGACATGATGAAAGTGCTCTTTCAGTTCTTTGATCCTTTACACCATTGCTTCACATTTCTTGACTATCAGCTTGTGCCTTCTTTGGAAGAATTCTCCCAACTCTTGAGGATTCCCATTCTCAATCAACTACCTTTCAACAGTACAGAAAGAGGCCCAAAGCCAGAAGAAATTGCTCAAGCTTTAGACTTGGACTCATCTGATGTCACAACTCATTAGGAAACAAGGAGTGGTGTCAAAGGTTTCCTAGCAAAGTTCCTGTTTGAGAAAGCCCAAAGTTGTTGGAATTCCTTGGATCTGCAAGCATTTTAGGAAATTGTGGCTCTCCTCATCTATGGGATGGTTTTGTTTCCAAATCGTGACCAACTCATAGATGTGAACACCGTCAAAATCTTCATATCCCGCAACTCGGTGCCTACATTACTAGGGGATATCCTACACTCTTTTCACACTCGCATAATGAGGAAAAGAGGTGTCCTTATGTGTTGCACTCCTATTTTGGTAAGATGGTTTATTTTGCATATTCCCCAATCTGTATTAAAGAATGAGCAAGGTTCAAGGTGGTCATAAAGGTTGATGACGCTCAAACATTCAGACATTCATTGGTGCTCCCGATCCATAGAGAATGTTACTATTGTCGACTGTTGTGGAGAATTTACTAATGTCCCATTACTTGGCATTAGGGGAGGTATCACCTACAACCCCTGCTTAGCCTTAATACAGTTTGGTTACGCCTGAAGGGATGGCCCGCATGAGATGCTTATTCAAGGTTTGGTATTTGACTACGACAACGACGATCAAGGTCTTCGCCAGAGATTTATCCGAGCTTGGAGGATGTTAAACAAGGTAGATAGCAAGACTTTGGGGAATAAAAATTCCATCCCTCTTGAGCCTTACCTCAAATGGGTACGAACTCGTGCTCAGAGTCTTATGATGCCTTACCCCTCCATCCTCCCGGTAATCATTGAGCCTGTCATGGAAGAAGATGTTCCATACACTATCCTACATCCTAACATGCCTACCTCTCTTAAAGACATACAAAGGGATTGGATACAACTCAAGGGGGAGCGAGATACTTTCGAAGCCCAATTCTATGCAAGCGAGAAGAAGGTTTTGGAACTCACTAGGTTACTTCATGGGGAGCAGACTCTGAATGCCTACATTGCACCAAAAAGGATGCGGACTACCTTTTTATCTTAGAGTTTTTTGTATTATTTTTCCCAAGAAGGCATTGATGTACTCAAAAGCTTTAATTTATTAATATAACGTGTGATTCCTTTTTGTTTAAAAAAATTTTGAATCTTAAAATCCTTGAAATCATTGCATATGCATTTATCATTCATCATAACATAAACAGGTTTCTTGAAACAAGTCTCCTCATCTCTCTACTGTTTATTTCAGTAAGATGGATCTCGAGCAAACGGTAAAGGACCTCCAAGCTCGGAATGCATAATTCCAGCAGTTGTTCTTGACCCTAGCCAAAGGACAAGAAGAGTTGAAGACTTTGCTGGACGAGGAGAAGAAAAAGAAGACAAAGAAGATAACCGGAGTTCTGAACTTGGGAAGAAGATTCCAAGGGCAGACAAGAAGGGCCTTAGACTTTGCAATGACATCCGATGAGAAAGACAATCAAGATGGGAAAGGCAAAGAAACAGTTGTCCAGTCAGAATAAGAAGAGGAAGAGGAAGAAGAAAACTATTCTGAAGAACAATACCCTCCAGTCGACGACAAGTATAAGCATCTAGAAGAACGGTTGAGTGCAATGGAAATCTAAAAAGTGTCTGGCTTGGACTTTAAGGAGTTGGGCTTAGTGTCGGGGATTGTCATTCCTCCAAAATTCAAAGCACCTGTGTTCGCCAAATATGACGAAGTCTCATGCCCCAAAATGTATCTCCGGTCCTATGTGAGGAAAATCCAGCCCCATACCGCTGACAAGGATTTATGGGTACACTTCTTCCAAGACAGTCTGTCTGGAACTCAACTTGATTGGTTTTATCAGTTAGAAAGAGCCAATGTTCATAACTGGGAAGATCTTGCTGCTTCCTTTTACAAACAATACCAATACAATGTTGATCTTGCGCCTACCCGTACTCAACTCCAGAGTATGGCCATGGTTTCAAATGAAGGCTTCAAGGACTATGCGCAAAAATGGAGGGACTTGGCCGAAAGAGTTCAACCTCCCCTATCTCAAATAGAATTAGTAGACATGTTTTTGGGCACCTTGTCTGGTCCCTTCTCCAATCACCTAATTGGGAGTTCATCGGCAGGTTTTACTGAACTGATATTGACTGGAGAGAGGGTAGAAGTCGGGATAAAGAGTGGAAAGATTCAGAAAGATACATCCTCTACTTCTATAAGGAAGCCATTTGTTGGAAAGAAAGAAGTGGTTTTCGTTTATCCTTAGAGAAATCAAGATAGGGCCGAACGCCGTCCAATGGAAGGGGTTGTTATGATTCCTTAACCTGCGTCTGATCAACAAAGAAACAACCAGCCAAGGATGGAAAGACCAGTTAGACAATTCACCATAATTAATATGACCATATCTCAGGTATTGCCACATCTGTTAAGATCCAACCTAGTGACCTTGAAAGAAGCTCCAAATAATCCTAATACAACATCTCCTCACTATCATCCTAATGCCCGCTGTGCATACCACTCTGAGATTCTCGGTCATGACACTAATAACTGTTGGGCTCTAAAGAACAAAATACAAGACCTCATTGAAGCCAAAGAGATTGAATTCGATGCGCCTGAAAAGCCAAATGTCATTTCTGCCCCTATGCCCAAACATGGTCATAATACCAATGCCATTGAAGAAGATATGTTTGTTACTTCAATTGATAAACTTAGGGCCCCACTCCTGACTATTAAAGTAAAATTGTTGAATGCCAATGTTTTCCCGGGCTGTGAAAAAGGCTGTCATTTTTGTTTGTCCTCACTAACCAGCTGTCCTTTATTGAAAGCAGGCATTCAGTGCCTAATAGATAACAAAGAAATTTTGATTGAAAAGACTTTTGTTCCACCTGTTCCTTTTAAATATGTTTCTATCATTACCATTTCCGCCAATTCTTCCAGGGTCTCCACCAAAAGACCCATTAGAATTACATCAGTTCTGAAATTAACTCCTTTGATAATTACATTGCCTGGACTAGTCCCGTATTCATCAGACAAAACCATACCATGGAATTATGGAGAGGATGTCACTACCACAGTGTCAAGCAAGATTGGCCAGCTGCCAAAGATTCAAGTTCCGAGAAAGTTAACCCCGATATTAGTAATATTGTAGGTACTAGCAAGATTACCTGAAGTAGAAGGATATTCTCTCATGAAATTGCTCCCCCAAAAGCAGTTTCTGGACCCATAATCATTCTTGTTATTGTTGCTCCTCCGAAGGCTATTTCTAGTCCTACAATCATTTCCACAAATATTCCAACTAACAAAGCTTATACAACCCCTATTATTACTCCTACTGACATTCCTGCTGCCGAGTCAACCGAGACCCGAGGTAAAAGAATTATGATCGAGCCTGTCCGGACGAAGGCACAACCATTGGATATCCCTAAGACCTCCCAGAAAGAGATGGAGGAAATTCTGAAGATCATAAAAAGAAGCGACTACGATGTAGTTGAACAATTGGGGAAAACTCCATCTAAAATTTCCATGCTGGATTTACTACTATGTTCCGAGGCGCATCCAAAAGCCATGGTAAAATTCCTAAAAACTGCCCATGTACCCCAAGAGACATCTGCCGATCAGTTCCAAGATTGTGTAGCCATCTTGACTGCGGATAATGGTCTGGGTTTTTCGGATGCTGATTTAACGCCAAGAGGAAGGAAGCATAATGAGGCATTGCACGTCTCAGTTGAATGTAGGGGTACAACCTTGGCTCATGTTTTGGTTGACACTGGTCATCTCTGAATGTATTGCCTAAAAAAGCTCTTGATATGCTTGACTGTGAGGGATTGACATTGAAGCCAAGCAACATAATAATAAGGGATTTTGATGGCTCGAAAAGATTGGTGCATAGGGAAGTGGATATCCCCATAAAGGTTGGAACCCAAACATTCCATTCAACTTTTTATGTAATGGATATCCGCCCTTCATACTCCTGCCTTCTAGGACGACCATGGATCCACAATGTTGGCGCTGTTACTTCTACGTTGCACCAAATGCTAAAATATTCGATTCAAGGGAAGATCATCACCGTTCATGGAGAAGAGGAGTATATGATCAACCATCTCAATTCCTTCAGATATGTGGAATTAGATAGTGAATTTATTGAAACTCCATTCCAACACTTTGAAGAAGTCCCGCAAGACGTGGTAGTAACGAAGGTTGTGTCTCAGGTTCCCATGATCACAAGGCCTCCACTCAAGATGTCATTTTTGAAAGATGCCAAGGCCTCACACTCACAATGCAGGTCTACATCCATTTGGGATCCCATGGATAACGGTTCTGCTATGGCTTTTGGTGACTCGGAAAATCTACTCAACCAAGCCGAAGACGAAGGTGAGGAAGATTGTGAAGTACCAGGGGAACTTTCCAGATTACTACTGCAAGAAGAGATAACCATTCAGCCTCACGAGGAACCCGTGGACACAATCAACCTTGGTACCGAAGAAGACAAAAGACAAGTCAAGGTGGGTGCCAATCTATAACCGAGTGTCAAGGAGCGTCTGATTCAGTTGCTACACGAGTATGTTGAGGTCTTTTCCTGGTCGTATGAAGACATGTCAGGACTTGATGCAGATTTTGTGGTACATCGTCTGCCTACAAAAGAGGATTGTCCACCAGTAAAACAAAAGGTCCATCGAATGCGACCAGATATGTCAGAGAAGATTAAATCAGAAGTCATGAAACAATTTAACATTGGATTCTTGGTCGTCACCTCCTATCTGTAATGGGTTACCAATGTTGTTCCCGTGCCCAAGAAAGACGGCAAGGTACGAATCTGCGTGGACTACAGAGATTTGAATAGGGCAAGCCCTAAGGATGATTTCCCACTTCCCCATATTGGCATCCTAGTTGACAATACGGCACAACACAAAGTTTTTTCTTTCATGGACGGTTTGTCAGGTTAAAACCAAATCAAAATGGCGCCTGAGGACATGGAGAAAACAACATTTGTCACACAATGGGGCACATTATGCTACAAGGTGATGCCATTCGGGCTGAAGAATTCTAGGGAAACCTATCAGTGTTCCATGTTAGATCTAATTCATGACATGATACATCACGAAATAGAGGTCTATGTGGACGACATGATAGCTAGATCTCAAATAGAAGAAGAACACCTTGATCATTTACAAAAACTATTTGAGAGACTAAAGAAGTATAAACTGAGGTTGAACCCAAACAAGTGCACATTTGGAGTAAGGTCTGGTAAGCTCATAGGTTTTGTTGTCAACAATAAAGGTATTAAAGTAGATCCTGCAAAAGTGAAAGCAATACAAGAGATGCCTGCTCCTCGTACCGAGAAGGAAATCAAAGGATTCTTGGGACGTTTAAACTACATTTCCAGATTCATTTCTCACCTGACAGCTACCTGTGAGCCAATTTTCAAACTATTGAAGAAACACCAAGTAGTCAAATGGAATGACGAATTCCAAAATGCTTTCGACAAAATCAAAGAGTACCTACACGAGCCTCATGTGTTGATGCCACCAGTCGAGGGAAGACCGTTGATCATGTATCTGACTGTTTTGGAAAATTCAATGGGGTGTGTGCTGGGGCAGCATGACGAGTCTGGCTGAAAAGAGCACGCTATTTATTACCTGAGAAAAAAGTTTACCGGCTGTGAAACAAGATATTCAATGCTCGAGAAAACTTGCCGCGCTCTGGCATGGGTTGCTTGCCGGCTAAGACAGTATATGCTGACCCATACTACTTTGTTGATATCTAAAATGGATCCGATAAAATACATCTTCGAGAAGCCTGCTCCCTCTAGGAGAATAGAGAGATGGCAGATGATCCTAACAGAAAATGACATATAGTATACTATCCAAAAAGAAATAAAGGGCAATGTAGTAGCTGATCACCTTGCTCACCAAGCTGTGTAAGACTACTAGTCCATGAGGTTCAAATTCCCAGATGAGGACATCATGATGGTAAACAACTGTGAAGAGTTCAGACCATATAACAGACCTGAACAAGGATCCCGATGGACCCTGTTCTTTGATGGGGCATCCAATTCACTTGGTAATGGTATTGGTGTTGTACTCATATTTGGTCTCAAAGCAGCCATAGACTTTGGGATCAAATCCTTGAATGTATTCAGAGATTCAGCTTTAGTTATCAGCCAGATCAAAGGGGAATGGGAGACCAAACACCCTAACCTTATCCCTTACAAAGAACATGTTTTGACATTGCTACCACATTTTGAGAAGATTACCTTCGAGCATTTCCCGCGAGAAGAAAATCAGCTAGCAGACGCACTAGCCACAATGTCATCTATGTTTAAACTTAATTGGGATAACGAGGCTCCCCATATCACCATTGAACGAATGGATGAACCAGCACACTGTCACGAGATTAATACTGAAGAAGTAGTGGACCAGCCTTGGTTTCACGAAGTCAAGAGGTATCTCGAGGCTCAAGAATATCTGGAAGGAGATTCAATCAACAATAAGAAGTTCTTAAGGAGATTCTCTTCAAACTTCTTCCTTAGTAACAACATTCTTTACAAACGCAACCATGACTCTGTGTTACTTCAGTGCGTAGACAAGGTTGAAGCTAAAAGGATCATGGCTGAATTGCATGAAGGCGCTTTTGGCATCCATTCCAGTGGGCATACGATGGCAAACAAATCCTACGAGCATGCTATTATTGGTCTACCATGGAAGCAGATTGCTACCAACACTCTCGAACGTGCCATAAGTGCTAGATTTATGCTGATAAAGTGCATGTACCTCTGGTTCCTCTGAGTGTCTTGACAGATCCTTGGCCCTTTGTTATGTGGGGAATTGATATGATTGGGGAAATCAAACAAACGGCTTCCAATGGACACCGCTTCATCTTAGTGGCCATTTACTATTTCACCAAGTGGGTGGAGGTAGCTTTTTTCGCTTCCGTGACCAAGAATGTTGTCGCCCGGTTCATCAAGCAGAATCTTATCTGTCGTTACGGTATCCCGGAGAGGATCATTATAGACAATGTTACAAACTTTAATAATACTATGATCACCGCCCTGTGCAAGAAATTCAAGATCCAGCATAACAATTCTTCCCCTTACCGACCAAATATGAATGGTGTTGTCGAAGCCGCGAATAAGAACATTAAAAAGATCATACAGAAAATGACAGTCACATACAAAGACTAGCATGAGATGTTACCATTCTCTCTCCACGGGTATCGTACCACAGTTCACACATCAACCGGGGCAACACCCCACTCTCTGGTATACGACATGGAGGATGTTTTGCCTATTGAGGTCCAGATCCCCTCTCTAAGAATTATGAAGGATGCAGGGCTGAATGAAGAAGATTGGATCCAGACTCGACTTGATCAAATAAACTTGATTGATGAGAAAAGACTTACTACTGTCTGTCATGGTCAGATGTATCAAAAACAGATGATCAAGGCTTTCAACAAGAAGGTCAGACGCCAAGTGTACCAAGTCAGCGATCTGGTGATAAAGCACATCATACTGCCGCAAGGTGATCCCAGGGGAAAATGGACTCCTACCTACTAAGAACCATTTGTAATAAAAAACATATTATCTAGCGGGGCAATGATCCTAACCACCATGGATGGCAACGATCTGCCACACCCTGCAAACACGGACATAGTCAAAAGATACTACACACAAGAGGTTCGGGCAAAAATTAGGGATAAAACAAAAAAATCTGTACACCCGGTAATTTGAAAACCCGAAAGGGCGACTTGGGCAAAAAAGGGTTTCCCGGTGGACTGAAAATCCGAAAGGGCAGTCCAGGCAAAAGTTAGGGAAATAAAGTCTATGACTATGTCCCATTGGATCACTTTGCGGACAACCTGTGGCTTTAACTGACAAATTCAGTGGTTCTGATCAATTCAATCGGCTTCAAACAAGGCAACAAATAGAGAAGATTGTGATACGGTGGGAGAACTGACTTAAAGGTTTTTGCGTTTGATTGCAAATGTTGCGGTTATCAAGATTCGCCACCGACTTTTCTTTTATCCAAAAGGAAAGGTGAAAAAGCACAAGAAAGACCTTTGAGATTATTTCTTGAGTTCGGGGGGGGGGGGGGGGGGGTAGATTATGAAAAGGGAAGGTATTATCACCCTTTTCATCCATGGTTATCCATGGGCTCTTAGTTACTTGCTAGATCACTTGCTTTTGTTTGAAATTGTGCTTTGTGTGGTTTTTTGAAAGTATTTTGTAAAGAGGCCATTGTTTAGGCAATCTTTGTAATGATTCTTGTTTGTAAGAATGTATACAAAGATGTTTGATCTTTTGAAAATGTTTTCAATTTTGTAAGATGTTTGAAAGTGTATGTGTTTGTTTTGAAAATAGCAAGAATGTTTGTTTTGAAATGAAGCAAGTAATTAGGAGCAATCTACCTACTCAAATGTCTTTCTTTTTCATTTTCTTTTCCTTTGACATTGTTGTTTTACCATTGATTTGGTAAGCAAACCTATCTTTGGATGTAAACGGGGAGGGCGTGGGTCATCGTATAGCCATGATTAACAATTTTGCAAGGTATCTTAGCATTATTTTTGAGGGACTAAGATCATTTGTAAGGCAACTTAGATGGCGTCATCGAGGGACTATGATCTTGTATTTGCTTTTTTGCTAAGATACCTTACATGCGTAATATGGTCATTTTGTATAAGGAAACCAAGTGGGATAACCCTAGGGGTGCTTGTGTGCAAGTGTTTTGTTTTCATGCTTGATTTTGTCTTGAATTAGGGTTTTCTAAGTATTGGTTCTAGTCTTTCCACACAAACCCTAATTACTAGCATTTGTATATAAAGCGATAAATTGCGGAATTTAAAGTTACTACGCTATTACAATACTTATGGGAGGGGGTATACAAATTGTGAATGGGGATTGCAAGAATATAAACCTAATTAATCTATTAAAACCAAATTGAATTTGATATCAATGTATAAGGAAATGAATAAATCTAAAGTACAAATGCAAAGGGAAAAGAAACATGATTTTTGTTTGGATTTTTATGAAAAGAGGTTTTAACCTAACCCTAATTAGAGAAAAAATAATTAACTAAAAATAATTAAATTAACATAAACTAATTAAGAAAAGAAATTAAATTTGAAACATTTTTAGGTTTTTAAGAAAAGGTTTTAAATTAAAATGATATAACAAATTAATTAATTAAAATAAACCTAAATTGTAAATTGATTTTAATTTACAAGAGGATAATATAATAATTAAACCTAATTATCTAAATATAAATTTATTAAGAAAATAAATTAATTGTTTTTTTTTTTGATAAAAAATGTTTTTAGTCTTTTTGTATTTATAAAGGAAATAAAATATAAACATATTGTTATCTAAATAAATAAATAAATTATTTTTTGGGATTTTGATTAATAATAATAATGATATAAATAATAATAATAATAAAAATAAAATATGAAATGAAATGAAAAAAAAAAGAAAAAAAAATGAAATGATAAAAAATAAAGAGCCAGGGGCTGCATGAAGTTGGCGGGGAGTGAGTAAGCAAAAAATAAAAGAAAAGCCAGGCCCAAAGAGCCCAGCGCCTGCAAACAAAACAAGTCAGAATGTTAAAAAATATGAAAAATAAAAAGGGTACCACTGGGGCTCGAACCCAGGTCCCATAGGTTAATAGGCACACACTTTACCACTGGGGTGGCTATACATCTGTTCATATAAACAAAACAATAAATATGTAAGGCAAATCAAGTCCTGATGACTTCATCTTCAACCTCCATCCAGTGTACCTGCAACTTCTTCATTTCTCAATAAAAATGGAAGATGACAAAATGAAAGTTGTTGCATTCTTCCTCACGAATCTAACCATGTAAATAACTAAAGATAAAAGTCAAAGATAAATGAGAATATCTCTGGCCCTAATTTGAACCCTAAAAATTTCAGAAACTTCAACTCTAAAATTCTCTAAGCTCAGGCCATGTAAATGCAAACTATGAATATGTACAGCTTCGTGGCAATGAGGTCTACATTTTTCTTTCACAAAATAAACATTAATGATGCTTAAATGATGAGATAGAAGTTCAAGTGAAATACCTCAAAACTGGAAATCGTGAAATGTAAAAGAGCTTGATTCAAAGTGCTGCAAGGATCAGGTTAGCTTCCTTGAGGTCCCAGGAAGCTAATGCAATGATTAGCTTGAGCTGAAAGTGGCTGAGGAGCTCTGGAGAAGTCAAGTTGCAGACCCCTGTTTTTGAGAATGGAACTTGATGATGGAGGTGTTACAGTTCAGCAAATGGACTTTCAATGGTTTGTATTTGATGTTTAGAAGCTTTTGGAAGTGAAAGGCCAAAGAACGCACGAGGGGATTTTGAGTTTGGTATGAAAAGTCAGAATTTACACAACAATGGTGTTTTGAGATATTTTCTGGCTAGAGGGAGTTTGAGTGAGTTTTAGGGTCTTCAAGCTCGTGTTCTATCTCACAAATAGCGACTCTATTTATAAGCAACAAGTTTGGGATGCTCTAGTTGATCAAAATTTAAATTTGCATCCTTAAGTTAAACATGTGATTTTTTGACAAAACAAGTTTCAAAGTCTTATGTACTTGATAAGATAGAGTGGTTATGCTTTAAACAAGCTTGCTTATAAATTTGTGGATGGAGTGTGATCAGAGGGAACAAGTTAGAGGCTCAATGTTAACTTTATGTAAAAAGCTTGCTTTACAAGAATAGAAATGTTAACTTTGTGCCATTAATGGAAATGCAACTTGGATAATAGCTCAATTGCTTGGATCAAAGCCCTAACAGCTGTGTAAACATTTAATTATGGAGTGAAAAACAAGTTTGAGGCCTGCAAAGCAAAGATTATGCAGCCTAGCATGGATTTGGTTCATGTGTTCATCAAAAATGGCTTGTAATTCAAGTGACAAAACCCTAACTTCATCTCTTTGATTCTCCCTACTCAAGAATGATATATAGGAGTTCTTGGACATTTTGGAAAGCTTGCAATGTGCTCTACAACTAATATTTCAATTGCTTTTGAAGATTCCCCTTGGAACTATATGAAAAAGTGTCATGAATTTAGGTCAAAATCCTGGTCAAATTATGGCAAAATTTCACTAAGTGTTTAGTTTCATGACCCTATGTTCATAAAATTATAACTTGAGATCCAATAACTTTTGGAAGAAGTTGTGTGTAGAAAAGTTGTATATTTCATGGAGATCTACAAATTTCATGTTGGAAGTTTCTCTTGAATCATCTTGCATCATGGTAAACATTTGCTCAAAGTTATGAAAAAACATGAAATTTCCAACACTTAGAAAAAAATTTAAGTTTAGAAATTTTGACTTTTCAAATCGAAATCTTGACTTTTTGATTTCTTGATATATATAAGTTTCATATTTTGACATGTTTTGATGAATTATGATCTTTGGCACTTGAATTTGACCAAAAAGTCAAAGTTTGAATTTTCAGTATACAGTTGACTTTTGATCAGTTGACTGCAAAATTCATCTGTCAAATCAATGGACTTGCAATGTTTTGAACCCTATAATTAGGTCAAACTGATGCAATTGGACTCTTGATATCATTCCTTAAAACAATTGATCAATTTCTAGTTTAAAAATCAGAAATTGCCCTTTCCTAGTCAAAACCCTAATTTTAACCATTTTGCCCTTTTGGAGATTTGATCAAATTTCTTGAGGATTTATGGTCCAAACTTGATCAAATGATAAATATGAGTCTAAAATTTTGATGTGGATAAAAAATTATGAAGTTTGACTGTAAATTGGCCATAGTTGACTTTTTCCCCAATACAACTAATTTTTAGGTCAACTGCTCAATTGACTGATCAAAAATGTGATTTAAAGCTTGCAACTTGATATGAGTAATCTTGGGGGTCCAAAATGATCCATTAAATTCATATGAAGCATTGAAAGTTAAAAAATCCTTGTGCAAACTCAAACCCTAATTTTGGTCATCAGTGCTTAAGGAGATGTCTTGAGCTGATCAAACCCTAGTGCAGTCTTGAGTCAAAGGAGATATTTTGAGAAAATTCTTGATAAGTGAGAGGGAAAATTTTGGGGTACAACAGCTGCCCCTGTTCAATCTTCTTAAGCCCGAGGAGTTAGATTGGAAAGTTTTGCCATTCGTGACTCAAAGGTGGAAGATGATTGGACACTAGAGTGCCCAGAAATTTGCACTCGATGATGTGATGGTTGAGGGAATGGGCTTAAAGATGCCATTTGGAGAGGTGATAGAAAGCTGTAGGAGATGGGCTTAAAGATGCCATCCAAAATGATTGTTTGTATTGTAATTTGTAAGCTGAAAGAATGAGTATCAGAATGACGTCCGTGTCTGGAGCGTATCTAAACTGTATCTGGGAGCTGATGTTGAATGATTATCGGAATGGCATCCATGTCTGGAGCGTATATGAACTGTATCTGAAAGCTAATTTTGAATGAGTGTCAGAATGGCATCTGTGTCTGCAGCGTATCTGAACTGTATCTGAGAGTTGAATCTGAATGAGTATCAGAATGGCATCTGTATCTGGAGTGTATATGAACTGTATCTGAAAGTTGAATCTGAATGAGTATCAGAATGGCATCCGTGTCTGGAGCGTATCTGAACTGTATTTGAAAGCTGCACTTGAATGAGTATCAGAATGGCATCCGTGTCTGGAGCGTATCTGAAATGTATCTGAAAGTTGAGTCTGAATGAGTATCAGAATGGCATCCGTGTCTAGAGCGTATCTAAACTGTATCTGAAAACTCTGAACATTGTTAATGATAGCTGTTAATATTATCCTGAAAAGGGTAAAATGTAAGCTAAAATGCAAAGTCATGTTGTATGAAATGTATGGTATAATGCAATCGTTTTATCAATGTTTATGATATGCGGATGAAATGTATGCGTATGTGAGCTAGTCTATTACGCTGTTTGTTAGATTGAGGAAAATAAATCCCTGGATGTTGCTGAGGATATGTAAGTCTTCATGTCTTGAAGTCGAAGTGTTGATGAATTTCCGTTTAGAGGAATAAACTTTGTTGTAGGGGAAATGCCATGTACTGCTTGAAAAATATGTTTGGGGAATCTGGAGAAATTGGATGATTTCTACCGGGGATCGATAATTGGAAGCTTTGTTCTGCTGGGGATTAAACTTCACACCGCAGGTGATTTTATGGAAATAACTTATAGAGATTTCCCTATCTCTTAAAGCCATCAGTGATTGTCTTTTATTTTGTTTATTTTTAAATAGTAATTATGTTCAAATTCATATGTTCAACAATGAATCATTGGACGTTTTTGTAAATAAAACACGAGCGTAAAGAAAAACAGATAGTTTTTGCACTTTCAAAGGGATATCTTTGTATTGACTTTGAGTAAGTATTTTTGTACAATGAGACAAACATTCTAGTAAGAGAATGTCGTCGTAAAAATTGAAAATTTTAATTCAAAGAAAAGATAGCTATGTGAAATAATCCCATGGGATTCCCATTCTGTTATAGCCTTTGTATCTCTGAGCATCTTATCTATTTGTTGCCTCGTCCGAAGATGATTGAATTGATCAGAACCTCTAAGTTTGCAGGTTGTCCGTAAGGTGATCCAACCGGACATAGTCATATGCTTTAATTCCCTATCTTTTTCCTGGACCTCCCTTTCGGGTTTTCATTCCACCGGGAAACCCTTTTTTGCCCAAGTCGTCCTTTCGGGTTTTCAACTTGCCGGGTGTACATATTTTTTTGTTTTTATCCCTAATTTTTGCCCGAACCTCTTTTGGTTCACCAGGATGCCCTTGTTTTGCCTAGGTGTGTCAACCTAGCGGGTCTCTTATGCGTAGTATCTTTTGACTATGTCTGCGTTTGCAGGGTGTGGCTGGTCGTCACCATCCATGGTAGTCAAGATCATTGCTCCACCAGAGAATATATTTTTGATTACAAATGGTCTTTTGTATGTAGGAGTCCATTTGCCCATGGGATCACCTTGCGGTAGTATGATACGTTTGATTACTAGATCCTCAACTTGATACACTTGGCGTCTAACCGTTTTGTTGAAAGCCTTGATCATCCGTTTTTGATACATTTGACCATGACAGACAGCAATAAGTCTTTTCTCATCATTCAAGTTCAATTGATCAAGTCAAGTCTGGATCCAATCATCTTCATCCAAACCTGCGTCTTTCATAATTCTTAGAGAGGGGATCTGAACCTTAATAGGCAAGACGCCTTCAATGCCGTATACCAAAGAATAGGGTGTTGCCCCGATCGATGTGCGAGCTGTAGTACGATACCCGTGCAGAGAGAATGGTAACATCTCATGCCAGTCTTTGTATGTGACTGTCATTTTCTGTATGATCTTTTTAATGTTCTTATTTGCAGCTTCGACAACACCATTCATCTTTGGGCAGTAAGGAGAAGAATTATGATGTTGAATCCTGAATTGCTTGCACATGGCGATGATCATAATGTTATTGAGATTTGTACCATTTTCAGTGATGATCCTTTCCGGGATACCGTACCGGCAAATGATATTTTGCTTGATGAAACGGGCAACAACATTCTATGTAATAGAGGCGAAAGAAGCTGCCTCCACCCACTTTGTAAAATAGTCAATGCCCACTAGGATGGGGCGGTGTCCATTGGAGGCTGTTGGCTTGATTTCCCCAATCATATCAATCCCCCACATAGCAAAGGGCCAAGGAGATGTCAAGACATTCAGAGGAACCAGAGGTACGTGCACCTTGTCAGCATACACCTGAAATTTATGGAAGGTTCGAGAGTGTTGATAACAATCTGCTTCCATGGTAGACCAGTAATAGCCTGCCCGTAGGATTTTCTTTGCACTCGTATGCCCATTGGAATAGGTGCCAAAAGTGCCTTCATGTAATTCAGCCATGATCCTTTCAGCTTCAACCTTATCTACGCATCGAAGTAACACATAGTCATGGTTGAGTTTGTAAAGAATGGCATTACTAAGGAAGAATTTAGCAGAGAATCTCCTTAATAACTTCTTATCATTGATTGAAGCTCCTTCTGGATATTATTGAGCCTCGAGATACTTGTTGACTTCGTGAAACCAAGGCTGGTCCACTACTTCTTCAGTATTAATCTCGTGACAGTGTGCTGGTTCCTTCATTCGTTCGATGGTGATCTGGGGAGCCTCGTTATCCTAATTAAGTTTAAACATAGTTTACATTGTGGCTAGAGCGTCTGCTAGCTGATTTTCTTCTCGCGGGAAATGCTCGAAGGTAATCTTCTCAAAATGTGGTAGCAACGTCAAAACATGTTATTTGTAAGGGATAAGGTTTGGGTGTTTGGTGTCCAATTCCCCTTTGATCTGGATGATAACCAAAGCTGAGTCTCTAAATACATTCAAGGATTTGATCCCCAAGTCTATGGCAACTCTGATACCAAAGATGCATGCTTCGTATTCCGCCATGTTGTTTGTACAATTGAAGAAGATTCTTGCAGTAAAGGGAGTATGACACCCTTCCGGAGATATGAGTACAACACCAATACCATTGTCGAGTGTGTTAGATGCCCCATCAAAAACCAGGGTCCATCGGGATCCAAGTTCAGGTCCGTCATATGGCCTGAGTTCTTCACAGTTGTTTACCATCATGATATCTTCATCTGGGAATTAGAACTTCATGGGTTGGTAGTCTTCCACAACTTGGTGAGCAAGGTGATCGGCCAATACACTGCCCTTTATTGCCTTCTATATGGTATATTGTATGTCGTACTCTGTTAGGATCATCTGCCATCTCGCTATTCTCTCGGAGAGAGCAAGTTTCTCGAAGATGTATTTTATCGGATCCATTTTAGATATCAACAAAGTAGTATGAGTCAGCATATACTGTCTTAGCCGGCGAGCAGCCCATGCAGGGAGAAGCAAGTTTTCTCGAGCAGTGAATATCTGGTTTCACAGTCGGTAAACTTTTTGCTCAGGTAATAAATAGCATACTCTTTTCGGCCAGACTCGTCATGCTTCCCCAATACACACCCCCATTGAGTTTTCTAAAACAGTAAAATACATGATAAATGGTCTTCCCTCGACCGGTGGCATCAACACAGGAGGCTCTTGTAATTATTCTTTGATTTTGTCAAAAGCAGCTTGGCACTCGTCATTCCATTTGACTACTTGATCTTTCTTCAACAATTTGAAGATTGGTTCACAAGTAGCTGTCAGGTGAGAGATGAATCTGGCAATGTAGTTCAAACGCACCAAGCATCCTCTGACTTCCTTCTCAGTATGAGGAGCCGGTATCTCTTGTATTACTTTAACTTTGGAAGGATCGACCTTGATACCTTTATTGTTGACGATAAAGCCTAGGAGTTTACTAGACCGTACCCCAAATGTGCATTTGTTGGATTCAACCTCAGCTTGTACTTCTTCAGTTTCTCAAATAGTTTTTGTATGTGATCAAGATGCTCTTCTTCTGTTTGAGATTTGGCTATCATATCGTCCATGTAGACCTCTATTTTGTGATGTATCATGTCATGAAATAAAGCTACCATGGCTCGTTGATAGGTTGCCCCGGCATTACCTTATAGCAGAAAGTGCCCCACTACGTGACAAACATTGTTTTCTCCATGTCCTCAGGCGCCATTTTGATTTGGTTGCAACCTGAGAATCCATCAATAAAGGAAAACACTTTATGTTGTGCCGTATTGTCAACTAGAATATCAATGTGGGGGAGTGGAAAATCATCCTTAGGGCTTTCCCTATTCAAATCTCTGTAGTCCACACACATTCGCACTTTGTCGTCTTTTTTGGGCACGGGAACAACATTGGCAACCCATTGGGGATAAGAGGTGACAGCCAAGAATCCAGCATTGAATTTCTTCATGACTTCTGCTTTAATCTTTTCTGACATATCAAGCTTCATGGGGCGAACCTTTTGCTTTACTGGCGGACAATCCTCTCTTGTAGGAAGACGATGTACCACAATGTCTGCATCAAGTCCCGACATGTCTTTATACGACCAGGCAAAGACTTCAACATAATCGTGTAACAATTGAATTAGGCGCTCCTTGACACTGGGTTCCAGATTGGCACCTGTGATACGGTGGCAGAACCGACAGTTTAATACTGGTTTTCATTTTGCGTTTTTATTTGCAAAATGTCGCGGTAAGCAAGAGTCGCCACCGACTTTTATTTCATCCAACCGAAAAGGAAAAAAGTACAGAAAAAAATCCTTTTTCGAGATATTCTGAGTACGGAGGGTAGATTATAGAAAGGAAAGGTGTTAGCACCCTTTTTATCCATGGTTTTCCATGGGCTCTTAGGTACTTGCTCATTTTTAAATTGCTTGTGTGTCTGCTTTGTTTTTTTGAAAAGTTTAACTTCGTGATAACCCTTGTATCAGTCCTCAAAGGTGTGATAAAGTTATTTTTGAAAACTTGTTTGAAAAGTGTAAGTGTGAAAAGTTTTGATTTGATCAAGTACCTATTAGCATCTACTTACTCGAAAAAATTTCGTTTTGATTCTTGTTTCCTTTAGACAGCGCTATCCTACTATTGAGAAATAGGTAGCACCGTCGTTGGAGTTTGTAAGGGTCAACTCGAAAGGGACGTACGATCACTAAAGCAATATTAGCACATCTTAGTAGTAACCCTAGAGTCCTAATAGCATATTCGAGGCAACATTTCCAAGGCAACATTCGAATGGGTCATTTTGATCTTTTTTATACAGGAGGGAAACCACTAAGACACCCTATGCTTAATGATCGTTTACCAAAGGCAACCAAAGTGAGAGTATACCCTAAGAGTGATATGTGCGAGTGATTTGTTTTCAATTTATTATCTTTGCATATTAGGGTTTTCTAGCCATTTTAAATTTGTCATGCATTCTTTCCATACAATCCTATTAGCATACATCTAAACAGTTAAATATTTGCGAGAATAAAAAATGCGAGAAAATAAACCTACGCTATTACAAGGCTTCGGGGAAGGGGATTAATTACATAGCCAAAAAGTCGGGGAAAAACGATAAGTAAAAGCCCTAGTTAAAACTAATACAAACCAGTGAGCAGTTAAAAAATAATGGTAAAAATAATTAACAAGCGCGTGGCGAATTATATGCGAGACGATTAGGGTTTTGACCTTTTGACTATTCCTACTTGCGATTAAAAATGCTTCTTTTGTCATGTTTTGTTGTTTGAGAAAATAATGAATAATTAAATTAAAATAAAATCCTAAATTCTAATTAATATTAATTTTTGAAAATAAATTAATTAAGTTAACCTATTTTTGTGTTTTTGTTTAAAAAAAGAAAAAAAATTAAATCAAGAACTTAAACCTAATCTTCTAATTGATTTTAATTATAAAAAACAAGTTAAAATTTCCCTAAATTAAATTAAACTAAATTAAATTTGATAAAAAAACCTAATTCTAATTTTTGTGAATTCTTGATTTTGTGATTATTGTAAAAAAGTGATTAATTTTGTTAATGAGTGTAATTAAAGAAAATGATAAAAGAATTAAAAAATAGAAGAAATAAAAAAGTGAATAGATGGGCCAGTGGTGAATAGCATGCTGGGGGGTGCAAATATGATTTTCTTGGCCCAGATAAGCATTAAGCCTGGTCAGCATTGGATCTGGCATGGGCGTTGACTTGAGGAATATGGTGGACCTTCAATGCTGGCACGTTGGATCTGGCTTGCTGATGAATCTGATGGTTGGATGTTGATGGAGCATGGTGAGCCTCATTATGAAAGATGCGCTGGATCTATTATCTGAAAATAATACAAATGAAAACGTTGGGACCTGGGGATCGAACCCAGGTCCTTATGCTCGCTTCCAATAATCCCTTTCCAATTGTGTTATGCGTTGTATTTGTTTAATAATAGAAATAAAATAATGTATACCAAATCAAATAATATATTCAGAAAATGCGTGAAAATTCAAACGGGCCAGCCATATGCTGCCATGCCATCATCTTTTTCACCGGCCTGTCGTTTTAGGTTGAACACTTTTACCTACGGACATTTGTGTGTAACTACAGACCTGTAACATTCCAAAATCATGTACAAGCAATATGAATGAAAGGTAAGGGTACCAATCAACTTGTCTCATCCTCACGAGCATCATGGTACCAGAATCAAAGCCTAATTTTTCCTATACTGAAAACCCCTAAAACGAACAAAGAAACCCTAGAAAAGGCATATTGGGATTCCTGCACTGCAAATGCAATTAATTGGTACCAATAGCTTGCAAACACAATGATTAACAAGAATATATAATAAAAACATGATTATGATGAGTAAATCAGTGAAATCAAAATCAAGTTTTTAGGCAAACCATGGTGCCTGTAGGGTGCGATTCTGGGCGTTTCAAGACCTGGGAGTGATTGCAATAGCTTCCTGGGATTTCTAGCAAGCGATTGGAACCTTCAGCACACCTTGAATTGGCCTATGGAAGAAGATTCGTCTCACACTTTTCTTGGAAATTATCAAGTTTTGTTCTTGTTTTACACGACCTCCAACCCTTGTTTTTTGATCTGCAATTCTTCATTATATAACCTAGAATGAATTAGGTTAACAAACTTGGATCCAATCTTGAGAATTCATGAATGGAATATTTGATTTTTAAGCCATATGATATCTTTCTATTTTCATGCCAATAATTCTCTTTTGGTACCAATTGCCCTTGATTCGATTTGATCATGTAAGCTCAGCATATCTTGATTGCCAATCTGTAAAAAAAACAAATCAAATCATATCTTTGATAATTTTCATCATTTATTTGATTTAATTCACTTTTTAATTAATAAAAAATCAAAATAAATTGAAAAATGAAGCATATAATGGGTGAGTGAACATTTGAGTCATGGACCACATTATAATTGAGGTGCAAGCATAAAAAGTTGTGCCCATTTAGCAAAAAAAGGCAAATTTGAGCACATTTGACTTTTGGCAATTTGGCAAAAATGGTCAACTTGGCCAATGCATATCTCTCTCAATTTTGATCCTAGAGAGTTGTTCTTGGACATTTTAGAAAGCATAGGATGTCTTCTAAACAACCCTTTTAGTCTCATCTCAATTGAGTCTTCCATGTTCATGTATGAAGCTTTGACCCAAAAGGTATTTTTGTTTACTTTTCAAAAGGACCTATAATGTCAAAATTTATATGTTTTTGTGAGTGAAACATTTTAACTTGGGAGATGCATATTAATTGTAGGGACTTGCATCCTCTTCAAAATGAGCTTTGGATGGGTCATTTCTGATAAAGTATGAGAATGTTATGCTTGGTCAAAGTTGAGTTGACTTTTCCTACAAAACCCTAATTTAGCAACTTTTGGGTTTTGATGGATTGTGAGCAATCCTTGAGGAATCATGATCAACCATTGATCAAATGATGGATAATACTTCAAAATGATTATGTTGACCAAAAATCTTTAAGTTTGACTATATGTGGGCCACAGTTGAATTTTGACCTAGTATAGTTAATTTTCAGGCATTTGAGAAATTGACTGAACAAACTTCTTCTGCAAGGCTTGAAAATTCACATGGATGATCTTGGGAATATATTAGGACCTTGGAAGGCATTTGGGATCCTTTGGAATCAAGCATCTTGATAAAAAATGAAACCCTAATTTGAGGTATACTTCCTTAAGAGAGAGTTTATCTGGTTAACTCCTGAACTTCCTTGAGCAATTTTAGGGGACTCACTTGCAATGTGTTGAGAAACATGGAAGGGCAAATTTTTGGATACAACAGCTACCCCTGTTCAATCTTCTTAAACCTGAAGATGTAGATTGGCTCGTATGCCTTTCGAGATCTGAAGGTGGAAGATAAGTGAACACTAGAGTGCCCAGAAATTTGCACTCGCATGAAGTGATACTTGATTTGTGATATCGAGAATAGGCTTACAGATTCCATTCGGAAGTTGCTAGAGAATTTTCGGAGATGTGATTAAAGATGCCATCCGAAGAGGTGTCGATCGCATAAGAGATTCCTTTGTGAGAACCCGTATACCTGTTATTGAGGTGGACTCCCCTAGGGAATACTGGTATCTGTCTTGAGAGAAATAGAGTTTTTAGGAGCTTCAGTTGTCCGTTACTCTACTGGGGAATAATTCCGGTTTAGGAAGCGGAAGTGAACTTCGTATCTGGTAGGGGTATATGCTGCACCGCGACTTTCTGGGGAAATGTGAAATCAATTGTGTTTGATCGGGTCCCGGTCTTACAGTGTTGTGGACTGCTGTCTGGGGATAAGAGAGGTAGAACCCGGATAGTAAGGTTATGAGAAGGAACCTTGATAGCAGGGTTACTTCAATATGAAAGCCTGGATAGTAGGGCTGTGAGAAGGAACCTGGATAGTAGGGTTGATTCGATATGAAAGCCTGGATAGTAGGGCTGTGACAAGGAACCTGGATAGTAGGGTTACTTCGATATGAAAGCCTGGATAGTAGGGTTACTTCGAAATGAAAGCCTGAATAGTAGGGTTGGGAGAAGGAACCTGGATAGTAGGGTTGCTTCGACATGAAAGCCTGGATAGTAGGGCTGTGAGCAGGAACCTGGATAGTAGGGTTACTTCGATATGAAAGCGTGGATAGTAGAGCTGTGAGAAGGAACCTGGATAGTAGGGTTACTTCGATATGAAAGCATGGATAGTAGGGCTATGAGAAGGAACCTGGATAGTAGGGTTACTTCGAGATGACAGCCTGGATGGTAGGGCTTTGAGAAGGAACCTGGATAATAGGGTTACTTCGAGATGAGAGCCTGGATAGTAGGGCTGTGAGAAGGAACCTGGATAGTAGGGTTAATTCGATATGAAAGCCTGTATAGTATGGTTGTGATAAGGAACGTGGATAGTAGGGTTACTTCAATATGAAATCCTGGATGGTAGGGTTGTGAGAAGGAACCTGGATAGTAGGGCTATGAGAAGGAACCTAGATAGTAGGGTTACTTCGATATGAAAGCCTGGATAGTAGGGCTGTGAAAAGGAACTTGGATGGTATGGTTACTTCGACATGAAAGCCTGGATAGTAGGGCTGTGAGAAGGAACCTGGATAGTAGGTTTACTTCGATATGAATGCCTAGATAGTAGGGCTGTGAGGAAGAACCTGGATAGTAGGGTTACTTCGACATGAAAGCCTGGATAGTAGGGTTGTGAGAAGGAACCTGGATAGTAGGTTTACTTCGACATGAAAGCCTGGATAATAGGGTTTTGAGAAGGAACCTGGATGGTAGGGTTACTTCGACATGAAAACCTGGATAGTAGGGTTGTGATAAGGAACCTGGATAATAGGGTTAGTTCAATATGAAAGCGTGGATGGTAGGGTTGTGAGAAGGAACCTGGATAGTAGGGTTACTTCGAGATGAGAGCCTGGATAGTAGAGTTGTGAGAAGGAACCTGGATAGTAGCATTACTTCGATATGAAAGCCTGGATAATAGGGCTGTGAGAAGGAACCTGGATAGTAGGGTTACTTCCATATGAAAGCCTGGATGGTAGGGCTGTGAGAAGGCACCTGGATAGTAGGGTTGTTAGAATCAACCTGGGTAGTAGGGTTACTTCGATATGTAAGCCTGGATAGTAGGGTGGTGAGAAGGAACCTGGATTGTAGGGTTACTTCGATATGAAAGCCTGGATAGTAGGGCTGTGAGAAGGAACCTGGATAGTAGGGTTACTTTGACATGAAAGCCTGGATAGTAGGGTTGTGAGTAGGAACCTGGATAGTAAGGTTACTTCGACATGAAAGGCTGGATAGTAGGGTTGTGAGAAGGAACCTGGATGGTAGGGTTACTTCGACATGAAAGCCTGGATAGTAGGGCTGTGAGAAGAAACCTGGATAGTAGGGTTACTTCGAGATGAGAGCCTGGATAGTAAGGCTGTAAGAAGGAACCTGGATGGTAGGGTTACTACGACATGAAAGCATGGATATTAGTGATGTGAGAAGGAACCTGAATGGTAGGGTTACTTCGACATGAAAGCCTGGATAGTAGGGTCTTTCATATCGAAGTAACCCTACTATCCAGGTTCCTTCTCACAACCCTACTATCCAGGCTTTCATGTCGAAGTAACCCTACCATCCAGGTTCCTTCTCACAACCCTACTATCCAGGCTTTCATGCCTGGTTTGGACACTGATATTGTAGGACATCGCCTTCCGACTAAAGAAGACTGCCCTCCGGTAAATCAGAAGGTTTGTCGTATGCGCCCTGAAATGTCAGGGAAAATCAAGGCATGTCTTCATAGGACCAGGCAAAGATCTCGACATAGTCGTGTAGCATCTGTATTAACCGTTGTTTGACACTAGGCTCCAGATTCGCACCTATTTTAACTTCTTTCCTGTCTTCCTCTGTACCCAAATTCACTAACTCAACTGGCTCTTCATGAGGCTGTATGGCCCTTTCTTCCTATTGTAACAGTCTAGCAAGTTCTCTAGGCACCTCACAATCATCCTTACCTTCGTCCTCAGCTTGGTTGATCGTATTTTTGAAGTCATAACTGGCTGTAGCAGAGTTGTTATCAATGGGATCCAGAGTGGATATGAATCTGCAGTATGATACGTGAGTGTGTGTAAGAGAATAGTTGTTTTGATAAAGTAAGAGACAGAAAAGAAAAACAAGGAGCGCAAAATTTGTATGCAAGAAACTTCCAATGCTTTATTAATGATATATGAAACGACAAATAATAGCCCTCAAAAGCAAAGCCAAGGTGCCCCGGGAAAGGCACCGGGCCATAAAGTTTCAAACTATTTATTACAAATCTTAAAACAAATGAGTCAATTACTGCGAAATAAAAGAAACAGGTATAAAGTCCCCCGCCGTCCAGTTATTCGGTCCACCGTTGGTTGTTGGATAGATCCAGCTGTCGATGTATGAATCCTCTTCATTGTCTTCAATTGCATTAATTCCCCGATTGCTGATGTGTAGCGGAGGTCTTCTAGCCCGAGCACGCCTAACAGCCCTTTGAGCCCCTGTAGTAAATCCCAAACCAAATTTGTCAGTTTTGTGAGTGAAATCAGGGAGTTGACCCCAATTGGTACACCCACCTTTTTCAACTACAGCCTTGGCGTCCTTGAGAGAAGCCATCTTCAATGGAGGTTTATTGCTAGTAAATTCAGTTGATGCCAAGACCTGAGATACCTCTTCGAAATTCTGACAAGGAGTTTCTATGAATTCCCCGTCCATCTCTATGTAGCAGAAGGAATTGAGGTTACTCACCATATATTCTTCTTCACCTCTCACTGTGACAATCTTTCCCTTCACCGGGTACTTCAACATTTGATGGAGCGTGGAAGTAACTGCCCCAGCCTCATGGATCCAAGGATGACCCAGCAAGCAAGAATACAACGGCCTGATATCCATCACGTAGAAGGTGGACCCAAAGGTCTGAGAACCTATTTTGACAGGGATGTCCACCTCCCCGTGCATCATTCTCTTCGATCCGTCAAAGGCCCTTACCACAATGTTACTAGGCTTTAAAGTCAAACCCTCACAAACCAAACAGTCTAACGCTTTCTTTTGCAGAACATTCAATGAAGACCCGGTATCTACCAGCACATGGGCCATAGTGGTGCCCCTGCACTCAATCGAGACATGCAGAGCATCGTTATGATTCCTTCCTTTCGGTGTCAGATCCGCATCTGAAAAACCCAGCCCATTGTCAGCAGTCAGGCTGGCCACACAATCTTTGAACTGATCTGCTGAAGTTTCCTACGGCACATGCGCAGTCTTGAGAAATGCGATCAAAGCCTTCGCATGGGCTTCCGAACACAACAGCAGAGACAACATGGATATATTTGATGGGGTCTTCCCCAGCTGCTTGACCACATTATAGTCGCTCTTTTTAATAATTTTCAGTATTTCCTCTATTTCTTGTTTAGAGGCTTCCACAACGATTTTCTTAGGTGCCTCCGTCCGGGCAGGTTCACCTATAATTTCCTTGCCCCGAGTCTCAGATGGCTCAGCAGCAGGGGTAATAACTGGAATAGGAATAGGAGAAATGTCAAGAGTGCTGGTTGGAGCTGCAGTTGGAATAACAGTTGGAATAACGTTACTAGTCCCGACAATATTACTGACATCAGTATCAGCTTCTTTCTTCTTCAGATCTTGTTTAATGCCATGATAGTACACATCAACACCATAATTCCATGGGACAGCCTTGTCTAAGGTGTACGGGATGGGACCAGGAACCGTGATTATCAGCGGAGAAATTATTTGAACAGGTGTAATCCTAAAAGGTCTTCTCGAGGAAACCTGGGAAGGATTGGCGGAAATGGTTATTATAGCAATGTCTTCATTTGGAATAACAGGAATCATAGTCTTCTCGAACAAAATTTCTTTATTATCCATCAGGCGCTGAACACCTGACTTCAACAAACGGAAACTAGAAGGTATAATCGAGCACATGTTGCAACCTTCACCACAACCCGGAAATAAACCGGCCAATAGCAAATTCTTCTTAACAGTCATAAGAGGAGTAGAAATTTCTTCAACAGAGGTCACAAACAAATCAGTGTCAACAACATTAACTCCACGACCATGTTTGGGAATGGGAGCAGTTATAACATTCGGATTTTCTGGAGCATCGAACTCTATCTCCTTGGCTTCAAGCAAGTCTTTTACTTTGTTTCTCATAGCCCAACAATCATTTGTGTCGTGGCCAGGACTCTCAGAATGGTAGGCGCACCGCACGTTGGGATTGTATCTTGGAGATATAGTATTTAGATTCTTGGGAGCCTCTCTCAAGGTTGCCAAGTTGGATTTTAGTAAATGAGGTAGAACTTCAGCCAAAGTCATGCTGATGCGGGTAAACTGTCGTTGTGGTCTTTCCACCCTTTGTTGATTATTGCATTGTGGAGAAACTACGGGTCTTGGTATCACTATAACATTTACCATTTGACGGTGTTCAGATCTGCTCTAGCCCCTCGGGCTATAGACTGCATTGGCTTCCTTCTTACCAGCGAAAGGCTTATTTGTTGAACTTGAGGAGGAATCCTTATGTATTTTACCACTCCTAATTCCAGCTTCTTCTCTTTCTCTAGTTAAAATCAACTCGGTGAAACCAGATGACGAGCTGCCGATTAAGTGA
This sequence comes from Vicia faba, assembly GCA_948472305.1. Lineage (NCBI taxonomy): Eukaryota > Viridiplantae > Streptophyta > Magnoliopsida > Fabales > Fabaceae > Vicia > Vicia faba. The sequence continues at coordinate 116,802,081 of OX451738.1, read as the reverse complement.
TTGAAAAACGGACCAGATAGCGTCCCTAGAAACATATCAACCAACTCCCTATCAGACAACAAGGGTTAAACTCTCCCAGCCAAGTCTCTCCATTTTTTAGCATAATCTTTAAAACCTTCACCTGCACCCATGAACATACTCTACAGTTGAGTACGAGTGGGAGTAAGGTCGGCATTGTGCTGATATTGCTTGTAGAAAGCAGCAACAAGATCTTCCCAATTTCGAATACTGGCTCCTTCCAACTGGTAGAACCATTCAAGTTGAGTCCCTGACAGACTATCTTGAAAGAAGTGTACCCACAAATTTCTATCAGCGGTATGGGGTTGGATTTTTATGACATACGAGCGAAGATGGAGTTTTGGGCAGGACACCCCATCATACTTTTCAAAAAATGGAGCTCCGAACTTATGAGGTATTACCACTCCCGATACCAATCCTAATTCTCCAAAATCTAGACCAGGTATCTTCTGAACTTCCATGGCACTCAGGCGGTCTTCTAGTTATTTGTATTTATCCTCAGCAGGAGGATATTGCTCATCATTGTAATCAGTATCGTCGTCAGAAACTGCAGGACTAGGGTCCTTTTCCCCTTCTTGGTTCTCCCCTTTCTTAGATGAAGAGGTCAGATCAGTTTGGTGCTTCAACCTTTCTCCAAATCTTCTGCCCATATTCAGAATACCAGTCTTCTTATTATCCTTCTTCTTCTCTTTCAGAATAAGGGCTTTCAGATCCTCTTGCCCCTTTTCCATACTAATGAACATCTGTTGGAACTGGGCATTCTGTTCCTGAAGATCCTTGATGGCTTGATCAGAAGATATTTCTGCTGAAATAAACAGCAAAGAAGATGAGAAACCTGTAGTGGTACCTATAATGATATGTATGATAATGGGATGCGCATGTAATGATTTCAAAGACCTCGAGAAATTTAAATTTGCAAACCAAAATTAACAAGAACTTTATTAGTTTAAATTTGAAGGTTCAAAATGCCTTTAAGGCGTTACAAATAAGTAAATAAAACAAATATAAAACTAGAAAAGAAAAATCAAAAGTCCCATGGACGCTTTCTCTTGGTGCTGATATAATCATTGAGCACTCTTTCTTCCTCGAGCTGCCTGGTGAGCTTTAAAACCTTCCTCTCTTGATCATGGAACTGTTCCCTGTAAGTATCCCGCTCATTCTTAAGTTGAATCCAAGACCTCTGTAACTCCCCAAGATCAGTGGGCATGTAAGGATAGAGAATCGTGTAAGGAATGCCTTCTTTAGTAGTGGGCTCCACAATCCCTGGTAATACAGCCACATAAGGCATCATAAGCTTCTGGGCACGAGCTCGTACCCATTGGAGGTAAGGCTGCATAGGAATGGAAGTCTTTGGTCCCAAATCCTTGGGGTCAGATCTGTTTACCATGCCCCAAGCTCGTATGAACCTTCGACGATACTCATTAACATCATCTTCATAGTTGAATACAATGCTCTCAATAAGTAAATCATGGGGACCATCCCTTCGAGCATGACCAAATTGTCACAAATCTAGACAAGGATTGTAAGTTATACGCCCTCTGATACCAAGTAATGGGACATTAGGGTACTCCTCACAGCGGTCAATAATAGAAATGTCTTCCATAGCTCGGGAACACCAAAGAATATCTGTATGAGCGAGTGAAATTATTTTGTGCGACCAACTCGAACCTTCTTCATTCTTCATTACAGACTTAGGGAGGTGAGAAATAAACCACCTCGATAGCAACGACATGTAGCACATAAGATTCTCTCTTCTCTTCATGGTATGAGTATAGAGAGCGTGTAAAATATCTCCAAGCAAGGTAGGCACAGGGTTGCGATAAAGGAAAATCTTGATAGCATTCACATCTACGAAGGAGTCCGGATTAGGGAAGAGAACCAAACCATAGATAAGAAGAGCCAAGACATCCTCAAAAGCCTGAAAGTCTAAATCATCCCAAAATTGCTGAGCTTTGTCTATCAGAAATTTGGTTAGAAAACCCTCGACTCCGCTTCGAGTTTCCCAATTGGATACCACGTCGGCCCGTTTCAAATGCAAAGCTGAGGCAATGACTTCTGGCCTAGGAACTTCTTCCATACCTGTGAAGGGTACCTGTTCAAGAATAAATATGCCCAATAGCTGAGATAATTCTTCCAATATGGGTACCAATTGATAATCTGGAAAGGTGAAGCAGGGATGCTTGGGATCGAAGAACTGAAATAGTACGCTCATCATCTGTTCATCAAGGTTTGAAGTAACTAGGCTGAGAAGTTGATCGTGTCTCTTAATGAAAGTAGAAGTTTCAGATACTCTTGATACTAGCTCTTTAAGTTGGGCAGGTATCTGCACAAAGCTGATTCAGATGGTATTTCTATGCACGGAAGCCATGATCTGCAAAACAAAACAAAGATAAATTCCCTTGGTCTTTGAAATGGTTAGTGTAATGAAGCATGAATGCAATGTTATGATGCATGTTGTCATGATAAACCACAGGTATAGCAAACACAGGTATTGCAAACACAATCAAATCACACAAAGCCCTTAGGTTTAAGGCTTGCATGAGGTCAAAGGTAATACCCTCTTGAAGTTATGTTGGTTCAACCTGTCCTAGAAAAGTAATTGGGTTCTAGAGGATCTCAATATCACTGACCATCCTTCATCGGTCATGGTTTTAGCTCACGCAATCTTTTCTTGCGGCCAAAATATTCCGAGAGTATGATCTCAATAAGTGTAGCATCGAGTATCAACCAGTTCTCATCTCTACACCGAGGCCGGCTATCTCGCTACTTTCTAATGGCCAAGTTGGGCAATTAAAGGTTCTAAGGTAAGTTGATGCTTCACGACACCACGCAGCGGCCCCGTATTCTCCTCGTTTCACCACAAGGGATACCGGTTCCAACCAAAGTGCCACACCAACGTAGCTACTGCTTCAACCGTATCGGTCTATGCTATACAGTTCCCTCACAGTCTATTGCTACTTACCTAAAAGGTATTCCCCAGATCCAGGTGTAGGATCTATAGTAACCCCAAACAAAACCCTTAAAAATAAAGCAAACAACATAATCAAGAGAAGCAATTTAAATGACCTAGATCCTAAGGTATACCCCACTTACAAATCCCTAGCAGATTCGCCAGTTCTGTGATACGGTGGCAGAACCGACTGTTTAATACTGGTTTACGTTTTGCATTTCTATTCGCAAAATGTCGCGGTAAGCAAGAGTCGTCATTGACTTTTATTTCATCCAACCGGAAAGGAAAAAAGTACAAAAAAAATCCATTTTCGAGATATTATGAGTACGGGGGGTAGATTATAGAAAGGGAAGGTGTTAGCACCCTTTCTATCCATGGTTTTCCATGGGCTCTTAGGTACTTGCTCATTTTTAAATTGCTTGTGTGTGTGCTTTGTTTTTTGAAAAGTTTAACTTCGTGATAACCCTTGTATCAGTCCTCAAAGGTGTGACAAAGTTGTTTTTGAAAACTTGTTTGAAAATTGTAAGTGTGAAAAGTTTTGATTTGAGCAAGCACCTACTAGCATCTACTTACTCGAAAAAAGATCGTTTCTATTCTTGTTTCCTTTAGATAGCGCTATCCTACTATTGAGAAATATGTAGAACCGTCGTTGGAGTTTATAAGGGTCAATTCGAAAGGGACGTACGATCACTAAAGCAATATTAGGACATCTTAGTAGTAACCCTAGAGTCTTAAGATCATATTCGAGGCAACATTTCCGAGGCAACATTTCCGAGGTAACATTTCCGAGGCAACATTCGAATGGTTCATTTTGATCTTTTTTAGACAGGAGGGCAACCACTAAGACACCCTATGCTTAATGATCGTTTACTGAAGGCAACCGAAGTGGGAGTATACCCTAAGAGTGACATGTGCGAGTGATTTGTTTTCAATTTATTATCTTTTCACATTAGGGTATTCTAGCCATTTTAATTTCGTCATGCATTCTTGCCATACAATCCTATTAGCATACATCTAAACAGTTAAATATTTGTGGGAATTAAAAATGCGAGAAAATAAACCTACGCTATTACAAGGCTTCGGGGAGGGGGATTAATTACGTAGCCAAAAAGTCGGGGAAAAGAGATAAGTAAAAGCCCTAGTTAAAACTATTACAAACCAGTGAGCAATTACAAAATAATTGTAAAAATAATTAACAAGCGCGTGGCAAATTAAATGTGAGACGATTAGGGTTTTGACCCTTTGACTAATCCTACTTGCGATTAAAAATGCTTATTTTGTCATGTTTTGTTGTTTGAGAAAATAATGAATAATTAAATTAAAATAAAATCCTAAATTCTAATTAATATTAATTTTTGAAAATAAATTAATTAAGTTAACCTATTTTTGTGTATTTGTTTGAAAAAAGAAAAGAATTAAATCAAGAACTTAAACCTAATCTTCTAATTGATTTTAATTATAAAAAACAAGTTAAAATTTCCCTAAATTAAATTAAACTAAATTAAATTAAATTTGATAAAAAAAACCTAATTCTAATTTTTGTGAATTCTTGATTTTGTGATTTTTGTAAAAAAGTGATTAATTTTGTTAATGAGTGTAATTAAATAAAATAATAAAAGAATTAAAAAATAGAAGAAATAAAAAAAGTGAAGAGAAGGGCATGTGGTGAATAGCATGTTGGGGGGGTGCAAATCTGATTTTCTTGGCCCAAATAAGCATTAAGCCTGGTCAGCGCTGGATCAGGCATGGGCGTTGACTTGAGGAATATTGTGGACCTTCAATGCTGGCACGTTGGATCTTGCTTGCTGATGAATCTGATGGTTGGATGTTGATGGATCATGGTGAGCCTAATTATGAAAGATGCGTTGGATCTATTAGTTGGAAATAATACAAATGAAAACGTTGGGACCTGGGAATCGAACCCAGGTCCTTATGCTCGCTTTCACTAATCCCTTGCCAACTGTGCTATGCGTTCTATTTGTTCATATATTAGAAATAAAATAATTTAAACCAAATCAAATAATATATTCAGAAAATGCGCGAAAATTCAAACGGGCCAGCCATATGCTGCCACGCCATCATCTCCTTCACCGGCCTGTCGTTTTAGGTAGAACACTTTTACCTACAGACATTTGTATGTAACTACAGACCTGTAACATTCCAAAATCTTGTACAAGCAATATAAATGAAAGGTAAGGGTACCAATCAACTCGTCTCATCCTCACGAGCATCATGGTACCATAACTAAAGCATAGTTTTGCCTATACTGAAAACCCCTAAAACGAGCAAAGAAACCCTAGCAATGGCATATTGTGATTCTTGCACTGCAAATGCAATTAAGTGGTACTAATAGCTTGGAAACACAATGATTAACAAGAATATATAATTAAAACATTCTTATGATAGTAAATCAGGGAAATCAAAATCAAGTTTTTAGGCAAACTGTGGTGCCTGTAGGGTGCGATTCTGGGCATTTCAAGACCTGGGAGTGATTGGAATATCTTCCTAGGATGTCTAGCAAGCGATTGGAACCTTCAGCACACCTTGAATTGGCCTGTGGAAGAAGATTCGTCTCACACTTTTCCTGGACATTTTCATGTTTTGTTCTGGTTTTACACGACCTCTAACCCTTGTTTATTGATCTGCAATTCTTTATTATATAACCTAGAATGAATTAGGTTAACAAACTTGGATCCAATCTTGGGAATTCATGAATGGAATATTTGATTTTTAAGCCATATGATATCTTTCTATTTTCATGCCAATCATGCTCTTTTGGTACCAATTGTCCTTGATTCGATTTGATCATGTAAGCTCAGCATATCTTGATTGCCAATCTGTAAAAAAACAAATCAAATCATATCTTTGATAATTTTCATCATTTATTTGATTTAATTCACTTTTTAATTAATAAAAAATAAAAATAAATTGAAAAATGAAGCATATAATGGGTGAGTGAGCATTTGAGTCGTGGACCACATTATAATTGAGGTGCAAGCATAAAAAGTTTGGCCCATTTAGCAAAAAATGCAAATTTGAGCACATTTGACTTTTGGCAATTTTGCCAAAATGGTCAACTTGACTAATGCATAACTCTCTCAATTTTGAACCTAGAGAGGTGTTCTTGAACTTTTTAGAAATATTAGGATGTCCTCTAAACAACCCTTTTGGTCTCATCTCAATTGAGTCTTCCATGTTCATGTATGTAGCTTTGACCCAAAAGGTATTTTTGTTGACTTTTCAAAAGGACCTATAATGTCAAAATTCATATCTTTTTATGAGTGGAAAATTTGGACTTGGGAGATGAAGATGAATTGTAGGTAATTTCATCCTCTTCAAAATTATCTTTGGATGGGTCATTTCTGATAAAGTATGAGAAAGTTATGCTTGGTCAAAAATGTGCTGACTTTTCTTGCAAAACCCTAATTTAGCAACTTTTGGGTTTTGATGAATTGTGAGCAATCCTTGAGGAATCATGATCAACCCTTGATCAAATGATGTATAATACTTCAAAATGAGGATTTTGACCAAAAATCTTGAAGTTTGACTGTATGTGGGCCACAATTGACTTTTGACCTAGTATAGTTGATTTTCAAGTATTTGAGCAATTGACTGAGCAAACATCTTTTGCAATGCTTGAAACTTGACATGGATGATCTTGGGAACATATTAGGACCTTGTAAGGAATTTGGGATCCTTTGGACTCAAGCATCTTGATAAAAAATGAAACCCTAATTTGAGGTATACTGTCTTAGGAGAGAGTTTATCTGGTCAACTCCTGAACTTCCTTGAGCAATTTTGGGGGCCTCACTTGCCATGTGTTTAGAAACATGGGATGGAAAATTTTAGGGTACAACAGCACCCATAATTACCTCTTTTTTGTCTTCTTCGGTACCTAAGTTGATTGTATCCACGGGTTCCTCGTGAGACTGAATGGTTCTCTCTTCTTGTTGTAGTAGTCTGGCAAGTTCCCCTTGTAAGTACGAAGTGCGCCTAAGAGAGGGGGGGGGGGTGAATTAGGTACTTTAAAAATTTTGGTTTTAGTGATGATGGTTCTTATTTTTCTGGTTAAAAGGGAGCTTAGGAAAGCTTAAAAATGCAGAAAAATAAAGAGACACGGGCGATATATCCTGGTTCCCCTCACAGTCCGAGAGTACTCCCGTCCCCTTTCAACATGAAAGAGATTTCCTTATTATGTCAAACTTAAACAAGAACTACCAAACAACCAAGAACAATCCTCTTGGACCAAGAACAATCCTCTTGGATTTTCACTATGTTAACTATGAGAACAATCCTCTCAAAGTGACTACACTTGTATCCAACAATTTTGGAAAGACAAGATTTCAAAAACACTTAAACTTATTTCCAACAATCCTGGAAAAATAAGTAATTAACTATCAATATTTGAGTTTGAGTGAGTTGAGTAGTATTGAACACTTAGAGTGATTTAACAATGTATGATCTTCTCTTCCAATAATATTATTGTACAGTGACTCAAGATATAATTGCTCAAATTTTTCTTTTTGATAATGTATGAAAATATGCAGAAAACTTATGCATGAAAGTGAAGGAATGCTTGAGTTTGTATTTTGAAAAATTCATAAAATATTTGTGGAAGAGGTGTTGAAATAGATTTTGTAAAAGAATATTTATATGTTCATAACACCCTTTTGAAACAACATAAAGTTCTGAAAATGTATCATGAACAAATGTCAAGTTTGAGTGAAAGGATTCAATGAAAAGGTATGATGAACAGGCATGTGAAAAGGTGTTATTTTTCAAAATCGTGCAGCATGCAATCGATTGCACCCTTTGTGTAAATCGATTGCACAAGGTTTTAACAGCTATATTTTCAAAATTTTAACTGTGCAAATCGATTGCACTAGCTATGTAAATCGATTGCATGTAAAGTCAGTAGCAAAAAATAAGTGAGTGTAATCGATTGCACAAGCAATGTAAATTGATTGCACTGAGAAACAGAAGCAAACGTTTTGAAAATTTTTAGTATGCAATCGATTGCACAAGAAATGTAAATCGATTGCACAGAGAAACAGAAGCAAAAGATCTAAAAAAATTGGAGCATGCAATCGATTGCACTAAAATGCAAATCGATTGCACTTAAGTAAAAATTGAAATTTTAACTTTGAAAAACTTGAGTAATTGAACATTTCTTTTTCATTTTTGAGCATCTATATCTTAAGATCAAAGTAAGTAATATTATTATACCTTGAAAGTTGTTGAGAGCTTTGAACTGAAGATATTGTCCTTAGATGCTTTGAGCTTGATCATAAATATTTGTCTTCTTGTCAATCATGGTTTGTCTTCATCAAAACAAAAGCTTATTTGAGAAGCTTGATTTTACATTCTCCCCCTTTTTGATGATGACAAACAATCTTGCTTTATGTGATGTACTTTCCGGAAGAGCTTCTCCCCCTAAGATGCAAAACTCCCCCTATGTAGGAGAGGGTTGGAATCCTTTGCATTTCTTCATCTTGGTTGGAGAGTACCTTAAAAATTAAGACAAGTAAAATACAAGCATAAAGTACCACATCTTTCTCCCCCTTTGACATTATCAAAAAGAAGGGAAAGATGCACAAAAAAACAATAATAAAGCAATATATCGAGAAAACATAAGTTTAAACAAGAAACACAAATTGTTCAAGGATTACACAGAAAATTGAACAAACAAAACATTGAGTAACAAGACAATGACATATAAAAAAATGTTAGCCATAACTTCAAGGGTGATGCATGTCCGGGTAGTTATAGGACCAAGAGCCTTGATTCGGGAATTTTTGATGAAGTGGGGGTTTTGTGTAGTGTTTAGGAGGTGCAGCGGGATTATTTGGATCATATGATGGAATATGAAGATGAGAGTAAAGGTATGAAAATTGTTGGTTCACATTCGTGCGGAAGTCATTTATCCGGGTTGTAGTGGAATCATTGATCACACTCCATTGATTTTTGATATTGGTGTTCATGGAAGCAAACTGTTGAGACATGTAATCCATAAGCTCTTGATTGCTTGGACCAGAGGGAGCAGTATGAGGAGGAAGCATAGCTTCACTGCCTTCGACTTCTTCGTCATTTCCTTCATCGGCAGCAACATCTTCACCAATGTAAGTGATGGTTTTTGTTTCCGGATTGTAATGCACGCCCATTCTGGAGTCAACATTCTTAATGGAAATCTTGTTTAGATTAGGATCCATATTCACCTTTTCAAACCCAGCAAAATACACCCTAAATTCCTCCATAATTAAAGTAAGAAAATAAGCATATGGAAGAAATTTAGATTTTGCATCGACTCTCAGCATATGCACCATTATAAGCCTTGCCCAGTTTACACTTATCCCTTTCTTTCTTGCATAAATTAGCTGCATTTCCAAGTCGGTAATAGTGTAGTGGTTTCCAACTCTTGGAAACATAATATAGACCATAAAATAATGATATAGGTGATCGTCTATATGGAGGTTACCTGCACTCCAGGAGTCTCTGGATGGAATTACTCCGCCAAGACCACGAATCCGTTTGGCGCGAAATTCAGCTTCACTTAACCGCCCAATGCTATAAAATAAATCCTTTTTCTGGTAGTCATCCCATATCTCGTTTTCAGGATCATATAGGGAACTTCCAGTGTAAGGAATATGAAGGATCTCACCAACAACCTGAGGAGTTAGAGAGATACGAGTAACCAACACATATGTGACCATTTTACCTTTTTGGGGTGTTAGATTGCTGAAAAACATTCTTACCACCTCCGGGTAATATGGACCGAATGAAGAAATCAAGGGTTCTAGACCATAAGCAGCTAGATAATTTTGAAAGGAAAAGCATTCTTGTGGAAAGGAGGATAGCATACCATATTTGGGGTTGGATACTATTTTCCTTTGAAAGTCTTTGATAAATCAGGCTTCTTGCTCTTCGGTGAGAGATGAAAGAAATGGATTGGATGTTGAATCAACCTTTTTATTCCCTTTATCTGAAGCTGGTCCCTTTCTCTTTTGTCTTGAAGCCATGGGTATGGATTTTTAGAGTTTTGGGGTTTTTAGGTTTTGTGAGAGAGAAAGGTGTTTGTGAGCTGAGATTTGGAAACGATTTGGGTAGATAGGGAATGAGTGTTTTGTATCAAAGTGTATTTGGCTTGGGAATATGAGAGAGAGGAATTTTGACAAACATAATTTTTTCTGTCAAAAAAGCAAGTTGCAGTACGTGCAATCGATTTGCATTTCAGGTGCAATTGATTTGCACAAAAACAGAAACACACAAAGTGCAATCGATTTGCATTGAAGGTGCAATAGATTTGCACTGGAAATAGAATGGACGGAATTGAAAATACTCAATGAGCAATCGATTGACAATCTTTGTGCAATCGATTTGCATCAACAAAAAAAGTCCAAAACCAATTTTTTCTTAAAAATTTAAATACCACATAACATAGATTCACATATAGCATGTGTTGTACCCCAAAATTTTCCCTCCCATATTTCTCAATACATGTCAAGTGAGGTCCTCAAATTGCTCAAGGAACTCCAAGGGTTAACTAAACAAACTCTCTCCTAAGGCAGTCTACCTCAAATTAGGGTTTCAGTTTGCATCAAGGTACTTTAGTCCAAAGGATCCTAAATTCTCACCATTGTCCTAATATTTTTTCAAGATCATCCATGTCAAGTTTCAAGCCTTGCAGAGGAAGTTTGCTCAGTCAATTGCTCAAAAGCCTGAAAATCGACTATGCTAGGGCAAAAGTCAACTGTGTCCCACATACAGTCAAACTTCAAGTTTTTTGGTCAACATCCTAATTTTGAAGTGTTATTAATCATTTGATCAATGGTTGATCATTATTCCTCAAGGATTGCTCACAATTCATCAAAACCCAAAAGTTGCTAAATTAGGGTTTTGCAGGAAAAGTCAACTCAACTTTGACCAAGCATAACCTTCTCATATTTTATCAAAAATGATCCATCAAAATCTCATTTTGAAGAGGATGCAATTCCCTACAATTCATATTCAGCTCCCAAGTTCAAAATATGCACTCACAAGAAGATATAAATCTGCACATTATAGGCCATTTTGAAAAGTCAACAAAAACACCTTTTTTGTGAAAGATTCATACATGAACATGGAAGACTCAATTGAGATGAGAAAAAAAGGTTTGCTTAGAGGACATCTTAAGATTTCTAAAAAGTCCAAGAACACATCTCTAGGGTCAAAATTGAGGAAGTTATGCATTGGTAAAGTTGACCTTTTTTGCAAAATTGCCAAAAGTCAAATGTGTCTCAAATTGCAATTTTTGTCAAATGGGCCCAACTTTTTGTGCTTGCATTGAGTTTGTAACATGATCCACGACCCATGATCCTTCCCACTTGTCTTTATTTTATTTTTACCATTTATTTTGATTTTGATTTTAATTAAATTAAATAAAATCATGAAAATATCAAAACTAATATAAGCTTGAGATTTTGTGCATGTTTAGGTCTCTTATACAACTGGAAGAAGAGTCAAATCGTGCAAGCTTCATTTGGACACAAAAAGATTGAATTTGGCTTGATTTGGAAAGATTTACATAAGGATCAAATCATGATTCAATCATCTTAATTGAAAAAGATTTGAAGCAAATTTGTAACCCTAATCCGTTCTAGGGTACATATAGGACAAGTGCAGATCAAAAACTAAAGGGATTGGAGGCGTGGAAAGAGAAGAACAAATCTCAAAATTTCATATAAAAGTGGCAATCTGATTTCATAGTTCCAGGCTTCTTCAAGCCATTCCAAGCATACCATTCATTTGCTGGGCATCCAAGGACTCTATCCCAATCATTAGCAAGCGTTTTCGTGCCCAGGTATGCGTTGTAAGTACCCCATGACCTCCATGCTTTTTTGAAATCGTATATCATAATCTTGGCATTCTTAGCATGATTTGTTTATATATTCTGCATCCTTGAAACATTTGCAAGCTAATGATAATAATTAATTGCATTTTTGTTAACCATATAGAAAGTTGCCATGATTAGGGTTTAGGTTTCGTTTTTAGGGATTTTGCTTGAAGGAACAATTAGCCATGGATAGTGGTACCACTAGAATTGATTTACCATGCTTGTAGAGAATTTTGGAGGATCACAGGGCTGTACCTACGCCCAGATAACCATAGGTAAAAGTTGCTGAACTTTTAGCAATGAAGAGAGGAAGAAGAAAGGTTGCGTGACAGGCAGTGATTCACCCATTCAAAAATTCGCGCGTTTGGCATATATTAATTTGTTTTTCCAATATAATAATTGATTGTTGTTCCATATACAACAAGGCGCGCTAGCTCAGATGGTCAGTGTACAAGGCAAATTGCCAATGGGCCTGGGTTCGATCCCCAGTTCCCCATATTTGTTCAATACTATTTTCTTTTACATGATCAGGTGTACAAGCCTCCAGAACATCCACCGTGCATCATCAATATCTCATCATCCAGGCCACCAACAAGCTAGATCCAAGGGCAATCCTTTGGAGGTCCACAATGCACCCTAGTCAAGCATGCATACAGGATCGGGAAAGTCAACGTGGGCCAAGGAGTTTTGGGCCTAGAAGTCAGATTAACACCCCCCTCCATTGCTACTAAACCAGGCCCATCTCTTTTTCTTTTATATTTTTTCTTTTATTTATTTATTTTGTTTAAATTCTTTTCTAACACAAAATTAATTCTTTTTTACAAAATATCATAAAATCAATTTCATCAATTTAGAATCTAGGTTTTTATTTATTTTGTCAAAATTAATTTAATATTAGTTTAATTTAATTTTAGGGTAATTCTAACCTTTCGTAAATAATTTAAAATAAATTAGAAAATTAGGGTTTGTTTGATTTAATTTTTATTTCTTTTCTCAAATTAAATAAAAATACAAAAATAGGTCAAATTAATTATTTTTCTTAATTTAAATTAATTAGTAATTAGGTTTGTATTTATTAAAACCTTATTTTCTCAAAATAATCAAAAAAACACAAAAATATGATTTTTCTTTCAACTAGGTTTAGACGGGGTCAAAACCGTAGATTTCTCGTTCTCGTCTCATCGTGCGCATTTATTATTATTTATTTATTTTTACGATATTAATGTAGTTGCTCATGGGATGTAATAGTTTAATTAGGGTTTTTATTTCTTTTATCGTTTTACGGGTTTTTGGCTATGTAATTAATCCCCTACCCCGAAGCCTTCTAATAGCATAGTTTTACTTTTCCGCATTTTAATTTTCGCAAATATTAATTGCTAGATGTATGATAATAGGATTGCATGACAAGACTGTATGTTAATTTTAAAATGGTTAGCAAACCCTAAATGTGCAAAGATAATAACTGAAATCAAATCACTCGCACGTGCGCACTCTTAGGGTATACTCTCACTTCGGTTACCTTCGGTAAACGATCATTAAGTATAGGGTGTTTTAGTGGTTGCTCTCTTGTCTAAACAAAGATCAAATGTCCCGTTCGGAAATGTTGCCTCGGAAAGGTTGCCTCGGAAATTTTGCCTCGAATATGATCTTAAGACATTAGGGTTATTACTAAGACGTCCTAACATTGCTTTAGTGATCGTACGTTCCTTTCGAATTGACCCTTACAACTCCAACGAAGGTGTTACCTACTCATTAATAGTGGGATAACGTTGTCTAAAGGAAGCAAGAACATAAACATTCTTTTTTAGAGTAGGTAGATGCTAGTATGTACTTGCTCAAAAATAAACTTTTTCACACTTACACTCTTTTCAAACAAAGTTTTCAAAAACACTTCGTAACACTCTTGAAGACAGAAGCAAGGGTTAAAACGAAGTAAAACAAAAACTTTTCAAAACACACAAACACGAAAGCAATTTTTAAAATGATGATCAAGTACTTAAGAGCCCGTAGAAAACTACGGATAGAAAGGATGCTAATATCTTCCCTTTCTATAATCTACCCCCGTACTCAAAATCTCGAAAAAGGAATTTTTCTATGCTTTTGTCCTTTCCTGTTGGTTAAAATAAAAGTCGGTGGAGACTTTTGCTTACCGCGACATTTTGCAAAGACAAACGCAAAATGCAAACCAGCATTTTCCTAAACCAGTCCGGTTCTTCCACCGTATCACATAACTGGAAAATCTGCTGGGGATAAGAAGTGGGGTATACCTTAGGATTAGTTCATCATAAATTTGCTTCTCTTGTTTGTTTTGGTTGCTTTATTTTTAAAGGTTTTGTATTGGGAGTTACTATAGATCCTAACCCAGATCTAGGGGACACCTTTTAGGTAAGTAGCAATAAACTGTGAGGGAACTGTACGGCATAGACCGGTACGGTTGAAGCAGCAGCTACGTTGATGTGGCACATTGGTTGGTACCGGTATCCCTTGTGGAGAAACGAGGAGAATACGGGGCTGCTATGTATGTCACTAAGCATCAACTGACCTTAGAACCCATAATCGACCAACTTGGCCATTAGGAAGTAGTGAGATAGTCGGCCTCGGTGTAAAGATGAGAAATGATTAATACTCGATACTACACTCATTGAGACCATACTCTCGAGATAGTTCCGGCCGCAAGAAAATATTGCGTGAGCTGAAACCATGACCGATGGAGGATGGTCAGTGATATTGAGAACCTCTAGAACCCGGTTACTATTATTAGGACAGGTTAAAACCAACTGAACTAAAAGAGGGTAATACCTAGACCCCATGCAAGCCTTAAACTTAAGGGCTTTTGTGTGACTTGTTTGCCTTTACCATGTCTTTTATCCGCTATACCTGCTGTTTGTTTTACCATGACATCATGCATCATAACATAGCATGCATACTTCATTATACTAACCATTTCAAAGACCGAGGGGATTTATCTTTGTTCTGTTTTGCAGAATATGGCTTCCATGCGCAGAAACACAATCCGAGTTAACTTTGTGAAAATACCTGCTCAAATCAAAGAGTTAGTCTCAAACGTTTCTGATACTTCTTCATTCATTATAAGACATGGTCAGCTTCTTAGCCTGGTTACCTCAAGGTTTGATGAACAGATGATGAGTTTGCTTTTCCAGTTCTTCGACCATATGCATCATTGTTTCACCTTCTCGGATTATCAGCTAGTTCCCACTTTGGAAGAGTTTTCTCACTTACTGGGCATATCCATCCTTGAGCAGATGCCCTTCACAGGTTTGGAAGAGACTCCTAGACCAGAAGACATTGCTTCAGCTCTGCATCTGACACGGGCTGATGTAATATCCAACTGGGAGACACGAAGCGGGGTTGAAGGTTTCTTAGCCAAGTTTATGATAGATCAAGCTCAGCTATTCTGGGACAGTTTGGACTTTCAGGCTTTCGAAGACATATTGGCTCTCCTTATCTACGGTTTGGTTCTCTTCCCGAATCCAGATTCCTTTATAAATGTGAATGCGGTTAATATCTTCCTGTCTCGCAATCATGTACCTACTCTTCTGGGTGATATCTTGCATGCCCTCTACACTCGTACTGTGCGTAGAAGAGGGACTCTCATGTGTTGCATGCCGCTGCTGGCGAGGTGGTTTATTTAGCACCTCCCCAAGTCAGTGCTGAAGAATGAGGAAGGTTTATGATGGTCTTATAAGATAATGTCCCTACCCCATACAGACATTCTTTGGAGTTCTAAGGCTATGGAAAGCACTTTTATCATTGATCGATGTGGGGGATACCCTAATGTCCCGTTTCTTGGAATCAGAGGGGGAATAACCTATAGTCCTTGTTTAGCTTTACGATAATTCGGTCGGGCTCGGAGAGACGGTCCTCATGAGCTACTTCTTACAGATATTTCATTTGACTACAAGGAGGACGTTGATGAGCATCGTCGAAGGTTTATACGAGCTTGGGGCATGGTGAACAGGTCTGACCCTCAAGAGCTGGGACCAAGGACTTCTCTCCCTATGCAGCCTTACCTCCAGTGGGTCCGAGCCTGTGCTCAGAAGCTTGGGATGCCTTATAAAGCTGTGTTGCCAGTGATTATGGAGCCCACCAATGAAGAGGGCACTCCTTATACAGTCCTTTATCCGTACATGCCCACTGATCTTGGGGAATTTAAGAGATCCTGGATTCAGCTGAAAGAGGAGAGGGATACCTACCGAGAGAAGTACCATGAGCAAGAAGGGAATATCTTGAAGCTCACCAAGCAACTCGAGAATGAAAGGACGATCAATGACTACGTCGGAACAAAGGCGAAGCTTCCATGGGATTTCTGATTATCCTTTGTTTTCTAGTTTAGATTTTTTTTTCATTTATTTCTTTGTAACGCCTTAAAGGCATTGTTGAACCTTTTTACAAGTTAATCTAATAAAGTGTGTTTCTTTTTTGGTTTGCAAATTTAAATCTCCCAAAGTCTTTGAAATCATTACATACGCATCCTATTATCATGCACACCATTACAGGTTTCACATCTTCTTCGCTGTTTATTTTAGCTGAAATGTCTTCCGATCAAGCTATCAAAGATCTCCAGGCATAAAATTCCCAATTTCAAGAGATGTTCTTGAGTTTGGCTAAAGGGCAAGAGGATTTGAAAACTGTCATTCTGAAAGAGAAAGAGAAGAAGAAGAAGAAGAAGAAGAAGAAGAAGAAGGTCATTTTGCTGAGTATGGGAAAAAGGTTTGGGGATAGGTTGAAAGAGCAAGATGATCTGTCCTTTTCATCCAAGGAAGGGGAGGACCAAGAAGAAGAAAAGGGCCCCAGTCTTGCAGTTTCTGATAATGATACAGATTATGATAAGGAATAGTATCCTCCAGCCGAGGATAGGTACAAGCAAATAGAATACCGTCTAAGTTCTATGGAGATTCAGAAGATCCCTGGTTTGGATTTCGGAGAGCTGGGACTGGTATCTGGAGTGGTGATCCCTCATAAGTTCAAAGCTTCAGTTTTTGCCAAGTACGACGGAGTATCCTGTCCAAAACTTCATCTTCGCTCGTATGTCAGAAAAATCCAACCTCACACTACTGATAGAAATCTGTGGGTGCACTTCTTTCAAGATAGTTTGTCAGGGACTCAGCTTGAATGGTTTTATCAGTTGGAAGGATCCAACGTCCGAAACTGGGAGGACCTTGCTGCTTCTTTCTACAAGCATTATCAGTATAACACCGACCTTGCTCCCACTCGTACTCAGCTTCAGGGTAGGCCTATGGGTGCAAGTGAAGGTTTTAAGGACTATGCTCATAAGTGGAGAGATTTATCTGGAAGAGTCCAACCCCCTTTGTCTGACAGGGAGTTGGTTGACATATTTCTGGGGCCGCTATCTGGTCCGTTTTTTAATCATCTGATCGGCAGTTCATCATCTGGGTTTACTGAGTTAATTTTGACTGGAGAGAGAATAGAAGCTGGTATCTAAAGTGGTAAGGTACAGAAGGATACTTCATCAAGCGCGGTAAAGAAACCTTTCACCGGTAAGAAGGAAGCTAGTGCAGTCTATGGCTCGAGGAGCCAGAGCAGACCTGAACACCGCCAAGCAGTAAATGCGGTAATGATATCAAGACCCACAGTTGCTCCACAATGCAACAATCAACAGAGAGTGGAGAGACCACAAAGACAGTTCACTCGGCTCAATATGACCCTGGCTTAAATTCACCATAATTATTGAAGACCAATCTGGTAACTCTGAGGGAAGAATCGAAGAATCCCAACACCACATCTCCGCTATATAACCCGAATGCCCACTGTGCCTATCACTCCGATGGCCCAGCTCATGATACAAACAACTGTTGGGCCTTGAAGAATAAGGTACAAGACTTGATCGAAGCTAAAGAGATTGATTTTGACGCTCCAGAGAAACCCAACGTCATAACTGCTCCTATGCCCAAACATGGTCATGGAGTGAATGTTGTGGACGATGATTCATTTGTGACCTCCGTGGAAGAAATTTCTACTCCTTTGATTACAGTTAAGAAGAATCTATTGTTGGCCAGTTTATTTCCGCGTTGTGGCGAAGATTGCCACATGTGTTCAATTCTGCCTGCTGGTTGCCACTTATTGAAATTAGGTGTTCAACGCCTAATGGATAACAAAGAGATCCTATTCGAGAAGACTATGATTCCGTTGGGTCCAATTGAAGAATTTGCCATCATAACCATCTCCGCCAATCCTTCCAAGGCTTCCTCGAGAAAGCCTGTTAGGATTACACCCGTTTCAAGAATCGCTCTGTTAATCATTACTATCCCTGGTCCTATCCCATACATTTCAGATAAGGTTGTCCCTTGGCACTATGTTGCCGATGTGTATTACGGAGTTAAGCAAGACTTAAAGATTGAAGAAGCTGATGCTGATATCAGCAATATTGTCGGGGCTAGCAAGGTCACCAGAAGTGGAAGACTCTTCTCTCTTGATATTTCCCCTTCGACTTTTCACAAACCTGTTTTCATTCCATCTGCTACTACATCAGTTACTGTCCCAGTTCCTATCCAAGTTATCACCCCTGTCGCCGAGCCATCTGGCACTTGGGGCAAAGAAATCACAGGTGAGCCTGCCCGGACGGAGGCGCCTAAGAATATCATTGTAGAAACCTCTAAGCAGGAGATAGAGGAAATTCTGAAGATTATCAAGAAGAGCGACTACAATGTAGTTGAGCAGCTGGGGCAGACCCCGTCAAATATCTCCATGTTGTCCTTGTTATTGTCTTCTGAAGCCCATGCAAAGGCTTTAATTTCTTTCCTCAAAAATGCGCATGTGCCGTAGGAAACTTTTCCGATCAATTCAAACACTATGTAGCTAGTTTGACGGTCGACAACGGGTTGGGTTTCTCAGACGCAGATCTGACTGCTAAACGAAGAAATCACAATGATGCTCTGCATGTCTCGATCGAGTGCAGGGGCACTACTATGGCCCATGTACTGGTGGATATTGGGTCCTCATTGAATGTTTTACCAAAGAAAGCATTAGACCGTCTGGACTGTGAAGGTTTGATTCTGAAGCCGAGTAATATTGTGGTCAGGGCTTTCGACAGGTTAAAAAGGATGGTGCACGGGGAGGTGGACGTCCCTGTTAAAGTTGGCTCTCAGAATTTTACATCTACTTTCTATGTGATGGATATCCGACCATCTTATTCTTGCTTGTTGGGTCGCCCTTGGATTCATAAGGCTGGGGCAGTGACTTCTATGCTCCATCAGATGTTGAAATATCCAGTGAAGGGGAAGATCGTCACGGTACGAGGTGAAGAGGAGTATATGGTGAGTCATCTTAATTCCTTTCTCTATGTGGAGATGGATGGGGAGTTCATCAAAACCCCATGTCATAACTTTGAAGAGGTTCCCCAGACTCTGGCGTCGACTGAAGTTGCTGCTGACAAACCTCCGATGAAGATGGCTTCCCTCAAGGATGCCAGGGCTGTAATTGAAAAAGGTGGGTGTGCAAATTGGGGTTAGCTCCCTGATTTCACACACAAGACTGACAAGTTTGGTTTGGGCTTTACTGCAGAAGCTCAAAGGGCTATTCGGTGTGCACGGATTGGAAGACCTCCTCTGTACATCAGTAATCAGGGAGTGAATGCAATTGAGGATGATGAAGAAGAGTCAGATATCGACAGCTGGATCTACCCAACTACCAATGGTGGATTGAACAACTGGACGACGAAGGACTTCGTGCCCATTTCTTTTATTACACAGTAATAGACTTTTGTTTTGAGATTCGTAACAGAAAGTTTTAAACTTTACGGCCCGATGCCTTGCCCGAGGCACCTGGGCTTTGTTTGTGAGGGCTTATTACTTTCCATTTTCATATATCATCAATAAAGCATTGGACGTTATCTTGCATTACAAATTTTATGCTCCTTGTTTTTCTTTTCTATCTCGCACTTTATCAAAATAGCTATTATCTTACACACACTCACATATCATAATGTAGATCCACATCCACTATGGATCCCATTGATAACAACTCTGCTACTGCCAGTTATGATTTCGAAAATCCGATCAACCAAGCCGAGGACGAAGGTGAGGATGATTGTGAAGTGCCTGGGGAACTTGCTAGACTGTTACTGCAGGAAGAGAGGGCCATACAACCTCATGAAGAGCCAGTGGAATTAGTGAATTTGGGTACAGAGGAAGACAAGAAAGAGGTCAAGATAGGTGCAAATCTGGATCCTAGTGTCAAGCAATGGTTGATACAGATGCTACGCGACTATGTTGAGATCTTTGCTTGGTCTTATGAAGATATGACTGGTTTAGACACTAATATTGTGGTACACCGCCTGCCAACGAAAGAAGACTGTCCTCCGGTAAAGCAGAAGGTTCGCCGTATGTGCCCTGAGATGTCTAAGAAAATAAAAACTGAAGTCATGAAACAGTTTGACGCCGGATTTCTAGTTGTTACTTCTTACCCACAATGGGTTGCCAACTTGGTTCCGGTGCTTAAGAAGGATGGTCAGGTACGGATGTGTGTGGACTATAGAGATCTGAACAGGGCGAGCCCCAAAGATGATTTCCCACTTCCTCACATCGATGTTCTGGTCGACAACACCGTGCAACATAAGATCTTCTCCTTTATGGATAGTTTTTCTGGTTACAATCAGATTAAGATGGCTCCCAAATACATGGAGAAGACAACCTTCGTTACACAGTGGGGCACCTTCTGTTACAAGGTCATGCCTTTCGGGTTGAAGAATGCTGGGGCAACTTATCAGCGCCCCATGTTTGCTCTGTTCCATGACATGATTCACCATGAGATTGAGGTTTACGTTGATGACATGATCGCAAGGTCTAAGACTAAGGAAGAGCACCCTGACCATCTCCAAAAACTATTCTACAGGTTGAAGATGTATAAACTAAGGTTGAACCCAAACAAGTGCACCTTCGGGGTAAGGTCTGGTAAGCTGTTGGGTTTCGTTGTTAGTGATAAAGGTATTCAAGTGGATCCTGCAAAGGTGAAGGCTATACAGGAGATGCCAGCTCCCCGAATGGAAAAGGAAGTTAGAGGATTTTTGGGACGTCTAAATTACATTGCAAGATTCATTTCACATCTGACGGCTACTTGTGAGCCAATCTTTAAGCTGCTGAAGAAAGATCAAGTAGTAGAATGGAATGATGAATGTCAGACTGCTTTCGAGAGAATCAAAGAATATCTTCAAGAGCCACCAATTCTGATGCCTCTAGTTGAAGGAAGACCTTTGATCTTATACTTGACGATACTGGAAAATTCAATGGGGTGCGTGTTGGGGCAGCATGACGAGTCTGGTCGAAAAGATCATGCTATTTACTACCTTAGAAAAAAGTTTACCGACTGCGAGACCCGATACTCGTTGCTCGAGAAAACTTGCTGCGCTTTGGCATGGGCTGCTCGCCGGCTAAGACAGTATATGCTGACTCACACTACCTTATTGATATCAAAGATGGACCCAATCAAGTATATCTTCGAAAAGCCTGCCTTGTCCGAAAGAATAGCAAGATGGCTGATGGTATTAACTGAGTATGATATCCAATACACAAACCAAAAATCAATCAAGGGGAGTGTGTTGGCGGATCATTTGGCGCATCAGACCATGGATGATTACCAATCCATGAATTTTGAATTCCCGGATGAGAACATCATGTTGGTGACCGATTATGAATAACCTGGACCAGATGAAGGACCTGATGAAGGATCCCGATGGTCTATGTATTTCGATAGAGCCTCAAACGCATTGGGTAATGACATTGGCTCTGTGATCATATCTCTTGAGGGTTGTCACACTCTGTTTACCGCCCGATTATGTTTTAACTGCACCAACAATATGGCAGAGTATGAAGCGTGCATCATGGGCCTTCGAGCTGCTATCGACCTAAGGATTAAGTTCTTGAGTGTATTCAGAGATTCCTCTATAGTGATCAGTCAGATCAAAGGAGAGTTGGATACGAAGCACCCAAATCTTATTCCTTATAAAGAGTATGTACTGATGTTCCTCCCACACTTTGAGGAGATAACCTTTGAACATTTTCCAAGAGAGGAGAATCAGTTAGCGGACGCGCTAGCTACCATTTCTTTTATGTTCAAGGTCAGGTGGGACAATGAAGCTCCCCAGATTACCATTGAGAGGTTGGACGAACCCGCACATTGCTGTGATATTGAGACTGAAGAGGTAGCATATAAAGCATGGTTTCACGAGGTAAAGAGGTATCTTGAGGCTCAAGAGTACCCCGAGGGTGGTTTTGTTAATGATAAGAAGTTTCTGAGGAGATTCGCAGCGAAGTTCTTCATCAGTAATGGTATCCTTTACAAGTGTCTCATAACTCATCCTTACTGCGATGTGTAGACAAGAACGAGGCAGAAAGGATTATGGAAGAGTTACATGAAGGTACCTTCGGAACTCATTCCAGTGGGCATACCATGGCAAAGAAAATCCTACGAGCAGGATATTATTGGTCTACTATGGAAGCCGAGTGTTATCAGCATTCTCGTACCTGTCATAAATGCCAAGTCTACCCTCATAAGGTACATGTACCTCCAGTTCCTCTGAATGTCTTGACAACTCCTTGGCCTTTTGCAATGTGGGGCATCGACATGTTCGGTGAGATCAGACCTACTGCGTCCAACGGGAATCACTTCATTCTGGTAGCTATTGATTATTTCACGAAGTGGGTTGAGGCAACTTCCTTTGCTACAGTAACCAAGAACGTCGTGGCGCGGTTTATCCGACACAATCTGATATGTCGATATGGTGTACCAGAGAGGATCATTACGGACAATTGTACAAATCTCAACAATACTATGATCACCGAACTCTGCAAACAGTTTAAGATACAACATCACAACTCTTCTCCCTACCTGCCGAACATGATTGGGGCTGTTGAAGCAGCTAATAAGAACATCAAGAAGATTGTGCAGAAGATGACAGTGACATGTAAAAACTGGCATGAGATGTTACCATTTGCTCTTCATGGGTATCGTACCTCAGCACGGACTTCGACCAGGGAAAAACCCTACTCTCTGGTGTATGGCATGGAGGCAGTCCTACCCATCGAAGTCCAGATACTTCCTCTCCGGATTTTGAAGGATGCAGGTTTGAGCGAAGACGATTGGATCCAGACCCGGCTTGATCAGCTGAACCCAATCGATGAGAAGAGACTTACTGCTATTTGTCATGGTCAGACGTATCAAAAGCGAATGATCAAGGATTTTAACAAGAAAGTCAGACGTTAAGAATATCAAGTCGGAGATCTGGTAAACAAACGCATAATACTACCACAAGGTGATCCCAGGGGCAAATGGACCCCCACGTACGAAGGGCCATTTGTGGTTAACAACATTTTCTCGGGAGGAGCTATGATTCTAACCACCATGGATGGTGACGACCTTCCTCACCCTGTCAATGCAGACATAGTGAAAAAATACTACACATAATTAAAGACCCGCTAGGTTGACTGGCCTAGGGAAAAATAAGGGCTTCCCGGAGAACCAAAAGGGTTCGGGAAAAAGTAAGGGATGAAAATGAAAAGAGAACTGTACACCCGGCAAGTCGAAAACCTGAAAATGAGGCTTGGGCAAAAAAGGGTATCCCAGTGGACTGAAAACCCGAAAGGGCGGTCCAGGAAAAAATTAGGGATTGAAGGGTAACACTATGTATCATTGGATCATCTTGTAACCAGACTTCGGTATCGACTATCAAGCTCGGATGGTGCCAATAAATCTAATCTACCTTCAACCAAGTATCAAAGTGATGAGACGCTCGAAGATATAAAGGCAATAGCAGAGTTGGAACCCAGTGGGATTGTTCACATAGCTGTTTTTCTTTGTTTTTCACAAATTGTATAATTTCTATCTCTCGGCGGCATTCTCTTACTAGGACGTCAGCCTCCTGTACAAAACGCCTATTACAGGCCAACTTCAAAAATCAATACAATTCATTTTACAATAAATTTCGAAAATTGTTTTTCTTTTTCTATTTTGTTTTGCAAGGACGTCCAATGATTCATTTTTGATATATGCATTTGACAATAATTGTTGCTCATTATTATTTACATGCGAAAAAAAAGACTATTATTGGTAATTTCAGGAACAGGGGTAAACAGAAGTGCCCAAACCTGACAGTTGCTCTACCCACCAGGTACAGGGACGGAGCCATGTTGAGAATATGACTAAAAGTGCATACACTCCTCGCAGAGTAAAAGGTATCTAAAAACATTGGTGTTAATTCTCCCAAAGCAGAGTTTATCTATCACCAACAATAAAAGATTATCCCCAGCAGAGTTTATTCTTCCACAGACAGAAATTCAATCCCTGACAGAGCTCATTATCACCAGCAACGGTAATTCATCCCCAGCTGAGGATATTTCTCCAGATCAGCAGATCTTCTAGCAAAATATCTCTCTTCCCCATAGAGTCATTTTCCCGCCAATTTATTCTCAAATCATCTTCGGACGTTACCCCCAGCGAGCGGGAAGAAATCAACTCTTTGTACTCTCCAGCAGTAGTCCAAGATTTATTTTCCTCAGCTAGAAAACATTACAAGAACATCGCATATCCATACATCATGGCATGCCCATACGCATTGTGATGCGGTGGGAGAACTGACTTGAGGTTTTACATTTGTGTTCGCAAATGTTTCGGTTTAGCAAGAGTCGCCACCGACTTTTATTTTATCCAAAAGGAAAGGTAAAAAAGCACAGGAAAGACCTTTGAGATTGTTTTTGGGTTCGGGGGGTAGATTATGAAAATGGAAGGTGCTAGCAACCTTTTCATCCATGGTTTTCCATGGGCTCTTAGTTACTTGTTTTAGATCACTTGCTTTTGCTTTTCAAATGTTTAAAATGGTGCTTTATGCGGTTTTGAAAGTATTTTGAAAAGAGGCCATCGTTTAAGAAATATTTGTAATGATTTTTATTTGTAAGAATGTATACAAAGATGTTTGTCTTTTGAAAAATGTTATAATGTTTGAAAGTTTGTTTGGAAATGTTTTGAAATTGCGTGTATGTTTGTTTTGAAAATAACAGGGATTGCTTGAAAGAGATCAAGTAACTAGGAGTTATCTACCCTACTCAAAAGTCTTTCCTACACATTTTTATTCCTTTGACATTGTTGTTTTATTATTGCATTTGGTAAACAACCTTATCTTTGGATGTTAAACGGGACGAGCGTGGGTAATCGTATAACCATGATAGCAATGGTGCCAAGTATCTTAGCAAGTTTTTGAGGGACTAGATCATTTTTGTTCAGGGAACCAAGATAGCGTCATCGAGGGACTATGGTCTTTTTGTTTTGTTTGATTTTGTTTTGCCAAGAAACCTAGCATGCATACCATGACCATTTTAAGGCAACAAAGTGGATGAAACCCTAGGGGTGCTTGTGTGCAATGTGTTGTCATTTTTCATGCATTTTTGTCTTGAATTAAGTCATGCTATTTGTTTTGTTTTTGGTCTTTGCATACAAAATCCTAATTTACTATCATGGTATATGAAAGCCATAAAATGCGTAAAGTAAATCTAGACTATTACAACAATATTCTGGGAAGGGGGATACAAGTTTTGAATAGGGGGATATTGTACAAAAATAAAACCCTAAAACTATTACAACCAAATTGAATTTATTGTATAAATAAATAAATAAGCAAATATTTAAATATGCAATAAAATGTAAATATGCAAGAAATGTTTTTTGTATTAACTTAGGTATGAGAAAATAAATTTATTTATGTCTTAAAAATAAGAAAATAAAATGATTATTTTTGAAAGGGCGAAAACCCTAATTCTTGTTTTAAAATAAAATATATATTCTAATTATTTATTTGTCCATCTTTTTTTAAGAAAAATAATATTAATATATAAAATTTAAAAAAAAAATTGAAATATGTATGAAAATATTATTTTAAGTGTATAAATAATAAAAATAAAAATATATGATATTTTTATATTATTTACAAGTTTATTTTAGAAAATAAAGTATATTAAACCTAATAAACTATTTATTATGCAAAAAAAATGTAAATAAAAAAATGATAAAATGCCAAAAATAAAGAAAATATTTTTTGTGATTTTAAATGTTCAGATAAAATAAATAAAGTCAGAAAATATAAAAGAAATAAAAAAAAAAATGCAAAATAAAGAAAATGGGCCAAGGGGGTGCAGAAAGTAAAAGGGGGTGTCAAAAGAACAAGCCCAAAGTGCCAGGCCCACTTCACTTCATCCCTGACCTTGAGACACCACGCGCGCGCTTCTGCTATGGAAATTCTGTTCTCTCTATTGCTTGCATGAAATCAAAAATTTACAACATGAAACTTATAGTATTTTTAATCACGATTCCAACCATATCCATTTTGTGACCTAACTCTCAAAGGACAGAGAGAATTTTAATGGCCCTAAATTTTGACCTAGTTTTTTCAGCAACTTCAACTATCAAATACTCCTAGCCCAGTTAATATAAATGGAATCTAAGCATATGTACAACTCAAGCACATTAAAGACTACATTTTTGCTTCACAAACCTAAGCCTAAGTATGTCTAAATAGAGAGATAGAAACTTGACAAATACCTTGTTCAGTTGAGTTTGGATAGGGCAATGTAGCAACTTTGAGTGAGGCCTGAAGGTTGTATGAGCTTGCTTGAAGTTCCCTCAACCTTTCCCAATGCTCAGCTTCCCTTGAACTTGCCTGAATCTCTCTGTAGAAGTCAACCTGTAAAGCTTCAAAATGAAAATGGTGATCCTTGAAACAGAGGTTACAATTGCTGAACAAAGGCTTGGATAGCTTAGGTGTGATGTAGGGAATGTGTTTGAAGTGGTTCCAAGCAAAACGCACGAGGCAATATGGAAATGGCTTGTGATTTGCAGAGATGGCCCTATTTTGGGCAGAAATTGTGATTTCTGTGTTTAAGGGTGTTTGAGAGGTTGGGCAATAGTGTTTTAGGCTTGTTACAATATGCTGAGATTATCTAGAATAATGCCAAGGCTTGGTTTTATCAGATACATAAGTGGTGTGGACTTTTGCAAGTTTACTTGGTTTTGAAGAAAAGGTGGGAAGTGACAATGACAAAGCCTGTACAGGCTAGCTCAAGGCCTGAGGAGAGTTGGTACAAATTGCCTGGTATTTGTGGACTTTTTTTTGCAGCAAAATTTTAGGTCCATGGCTCAAGATAAACAAAGTTTCTAAAAGTATGCTTTATCAAAGTAGCATTGTAACCTTTATGCCATTTTTGGAATAATTTCTTGTGCAATGCTCCATAGCTCAGAACAAAGCCATTGTCCAATGTATTTGCATTCAATTTTGGAGTGTAAAAAGGATTAGAACCTGTAAACCAAGTACCAGCATGCTTAGGACAGATTTGCAACTTATATTAATGTGAAAAATGCCATGGACAAAAGTGAGAAAATGCCATTTTCATTTCTTCGATTCTCCCTAACCATAAATGATCTTGGAGAGTTCTTGGATATTTTGGAAAGCTTGTAACATTCTCTAAAATCCATCTTTGAAATGAATTTTGATAGAACTAGGTGAAAAATGTCCATGAAGTTAGGTCAAAAATCTGCCTAAACTAGGGCAAAATTTCACTAAGTTAAAAAGTTTTTGGACCCCTATTCACAAAATCATAACTTGAGATCCAAGAATATTTTGGGAAAACTTTGTGAATCAAAGTTGTAGATTTTGTGGAGGACTACAAATTTCATGTTGGAATTTTTGTTTGAATCCAATTGAATCATGGTGAAAAAGTTGGGAAAACTTAGGAAAAAATAAGAAATTTTCATAACTTAGAAAAATTCTAAGTTATGAAATTTTTTTCAAACTTAAACCCTAATTTCCAAATTTAAGTTTCTTGGTGAACAAGTTTCATGTTTTGACACATCTTGATGAAATATGACCCTTGGCACTTGATTTTGACCAAAAAGTCAAAGTTTGACTTTTCAGTGTACAATTGATTTTTGATCAGTTGATTGGAAAATTCATCTATCAATCCAATGCATTGAGATCTTTTGAACCTTGTGATTAGGTAAAGATGGTGCCATTGAGTCCTTGAAACCATGCTTGAACCCAATTTGCCATTGGCTAGGTTAAAAATCAGAAATTGCCCTTCTACAATCAAAGCCATAAAAATGACCA
Source organism: Vicia faba (assembly GCA_948472305.1). Classification (NCBI taxonomy): domain Eukaryota; kingdom Viridiplantae; phylum Streptophyta; class Magnoliopsida; order Fabales; family Fabaceae; genus Vicia; species Vicia faba. Next base: position 116,774,121 of record OX451738.1, on the reverse strand, counting down.
TTTTGCCCTTTTGATGATCTGATCAAATTTCTTGAGGATTTGTGGTCCAAACTTGATCAAATGGTTCATATGAGTCTATAATGTTGATGTGGATAAAAAATTATGATTTTTGACTGTAAATTGGTCATGGTTGACTTTTCCCCCAATATAGTTAATTTTTAGGTCAACTGTCAAATTGACTGGTCAAAAATGTGATTCAAGGCTTGAAACTTGGTATGAGCAATCTTATAGGTCCAACATGAAGTATGAAAGTCACATGAGGCATTGGAAGTCCAAAAATCCCTGTGCAAACTCAAACCCTAATTTCAGGTCACTAGTGCAAAGAGATGTCTTGAGTAGAGCAAACCCTAATCTGATCTGGAGTCTAAGAAGTCTTGTGAAGAAAAACTTGATAAAATGAGAGGGAAAATTTTGGGGTACAAAAGCTGCCCCTGTTCAATCTTCTTGTACCTGAAGAGTTAGATTGGCGAATTTTGTCATTCTTGACTCGAAGGTAAAAGATGATTGGACACTAGAGTGCCCGTAAATTTGCACTCGTCAAAATGTAGTTGAGGAAATGGGCTTAAAGATTCCATTTGGAGACGTGATAGAATCTTGTTGGAGATGGGCTTAAAGATGCCATCCAAGGATGTTTGTTGAATTGATTGTTGTAAGTCAGAAGAATAAGTATTAGAATGGTATCCGTGTCTGGAACGTATCTAAACTGTATCTGGAGATTGAATTTGTATGAGCAATGGAATGGCGTCCGTGTCTGGAGAATATCTGAGCTGTGACTGTATTAGATTCTTGAATGAATAGCAGAATGACTTGTGTCTGGAGTGTATCTGTATTGTATCTGAATCTGAAATCTGAATAAGAGACAGAATGGCATCCGTGTCTGGAGCGTATCTGGACTGTATCTTGAATAGGTGACAGAATGACTTCCATGTTTGGAGTGTATCTGATCTGGGGAAAATCAGAATGAGTGACAGAATGGCAACCGTGTCTGGAGCGTATATGGACTGTATCTGAAGTTGAGGTCTGAATGAGTAATAGAATGACTTCCGTGTCCGGAGTGTATCTGGATTGTATCTTGACTTTGAATTATGAATGAGTAACAGAACGACTTCCGTGTCTAGAGTGTATCCGTACTGTATCTGAATAAGAGATCTGAATGAGTAACATAATGACTTCCGTGTCAGGAGTGTATCCGTACTATATCTGAAATCTTTGAATATTTGTTAAAGATAGCTGTTAATCTTATCCTGAAAAGGGTAAAATGTTAGCTGAAACACAAAGTTATGTTGCATGAAATGTATGATGCAATGAAATGTGTTTTATCAATGTTTATGATTTATGAATGTAATGTATGCGCATGTAAGCTGATTCACTGTATTGCTGAGGAAAATATATCCTTGACGACTGGAGATAATGAAATCTTTGACTGTTGTCGGGGAAAATAAATCCTTGACTGATGCTGGAGATTCAAAATATTTAATTGCTGAGAATGAGAAATCCTTGGTGGCTGTTGGGGATGATAAAATATTCGACTGTTGCCAGGGAAAATAAATCCTTGACCGCTGCTGGAGATTTAAAAATCCTTGACAACTTCTGTGGGGATGTGAGAATCCTTCATGTCTTGAAGTTGGAGTGTTGACAAAATTCTGTTGTGAGAGTAATGCCAAAATGCTTGAGCAAACTGCTTGGAGAATCCAGAGAATTTTGATGTCCTCTATGTTAGAACAAAGTTTGAATCTACTACCCTAAGTTTAAGTTTTGATGATAACAAAATGCTAAGATATATTAATTGTATGATTCATGTAATACATATATGCTACCTAAAAAATTACATTCTGTTTTACAGAAACTCTGATGGACATCAGCATGAGAATATCATCATCAGCATCAGAAGATGAAATATCAACATCAACATCAGAGGATGTTATATCAGATACCAGAATCATAAGATCAACATGTGCTTACGCTGAAGCTTGATGAACAGATCTGCGCGTAACAATCTAAACTCTGATCAAGACAACAATAATTCATCAGCATCTAGCAGCGTCAGAATAAGCCAAAGCCAGAACATGTTTTAGTGGCAACGGTATTGTGCATTCAAGACTATTTATTATCAACGGCATTATTCCAGACAAAGATCTGCTTAATATGGAAAGAATGTTATTGGCATTGAAACGGAATTACTGACTCCAATGTACCATTTTCCAATGCTATATAAACAAGTCAGTGAAGATTGAATTGGCTAATGCTCTACAACTATCTACACGCCTAAAGCTATTAATCATCTTCCTCATTCTCAGTTTGCTAAAGCTCTCAAATTCTTTACTCAATTATTTTAGCACTCTAGTTCTCTTAAGCTTAACGTGTGTAGTATCATAGTTGTGATAAACAGTTTTTGTAGAAAACATTCAACACACTTAGATTTCATTTATCTGTAAGAAAGTATTACCTTGAGAAACCGGTTTGTGGTTTGACTCAAGAAGGCTTTAGCAGTTGTTAAAGAAGTTGTAATATTCAGTTGAATATAGTGGATTAAGACCTCGTTGGAGAGAGGCGAAATCACCTTGATGGGTGGACTGGAGTAGTTTGAGATCAAACGAACCAGGATAAAAATACCGTGTTGACTGCAATTGATTTCAAGTTTTTTTTACAATTCAACCCCCCTTCTTGTGTTTTTAACTTCTTCAATTGGTATCAGAGCGCCTGGTTCTGAGCTAAAACACTTAACCGTGTCAGTACAAGATCCAGCGTCAGAAAAACACAATGGCAGGAACATATCAACACACCAGCAATGACAACAATGAAGACAGAGACAGATTCAGCGGCAAACCTCCAGTCTTTGATGGAGAAAATTTTGATTACTGGAAAGACAGAATTGAAAGCTTCTTTCTGGCACATGATGCTGATCTGTGGGACATGGTGACAGATGGATACACGCACCCAGTGAATGCAAGCGGTCAGAAGATTGACAGGAAAGCAATGTCTGATCAACAAAAGCGTGACTTCAAAAATCACCACAAGGCCAGAACCATTCTTCTCAACGCCATCTCTTACGCTGAATATGAAAAGATCTCTAACAGAGACACAACAAAGAACATGTTTGACTCACTCAGAATTACGCATGAAGCCAACATTCAGGTCAAAGAAACTAAAGCTCTTGCGCTCATTCAGAAGTATGAGGCATTCAAAATGGAAGAAAGTGAATCCATTGAAACAATGTTCTCAAGATTCCAAATTGTGGTGGCTGGTCTCAAGGTTCTGGACAAAGGATACTCTACTGCTGATCATGTCAAGAAGATCATCAGAAGCTTGCCAAAACAGTGGAGGCCAATGGTTACAGCGCTGAAGCTAGCTAAAGATCTCAACAAAATTTCTCTGGAGGAACTTATCAGCTCCCTCAGAAGTCACGAGATAAAGCTGGTAGCTGATGAACCTCAGAAGCAAGGTAAGCCTTTAGCATTAAAATCTAACAAAAAATATGAGTCTAAAGTTTTGCAGGCAGTTGAAGAAACATCTGATGGATCCTCATCAGAAGAAGACGAACTTTCCCTCCTCTCCAGAAGAGTGAACCAACTATGGAAGCAGAGGCAAAGGAAGTTCAGGAATCCCAGAAGATCTGATCAGAATGAGTCCTCTTCCAGATACAGAAGGTCAGATTCTTCCTCTGGATACAGAAGATCTGAAGGCTCCTCAGGAAGCAGAAAGCCAAACACCAAGGACATCATCTGTTATGAATGCAATGAGCAAGGACACTACAAGAGAGACTGCCCAAAGCTTCAGAGGGAAAAGCCCAAAAAGAAGTTTGGAAGAGAAAAGAAGAAAAGTCTCATGGCTACATGGGATGACTCTGACTCGTTTGAAGCTGACTCAGAATCAGATGATGAGAGAGCAAACATAGCTCTCATGGCCAACATTTCAGAAGACAGTGAAGCTTCTGAATCAGACTCAGAATCAGACACTGAAGAGGTATTTCCTGACTTTGCAATTAATTTTACTAAGGCTGAACTTGCTGAAAGCCTTAACGAAATTCTGGAAAGGTACCAGCAGATTAGAGTTAAATTCAGAAACCTGAAAAGGAATCTTGAATCTGACTCTGATAAAACTGAGAGTCTTAAATTGGAAAATTCTGAGCTGAAAAATAAAATTTCAAAGTTAGAAAATGTTTTACAAAACTCTCAGAAGGAAACAATTTCTGAAACTCCCAGTAGTGCTGATGAGATCATCAAGGAGTATGATCATAGTTTTCAGAAGTTCCTTGCTAAAAGCATAGATAGAAGAAAAATGGCTTCAATGATCTATGGAGTTAGCAGAAATGGCAGAAAGGGAATAGGATACCAAGGTAAGGTACCTACACCAAAGAATGCCATGGATTTAACTATTAAACACACTCCTCTCAACTCATATTTTGTGTATGGTCACACACATGATATTAAATATACTAGCAGTAAGTATTCTGTGAAACCAAAATTCAACCAGAGTTTTGGTAAATCTAACAAATCAGGACCAAAGAAAATCTGGGTACCTAAGGATAAAATAATACTTGTTGCAGATATCTTTAGCAGCAAATCAGAAACACCAGTCATGGTACCTGGACTCTGGCTGCTCGCGACACATGACGGGAAGAAGGCATATGTTCCAAAGCCTGGAACTTAAGCCTGGAGGCCACGTCGGCTTTGGAGGAAATCAGAGGGGAAAGATCATTGGCTCTGGAACTGTAGGTAATGGAAATCTTCCCTCTATAAATAATGTTCTGCTAGTAGATGGATTAATGCATAATCTGTTATCCATAAGTCAATTAAGTGATAACGGTTATGATATAATCTTTAATCAAAAATCATGTAAAGCTGTTAGTCAGAAAGATGGGACTATCCTATTTAATGGAAAGAGGAAAAACAACATTTATAAAATCAAACTTTCTGAACTGAAAAGTCAGAATGTAAAGTGTCTTCTGTCTGTTAACAACAAGCAGTGGATCTGGCACAGAAGATTGGGGCATGTTAGTATGAGAAGAATATCTCAGATTAACAAACTCAATATGGTCAGAGGACTTCCTAATCTGAAGTTCAATTCAGATGCTCTGTGTGAAGCATGTCGAAAGGCAAGTTTGCAAAACCTTCTTTCAAATCTAAAAATGTTGTTTCTACCTCTAAGCCATTAGAACTTCTGCACATTTACTTATTTGGACCAGTTAAAACTGCTTCAGTCAGTGGCAAGAAGTATGGGTTAGTAATCGTAGATGACTATAGCATATGGACATGGGTAAAGTTCTTAAGACACAAGGACGAGTCACACTCTGTGTTTGTCACCTTCTGTAACCAAGTTCATAATTAAAAGGATCTTAGAATCGTTAAAGTCAGAAGTGATCATGGTGGAGAGTTTGAAAACAAAGATTTTGAGTCATTCCTTAATGACAGAGGCATTCTGCATGATTTCTCTTGTCCTAGAACTCCCTAACAAAATGGAGTTGTAGAACGAAAGAACAGAACATTGCAAGAAATGGCCAGAACCATGATCAATGAGACAAACGTTGCTAAGATCTTCTGGGCAGAGGCAATAAACACAGCGTGCTACATTCAGAATAGAATCTCCATAAGACCTATTCTGGAAAAGACTCCATATGAATTGTGGAAGAAAAGAAAGCCCAACATTTCATATTTTCATCCATTTGGATGTACTTGTTTTATGTTAAATACAAAAAATTATTTGAACAAGTTTGACTCTAAAGCACAGAAGTGTATTATGTTAGGATACTCTGAACGCTCAAGAGGGTACAGAGTATACAATACAGAAACACAGATTGTGGAAGAATTAATCAGTGTTCGTTTTGATGATAAGCTTGACTCTGAAAAGTCAAAGCAGAATGAAGTTTTTGCAGGTATGGAAGTTGAATTTACAGGTTCTGAAGACAAGTCATCAGAAGCTCTTAACAGAGACACCCCTTCAACATCTGAAAGGAGAACTGCTAGCAATCCAACAACATCTGTTGATCAACCTCAGAAAAGACTACCCAGAAGCAGCTTGGATCACCCAAAAGAAACCATCTTAGGAAGAAAAGAAGATCCAATCAGAACAAGAGCCAGCTTCAGAAACTCTGAAGAATCCCTCATGGGACTTGTTTCTCTGATTGAACCTTCTTCAATTGATGAAGAACTTATGGACAACGACTGGATTCTAGCAATGCAAGAAGAGCTGAATCAATTCACCAGAAATGACGTATGGGATCTTGTTCCCAGACCAAAAGGATTCAACGTCATTGGAACAAGATGGGTGTTCAGAAACAAGCTGAACGAACAAGGTGAAGTTATCAGAAACAAAGAACGACTGGTAGCACAAGGTTATAGTCATCAAGAGGGGATAGACTATACAGAAACCTTTTCCCCAGTCGCCAGGTTAGAATCTATCAGACTTCTAATTTCGTTTGTTGTTAATAAAGGCATCACTCTGTATCAGATGGATGTCAGGAGTGCATTCTTAAATGGCTATATATAAGAAGAGGTTTATGTGCACCAACCCCCTGGTTTTGAAAGTACAAAAAATCCAGAATATGTTTTCAAACTAAAGAAGTCACTATATGGTCTGAAAAAAGCTCCTAGAGCTTGGTATGAAAGACTAAGTAACTTTCTGTTTGAAAATGAATTCATCAGAGGGAAGGTGGACACTACCTTATTCTGTAAGTCAATTAATAATGACATCTTAGTTTGTCAAATTTACGTTGATGATATTATTTTTGGATCTACTAATCCTTCTCTTGGAAGAAAATTTGCTAAGTGTATGCAGGCAGAATTTGAGATGAGCCTCATGGGAGAACTGAAATTCTTTCTGGGAATTCAGATCAATCAAAATCCAGAGGGAACTTACATTCATCAGAGCAAATACGTCAGAGAACTTCTGAAGAAATTTGACCTCTCAGAATGTAAGTCATCAAAGATTCCAATGCATCCCACGTGTATTCTGGAAAGAGAAGAGGTAAGCAAAAAGGTAGAACAGAAGGTCTACAGAGGTATGATTGGTTCTCTCCTTTATCTGACGGCTTCAAGGCCTGATATCTTATTCAGCGTATGTATTTGTGCTAGATTCCAATCAGATCCTAGAGAATCTCACTTAACAGCTGTTAAGCGAATTTTCAAGTATCTGAAAGGTACTACTAATCTGGGTCTATTTTATAGAAAATCTAGTGATTACAGCTTAGTAGGTTACTGCGATGCTGACTTTGCTAGAGACAGAGTAAAGCGTAAAAGTACTTCTGGAAGCTGCCAGTTTCTGGGAGAAAATCTGATCTCTTGGTCCAGCAAAAGGCAATCCACAATTGCGCTATCAACAGCAGAAGCTGAGTACATAGCAGCAGCTGGATGCAGCACACAAATGCTCTGGATGAAAAGTCAGCTTGAAGACTTCCAGATTTTTGAGAGTAACATCCCTATACTCTGTGACAACACTTCTGCCATTTGCTCAAGTAAAAATCCTATTTTGCATTCTAGGGCTAAGAATATAGAAATAAAATATCACTTCATTAGGGACTATATTCAGAAAGGAATTTTGAACTTAAAATTTATTGATACAGACCATCAATGGGCTGATATCTTCACTAAACCACTTTCTGAAGATAGGTTCAACTTCATTCTGAAACATCTCAGCATGAAGCTCTGCCCAGAGTGAAAATGTTTTAAGTTTATATATTAACCTTCAGAATGTGTTTTGTTTTACTGTGAACTTCTGATCAATCTTCTTTCAGAAAGATAGACATGCAGATTGTATCAGATTCTATTCTTAAAGATCTGAGTATTTCAGCTCAAGGATAGACGTTCTTCTCACTATATCAAACAAGTGTCATCCAATCATCAGCAAATCTCTGAAGCAGAACACGCGTGCACGCTTCTGAGAAGGCAAAACACTGATTGGATGCATTGAGACACATGTCTGGTAACCGTTCCAAGTATCTTTCTCAAATCCCCCAAAATCAGCAAGCATTAAATGCACGTAATCATGAGTTATACTGTAATCATGAATTAATTTTCTTTCTTAAAACCGTTTACGTTTTCAAAGCACTTTTTGAAATCTATTTAAGCACATTAACATCATTCATTAAACTTTTACCGTCTCTTACAATCATCCAAAATATTTTCTGCATTCTCACTTGTGTGTTCATCCTTTTTCAAAAGAAACCCTTTCTCAAACTTTTTCTCAGAAAACCCCAGTGTGAACATGGCAACCTCTAGCACTGTTTATGCAGGTTCTCAGAAGGAGGCTTCATCTGAACAATACCAAATTCCCTTCAGAACCCTCCTAACACCAGTGAAAAACTTGGAAGTTCTGTCTGAACTGATTGTTGATTTCACCAGTCTGAAAGAAAATGGATTCGATTTGACAGAAGAAGTTAGGGCACAAGGATGGGAGAAGTACTTTGATAGGTTGGTGGGTCCAACGTTCCCTGTATTGGTCAAGGAATTCTGGATTCATGCATCTTCATCAACACATCAAGTCACTTCCTATATCATGGGAAAGAAGATTGTGATCACTGAGGATCACATTGAAAGATTGATTGGATACAAGGGTGGTGGTATCCGCTGTATCAACATGGCAGAAAGATGCTCAGATGCTGCTGTCATTGCAAGAGAGATTTTCACCCATGGGGTTCCCAGCAGCAAAATCAGAGACTTGAAGGATCAGCACAGAATATGGGCGAAGATTATTCTGGGGTGCTTCAATCACAGGAAGCCCACAAGCTCTCCTGATTATATAAACATAGATTAGCAGTTTTTGATCTATTTTATTAATCAGAAGGTTAAGATTAACTTGGCTCATCTTTTGTTTAATCACCTCAGGACCAGCGTCAAGGAGACAAGAGAAGAAGAGAGGACAAAAAGGGACTGGATACCCTTTGGCAGGTTAATATCAGATATTCTAACTGAGAATAGGCTGATTCAACACCTTACAGAAGCACAAGAATTAAGCTCTATTGAACCTACTGTTGGCAAGCCTATGAACGCCAAGAATCTGAAGAAAATGAAACTGATAGAGAATATCAGAAAGGAGCCCGGTGTCACTCCTCTTGCTGACATCACCAGCAGAAGAGTCCCTCTGGACGACTTTCCAATATTTTATGAGATTGACTCTAAACCAGTCATTATTCTCAGATACTTGGACGCTTGCAAGGCTGATGGCACATATCCCACTCTGAACATCCAAGATCTGCACCAGCATACTCCAGAAGTTACTGTGAAGAAGACAAAGAAAAGAAAGGCTACTTCAGAAGGACCATCCCAGCAGACCCCTAAGAAGAAAGGCTTGCAGAATTGGATTGCTTCTCTGAAGCAGGTTTGTCCTGGAATAATTGATCCTGCCGCTTCATACCATCTCTGGACTCAATTCAGAAAGTGGGTACACGCTGAAGCCCTCAAGCTGTAAGACATCAATTATGAACAGGCTCAGCAGAACTTCAGCAAACTGTTGAAAGAAGTTGAAGGTCCAGTCATGAGTCAGCTGCTGAAGGAGGAAGTGCTCTTTCTGGATAGTGAGCCATGGTCTGAAAAGCGTCCAGCTTCAAAAGTTCAGCCAGCAGAAGATCAGACAAGTCAAGCAGAAGATGTTGCAGAAAGCTCTCTGAAGCATCCTGCTTCTGACGATTCTCAAGCTACCTTGGACAGGCAGACTCTTGAAGAGCTGAAGCAGAATGATATTTGTCTGCAGCAAAGAATGGATGATAATGATCAAAAGATGAAGGAAAGGATGGATGTGCAAGATGGCAAGATTGATACAGTAGTCAACATGGTGCATCAGCAGAAGGAAACTGTTGATCAGATCAAGAACATGCTAGAAGCTCTGTTCACACGCTTTCCACCCCAACCTTAGTTTTTCATTCATGATGTTTTCATTGTTTTCTTTCCATGTTTTCTGTACTCTCTTCTATGCTTTGAATTAAATATAACAGTTTTTCTGCTCTGATCGTTTTAGCTTATATTACTTGCACTTTTTGATTGCTGACAAAAAGGGGGAGAAAAAGAATGATATTTTTCAATAACGGACTACTGAGACAAAAAGTCTCAAACATTCTAACACTCTGATATACTTGAATGTTTTTAAAAAGAATGATATTTTTCAATAACGGACTACTGAGACAAAAAGTCTCAAACATTCTAACACTCTGATATACTTGAATGTTTTTGTTTTGCATAAGCCTACAGGTACAAGAAGTTAAATCATCTCTGATACACTGAAGCTCTGATGTTCTGATGTTCAAAGAAAGTCAATAAAGACCTGATCCTGAAGGACTCATGAAATTAAAAAGGGAAGTAATAAATTCAGGGGGAGTATCTCTGATCTAAACTCTGATATCTCTTTATCCCTTATCCTCTTATCTTTGATAACTTCCTATTTAAATTCTGATACTCTTTATTATTTGGTTATCTCTGATACTCTTCACGTTATTTTTTTAATTGAAAAAATATAGTTTTTGTCATCATCAAAAAGGGGGAGATTGTTAGAACAAAGTTTGAATCTACTACCCTAAGTTTATGTTTTGATGATAACAAAATGCTAAGATATATTAATTGTATGATTCATGTAAGACATATATGCTACCTAAAAAATTACATTCTGTTTTACAGAAACTCTGATGGACATCAGCATGAGAATATCATCATCAGCATCAGAAGATGAAATATCAACATCAGCATCAGAGGATGTTATATACGATACCAGAATCAGAAGATCAACATGTGCTTACGCTAAAGCTTGATGAACAGATCTGTGCGTAACAATCTAAACTCTGATCAAGACAACAATAATTCATCAGCATCTAGCAGCGTCAGAATAAGCCAAAGCCAGAACATGTTGTAGTGGCAACGGTACTGTGCATTTAAGACTATTTATTATCAACGGAATTATTCCAGACAAAGATCTGCTTAATATGGAAAGAATGTTATTGGCATTGAAACGGAATTACTGACTCCAACATACCATTTTCCAATGCTATATAAACAAGTCAGTGAAGATTGAATTGGCTAATGCTCTACAACTATCTACACGCCTAAAGCTATTCATCATCTTCCTCACTCTCAGTTTGCTAAAGCTCTCAAATTCTTTACTCAATTATTTTAGCACTCTAGTTCTCTTAAGCTTAACGTGTGTAGTATCACAGTTGTGATAAACAGTTTTTGTAGAAAACAATCAACACACTTAGATTTCATTTATCTGTAAGAAAGTATTACCTTGAGAAACCGGTTTGTGGTTTGACTCAAGAAGGCTTTAGCAGTTGTTAAAGCAGTTGTAATATTCAGTTGAATATAGTGGATTAAGACCTCGTTGGAGAGAGGCGAAATCACCTTGACGGGTGGACTGGAGTAGTTTGAGATCAAACGAACCAGGATAAAAATACCGTGTTGGCTGCAATTGATTTCAAGTTTTTTTTACAATTCAACCCCCCTTCTTGTGTTTTTCACTTCTTCAATTGGTATCAGAGCGCCTGGTTCTGAGCTAAAACACTTAACCGTGTCAGTACAAGATCCAGCGTCAGAAAAACACAATGGCAGGAACATATCAACACACCAGCAATGACAACAATGAAGACAGAGACAGATTCAGTGGCAAACCTCCAGTCTTTGATGGAGAAAATTTTGATTATTGGAAAGACAGAATTGAAAGCTTCTTTCTGGCATATGATGCTGATCTGTGGGACATGGTGACAGATGGATACACGCACCCAGTGAATGCAAGCGGTCAGAAGATTGACAGGAAAGCAATGTCTGATCAACAAAAGCGTGACTTCAAAAATCACCACAAGGCCAGAACCATTCTTCTCAGCGCCATCTCTTACGCTGAATATGAAAAGATCTCTAACAGAGACACAACAAAGAACATGTTTGACTCACTCAGAATTACGCATGAAGGCAACATTCAGGTCAAAGAAACTAAAGCTCTTGCGCTCATTCAGAAGTATGAGGCATTCAAAATGGAAGAAAGTGAATCCATTGAAACAATGTTCTCAAGATTCAAAATTCTGGTGGCTGGTCTCAAGGTTCTGGACAAAGGATACTCTATTGTTGATCATGTCAAGAAGATCATCAGAAGCTTGCCAAAACAGTGGAGGCCAATGGTTACAGCGCTGAAGCTAGCTAAAGATCTCAACAAAATTTCTCTGGAGGAACTTATCAGCTCCCTCAGAAGTCACGAGATAGAGCTTGAAGCTGATGAACCTCAGAAGCAAGGTAAGCCTTTAGCATTAAAATCTAACAAAAAATCTGAGTCTAAAGTTTTGCAGGAAGTTGAAGAAACATCTGATGGATCCTCATCAGAAGAAGACGAACTTTCCCTCCTCTCCAAAAGAGTGAACCAACTATGGAAGCAGAGGGAAAGGAAGTTCAGGAATCCCAGAAGATCTGATCAGAATGAGTCCTCTTCCAGATACAGAAGGTCAGATTCTTCCTCTGGATACAGAAGATCTGAAGGCTCCTCAGGAAGCAGAAAGCCAAACACCAAGGACATCATCTGCTATGAATGCAATGAGCAAGGACACTACAAGAGTGAATGCCCAAAGCTTCAGAGGGAAAAGCCCAAAAAGAAGTTTGGAAGAGAAAAGAAGAAAAGTATCATGGCTACATGGGATGACTCTGACTCGTCTGAAGCTGACTCAGAATCAGATGATGAGAGAGCAAACATAGCTCTCATGGGGAACCAAGGATGAGAATCTTCAATCTGCAGGGGAATATAATTATGAAAAATTCATGCTGGGGAGTGATGAAGACTTTGGCTACTTCACTGGGGAATCAAGAATGAGAATCTTCATTCTGTTGGGGAGTAAAAACTATGTGGGGAAGAAGGCTTCCTGCTGGAGAGTAAGTTCAGGACTCTGGGGGAAAAAGCTTATTCCTGTTTGGAAAAAGTTCAAGAGTTTGGGTTGTATGCCACTCTACTGGGGAGTTATCCTAGGTTGGGAATAAAAGTTAATTGTTATCTGGTTGACTTCCAGGTTTCAAGACAACTTGCTGGGGAAATTGGGGAAAACTGAATGGTTCCCGCTGGGGATTGATAGTTGGAAATTTGACTTGACTAGGGAACAAGGTTTCATCTCTACTGAGGGTCTGTAATTCAAAGTTTTTACTCCACTGGGGATTGTGAGTTTGAAGGCTTAACTCTGATGGGAATTAAAGGTTTGAAATTATAGCTTCGCTGGGGATATGTATTTCAAGGTTTTAGCTCCACTAGGGACCTAAATGATGTACTGCGGGGGATTTCTCCTGGAATAGCCTAAAGACGTTTTCCTATCCTTTCAACCTGTCAGTAATTGTTCTTTCCCATTTCATTTATTTGTAAACAGTGATTATATTCAAATGCATATGCTCATTAATAAATCATTGGACGTTTTCAAATAAAACATAAATGTAAAAAAGAAGAAAAGGCAAATAGTTTTCTGCACTTTGAAGTATCTTTGTATTAACTTTGTGTAAGTATTTTGTACAAAGGAGACAAACATCCTAGTAAGATAACGTTGTCATAAAAATGAGAAATATTTATACAAAGAAAGATGGCTATGCGTAAAAATTCCATGGGGTTCCCATTCTGCTATAGCCTTCGTAACTATGAATATCTTGTCCATTCGTTGCTTCGTCCGAAGATGATTGGATTGATCAGAAGCCTGGAGCTTATCTATGAAGAGATTGTCCTTAAAGTCATCCGAAGAGACATAGTCATACACTTTAATTCCCTAACATTTGCCTGGACCACCCTTTCGAGTTTTCGATCCACCGGGAAACCCTATTTTGCCCAAGTTGCCCTTTCGGGTTTTCAACTTGCCGGGTGTACAAATTTTTTTATTTATCCCTAATTTTTTCCTGAACCGCCCTTTCGGGTTTTTGATTCATCGGGATGCCCTTTTTTTCCCAGGTGTGTCAACCTAGCGGTTCGTTTATGTGTAGTATCTTTTGACTATGTCTGCGTTCGCAGGGTGCGGCAGGTCATCACCGTCCATGGTGGTTAAGATCATTGCCCCAATAGAAAAGATGTTCTTGATCACAAATTGTCCTTCGTAAGTAGGAGTCCATTTTCCCCTGGGATCACTTTATGGCAAAAGGATCCGCTTGATTACAAGATCCCCGACTTGATATACCTGGCGCCTGACATTCTTGTTGAATGCCTTGATCATCCGTTTTTGATACGCCTGACCGTGGAAAACAGCAGTAAGTCGCTTTTCATTAATCAAATTAAGTTGATCAAGCCGGGTCTGAATCCAATCGTCTTCACTCAAACCAGCATCTTTCATGATTCTCAAGGAGGGAATTTGAACCTCGATAGGTAAAACAGCTTCCATGCCATATACCAAAGAATAGGGCGTTGCCCCAGTTGATGTACGCGCCGTGGTACGGTACTCGTGGAGAGAAAACGGTAAGATCTCATGCCAGTCCTTGTAGGTGACTGTCATCTTTTGTATGATCTTCTTGATTTTTTTTTCGCAGCTTCGACATCACCGTTCATCTTTGGCCGATAGGGAGATGAATTGTGATGTTTAATCTGGAACTGCTTGCACAAGGCGGTAATCATAGTGTTGTTAAGGTTTGTACCATTGTCAGTGATGATCCTTTAGGGGATACCATACCACAAATGAGGTTCTTCTTGATGAAGCGGGCAACCACATTCTTAGTGACAGATGCGAAGGAAGCTGCTTCGACCCACTTGGTGAAGTAGTCAATGGCCACCAGAATGAAGCGGTGTCCATTGGATATTGTAGGCTTGATCTCTCCGATCATGTCGATTCCCCACATAACGAATGGCCAAGGAGCTGTTAAGACTTTGAGAGGAACTGGAGGTATATATACCTTGTCTGCATAGATTTGACATTTGTTACAATTCATGGAATGTTGATGGCAGTCAGCTTCCATGGTAGACAAGTAATAGCCTGCCCGTAGGATCTTCTTAGCCATCGTGTGCCCGCTAGAGTGAGTGCCAAAGGTACCATTGTGCAATTCAGCCATGATCTGTTCAGCCTCAATCTTGTCCACACATCGGAGCAGAATGCAATCATGATTGCGCTTGTATAGGATGCCATTACTCAAGAAGAACTTTGTCGAGAATCTCCTTAAGAACTTTTTGTCATTGACTGAAGCTCCTTCAGGATATTCTTGAGCCTCGAGATACCTTTTGACTTCACGAAACCAAGGTCGGTCCACTACTTCTTCGGTATTAATCTCGTGACAATGTGCAGGTTCGTCCATCCGTTCAATGGTGATTTGGGGAGCCTCATTATCCCAGTTAAGTTTAAACATGGAGGACATTGTAGCTAGAGCATCTGCTAGTTGATTTTCTTCTCACGGGAAGTGCTCGAAGGTAATCTGCTCGAAATGTGGTAACAATGTCAGGACATGTTCTTTGTAAGGGATGAGGTTTGGATGCTTAGTATCCCACTCTCCTTTGATATGACTGATGACCAAAGTTGAGTCCCCAAATACAATCAAAGATTTGATTCCCAAGTCTATGGCAGCCTTGAGACCAAAGATACAAGCTTCATACTCGGCCATGTTGTTGGTGCAGTTAAAGCAAAGTCTAGCAGTGAAAGGTGTATGGCAACCTTCTGGGGAGATGAGTACCGCGCTGATACTGTTTCCAAGTGCATTAGAGGTCCCATCAAAGTACAGGGTCCATCGGGATCCTTGTTCAGGTCTGTCATATGGTCTAAAACCATCAATGTTGTCCAATGTCATGATGTCTTCGTTGGGGAAGTCGAACCTCATGGATTGGTAATCTTCAACAACTTGATGAGCCATATGATCGGCTAGCACACTTCCCTTTATAGCTTTTTGGGTAGTGTACTGTATATCGTATTCCGTTAGGATCATCTTCCATCTAGGTATTCTTCCAGATAAAGCAGGCTTCTCAAAGATGTACTTGATCGGATCCATCTTAGATATCAGCAAAGTGGTATGAGTCAACATATATTGCCTTAGCCAACGAGCAGCCCATACCAAAGCGCAACAAGTTTTCTCGAGCAGTGAGTATTGGGTCTCACAGTCAGTAAACTTTTTGCTAAGGTAATAAATGGCATGCTCTTTTCGGCCAGACTCATCATGTTGGCCCAGTACGCACCCCATTGAATTCTCTAGGACGGTCAGATACATGATTAGCGGTCTTCCTTCGACGGGTGGCATCAAGATAGGAGGTTCTAGCAAATACTCCCTGATCTTTCTTCAACATCTTGACGATTGGCTCACAGGTAGATGTTAGGTGAGAGATGAACCTAACAATGTAGTTTAGGCGTCCCAAGAAACCTCTGACCTCCTTCTCAGTGCGAGGGGCGGGCATTTCTTGTATAGCTTTGACTTTGGCAGGATCAACCTTGATGCCTTTGTTGCTGACAATGAAACCCAAGAATTTACTGGACCGGACTCCGAAAGTGCACTTGTTAGGGTTCAGTATGAGCTTGTATTCCTTCAACCTAACAAACAACTTTTGCAAAAGGTCGAGGTGTTCTTCTTCAGTTTGTGATCGGGCTATCATGTTATCTACGTAGACCTCTATCTCATGACGTATCATATCATGAAACAAAGCTACCATGGCGCGTTGATAGGTTGCCCCGGCATTCTTCAGTCCGAATTTCATCACTTTATAGCAGAACGTACCCCACTGTAACAAAAGTATTTTTCTCCATGTCTTTAGGTTCCATTTTGATCTGGTTGTAACCTGAAAATCCGTCCATGAAAGAAAATACCTTGTGCTGAGCTGTATTGTCAACCAGGATGTCAATGTGCAGAAGTGGAAAGTCATCTTTAGGGCTAGCCCTGTTTAAGTCTCTATAATCCATGCACATTCTCACTTTTCCGTCCTTCTTAGGCACGGGCACAATGTTAGCAACCCATTGTGGATAGGAAGTAACAGCAAGAAATCCAGCATTGAACTGCTTCATAACTTATGCTTTGATCTATTCAGACATGTCAGGTCTCATGCGGCGAACCTTCTGTTTAACTGGTGGACAGTCTTCTCTTGTGGGTAGACGGTGTACCACAATATCTGTATCGAGTCACGTCATGTCTTCGTAAGACCAGGCGAAGATCTCATCATATTCATGTAACAGCTGAATTAGGCGCTCTTTGACACTTGGCTCTAGGTCGGCACCCACTCTGACTTCTTTTCTGTCTTCCTCAGTTCCCAAGTTGATTGTCTCCAACAGCTCCTCATGAGGTAGAATAGCCCTTTCTTCCTGTTGTAGCAGTCTAGCCAATTAACCCGACACCTCACAATCTTCCTCACCTTCGTATTCGGTGTGGTAGACCAGATCTTCAGAGTCACTGAAGGCCATAGCAGAATTGTTACCCATGGAATTCGGGATGGAAGGGTACCTGCATTTGTGAGTGTGGGTGTGTAAGGGATAGCCACCTTTAAACAAATAAAAAGTAAAAAGAAAGACAATGAACACAAAAGTTTATATGTGAAAACGTCCATGATTCATTAAAATGGCATATGAAGATGAAAAATCAAACCCTTACAAATGGACCTATGTACCTTGGGTAAGGCACAAGGTTAAAAGTGTATGAATTGTTTTAGAATTATTACACACCAACAGAAATGTTTGAAAGATAAATTACTGTCGTATGAAAGTAATCGGAACAAAGTCTTTTGCTTCCCAGTTGCACAGTCCTCCGTCAACAGTAGGGAAAATCCAGTCTTCAAAGTTGCTCTCCTCTTCACTATCCTCCAAAGCATTTACTCATTTATGGGTGATCTTCACTGGTGGCCCTCCAGCACGGGAGTGACGCACAGCCCTCTGACTAGCCGAAGTAAATCCTAAGCCGAATTTATCTGATTTAAAAGGAAAGTCTGGAAGTTGCCCCCAGATTGTGCTTCCTGATTCTTCAATCACAACCTTTGTGTCTTTGAGAGACGACATCCGAGGCGGAGGTCTGATAATCATAGGTGCAGAAGACACTGTCTTGGTTGCCGCAATCTCCTGAGCTACCTCTTCAAAATGCTGAAAAGGGGTTTTGATGAATTCGCCATCCAATTCTACATAGCGGAAAGAATTTAGATGGCTTATCATGTATCCCTCTATGCCATGAACAGTTATAATTTTCCCCTGGATAGGGTACTTGAGCATTTGATGCAGAGTAGAAGTGACGGCTCCAGCATTGTGAATCCAGGGTCTTCCCAACAAGCAAGAATAGGAAGGACGGATGTCCATCACATAGAATGTGGAGTTGAAAGTTTCAGTTCCCACTTTAATCAGGATGTCCACCTCCTTGTGGACCATCCTTTTAGAACCATCAAAGGCTCTGACAATGATGTTGCTGGGTTTCAGGGTTAAGCCTTCACAATCCAGTCTATCCAAGGCTTTATTTGGCAAGACGTTTAACGATGAACCAGTGTCTACCAGTACGTGTGCTAGAGTAGTCACTCTGCATTACACCGAGACATGCAAAGCGTCATTATGTTTTCTCCCCTTAGATGTTAAATCGGCATCGGAGAATCCTAGACCGTTGTCAACTGTTAAGCTAGCTACACATTCCTGGAACTGATCCGCGGAGGTTTCCTGTGGTACGTGGGCCGTCTTCAAGAATCTTATCAAAGCTTTAGCATGAGCTTCTGAACAAAGCAGCAGGGACAACATAGAGATCTTTGAGGGGGTTTGCCCCAGTTGTTCCACAACATTATAATCACTTTTCTTGATTATTTTCAAAATCTCTTCCATTTCTTTTTGAGAGGTTTCAGGGATGACTAATGGCTGAGTCCTCATCCTGACAGGCTCTTCTTGGATCCCTTTCCCTCTATCATCAATAGCAATAGAGGGGACAACCACAAGGGTTACAACTTATTCAATAATTGGGGTTCTCGCAGATATGTTTACCGGTACAGGGGTAACCTTAGGAGCAGCTGAGGGTCCAAAGGTTGCCTTTGGAGGAGCAATCTCTGGAGAGAAAATTCTCCCACTGCGGGTGATTTTGCTTATTCCAGCAATATTTCCAATGTCGGAAGTCTCTTCATCATAACTCTCTTCAGTTGATTCAATGTGCTTAATATCGTGGTAGTAGATCTCTCCACCATAGTTCCACGGTACTGATCTGTCGGACTTGTACGGGACGGGCCTGTGCATGGTTATCCTCAAAGGTGCAGTCTTTGGAGCGGATGTAATCTTAACAGGTCTTTTGGAGACCTTGGAAAGATTGGCGGATATGGTTATTATCAAAACATCATTGACAGGAGTCGGTGTAACAGGAGTCTTTTCAAAAAGGATTTCTTAGTTATCCATTAGGCGCTGGATGCCAAACTTCAACAATGGACAGTCGGTTGGTAAGGATGAACAAAGGCAGCAATCTTCTTCACAATCTGGGAAAATCCCAGCCTTTAGCAAATTCAACTTGATTATCGGTAGCAGAGTCATCAAATTATCAACAGTAGTAATAAAAAGATCTTCTTCAACAGCATGAGCATTATGGCCATGCTTTGGCATTGGAGCAGAGATTACATTCGGATTTTCAGGGGCGTCAAATTCAACTTCTTTAGCATCTATTAAATCCTGAATCTTATTCTTGAGGACCCAACAATTCTTGGTGTCGTGCCCTATACTCCCTGAATGATAAGCACACTTGGCGTTCGAATGGTAGTAAGGAGAAGTTGTATTCGGATTCTTCGGGGCCTCTTTCAGACTGGCAAGGTTTAATTTTAAGAGATGCGGTAGAACCTGAGCAGGAGTCATGTTTATCTGGGTGAATTGCCGTACAAGCCTTTCCACCCTTGCTTGGTTGGTTCTTGGCTGATTGTTTCTAGGTTGATCAGCTGCAGACTTCTGAATCATTACGGCCCCCACCGCTGGTCGGCGCTCAATCCTTCCTTGTCCTCTTTGGGAGTAGACAGCTGATACTTCCTTCTTTGCTGGAAAAGTCTTTTTGATGGCAGCGGAAGCAGATACATCTTTTTGAATTTTCCCAATTTTTATGCTGGCTTCAACTCTCTCCCCAGTTAGAATCAATTCGGTGAACCCCGCAGACGAACTTCCAATCAGGTGATTAAAGAAAGGACCCGATAGAGTCCCCAAGAACTTATCCACAAGCTCTCTTTCAGATAAAGGTGGTTGTACTCGTCCCGCCAAGTCTCTCCATTTCTGGGCATACTCTTTGAAACCTTCATTTGAGACCATGCCCATACTCTGTAATTGAGTACGGGTTGGTGTTAAGTCCGCATTATATTGATATTGTTTGTAGAAGGCGGACGCCAAATCCTCCCAATTATGCACATTAGACGTCTCCAACTGGTAAAACCAATCTAGTTGCGTTCCCGAAAGACTGTCCTGGAAGAAATGGACCCACAGGTCTTTGTCAGAAGAATGTGGTTGAATTTTCCTGACATAAGATCGTAGGTGCATCTTGGGACAGGACAACCCATCATACTTAGCAAACAAAGGTACTTTTAGTTTAGGAGGGATTACAATTCCAGAAACCAGCCCTAACTCTTCAAAGTCCAACCCATGCACTCTTTGTATCTCCATGGATGTCAGACGTTCTTCCAAGTTTTTGTATTTGTCATCTGCAGGAGGGTATTTCTGCTCAGAATATTCTTCATCCTCTTCTTCTTCTTCTTCTTCCTAAGAATCAGATTGCACTGCAGTTCCTTTTCCTTTTCCTACCCCTTCATCAGATGTTGAGGGGAAATCCAAATTCCGTCTGGCTTGACCTTCAAATCTTTTTCCCAAGGTAGCCACACCAACTCTCTTCTTTTTCTTTTTCTCTTTTTCCTTATCTAGCAAGGTCTTTAGCTCCTCCTGCCCCTTGGCCAAGGTCAGAAGTAGCTGCTGAAACTGTGAATTCTAGGCTTGCAAGTCTTTGACCATTTGTTCAATATCCATCTTGCTGAAATAAACAGCAAAGAGATGAGGAAACTTGGTGTGAAGACCTGCTTATGCATATGATGAATGATATGTATTCATGTAATGCATTCAAGGATTCGGAAATTCAAATTTGTTTTAAACAAAAAAGAAACACACGTCATATTAATAAGATAGAATTTGTTAGTACATCAATGCCCCATGGGAAAAAGTATACAAAATTCTAAGGTAAAAAGACGTTGCGCATCCTCTTTGGTGCAATGTAGGTGTTGAGAGTCTGCTCTTCGTGAAGTTGACGAGTAAGTTCCAAGACCTTCTTCTCTCTTGCGTAGAATTGGGCTTCGAAAGTATCGCGCTCTCCCTTGAGTTGTATCCAACTCCTTTGCAGATCTTCTAGTGATGTTGGTATGTCAGGATGTAGGAGGGTGTATGGAACCTCTCCTTCCATAACTGGCTCTATAATCACAAGTAGAATGTAGGGGTAAGGCATCATAAGACTTTGGGCGTGGGTTCATACCCACTTGAGGTAAGGCTCAAGGGGGATGGAATTCTTGTGACCCAAGGTCTTACTGTCCACCTTGTTGGGCATTCTCCAAGCTCGGATAAACCTTTGTCGAAGTCCTTGATCGTTGTTGTCGAAGTCAAAAACCAAGTCTGGAATCAGCATGTCATGTGGGCCATCCCTTCGGGCATACCCAAATTGTCTTAGGGCCAAGAAGGGGTTGTAGGTGATGCCTCCCCTAATGCCTAGTAGAGGGACATTAGGAAATTCTCCACAACGGTCAATGATGATGACATTCTCTTTTGATCGAGAACACCAATGGATATCTGAATGTGTAAGAGTCATCAATCGTTGTGACCACCTCAAACCTTGCTCATTCTTCAAAACTGATTGGGGAAGATGAGAAATAAACCATCTTGCCAGTAGAGGAGTGCAACACATGAGAACACCTCTTTTCCTCATTGTTTGAGTGTGAAAAGAGTGTAAGATATACCCAAGCAATGTAGGCATCGGGTTGCAAGCCATGAAGATTTTGACAGCACTCACATCTATAAGTTGGTCAGGGTTTGGGAACAAGACCAAGCCATAGATGAGAAGAGCTACAATCTCCTCAAAAGCTTGTAAGTCTAAAGAATTCCAGCAGCTTTGGGCCTTCTCAAATAGAAACTTTGCCATGAAGCCTTTGACACCACTTCTAGTTTCCCAATAGCCTATGACATCAGATGGTTGCAAGTGTAGGGCTTGAGCAACATCTTCAGGCTTTGGATCTCTTTCTGTATCGTTGAAGGGTAGTTGATTGAGAATAGGAACCCTCAAGAGTTGAGAAAATTCCTCCAAAGTAGGCACCAGCTGGTAATCAGGAAATGTGAAGCAGTGGTGTAGGGGGTCAAAGAACTGGAAGACGACTTTTACCATGTCTTCCTCAGTGTTGGTGTTGACTAAGTTGAGAAGACGACCATGCCTCTCGGTGAATGGAGAATTCTCAGGAATCCTTGAAGCTAGATCCTTTAGTTGAGGAGTAATTGTCACAAGGTTGACTTGGATAGTTTTCTTACGATGTGAATCCATTACCTACAAAACAGGAACAAAGATGAAGATCCAAAATCCTTGAAATGGTTAGTGGATGCATATGATTCTTCATGATGTTATGATGTTATGCACAAGTATATATGTACAAAAAAATCACACAAGTTCCTAGTTTAGGCTTGCATGTGGTTTCATAGGAAGTACCCACTTGAAGTTTAGTTGGCTCAACCTGTCCTAGAAATAGTAATCGGGTTCTAAGGAGCTCAATATCACTGGATTGTTTTCTGTGTTCATTGTTTCAGTTTAGCCACTTTACTAGCGACCAAAATATTCCAAGAAAACAACCCTCAATGAGTGTAGTATCGAGTATCTACCAACTTCGGACTGCACCAAAGCCGATCATCTCACTACATCCTAAAAGGCCAAGTTGGTAAAGTAAAGGTTCTAAAAGTCCATTAGGGCTTCATGACATCACTCAGCGGCCCCGTATTCTCTTTGATTGACTCAAAGGCTACCGGTACCCACAAATATGTCTCACTAACATAGCTATTGCATAGACCATGTCGGTATACCCCGCACAGTTTCCACAACGTATTGCTATTTACCTATGAATGTGTCCTAAATTCGGGTAGAGGATTCAAACCCAAACAATAGAACCAAAGTGTAAAGCATACAAGTCAAGAAAGATAAGTATGTAAAGGTGATCTAAAACCCTAAGGTAACCCCATTTTTATATGTCCCCAGCAGAGTCACCAGTTCTGTGATGCGGTGGGAGAACTGACTTGAGGTTTTTGCATTTGTGTTCGCAAATGTTTCAGTTTAGCAAGAGTCACCACCGACTTTTATTTTATCCAAACGGAAAAGTAAAAAAGCACAGGAAAGACCTTTGAGATTGTTTTTGGGTTCGGGGGGTAGATTATGAAAAGGGAATGTGCTAGCACCCTTTTCATCCATGGTTTTCCATGGGCTCTTAGTTACTTTTTTTAGATCACTTGCTTTTGCTTTTCAATTGTTTGAAATGGTGCTTTGTGCGGTTTTGAAAGTATTTTGAAAAGAGGCCATCGTTTAGGCAATCTTTGTAATTGTTCTTGTTTGTAAGAATGTATACAAAGATGTTTGTCTTTTGAAAAATGTTTCAATGTTTGAAAGTTTGTTTGGAAATGATTTGAAATTGTGTGTGTGTGTTTGTTTTGAAAATAGCATGGATTTCTTGAAAGAGATCAAGTAACTAGGAGTTATCTACCCTACTCAAAAGTCTTTCCTACACATTTTTATTCCTTTGACATTGTTGTTTTACCATTGCATTTGGTAAACAACCTTATCTTCGGATGTTAAACGGGACGGGCGTGGGTCATCGTATGACCATGATAGCAATGGTGCCAAGTATCTTAGCATGTTTTTGAGGGACTAGATCATTTTTGTTTAGGCAACCAAGATAGCGTCATCGAGGGACTATGATCTTTTTGTTTTGTTTGATTTTGTTTTGCCAAGATACCTAGCATGCATACCATGGCCATTTTAAGGCAACAAAGTGGATGAAACCCTAGGGGTGCTTGTGTGCAATGTGTTGTCATTTTTCATGCATTTTTGTCTTGAATTAAGTCATGTTATTTGTTTTGTTTTTGGTCTTTGCATACAAAACCCTAATTTACTATCATGGTATATGAAAGCCATAAAATGCGTAAAGTAAATCTAGACTATTACAACAATATTTTGGGAAGGGGGATACAAGTTTTGAATAGGGGAATATTGCACAAAAATAAAACCCTAAAACTATTACAACCAAATTGAACTTATTGTACAAATAAATAAATAAGCAAATATTTAAATATGCAATAAAATGTAAATATGCAAGAAATGTTTTTTGTATTAACTTAGGCATGAGAAAATAAATTTATTTATGTCTTAAAAATAAGAAAATAAAATGATTATTTTTGAAAGGGTGAAAACCCTAATTCTTGTTTTAAAAGAAAATATATATTCTAATCATTTATTTGTCCATTTTTGTTTAAGAAAAATAATATTAATATATAAATGTTAAAAAAAATTGAAATATGTATGAAAATATTATTTTAAGTGTATAAATAATAAAAATAAAAATATATGATATTTTTATATTATTTACAAGTTTATTTTAGAAAATAAAGTATATTAAACCTAATAAACTATTTATTATGCAAAAAAAATGTAAATAAAAAAAATATGATAAAATGCCAAAAATAAAGAAAATACTTTTTGTGATTTTAAATGTTCAGGAAAAATAAATAAAGTCAGAAAATATAAAAAAATAAAAAAAGATATGCAAAATAAAGAAAATGGGCCAAGGGGGTGCAGAAAGTAAATGGTGGGTGTCAAAAGAACAAGCCCAAAGCGCCAGGCCCACTTTACTTCATCCCTGACCTTGAGACACCACGCGCGCGCTTCTGCTATGCAAAACCTGTTCTCTCTATTGCTTGTATGAAATCAAAAATTTACAACATGAAACTTATAGCATTTTTAATCACGATTCCAACCATATCCATTTTGTGACCTAACTCTCAAAGGAAAGAGGGAATTTTAATGGCCCTAAATTTTGACCTAGTTTTTTCAGCAACTTCAACCATCAAATACTCCTAGCCCAGTTAATATAAATGGAATCTAAGCATATGTACAACTCAAGCACATTAAAGACTACATTTTTGCTTCACAAACCAAAGCCTAAGGATGTCTAAATAGAGAGATAGAAACTTGGAAAATACCTTGTTCAGTTGAGTTTGGATAGGGAAATGTAGCAACTTTGAGTGAGGTCTGAAGGTCGTATGAGCTTGCTTGAAGTTCCCTCAACCTTTCCCAATGCTCAGCTTGCCTTGAACTTGCCTGAATCTCTCTGTAGAAGTCAACCTGCAAAGCTTCAAAATGAAAATGGTGATCCTCGAAACAGAGGTTACAGTTGCTGAACAAAGGCTTGGATAGCTTAGGTGTGATGTAGGGAATGTGTTTGAAGTGGTTCCTGTTGCACCCCAAAATTTGCCCTCTTTGTTTTAACGTTGGTTGGCTTATACTTTGTTTGCATATACACATGCATGCATCTCATTGTTTCCGTATTCATGGGATCAAGGTATTTGATCAACACAACAAAGTTGTCATAATTTGTTAACGCATGTTTGAGTTGTGGAAGATTTGGGTGTTTTCGGTGAATTTAAAATAGTGCAAATTGGAAATAGTGTTTTTACTGATCAGAGTTTGAAAATTCGCATCTCCAGCTTGGAATGGTGTTTTGGGTTGATTCATGAGGTTTTGAATCTGTCTCGATGTTCTCTTCAATTTTTGTGTTCGGACCAAAAGCTAATTCTCAAAGGAAAGTCTCTGGATACACGGTTCTTTTGGAAGTTATATGGTGAAAAATACAAAGAAAAAGGTGCTGAAAGTGCAAGTTTCACACACTAAAAAATTCATAACACGAAGACCGTTTATCGTTTTGAACCCGTTCCAGTGGCTAAAATTCCGTCTTGATGTCATGTACATTTCGTATCTCATGGACAGAAGCCAGTTCTACCCAGAGAGTCTTCGAATATATGAAGTTATCAAATATATTCGCACGAGAAAATTGTGACAAATATTCACCGGCTTCATCTTCAGAAAATCATAACTCGGTCGATTCTTATCGTATCGATCCGGTTTGAGTGGCATTGGTTTACAAATTGAGTTGGTTAAATATTGCTTTCAGCTTTCCAATTCGAGAAGTATTCCGAAGGCCTTCGTTTTTGGTCTGAAGCGCGCGCAACGCGTTGGACAATCCTGAACCGAGAAATATTTTCATCTGAGACGAAACTTCAAAAAATCATAACTAAATCATCGTTTATTCGATCGATCTCATCTTCAGACACGATGTTGTTCTCGAAGTTGGCTACATTTTAGTTTCACATTTCAACTTCTAAAGTTGTACCAAAATTCCTACGAATTTGCCTGAAACGTGTCGCACTCAAGTGAATTAAAATTCTGCATTAATATTTATGAATATTTGAGACTCATTAACCAAATTCACTCACATAAGCTCATACTATATATTCTTTTTACTCCAATTTCTCTCATAACGGACAAATCTCTACAAACAATCAAAAAATTTCTCTCAATTCTCTCAAAGATCAAATCAAGGTTCTACACCTTTTTCCTCAAGAACACAACAACAACTTCATCAAGATTCAAAAGTCAAGATTAAGTGCAATTATTCTCCGATTGTTGATCCGTTCGTTGCGATCTCTATACCTAAGTCTCCTCTTCACTTCTATCGTTGAGTTTTCTTGAATTAAGTACTTTTTGAAATAAGTGATTTTTTGGAATAAGTGCTTTTTCTTAATTTTGTGTTGATTGATGTTTTAATTGTATAATTGAGGCTTAATTGTTGAGAATTGATTTGAATTGAGAATTTAATAATATTTTATTGAATTGCTTATTGAAATAAGTGATTAATTGAACTTGATAAATTGATTTTGGTTGTAACTTGAAGTTGATATAGTGTTGTTGTGTTGATTTTTAGCCCTAGGTATAGTTACACTAGTGTTTAAGTTGAATTAGCTATAGAAAACTAGTTAGCACTAACATTAGTTTGAGATTTTGAACTTTTGATTAGATTAACACTAGTTTCTAATTCCTTGATGTAGAATTTGTTAATAGTTTAGGTTAGGTAGATTCTAACACTAACTTTGATTTAGGTGTTGTAACATAAACTAACAATTAGTTTAATTTAGGCCTAATCTTTGATTTTCAATATTTACTACATGTTTCCAATTATTTTTGGTTGATGATCATTGATATTTTTGCGCATTTGAAATACATTTTTGCACATGATCTCAAGTTACTAATTCTTGATATATACTAATCTTTTACCAATTTTTTGTTGATTACTTGTTGCTTGCCATTTCAATGAATTGAGATAATTTCTAATGGACTCAAATACCATTGCTAAACATTTTTGAAGTAATTTTGATTGAGTTTGATAGAAAATATCTCAATACTTGGTAAATTGGCAAAGTTTGACATAATTGGTGTTTTTGCTCTAACTTTTGGTTCGTTTTGAGTTTTTTCAACTTTCTTTAATGAAAACCGTTTTTCTCAAGCCATCTGAGGCTCTCCTCGCGAATGGTTCCTCGATTCAGATATGTTTCGGTCAAATCTGGGAGCTGCTGACTTATGTGCGAAAATCGCATTTTTGAACAAAATTTGACCGAACCGTCCGCATTTTGAGACCGTACGCGTGTGCATAGCTTCCGATAATTTTGATAAATCATTTTGGTTGATTTTTAAGCGTGTGCCTTGTGTATCGGTTCACCTTTTCAATTTGTCTATAATTTTGATAAATCATTACTTTTCATCGTTTGTGATTGGCTCAATTATGTGATACTTGTAGCATTTGTTTGTTTGCTAACATTAGCCTAGTTTAGGCATAATTCTTTGATTTCTCAAAATTATTGAAATCGAAATGTTAAAGAAGTTTGTCATTGGTTGATCATTCATGAGATTATGTGTAAATTGTGCAGTTTACAACTTGATTGAAAAATGTTGTTGAATTATCTCAAGGGTTAGAAATGGACGGTGAGAGTTATTTTTAATTTCTTGATATGAATAATATCAATTGTTTCTAACCATTTAATTGTTGATCATTGTATTTTTTTATGCATTTGAAATGCATTTTTGGTATATAATTTCAAGTTGTTTGATTTTTGACATAAACTACTTTTGGCCAATTTGTTGATTGACACTTGTTGTTTGTCATTTACATGTGTTGAGATAAATTCCAATAGACTCAAATGACATCATAAAACACATTGGAATGGAAACAAATTTGATTTAGTTTGGTGGAAAATGCCTCAACACTTGAACATTAATAAAGTTTTGACATAATTGGTGTATTTGCTCTAACATTTGATCCGTATTGAGTTTTTTTGACTTTCTTTAATGAAAACCGATTTTCTTGAGTCATCCAGAATCTCTCCCACGAGTATTTTTTTAATTCGGACAAATTTCGTTATGTTTTTATGCTATTGTGGCAGTTTCGAAAATCATATTTCGGAACGGAATTTGGCCGAACCGAGTTAATTTTTGGAACCGTTGGTATGTTTCTATGTCGCCTTAATTTTTGCGGTTGATTTCAGATGCTTATCGATTAATTTTCTAACTTTTCAATTCAAGTTTTTTGCACATTATCTTGTGTTTCATTGTTAAATTGTGATACTTTTTGTGTGTTACTCATACTTTGATGTCAAGTAATATCATTTGGTTTTAACTAATTGTTTGAGAACTTTGTGAATTTAGTGTATCAGAGTACATTTTGATTCACAACTTTTGTGTTTGGAAAATTATGAGTTGATTCCTATTCATCACACTTTTGGCATAAATATATAAACTCATGAATTGGAGTTAATTTTCAATTTGTTGATTAAATTCCGATACATTAAATTCATGTAGTTTTAAGACTTTAATTCTTGATTTTTAGATCAATCTTAAGGTTACATGTTCATGTGCAAGTTCCGGATAACCATCTCATGCTAATATTCAAGATTAATGCACTAAAACATTGATTTCCAAATCGATTCATGATGAATTTCAAAATGTGCGTAATGTTTCTGAAACTTGTATTTTGCATGTGCATTGAGTTTTAGTTTGTGAATATGCATTGTTATTCTTATTTGAGCATTTCTTCGATATCGATAGCAAGTTTGGATGTTTCTAAACCGGTTTTTGCACCTATTTTCATGAGTACGAGGTTGCTGTCCGGATTGCTATGTTATGCTCCCTTTGACTTGTTTGCTTTGTCTTGTACATATTCATACTTCATTTTTGTGCATATTGTTAATTGCGATTATCACATTTGATTTTGTTGTTATCTACTAACAAATTATGTGAGATGTGCATACTTTCAGAAGCATTTTGGATACCATTCGCTTTGGTGACGGATACGCTTTGCTTGCATATGTGGTTCATGCTTCTAACGCTATTTGTTGTTGATGCTAGTTTGTGGCGCCCTCCGAGCTTTCGCCATGTTTTGACTTGGTTTTTGCGGATTTTTATTATCCATTTAGTATGGTTTCAGGTCATTTGTTGTAATATTACATTTACCACTTT
This sequence comes from Vicia faba, assembly GCA_948472305.1. NCBI lineage: Eukaryota > Viridiplantae > Streptophyta > Magnoliopsida > Fabales > Fabaceae > Vicia > Vicia faba. The sequence goes on along the minus strand of OX451738.1, from coordinate 116,744,698 downwards.
CTAGAGATCATGTATAGTAGGGGCATTTATCACTTTCTAGATATCATGTGAAGTAGGAAATAAAGAGCGTGCGCTCGAAGTCGCTGTTTAAAGACCTGTAGCAGGCATTTCACACTTCATTTACTACATATGTTGTGCTTGTGTTTGTTTACTTTCTTGTTGATCGATGAGTCACTCAATTTAGAAATTGAGATCACGACTTCGCTCTCAGTGCATGCTCCCTATAGGATTTCATCGCTTTCCTTTATTTCTTGTTGATCGATGAGTCACTCAATTTAGAAATTGAGATCACGACTTCGCTCTCATTGCATGTTCCCTATATGATAGTTTTGTTAGACTTTCTTAGGTAATGGTAGCCTAGATAGATTCTCTCTAATTCTGCTCGCTTGAGCTAGTTCTCTTGAGCTTATTGACTTACCTGTTTGATTTCATCTTTGTGTACATGTATTTAGATGATATACCCTCGGCATGTTCCCTTAGGAGCTCTCGATTCAACTATAGATGATGATTCGAGATAGACACAGTTTTAGGTGATAGACCCTTGCTATGCTCCTTTAAGACTTCTTGATTCGTCTATAGATGATGAGTTGAGATAGACATTAGGATTGTTATCCAAGCATGTCAACTTAGGGTAGATATTTCCCTTTAAACTCAACCTTAGGATTAATCATTGTATGATAACATTAGGGATATATCTAGGTTAGTCTCCCTTAGATGTTTCCTTTCTTTTGCATCCATGCATTAAGACTAAAACTCTTTTCTTGAAAAAAAGAATAAAACATCTAACAACTTCCAAATCCTTCTTTAAGGTAAAAGATATCAATCAATGCAAACTCTTTTGCGCCTTCGGGCTTTTCTTTCAAACTTTTCAAAAGGACATGTTAATTCACTTCTGTGCTGACGCGTGAGTCTCCAAAGGTCGAGCTGCGGAAGAAGGCGAAATTAATATTGTTCAATAAAAGATACAAACCAACAAAAACATGTGGGCCAAACTACGGTAGCCCTGATTCCTCAAAAGGGATACGTAGGCATTGGGGTAGGGTCAAGCGAGCACAATTTTATTTTCCCTACATTCTTTTCTCATTCCTTTTTCATGCATTCTCCCTTCAGTAGTATAGTAAACAATAAGCATAGATTAAACACACCCATAAGATAAATAACAAGAGTGTATACCGTAGAGTACTACGGGCGTGTGGGGTGCTAATACCTTCCCCTCGCGTAATGGACTCCCTTACCCTTACCTCTCGGTCGTTCGACCTTAATTTCACCCTTCTCAGGTTTACTCGATGTTTACCTTTCCCCTCTTGTGGGATAAAAAACGTTCGATAGCAATTTCATTGATTTCATTATCAGTTGATTGGTCAGCCGGTTGTTCAGTTCCAAGAAAAATGCACGAGGCAATATGGAAATGGCTTGTGATTTGCAGAGATGGCCCTGTTTTGGGTAGAAATGGTGATTTCTGTGTTTAAGGGTGTTTGAGAGGTTGGGCAATAGTGTTTTAGGCTTGTTACAATATGCTGAGATTGTCTAGAATAATGCCAAGGCTTGGTTTTATTAGATACACAAGTGGTGTTGAATTTTGAAAGTTTATTTGCCTTGGAAGAAAAGGTGGGAAGTCACAATGCCAAATCCTATACAGGCTAGCTCAAGGCCTGAGGAGAGTTGGTACAAATTGCCTGGTATTTGTGGACATTGTTTGCAGCAAAAGGTTAGGTCCATGGCTCAAGATAAACAAAGTTGTTAAAAATATGCTTTATCAAAGTAACATTGTAACCTTTATTCCATTTTTGGAATAATTCCTTCTGCAATGCTCGATAGCTCAAAACAAATCCATTGTCCAATGTATTTGCATTCAATTTTGGAGTGTAAAAAGGATTAGAACCTGTAAACCAAGTACAAGCATGCTTAGGACAGATTTGCAACTTGTATTAATGTGAAAAATGCCATGAACAAAAGCTTGTAACATGCTCTACAATCCATCTTTGAAATTCATTTTGAGATTCCTCTTGGAACTAGGTGAAAAATTCACATGAAGTTAGGTCGAAAATCTGCCTAAACTAGGGCAAAATTTCACTAAGTTAAAAAGTTTTTGGACCCCTATTCACAAAATCATAACTTGAGATCCAAGCATATTTTGGGAAAACTTTGTGAATAAAAGTTATAGATTTTGTGGATTAATACAACTTTCATGTTGTAAGTTTTGTTTGAATCCAATTGCATCATGGTGAAAAAGTTGGGAAAAGTTGGGAAAAAATAAGAAATTTTCATAACTTAGAAAAATTCTAAGTTATGAAATTTTTTTCAAACTTAAACCCTAATTTCCAAATTTAAGTTTCTTGGTGAACAAGTTTCATGTTTTGACACATATTGATTAAATATGACCCTTGGCACTTGATTTTGACCAAAAAGTCAAAGTTTGATTTTTCAGTGTACAGTTGATTTTTGATCAGTTGACTGGAAAATTCATCTGTCAATCCAATGCATTTGAGATCTTTTGAACCTGGTGATTCGGTCAAGATGGTGACGTTGAGTCCTTGAAACCATAATTGAACCCAATTTGCCATTGGCTAGGTTAAAAATCAGAAATTGCCCTTCTACAGTCAAAACCCTAAAAATGACCATTTTGCCCTTTTGATGATCTGATAAAATTTCTTGAGGAGTTGTGGTCCAAACTTGATTGAATGGTTCATATGATTCTTTAATGTTGATTTGGATAAAAATTATGATGTTTGACTGTAAATTGGCCATGGTTGACTTTTTCCCCAACACAGCTGATTTTTAGGTCAATTGTCCAATTGACTGGTCAAAATGTGATTCAAGGCTTGAAACTTGGTATGAGCAATCTTATAGGTCCAACATGAAGTATGAAAGTCACATGAGGCATTGGAAGTCCAAAAATCCCTGTGCAAACTCAAACCCTAATTTCAGGTCATCAGTGCAAGGAGATGTCTTGAGTAGAGCAAACCCTAATCTGGTCTGGAGTCTAACAAGTCTTGTGAAGAAAAACTTGATAAAATGAGAGGGCAAATTTTGGGGTACAACACGCATCATAAAGCATAATCTCATTTATTTTGAGAGCATCATTACTCGATACATGTCATACATCATGACATTACATACGACTAACTCTTTACCTTTCAGGGAAAGATGCAATCAAATTCTCACAAGTTTCTCTGGTTCAGTCAAATCGGTGCTAAGATTTCTATTCCTGTTCAAGTTATGAAGCCCGAATTCGACCGAATAATATCTTGATTTCTCCAAATACTACGAATTCTGGAATCAACCAGATAGTGGTATCTCTTAAATGCAAGCTATGAAGCCCGGATGCGACCGGAAAATAGTTGAATCCCCAAAAAAATACTGTGAAGCCTGGAAATCAACCAGATAGAATTACAAAACACCATGAAGTCTGGAGTCGATCAGATAGTGGTATATCATAAACACAAGCGGTGAAGCCTGGAAATCGATCGGAAAACAGCTTAACAAGGTATTGTGAAGCCTGGAAATCGACCAAATAGCAGTACAGGACACCATGAAGCCTAGATTCGACAAGATAATGATACAAGACACCGTGAAGCTTGGATTATGACCAGATAGCGGCAAAAGACACTGAATCCTGGGACTACAACTAGATAACAGTAGGGGACACTGCGATGCTTGGATTTCAACCAAATAGCAGTCTACCCGACCATTTACTATGAAGCCCGGAAATCGACCAGATATTAGTAGGCCCTAAAATCAAATGGAAGCTCGGATGCGACCGGATAACCACTTGATTTCTTCTGAAGCCTGGAACACGACCAGATAAAAAGTAAGAAGTTGTGAAGCCTAGATTACGACTACATAGAGGCAAAGGACTGAAGCCTGGAATCGACCAGATAACAATATAAGACACTACGAAGCTTGGATTTCGACCAAATAGCAGTTTACCTGGCAAATTACTAAGAAGCCCGAAATCGACCAGATATTAGTATGCCTTAAATTCAAGTTGAAGTTCGAATGCCACCGAATAACAACTTAATTCCTTCTGAAGCCTGGAGTACGACCAGATAAGAGTAGAGAAATTGCAAAGCCTGGAGAATGACCAGATAGAAAGTTTAATCTCATCTCCCCAGTAAGTCACTATAAAGCCTGGAGCACGACCAGATAGCAGTCGGTCTTATTTTCCTCAGCAAATCATTGTAAAGCCTGGAACACGACCAGATAGTAGTTCATTTTCACCTCCCCGACTAAGAGATGATTCCCTAGTAGAATAATGGACGACTGAAGCTCCTAAAATTCTATTTCTCTCAAGACAGAGACCAGCATTCCCCAGCGAAATCCTCCTCAACAACAAGTATACAGGATCTCGTAAAGGAATCTCTTATGCGATTGACACTTCTTCTGATGGCATCTTTAAGCCCATCCTCCGTCATAAATCTCCAAATGGCATCTATAAGCCGATTCTCGACATCACAAGACAAGTACCACCTCATGCGAGTGCAAATTTCTGAGCACTCTAGTGTTCAATCATCTTCCACCTTCAGATCACGAAAGGCAAGAAAGCCAATCTACATCCTCAGGTTTAAGAAGATTGAAGAGGGGCAGCTCTTGTACCCCAAAATTTTCCCTCCCATATTTCTCAATACATGTCAAGTGAGGTCCTCAAATTACTCAAGGAAGTCAAAGGGTTGACCAGACAAACTCTCTCCTAAGGCAGTCTACCTCAAATTAGGGTTTCAGTTTGAATGAAGGTACTTGATTCCAAAGGATCCTAAATTCTCACCATTGTCCTAATATGTTCTCAATATCATCCATGTCAAGTTTCAAGCCTTGCAGAGGAAGTTTGCTCAGTCAATTGCTCAAAAGCCTGAAAATCAACTATGCTAGGGCAAAAGTCAACTGTGTCCCACATACAATCAAACTTCAATATTTTTGGTAAACATCCTCATTTTGAAGTTTTATTCATCATTTGATCAATGTTTGATCATTATTCCTCAAGGATTGCTCACAATTCATCAAAACCCAAAAGTTGCTAAATTAGGGTTTTGTAGGAAAAGTCAACTCAACTTTGACCAAGCATAACACTCTCATATTTTATCAAAAATGAGCCATCCAAAGCTCATTTTTAATAGAATTCAATGCACTACAATTCATCTTCATCTCCCAAGTTCAAAATATGCACTCATAAGAAGATATAAATTTGGACATTATAGGTCATTTTGAAAAGTCAATAAAAACACCTTTTTTATCAAAGATTCATACATGAACATGGAAGACTCAATTTAGATAGGACCAAAATGGTTGCTTATAGGACATCTTAAGCTTTCTAAAAAGTCCAAGAACACATCTCTAGCGTCAAAATTGAAGAAGTTATGCATTGGTAAAATTGACCTTTTTTGGAAAATGACCAAAAGTCAAATGTGTCTCAAATTGCAATTTTTGTCAAATGGGCCCAACTTTTTGTGCTTGCATTGAGTTTGTAACATGATCCACGATCCATGATCCTTCCCACTTGTCTTTATTTTATTTTTATCATTTATTTTGATTTTGATTTTAATTAAATTAAATAAAATCAAAATAAAACCATGAAAATATCAAAACTAATCAAAGCTTGAGATTTTGTGCATGTTTAGGTCTCTTATACAGCTGGAAGAAGAGTCAAATCGTGCAAGCTTCATTTGGACACAAAAATATTAGATTTGGCTTGATTTGGAAAGATTTACATAAGGATCAAATCATGATTAAATCATCTTAATTGAAAAAGATTTGAAGCAAATTTGTAACCCTAATCCATTCTAGGGTACATATAAGACAAGTGCAGATCAAAAACTAAAGGGATTGGAGGCGTGGAAAGAGAAGAACAAATCTCAAAATTTCATAAAAAGTGGCAATTTGATTTCCTAGTTCCAGGCTTCTTCAAGTTATTCGAAGCATACCATTCATTTGTTGGCCATCCAAGGACTCTATCCCAATCATTATTAAGCATTTGCGTGCCCAGATACGCGCTTTAAGTACCCCACGACCTCCATGCTTTTTTGAAATCGTATATCATAACTCTTAACATGATTTGTTTATATATTCTGCATCCTTGAAACATTTGCAAGCTAATGATAATAATTTATTGCATTTTTTATAACCATACAAAAAGTTGCCATGATTAGGGTTTAGGTTTCGTTTTTAGGGATTTTGCTTGCAGGAACAATTAGCCATGGATAGTGGTACCATGATGCTCGTGAGGTTGCAACGAGTTGATTGGTACCACTGGAATTAATTTACCATGCTTGTAGAGAATTTTGGTGGATCACAGGGCTGTACCTTCGCCCAGATAACCGTAGGTAAAAGTTGGTGAACTTTTAGCAACGGAGAGAGGAAGAAGAAGGGTTGCGTGGCAGGCAGTGATTCGCCCATTCAAAAATCCGCACGTTTGACATATATTAATTGGTTTTTACAATATAATAATTGATTGTTGTTCCATATACAACAAGGCGCGCTAGCTCAGATGGTCAGTGTACAAGGGATATTTCCAAAGGGCCTGGGTTCGATCCCCAGGTCCCCATATTCCTTCAATACTATTTTCTTTTACATGATTAGGTGTATAAGCCTCCAGGACATCCACCGTGCATCATCAATATCTCATCATCTAGGCCACCAACAAGCTAGATCCAAGGGCAATCCTTTGGAGGTCCACAATGCACCCAAGTCAAGCAAGCATACAGGATCTGGAAACTCAACGTGGGCCAAGAAGTTTTGGGCCTAGAAGTCAGATTAACACACCCCCCCTCCATTGCTACTAAACCAGACCCATCTCTTTTTCTTTTATATTTTTTCTTTTATTTATTTATTTTGTTTAAATTATTTTCTAACACAAAATTAATTCTTTTTTACAAAATATCATAAAATCAATTTCATCAATTTAGAATCTAAGTTTTTATTTATTTTGTCAAAATTAATTTAATATTAGTTTAATTTGATTTTAGGGTAATTCTAACCTTTCGTAAATAATTTAAAATAAATTAGAAAATTAGGGTTTGTTTGATTTAATTTTTATTTCTTTTCTCAAATTAAATAAAAATACAAAGATAGGTCAAATTAATTATTTTTCTTAATTTAAATTAATTAGTAATTAGGTTTGTATTTATTAAAACCTTATTTCTCAAAATAATCAAAGAAACACAAACTATGATTTTTCTTTCAACTAGGTTTAGACGGGGTCAAAACCCTAGTTTTCTGGTTCTCATCTCATCGCGCGCATTTATTATTATTTATTTATTTTCACGATATTAATGTAACTGCTAATGGGATGTAATATTTTAATTAGGGTTTTTCTTTCTTTTATCGTTTTACGGGTTTTTGGCTATGTAATTAATCCCCTACCCTGAAGCCTTGTAATAGCGTAGTTTTACTTTTCCGCATTTTAATTTTCGCAAATATTAATTGCTAGATGTATGATAATAGGATTGCATGACAAGACAGTATGTTAATTTTAAAATGGTTAGCAAACCCTAAATGTGCAAAGATAATAATTGAAATCAAATCACTCGCACATGCGCACTCTTAGGGTATACTCTCACGTCGGTTGCCTTCGGTAAACGATCATTAAGTATAGGGTGTTTTTGTCGTTGCTCTCTTGTCTAAACAAAGATCAAATGTCTCGTTCGGAAATGTTGCCTCGGATCTGTTGCCTCGGAAAGGTTGCCTCAGAAATTTTTCCTCGAATATGATCTTAAGACATTAGGGTTATTACTATGACGTCCTAACATTGCTTTAGTGATTGTACGTCCCTTTCGAATTGACCCTTACAACTCCAACGACGATGTTACCTACTCATTAATAGTGGGATAGCTTTTTCTAAAGGAAGCAAGAACAGAAACATTCTTTTTTCGAGTAGGTAGATGCTAGTAGGTACTTGCTCAAAAATAAACTTTTTCACACTTACACTCTCTTCAAACAAAGTTTTCAAAAACACTTCGTAACACTCTTGAGGACAGAAGCAAGGGATAAAAAGAAGTAAAACAAAAACTCTTCAAAACACACAAACACGAAAGCAATTTTTAAAATGATGAGCAAGTACCTAAGAGCCCGTAGAAAACTACGGATAAAAAGGGTGCTAATACCTTCCCTTTCTATAATCTACCCCCCGTACTCAAAATCTCGAAAAAGGAATTTTTCTATGCTTTTGTCCTATTCTGTTGGATAAAGTAAAAGTCGGTGGCGACTCTTGCTTTCCGTGACCTTTTGCAAACACAAACGCAAAATGCAAACTAGCATTTTCCTAAAACAATCTGGTTCTGCCACCGTATCATAGCATGTATAAAACATATATAAAATTATATCAAGGGTAGAATGCACCTTATAAGTTGTGTTCGTCAAGTATGCCAAACTCTCTTTGAATTTTGTAGAACGGTTCTCTTGCCAATGGTTTGGTGAAGATATCGGCAAGCTGATTATGAGTATCTATGAAGGTTACCTCGACATCTCCTTGAAGAACATGATTATAGAGGAAATGATGTCGAATGTCTACATGTTTAGTTCTTGAATGCATGACGGGATTCATTGTAATGTTAATTGCACTTGTGTTATCGCATCTTAGAGGAATGCACCCTAGATCGAGTCCATAGTCGCGAAGTTGTTGTTTTAGCCATAAAATTTGAGTGCAACTACTACCCGCTTCAATATATTCAGCTTCGGCCGTGCTAAGAGCAACACATGCTTGTTTCTTACAGGCCCATGATACTAATGCATTACCAAGAATGTGACAAGTCCCACTTGTGCTTTTTCTATCTGTTTTACAACCTGGATAATCCGCGTCAGAATAACCAATTAAGTTACAAACACTAACTTTAGGATACCACAATCCGACATTCGTTTTCCGTTTGAGAAACTTCATGATCCTCTTTACCGTCGTGAGATGAGATTCCTTTGGGTTATCTTGAAAGCGGGCACAGAGACTAACACTAAACATTATGTCAGGACGGCTTGCCGTCAAATACAATAAGGAGCCAATCATACCTCGATACTTAGTGATGTCGATGGAAACACATAATTCATCTTGATCAACATATGAACCAGAACCCATTGGTGTAGATATTGCCTTACAGTTATCCATGTCAAACGTTTCCAAGAGTTCCTTGCAATATTTGGATAGGTTAATGAAGATGCCATCTTTTAGTTGTTTGATTTGAAGTCCAAGAAAATAGTTCATTTTACCCATCATGGACATTTCAAATTCTCCTTGCATCATTGATGAGAATTCTTCACACATTTCTTGATTTGAAGAATCGAAAATGATGTCATCAACATAGAGTTGTGCTATCAAAGTGTCGCCTTTGATTTTCTTGATAAATAGAGTCTTGTCAACTTTTCCCTTTTCAAAACCTTTTTCGCATAAGAAGTTTCTTAAACAATCATACCATGCCCTTGGTGCTTGTTTCAATACATAGAGAGCTTTTCTTAATTTAAATACATGATATGGATTCTTGAAGTCTTTGAACCCTGGGGGTTGCTTAACGTAGACTTCTTCAGTGATATATCCATTCAAGAATGCGCTTTTGACATCCATTTGGAAAAGCTGAAAATTTAATGAATAAGCATAGGCAAGTAAGAGACAAATAGCTTCTAACCTTGCAACTAGAGAGAAAGTTTCTTCAAAGTCTATTCCTTCTTCCTGATTGTAGCCTTGTGCTACCAATCTTGCTTTGTTGCGAACAGTTATTCCATTATCGTCAAGTTTGTTTTTGAACACCCATCTTGTTCCAATAATGTGTTTGTTGCTTGGCCTAGGGACGAGTTCCCAAACATTATTCCTTTCAAATTGATTCAATTCTTCTTGCATAGCGATAATCCATTGGTCATCACCTAAGGCTTCATCAACTTTGGAAGGTTCAATTTGAGAGACACGCGCGATGTTTAGGCAAGCATCCTTGAGATTTAATCTTGTAGACACACCTTGACTTATATCACCAATTACTTTATCAATAGGATGATCTCTATGAGTTCTCCATTCTTTTGTTAAGTAATTGAGAGTTGATTCTTGTTGAGGTGATTCTTTGTGTTGAATGGGTTGATCTTTGGAAGAATTTTCTTGAGGACCTTCTAGTATTTCATCATCATTATCACAAACAATATTATCCTCCTTGGAGGGGTTAGTTTCATCAAAATAAACATGCATAGATTCTTCAATTGTCAAAGTTATTTTGTTGTATATTCTATATGCTTTACTAGAAAGAGAGTAACCAAGAAAAATACCTTCATCGGATTTCTCATCAAACTTTCCAAGGTTATCTTTGTCATTGTCCTTAGATGCTTTGAGCTTGATCATAAATCTTTGTCTTCTTGTCAATCATGGTTTGTCTTCATCAAAACAAAAGCTTATTTAAGAAGCTTGATTTTACACCCTTGGTACTTCACAATCTTCCTCACCTTCGTCTTCGTCTTGGTAGATTAGATTCTCAGAGTCACAAAAATCCATAACAGTATCGTTACCCATGGGATCCCGAATGGATGTATACCTGCATTGTGAGTGTGAGTATGTGTAAGGGTATAGCTATCTTTGAAAGAAATGAAAATTTAAAAAGAAAAACAATGAGCACAAAAGTTTGTATGCAAAAACGTCCATGACTCATGGATGTCATATGAAAATGAGATAATAACCCTTACAAATGGACCATTGTGCCTCGGGTAAGACAAACGGTTTTAAGAGTACGAATTGTTATAATATTACAGATCCAACAAAATGTAAATACATATTAGAGTGGGATAAAAGTGATCGGGACAAAATCTCTAGCCTCCCAGTTGCTGAGTCCTCCACTGATAGTTGGGAATATCCAGTCCTCTAAGTCACAACTATCGTCATCATCTTCTATGGCGTTGACCCCGCGGTTGCTGATCTTTAGGGGTGGTCCTCCAGCACGAGCGCAGCGCACAACCTTCTGGGCACCTGAAGTGAAACCCAGGCCAAACTTATCTGACTTGTATGGGATATCCGAGAGTTGTCCCTAGATAGTGCACCCACCTTATTCTACCACTTCTTTGGCATCCTTTAGAGATGACATCCGGAGTGGAGGCCTTGTTATCTTAGGAGCCTGAGACACAGCCTTGGTCACTACTACATCTTGGGGGACTTCTTCAAAGTGTTGAAATGGAGTTTCAATAAATTCACCATCTAATTCACATATCTTAAGGAATCGAGATGGTTGATCATATACTCTTCTTATCAATGAATGGTGATAATCTTCCCATGAATCGGATATTTCAGCATTTGGTGCAACGTAGAAGTGACAACGCCAGCATTGTGAATCCATGGTCGCCCTAGCAAGAATGAATATGAGGGATGAGTATCCATTACATAAAAAGTTGAATCAAATGTTTGTGTTCCAACTTTTATGGGAATGCCTACCTCCCCATGTACCATCCTTTTAGAGCCGTCAAAAGCCCTTACTACTATGTTACTTGGCTTCAATGTCAATCCCTCACAGTCAAGCATATCAAGAGCTTTTTTAGGCAATACATTCAGAGATGAGCCAGTGTCCACCAAAACATGAGCCAGGGTTGTGCCCCTGCATTCAACTGAGACATGCAATGCCTCATTATGCTTCCTTCCTATTGGCGTGAAATTAGCATCCGAAAAACCTAGACCATTATTTGCAGCCAAGCTGGCTACGTAGTCTTGAAACTGATTGGCAGATGTCTCTTGGGGTACATGGGTAGTTTTCAAGAATTTTACCAAGGCTTTTGATTGCGCCTCAGAACATAGTAGTAATGCCAACATGGAAATTTTAGAGGGAGTTTGCCCCAGTTGTTCAACTACATCGTAGTCGCTTCTTTTTATGATCTTCAGAATTTCCTCCATCTCTTTTCGGGAGGTCTTGGGGATAGCCAATGACTGAGCCTTCAATCGGACAGGCTCAATCAGAATACTTTTACCTCGAGTCTCGGTTAACTCGGCAGTAAGAGTGTCATTAGGAATGATAACATGGATTGTAACAGCTTGGTCAGTTGGAGTATTAGTGGATACTATTGTAGGACTGGGAATAGCCTTCGAGGGAGAAACAACAGGAATGATTACAGGTCCAGAAACTGCTTTTGGGGGAGCAATTTCTGGAGAGAATATCCTTCCGCTTTGGGTAATCTTGCTAGTTCCTGCAATATTACTGATGTCAGAGTTGACTTTCTCGGAACTCGAATCTTCGGCGGCTGGCCAATCCTACTTGATACCGTGGTAGTAGACATCCCCTCCATAATTCCATGGTATGGTTTTGTCTGACGAATATGGGACTGGTCCAGGCATTGTAATTATCAAAGGAGTTGCTTTCGGAACTGATGTAATTCTAACGGGTCTTTTGGTGGAGACCCTGGAAGAATTTGAGAAAATGGTAATGATAGAGACATCTTTAAAAGGAACAGGTGGAACATAAGTCTTTTCAAACAAAATTTCTTTGTTATCTATTAGGAACTAAACGCCTTTTTTCAACAAAGGACAGCTGGTTGGTGAGGATAAACAGAAATGAAAAACTTCATCATATCCCGGGAACACACCGACATTCAACAAGTTCATTTTAATAGTCAGGAGTGGGGTCTTAAGCTCATCCACTGAAGTAACAAACATATCTTCCTCAACGACGTTGGTATTATGGCCATGTTTGGGCATAGGGGCAGAAATGACGTTTGGTTTTTCGGGCGCATCGAATTAAATCTCTTTGGCTTCAATGAGGTCTTGTATTTTTTTCTTTAGAGCCCAACAGTTATTACTGTCGTGGCCAGGACTTCCAGAGTGGTATGCACAACAGGCATTGGGATGATAGTGAGGAGATATTGTGTTGGGGTTTTTCGGAGCTTCTTTCAAGGTCACCAAATTGGATCTTAACAGGTGTGGCAATACTTGAGATAAGGTCATGTTAATTCTGGTGAATTGTCTGACTGGCCTTTCCATCCTTGGTTGGTTATTTCTTTTTTGATCAGGCGCAAGCTTAGGAATCATAACAGCCCCCACCATTGGTCGGCGTTCGGCCCTATCTTGATTTTTCTAAGGATAAATAGCAACCACTTCTTTCTTTCTGATAAATGGCTTCCTTATAACAGTAGAGGACGTATCTTTCTGAATCTTTCAACTCTTTATCCCAGCTTCTACCCTTTCTCCAGTAAATATCAAATGAGTAAAACCTACCGATGAACTTCCAATTAAATGATTCAAGAAAGGACCAAACAAGGTGTCCAAGAACATGTCTACCAACTCTCTCTCAGATAGAGGGGGTTGAACTCTCCCGGCTAAATCTCTCCATTTTTGCGCATAGTCTTTGAAACCTTCATTTGAAGCCATGGCCATACTCTGAAGTTGAGTACGGGTAGGTGCAAGGTTAGCATTGTATTGGTATTGTTTGTAGAAGGTTGCAGCAAGATCTTCCCAGTTATGAACATTGGCTCTTTCTAGCTGATAAAACCAATCAAGTTGAGTTCCAAACAGACTGTCTTGGAAGAAGTGTACCCATAAATCTTTGTCAGAGGTATGGGGCTGAATTTTCCTCACATAGGACCAGAGATGCATTTTAGGGCATGAAACTCCGTCATATTTGGCGAACACATGCGCTTTTAATTATGGAGGGATGATAATTCCTGACACTAAGCCCAACTCCTTAAAGTCCAATCCAGGAACTTTTTGGATTTGCATTGCACTCAACCATTCTTCTAGATGTTTATACTTGTCATCAGCTGGAGGATATTGTTATTCAGAATAGTCTTCTGATTCTGATTCTGACGGGACAATTGTTTCCTTGCCTTTCCAATCTTGATTATCTATTTCACCGGATGTCGTTGAAAAAACTAGGGTCCTTCTTGTCTGTCCATGAAATCTTGTTCCCATGTTTAGGACTCCGGTTACCTTCTTTGTCTTCTTTTTCTTCTCCTAAGCCAACAAAGTCTTTAACTCTTCTTGTCCTTTGGTTTGGGTCAAGAGAAACTATTGAAACTGTGTATTCTGAGCTTGTAGGTCCTTCACTATTTGCTTGAGATCCATCTTACTAAAATAAACAATATAGAGATGAGGATACTTGTTGCAAAAGACCTGCTTATATTATGATGAATGGTATATGCATTTGTAATGATTTCAAGGATTTCAAAGATTCAAATTTGTTTTAGACAAAAAGGAAACACACGTTATATTAATAAGGTAAAGCTTGAGTACATCAACGCCTCTTGGGCTTATAGAAAAGCTCTAAGATAAAAAGGTAGTGCGCATCCTCTTTGGCGCGATGTAGGCATTGAGAGTCTGCTCCTCATGACGTAGCCTAGTGTGGCGGTAGAAATGTGCAAGACTAAGCCATTGGATTGACTAGACTTTATACAAATCAAAATAAAAATCGCCACCGCGCTTTATTGTTTCCAAAGGAATGGGAAAAGAGCGAATAACCCAAAAAGAGGGGGAAAGATTCAAGGTAAGGGGGTTGGTTATGCAAAGGGAAGGTATTAGCACCCTAAACATCTACGGTACTCCGCAGGAACCTCTTTGAAAAAATCTGTATATTTTGGCTATAAAAATGTGTTGTATATAAAATGGATGGTGGAGGTGAGAAAAGAAATATTTTTATGATTTTTGCACCCGCCGCGGTTGCGAACCTTTAGTGCCTACGTACCACCTTTCATGCAATAGGGGATCAGGGTACACGTAGTTCCTCTTTTAAAAATTTGAAACACAAGTGTGTTGGTTGATTTTATGAGATAAGACATCATCGCAATTGTCCGTGTGGAAAACATACTTACTACCCACAATCATGAGAAAGGAGAATTTGCATCATCTCAAAGTGGAGGATATGGCTTGGATTTTAAAATCAATAATGCCTCACTCAAAACAGTTTGAATTTCTACTGTTTTCCCCCTCAAATCCCACATACTCCACTATAAATAAGAGTCTTTGTCAACGCAAGAAAAAGGAGAAGAGAAAAATACAGCAGTAAAGTAAAAAACAGAAAATTGGTGTTTGTTCTAGAAAATTCAGCAAGTAAGAAAAACCAAAAAAAAAAAGAGTGTTGTTCTAAAATTTTCAGCAAGAGTGAAAACAGAAAATTAGTGTTGTGCTAAGAAAAATCCAGCAAGGAGAAAAGATAACAAAGTCAAGGAAGCTTACCATTTTTGTTAGAAGCCCCATCGGAGAGGCTCCAATAGGTATATTATTTTTCCCCTCTCTATCTATTGTTTCTCTATTGTTGCATATGTTCATGCTTGAACCATTTGTTGTACCATTTTTCTTTGTCATGTAATATTTGCTTTATCATTTTTTTTGTTTTGTTGTACTGTATTTGAGTTGATTTGCTGCATGATTGTTAGCATATTTAAACACGTTAGTATTCATAATATCAGTAATAATAATAAGTGTAATAAAAGCTTACTTCTTCCATCGCATAAAACTTGTTTATCACTTTGCTGTCCCAAAAACTTGTTTAGAACTTGCTGTCCTAACTTGTTTAGAGCTTGCTGTCCAAAAATATTTTTGCTGTCCCAAAAACATCTTTGCTGTCCAAAATACCTATGTTGTCCAGAATATTCTTGCTGTCCATTTTTTTTTTTGTCCAAAAAAAGCTTGGTTATTCTTTTTGCTGTTACAAAAATCTCAAAGCCCAAAAAATATGTTTTTGTTACAATATTTAAAAAAATATGTTGTTGTTACAATATTTAAAAAAAAACAATATTTAAAAAAAAAATTTGTTCTAATATCCAAAAAATATTTTACTGTTACAAATATCCAAAACCAAAAATATTTTGTTGTTCTAAAATCTCAAATATCCATAAAATCATTTTTTTTGCTGTTGCTGTCAAAAAAGCTTGTTATTTTTCTCGCTGTTACAAAGTCTTAAATATAAATAAAAACATTTATTTTTTAGAATCCAAAATCCATCTCATATTCTAACCCCACAAATTCACAAATTCACCACCTTATTTTTTTTAATGTCTCAAACTTTCAAACTGAAATCAATATCTCACATACAGTACATACACATTAGAAATTCTTTTATACCAGATCCATCGTGATCTCCGACCCAAGACCGTAACAACACCACGTGATTCATACTCCCACACGGAACTCCCATCTGCCTCTGCATTCCCATCCACCAACCCAAAATTTCCGCTTGCAAAAACCCAACCAGATCTCCGCCGATCTCGTTTCCCTCCTCGCTCATGATTTCCTCTGCTGCGCCGTTTCTCCACTCACTGTTTTTTTCTGAAATCTGGAACGTCCGAGAGAGATAGTTTTGTTTTGAAGTTTTTTTGTTATTTTTTCTTACGGTGGGTAAACGATACAGAGAGAGAGGAGAAGAAGGAAGGCGGACGGATCTTTGAGAGGGAGGAAGAAAGTTTTTTTTCTGTAGGAGAGAAGAAGGGAGTTGTTCCTGTTTGTATGCGTTTAAGAGAGGAAGAAAGATTCAGATCTGTAGAAGGGAGAGGAAAAGGTTTTCTGTACGTGAGAGGGAGGAGGAAGAAGATGATTTGCGTGAGGGAGAGGAGGAAGAATGTGGTTTTTTTTTTCTTTGTGAAGAGAGAGGAATGTGGTTTTTGTTTATACAACTCATTACTACTGCTTTTGTTTTTTTTTCCTTTGAAAACATAATATAATAAACATATCTTTCTCTCTTCCCAACCATAATAAAATATAATATTATTTGGTCTTCCCCATGCCAGCTACAGCAAGCACCGCGCATCCCTCTTGCATTAATGTCTCTTTTTTTATTTTTATGGAAACAAATATAATAAACATATCTTTTTCTCTTCCCAACTAAAGAATATAATATAATTTTGTTCCTCCACATGCTTTAAGTAACCACGTTCTTACTGTTTCCTTTGTTTTGTTTTTTATTATAATAATAATAATAATAATATATTATTCTTTTCTATTCCCAAAACTTCATAATAATAATATTATTTTTGTTCTTCTTCCAACAGCATATGCGCGCCTAGCTTCCTTTACTGTTTGTTTCTTTCAAATGGAAAATTATAATATAATAATAATGTATTATTTCCTCTTCCCAACTAAAATATAATAATTTTGCTTTTTCCCATGCTAACAACAGCATGCGCTGCGCATACTCCCTTTGCAATTAGGTTTTTTTTGTTTGTTCATTGCTTGACCCGGATGGCCCATTGGGCCTATTTCTAGTCCAATTCCAATTCTTATTTTTTTCCTTTATGTTGTATTTAACTCGCACTATTAATGATTAAACAACATTGGCTCAATTGGTAAACTGTGTTTACAGTAATCTAAGTGTCCTGGTTGAGTCATTTTTCTATCTTTTATTTCTTTTGGCTATATTATTTAACATACTTAATAAAATTAATTTAGTTTGCTGTATAATTATTAACTATTATAAAAAAACATTAAAAAATGTTTAATTAAAATTCATCTATAATTTTTGTCAACATACTATTATTTTTATTTTGTGTTGTTGTTTATTTAATTATTCGAAAATACACGTTTCATGATTTAATTTTTGTTATGTGTTTAAAATCTATGATTGCATAATTTAATCTTCATGTACTTTTGACTATTTATTTAATCGTTAAAATGCATGCTAGTATGATTTAAATTTCGTTAGTTAATTGTTTAATTATAATTTTAACTAATTAATCGTTAATCCGCATATCTTTCGTCCGTTTCAGTCCAAGGGAATTGTTTAATTTTTGTCGACTTCATGTCATCAAACACATAGCGCGAATACCCTCATTCATCCTCCGTTTATTATTTCGTTAAAAACATAAGATAATTTTCCCAAAATATTCAACCTTTCAAAACTCCTACCTTTTAAGTCAAAACTTCGACGTTAGGTCGTCGTATTCTCGAAATCTCGTCCATACCCATTTTTGGCCAAACAATTTATTTTTAATCAAACAAACATTTTAATAAACATATATTTCAAAAGGTTCCTATAGAATACTATAGATACATTGGGTGCTAATACCTTCCCATTGTATAATCAACCCCCGAACTCTAGACCTCTTTTCAAAATGCCTTGTATTTTCATTACTTTTAAAATTATTATTTTACATTGCATACTTTAGGGTTTTATTTCGCTCTTTTCCCTTTTCCCTTGGAAATAATAAAGCGCGGTGGCGACTCTTGCTTTTGTGAGACGAATTAATTAATAATTTGATCTCCGATTTACCCCGCTATATTTTTTATCGTTACTGGGGCCCAACGCTTAATCGAAGCTGATTGACCAAAGCTTGATCGAAGGGTTTTAAATGCCCAATTGAAGCTTGTGAGACACATATATCTCGAAGGGTCCCAAATGCCCAATCGAAGCTCTTTGTCCAGGTGTCAATCGAAGAACTTTTTGTTCACCTTCCAATCAAAGGATATTGTTGACATGCCTTCAAAGTACACTTTATTCAGATGCAAATCGAAAGACACATGACCATCTATGATACGGTTGGAGAACTGACTTGGTTTTGCACTTTGTGTTTGCAAATGTTGCAGTTTAGCAAGAGTAGGCACCGACTTTTCTTTTATCCAATAAGGAAAGGTGAAAAAGAACAGGAAAGACCTTTGAGATTGTTTTCATGATTTCGGGGGGTAGATTATGAAAAGGGAAAGTATTAGCACCCATTTCATCCATGGTTTTCCATGGGCTCTTAGTTACTCGCTAGATCACTTGCTTTTATTTGAATGTGCTTGTGGTGTGGGTTTTGAAAGTAATTTTGAAAATGGAGCTTCATAATGGTTTTCGTTTTTATAAGAACACATACAAAGTGTTTGTTTCAAAAATAGTTCAAAGAGGTGTTTGTGGGATGTGTTTTTTTTAAAGTGATTTTGAAAAGGTGTATTCTTTGTAATGGTTCTCGTTTTTATAAGAACGCGTACAAAGTGTTTGTCTTTTGAAAATGTTTCAAAGTAAGAGTGTTGGTGCATAAAATGTTTTTGTTGTGAGCAAGCGAGTAACTGAGAGCGAATCTACCTACTCAAAAGGTCTTAGATGTTCTTTTCCTCCTCCTTTAGATGTTGCTATCTTACCATTGATTTGGTAAGAAGCCCCATCGTTGGATGTGAAGGGACGGATCTTGGGACCTTTGTATAGTCATAGAAGGCAACCCATGGAACGTTTTAGCAATGTCGTTTTAGGGACTAGATCGTTTACCGAAGGCAACATCGAGGGTCATCGAGGGACTACGATCTTTTATTGAGGGTCTTTGCTAAAACACCCATGTTCGAGGGACATGACTATTTTTCCGATAGGCAACAAGTGAGATTACCCTAAGGGTATGTGTTTGCAAAGTTTGTTTGATTGCATGCATTTAGTCTTGCTTAGGGTGATCTATTTGTCAATTTCTTGTCTTTCCATACACACCCCAATTACTAGCATTTATATTCGAAAGCGATAAATTGCAGAAATGTAAAGTCCTACGCTATTACAATATTTTAGGGATGGGGGTATATATTTATGAATGAGGGTTGCAAGTAAAAATAATTCCTAAGTTACTATTACAATCATATTGAAATGTACAATATAAGAAAGAAAAAGGACTTGTTTAGAAAATGGTTTTTTAGTCTTAAGTTAATTAAATAATAAAAGAAAATATGTTTATGTCTTTTTATGTTAATAAAAAAAGGGTTAATATAAAAAATGATAAAAAGGAAAATAAATGAAAGAGTAGAAAAAAGCATGCTGCTGCGAGTGAAATCACAGGGATCAGAAGTTCTGGAGTCAGGAGCGTTATGACTCAACAGGAAACGTCAATGGGCATCAGAAGTTCTGAGTTGGTAAACTCTGAGGTCCTACAAGAAACGTTAGAGGGAAAAGACAAATTCTGGGTGGTATTCAGACAGTGAGCCAAAAGTCAGAAGTTTTGTGTTATGCTAAAAACAATGAATAAACATCAGCAGTTTAGTGCATTATCAGCATGTAAGAATCAGAAGTTCTAAGTGTTAAAGCAGTGAAGAGAACTCAGAAGTTATGTGTGCTTAAACAGTGAGAAAATCCTAGAAGTTCTATGTGTTAGAATGGTGAGTGAAAAATTGAAGTTCTGTGTTACATATCAACTCTTTCCTTACATCAATCAGCACAATGATAAGTTATTCAGTTTTCAGCAAACAACAAATCAGATGGATAAAAGCACAACAGTTTATGGAAGTTCTGATCCTGATCCTGAGTCTAACCATGATCAGAAAGTTCTGATCCTGAGTCTTTCTACTTATGCAGTGGTATGGACAACATTAATACTATGATATTTACATGTTTAATGATGTTCTGAGTGAGAAGATGCAAAGTTAGGGAGACTTACCTTGAACCTGGAGTGTGTGTCTGGGACTTGAGCTGCTACTTTCAGATATTCTAGAGTCAGTAAGAGCAATAAATGAGGAAATGCCAAGTTCTTTTACTTCAAGGGAAGAACAAAGGTTTTGGTTTTCTGCTTAGGAATTATGATTTTTTTTATGGAGGTATCACAACTTTCTTTTCTCTCTTTTTGATGATTCTCTCTCTAAAAGCCGGCCCCTTGAATGTGCGATGGAGAAAATTATTTATAGATGGGTTTGTTGTGGTTTTGGGTGGAAAACAAAAGGGATTCAAACCTTTTTTGTATAGTGTTCCATTGCTTTTTAGTCACAGTTTTCGTATGCCAATTTGATGAAAATATGGGGTTTTAGAAAGTGCAGGCGTGGACTGGGTCAGTAGCAATTTGGAGCGTTGTGGCAGCTGGTTGCAGGACTGTGCCATAGCAGGGCAGCAGGTTACTTAAACGAAGTTTTAGGATTTGGTGATGTTCTGATCGCAGAAGACCAGAAGCGTAACCTCCGAATGCTGAAGGGGCATCTTCTGACCGGAGGGTTGAACATAGCCTCCTATGCTGAAGAATCATGTTCTGAATGAAGCATTATATTTCTACCAAAGAGCAACGCTTCTGCATGTTCTGATTGAAGCGTTATGTTCTGACCAAAGAGCAACACTTTTGCATGTTCTGATTGAAGCGTCATGTTCTCGACCGTGTTTGCAACTTCTGACTGCACTTGCATGGAGGCTGGCTCAAAAGTTCTGTAGTGTCATACTCTCTAGACACTTAGAAAATTTCTAAATGTTTAAAAAATTTGATTTTCAAAGTAACTTCTGACTTCTGATTTTTGATGAACCAATTTCCTGCCTTAATGAAATATGATTCTTGGAACTTGATTTTGATTTAAAATTCAAAGTTTGACTTTTTCAATGTGCTTTTGACCATTTTGCCCTTATGGATGATTTCCATGAAAAATGATGATACAAGACTGGGAGCTTGATAGAAGCAAACTTAAGAGTCCAGGATGATCCTTTGAGAAATGAGAGAGAAAATTTTGGGGTACAATAGTTTCCCCTATTCAATCTTCTTAAGCTTGAGGATGTAGATTGGCTAATATTCCTTTCGTGATCTGAAGGCGGAAAATGATTGAACACTAGAGTGCCCAGAAATTTGCACTCGCATGAAGTAATACTGATTGGTGATGTCAGGAACGGGCTTACAAATTCCATTTGGAAGGCGACGGGAAATCACAAGAGATGGGCTTAAAGATGCCATCCGGAAAAGATTGGTTGCATAAGAGATTCCTGGATGAGAGTTCTTGTACCTGTTGTCGAGGGGGGAACTTTGCCGAGGAATGTCGACTTATGCACTGGGAAGTAAAGTCTAGGAGCTTCGGTTGTCCATTACTCTACTGAGGAATTATATCTTGACTGAGGAGGTGAAAGTAGAACATATACCTTGTCAGGGTCCACGCTGTACAGCAACTCGCTGGGGAAATGTGAAACCGACCGTATCTAGTCGGGTCCAGGCCTTGCAGTGTTGTAAACTGCTGCTTGGACTTGAGGGAGAAGGAACCTGGATAGTAGGGTTACTTCGAAATGAAATCCTGGATAGTAGGGCTTGTGGGAAGGAACCTGGATAGTAGGGTTACTTCGAAATGAAAGCCTGGATAGTAGGGCTTGTGGGAAGGAACTTGGATAGTAAGGTTACTTCGAAATAAAATCCTGAATAGTATGGCTTGTGGGAAGGAACCTGGATAGTAGGGTTACATCGAAATGAAAGCCTGGATAGTAGGGCTTGTGGGAAGGAACCTAGATAGTAGGGTTACTTCGAAATGAAAGCCTGTATAGTAGGGCTTGTGGGAAGGAACCTGGATAGTAGGGTTACTTCGAAATGAAAGCCTGAATAATAGGGCTTGTGGGAAGGAACCTGGATAGTAGGGTTACTTCGAAAAGAAATCCTGGACAGTAGGGCTTGTGGGAAGGAACCTGGATAGTAGGGTTACTTCGAAATGAAATCCTGGATAGTAGGGCTTGTGGGAAAGAACCTGGATAGTAGGGTTACTTCGAAATGAAAGCCTGGATAGTAGGGCTTGTGGGAAGGAACCTGGATAGTAGGGTTACTTCAAAATGAAATCGTGGATAGTAGGACTTCTGGGAAGGAACCTGGATAGTAGGGTTACTTCGAAATGAAAGCCTGGATAGTAGGGCTTGTGGAAAGGAACCTGGATAATGAGGTTACTTCAAAATGAAATCCTAGATAGTAGGGCTTGTGGGAAGGAACCTGGATAGTAGGGTTACTTCGAAATGAAAGCCTGGATAGTAGGGCTTGTGGGAAGGAACTTGAATAGTAAGGTTACTTCGAAATGAAAGCCTGGATAGTAGGGCTTGTAGGAAGGAACCTGGATAGTAGGGTTACTTCGAAATGAAAGCCTGTATAGTAGGGCTTGTGGGAAGGAACCTGCATAGTAGGGTTACTTCAAAATGAAAGCCTGGATAGTAGGGCTTGTGGGAAGGAACCTGGATAGCAGGGTTTCTTCGAAATGAAAGGCTGGATAGTAGGGCTTGTGGGAAGGAACCTGGATAGTAGGGTTACTTCGAGATGAAATCCTGGATAGTGGGGCTTGTGGGAAGGAGCCTAGATAGTAGGGTTACTTCGAAATGAAATCCTTGATAGTAGGGCTTGTGGGAAGGAACCTGGATAGTAGGGTTACTTCGAAATGAAAGCCTGGATAGTAGGGTTGCTTCTCTTGATCATGTGGATTAGTTGACCCGTTTGGTTTCGGGAACTGATTTTCTCTTGGTTTCCTGAAGATATGACATGTATAACTGCTAGAATTGTTAGTTATAACTGTCTTTCCTGAAAAGATAACGGGGTTAGTTATATGCGATGCATGAAAAGCGTTGTGATATGACGTCCTCGATATTATGCTATATGTGATATGTATGCGCATGTCATGATGTATGACCATGGGATGTTGGTTGTGACATATCCGAGTCTGGGAAAATAAATCCCTGACTGATGCTGGAGAGTACATGAAAGTGAATTCCTGACTGTTGCAGAAAAAGTGATTCTTCTATTTCCTCTGGGGATGATGAATGGAAGTGACTGTACTTTTGTCAGGGGGGAGTTCTGTTTGAGAATAACTCTGCGGGGAACAATTTGGAAGGTGAACTTCCAAAAACTGAAGTAATGAGCTCTGTCGGGGAACAATTTGGAAGGTTAATTTCCAAAAACTGAAGTAATGAGCTTGGTAGGGTATTGAGCTCCTTTATCCAGAGAAATAAACTCTGCTCGGGAGAAAACTATATGAACCGCTTGCAATTACAAAATTTGGTCGGGGAACATAGATGTCGGTTCTCTGAAGGAACTTGGCTAGGGAAGGTAACTCTTGTTTGGGGAAGCCGATGTCAAAGCTTTGGTTTCCCCTACTATGTGGGGAGGCATAGACGTCACGGGGTCGCATTCTGAGGAAATGACAATGACTTTGCATCAGGACTTTTCTGCCCCTGTACCTACTGGAGAAAGTGCCTATGGAGGCTTTGTAGATTGAGTGTTATTCCAACTCATGAGGTGCTTGGTAACTGTCGATAAGAATGATAAGTCTTCTACTGATAGACAAGTGACAAGATGATGAGACATAGTCGTACGCTTTGTTCCCTAACTTTTTCCTGGACCGCCCTTTTGGGTTTTCAGTCCACCGGGATACCCCTTTTTTGCCCAATCCGCCTTTTCAGGTTTTGGACTTGCCGGGTGTAAAGATTTTTTTTGTTTTTATCCCTAATTTTTTCCCGAACTTTTTTGGTTCACCGGGATGTCCTTATTTTTGCCTAGGCCAGTCGACCTAGCGTGTCTTTTTTATGCATGGCCTTTTCCGACTATGTCCACGTACTCAGGATGTAGGGCATTGTCACCATCCATAGTGTTGTGTTGTAGTACTGTCAAGATGTTTTCTTGATGGCAGATGATTCATTGCTGGAATGCGTGCGTAATGCCCCAAGTGATTAAGATGGAGATCTGCCCCTTGTTATTTGGAACTTTTGGAGAGACTTCCCCAGCTGTGTTAGACATCATGTCAAGCCCCTTGCTTATGGAAGACCTGTTGTTGGAAGTGTCTTTCCTGCTAAGGTGATTCTGTCTATTGAGAGGATGTATGTTTATTGAATATCCATTGTGTGAATTTCTCTGTTGTTAAACAACTAGTCATATGCAAACAATGTCATTTAAAGAATGTAAAGCCTATGTCTGTCTTGAAGTTTGAAAATTCATTTTTTAGTAGAACAAACAAATTTTGTAAAAGTGTCATATCAACTCGGGATTTATAGAGAACCTTACAGGAGTCAGGATACCTTTTTTAATAATATGCTTTCGAACTAACCCATGCTTGAGCTAGGACTTTTAAGGGTTATAACGTGGCCTGGTTCACGGTTCAAGAAACAAAGGATAAAGGATCAAAATTTATTTGTACCCACCCGCTCTTCGTGATATTCTTCAGTCACATGCTCAGTTAATTGCACGTTTAGAATCCCAGTTGAGTTCTGGAATATTATCCCTGATGTTCCGGTGATGGTTCAGATACAGACAGTTTGTTTTGAATAGGAAGACATCTTTTTTGTCGAGGATTTGTAGTGACCCCCTTTTTTTTATTTGGTATCCCTAATTTTTGCCTGACTGTTCTTGTTTTGAGATTACGGTCAGCGGGATGCCCCAGTTTTTTTCTTAGGTCTCATTCATAGGTTTTGACTTAGCGGGCTTTTATTTGGAGAGATAATGACTTCCTATTTTGACAATCATGTGGAACCATCACCGTCTTTTGATTTAGAAGGACGTCTTTGATGCTATTCATTGTGTACAAAGCGGAAGATTGCAACTGAATGCGCGTCTGAATTGACTGAGAAAACTACCCTGCCCCAGGTTGTGATTAAGGGTTTTAATTTGTGTGAAAGAAAAACTCCTACTTCTTTGGCTCAAAGGGGTTGACTAGGGATTATCTTCCTTATAACTTCACTATTTTGGATTTGAAACAACGTTTGTACATTATCAGCAAGGTCTGTTCAAAAGCATACTGTAGAGATTCTGGTATCGTTTTCATCATCCTCCCTCTAAAGGCTTAGAGGTTTTGATCGAGAGTTGAATATCACAAAAGGGAAGCAGTTTAAATATAGTGAATACGAATGAATTGATTCAAAACAGACATATGCAATGCATTGATAAAGTAACAGAGTTTGACATGAATAGATGTTCGAACAATCAAAAGAAAATTACAAATTGAAAATTCTAATGAACAAAAGCCTCTTTGCCTGAATTTATCACTTCAGATAGTGTGTCTTTAAGGGAAGGTAGAAGAACTCAGCCTGACCATCTTGTGTAAACTCCAACACCCCTTTATCAATCAAGTTTTGAACTTCATATTTCAACCACCAACAGTCATCAGTATCATGCCCCGGGCTGTTGGAGTGGTATGCACACCTTGCATCAGGATCGTAGTTAGGGGATGAAATCTTGGGATTCGGATGAGGTCCTATCAACGTAATCAAATTCATCCTTAACAGGTGTTGCAAAGCTTGAGACAGCGACATGTTGAGGTTGGTAAACTTCCTTTTGGGTATATCCAACTTACTCTGATTAACTCGTTGTTTTTGGTGAGGTTGTTGTTGGACCCGTGAGGTAGTAGCAATTTGGAAATGTCCATTCTTCACCAAACCAAACTCTTGTCCTCATGGAGGTTGATCAATGACTTGGTCCCCAACCTCGGACGCTTGCTTCATACGGTTGTATCCATCTTGATGATGTTTGTTGACAATGGTTCTCAGCTCTTTTTGTCCTCGGGCTAGGCCTTGGATAAGAGCTATCTGCCCTAGCATCTGGGTTCTCATTGCTTCAACCTCAGCTTGCAGTTGTTCCAACCGTTCGTCCTTATTGTCTTCAGGATTTTTCTTTGCCAGGTTCCCAGCGAGGAGTACTTTCAACTCTTCCTGCCCCTTGCATAGGCTTAGGAGCATTTCCATGAACTGAGCCTCTTGAATTTGGAGATCTTTGTTGTCTTGTTTGAGAGCCATTGCTGGAATAAACAGCGAGAACATGAGAGACCTACTTTGAAACCTGTTTATGCAATGATATGTATGATATATGTACGCAATGTTTTCAAGGATCTCGCGGGGTAAACAAGAAAATGTCAGAAGTTGAGATTTGCAGCTTTGATTGAAAAACTTCGTATCTTCGAATGTCCTTCTACGAGAGTCAAGCTCACCATATCAAGTGGTTCATAGCCCCTTACTCAAGTTATCGTGTTTTGATATTTTTACGGCATTGGCTAGAGGAAAATAAATACCCCTGCCCCTTGCTAGACGTTTGGTTCATCATAACCTGTACCACAAGCCCTTGAGATCCTTGAAATGGTTAAGGAAATGCTATGGTATGATGTTATGATGTGTATTCTACGCGTTTAAGCAAAGGTGCAAAGTGATGTAAGCAAGTAAACCCTGTAAGAAATTCAAGTTATTGGATAATGGCTGTAAACAAAAACTGCAAGGAACTCATGTCGTAAGATAATAAAACCCTGCAAGTAGTTCAAGTTGAAAGCACACAAGTCACATAAACATCCTTAGGTTTAGGCTTGCATGGGTTTTAAGGTAGTACCCTCTTGAAGTTGGATTGGTTCAACCTGTCCTAGTAATAGTGATCGGGTTCTAAAGGATCTCAATATCACCGACCTTTCTCTTAGGCATTGTCTCAGCACAATCAATCTTTTCTTGCGGCCGAGATATCCCAAAAGTCCACCCTCAATGAGTGTAGTATCAAGTATCAACCAATTTTCAGCTCTACACTGAAATCGGTTATCTCACTACGTCCTAATGGACAAGTTTGTTCAATTATAGTTCTAAGGTCAGTTAGTGCTTCATGACGCCACTCAGCGGCCCTGTATTCTCCTCGATTCACCATGAGGGATACCGGTACCCACAAATGTGTCACACTAACATAGCCATTGTTTCAACCATATCGGTCTACGCTGTACAGTTTCCACAATATTTTGCTATTTACCTAAAAAGGTTCCCCAGATCCAGGTAGAGGATCAAAACAAACCCAAACAAAGAACCAATAATGTAAAGCAAGCAATTCAAACAAATGAAGGCAAGTAATGTGATCTAACCCTAAGGTAACCCAACTTTAAGAATCATCCTCAGCAGAGTCGCCAGTTTTCTGATACGGTGGGAGAACTGACTTGGTTTTGCGTTTTATGTTTGCAAATGTTGCGGTTTAGCAAGTGTTGTCACCGACTTTTCTTTTATCCAATAAGGAAAGGTGAAAAAGCACAGGAAAGACCTTTAAAGTTGTTTTCTTGAGTTCGGGGGGTAGATTATGCAAAGGGAAGGTATTAGCACCCTTTTCATCCATGGTTTTCCATGGGCTCTTAGTTACTTGCTAGATCACTTGCTTTTGTTTGAATGTGCTTGTGGTGTGGGTTTTGAAAGTATTTTTGAAAATGGAACTTCGTAATGGTTCTAGTTTCTATAAGAACGGATACAAAGTGTTTGTTTCAAAAATAGTTCAAAGAGGTGTTTGTGGGATGTGTTTTTGAAAGTGATTTTGAAAAGGTGTATTCTTTGTAATGGTTCTCG
This sequence comes from Vicia faba, assembly GCA_948472305.1. Taxonomy (NCBI): domain Eukaryota; kingdom Viridiplantae; phylum Streptophyta; class Magnoliopsida; order Fabales; family Fabaceae; genus Vicia; species Vicia faba. The sequence goes on along the minus strand of OX451738.1, from coordinate 116,716,850 downwards.
TTTCTATAAGAACGTGTACAAAGTGTTTGTCTTTTGAAAATGTTTCAAATTGAGAGTGTTGGTGCATAAAATGTTTTTGTTGTGAGCAAGCGAGTAACTGAGAGCGAACCTACCTACTCAAAAGGTCTTAGATGTTCTTTTCCTCCTCCTTTAGATGTTGCTATCTTACCATTGATTTGGTAAGAATCCCCATCATTGGATGTGAAGGGACGGATGTTGGGACATTTGTATAGTCAGAGAAGGCAACCCATGGAACGTTTTAGTAATGTCGTTTTAGGGACTAGATCGTTTACCGAAGGCAACATCGAGGGTCATCGAGGAACTACGATCTTTTATCGATGGTCTTTCCTAAAACGCCCATGTTCGAGGGACATGACTATTTTTCTGATAGGCAACAAGTGAGATTACCATAAGGGTGTGTGTGTGCAAAGTGTGTTTGATTGCATGCATTTAGTCTTTCTTAGGGTGATCTATTTGTCAATTTCTTGTCTTTCCAAACACACCCTAATTACTAGCATTTATATTCGAAAGCGATAAATTGCAGAAATGTAAAGTCCTACGCTATTACAATATTTTAGGGATGGGGGTACATATTTATGAATGAGGGTTGCAAGTAAAAATAAGTCCTAAGTTACTATTACAATCATATTGAAATGTACAATATAAGAAAGAAAAAGGACTTGTTTAGAAAATTGTTTTTTAGTCTTAAGTTAATTAAATAATAAAAGAAAATATTTTTATGTCTTTTTATGTTAATAAAAAAAGGGTTAATATAAAAAATGATAAAAAGGAAAATAAATGAAAGAGTTGAAAACTGTGTGCTGCTGTGAGCGAAATCACAGGGATCAGAAGTTCTAGAGTCAGGAGCGTTGTGACTCAACAGGAAACGTCAATGGGCATCAGAAGTTCTGAGTTGGTAAAATCTGAGGTCCTGCAATAAACGTTAGAGGGAAAACACAGAAATCCTGGGTGGTTTCAAACAGTGAGCCAAAAGTCAGAAGTTCTGTGGTATGCTAAAAATAGTGAATAAACATCAGCAGTTTAGTGCATTATCAGCATGTAAGAATCAGAAGTTCTAAGTGTTAAAACAGTGAAGAGAACTCAGAAGTTCTGTATGCTTAAACAGTGAGAAAATCCTAGAATTTCTGTGTTAGAATGGTGAGTGAAAAACAGAAGTTCTATGTTGCATTTCAACTCTTTCCTTACATCAATCAGAACAATGATAAGTTATTCAGTTTTTAGCAAACAGCAAATCAGAAGGATAAAAGCACAATAGTTTATGGAAGTTCTGATCCTAATCCTAAGTCTAACCATGATCAGAAAGTTCTGATCCTGAGTCTTTCTACTTACGTAGTGGTATGGACAACATTAATATTATGATATTTACATGTTTAATGATGTTCTGAGTGAGAAGATGCAAAGTCAGGGAGACTTACCTTGAACCTGGAGTGTGTGTCTGGGACTTGAGCTGCTGCCTTCAAATATTCTGGAGTCAGCAAGAGCAACGAAGGAGGAAATGCCAAGTTCTTTTACTTCAAGGGAAGAACAAAGGTTTTGGTTTTCTGCTTAGGAATTCTGGATTTTTTTATGGAGGTATCACAACTTTCTTTTCTCTCTTTTTGACGATTCTCTCTCTAAAAGCCAGCCCCCTGAACGTGTGATGGAGCAAAGTCTTTATAGATGGGTTTGTTATGGTTTTGGGGGGGGGGGAACAAAAGGGATTCAAACATTTTTGGTATACTGTTCCATTGATTTTTAGTCACAGTTTTCGTATGCCAATTTGATGCAAATATGGGGTTTGAGAAAGTGTAGGCGTGGACTGGGTCAGCAGCAATTTGGAGCGTTGTGGGAGCTGGTTGCAGGACTGTGCCATAGCAGGGAAGCAAGTTACTTAAACGAGGTTTTGGGATTTGGTGATGTTCTGATCGCAGAAGATCAGAAGCGTAACTTCTAAATGTTGAAGGGGCATCTTCTGACCGGAGCTTTGAACATAGCTACCATATGCTAAAGAATCATGTTCTGACTGAAGCATTATGTTCTGACCAAAGAGCAACGCTTCTGCATGTTCTGATTGAAGCGTCATATTCTGGACCGTGTTTGCAACTTCTGACTGCACTTGCATAGAGGCTGGCTCATAATTTCTGAAGTTTCATATTCTCTAGACACTTAGAAAATTTTCTAAATGTTTAGAAAATTTGATTTTCAAAGTAACTTCTGACTTCTGATTTTTGATGAACCAATTTCATGCCTTAATGAAATATGATTCTTGGAACTTGATTTTGATTTAAAAGTCAAAGTTTTACTTTTTCAGTGTGCTTTTGACCATTTTGCCCTTATGGATGATTTCCTTGAAAAGTGATGATTCAAGATTGGGAGCTTGATAGAAGCAACCTAAGAGCCCAGGATGATCCTTTGAGAAATGAGAGGGCAAATTTTGGGGTACAATACCATCATTCAAAAAAATTCATTTTCTTCAAACAAGTGTTTGTAAACCGCCCATGTAAGAGAAAACCTTGGAAGACATGAGAGGGCAAATTTTGGGGTATAACATAAACCTTTAACAAGTAACACATTATCAAGTTTTGGGACTCCCGAACTTTCCAACTCCTTTGATTTCACCTTTGGCTCCATCACCAAAAGTCACATAACTGGTGGAGTGAGATTTGATATCTACCAACATATTCTTAACACCTGTCATGTGTCTAGAACAACCACTGTCAAAGTACCAGTCATCTTTAGTTATGTCTCTGAGAGAGGTATGAGCTATGAGACTAGTAAAAATAGTCTTTGGAACCCACTGTTTCTTCTTTTTTCTATTTTGAGAGATCTGATCAGTCTTGGGAAGAGGAGCAGTTTTAGGATACCCATACAACTTGAAACAGAAAGGTCTTATGTGACCAAACCTTCCACAGTGGTGTCACCTCGAGGTCTAGAATTTCTCTCTAGTGTGATTAAATTTTTTCTTGCCATGATGTCTTTTCGTGCCATGATGTTGAGACATTTAATTCGACATCTTTGGTTTAGACTTGGCATTAGTGGAATCTGATGAAGGTTCTTCTGAATAAGGTTCCTTTTTCTCATTAAACTTTAGACCACTTTTATTTCCTGTCACTCTTCCCACTTGAATAATTTCATCTAATGTGTCAGAACCATTATTCAGCATCTTGAGTGATTTGACCATTATGTCAAGATTCAAATTCAGAGAAGTCACTTCACTTTCCAGACTAGAGATAGTTTTCAGATGCTCTTTCCTTTCTTCCTTAAGCTGATTTATGAGAGCTTTCTGTTTCTCCCCTTCTTGGCCAACTTCTACACTTCTGAGACACAGTTTTCTGTACTAGGCAACTAACTCATTAAAGGTTAGTTCCCCATCACTAGAATCTTCATCAGACGCATATTTGCATGTCAATGCTTTAACATACTTGGCAGATTCCTCTTCAAGATAACGCTCAGAGTCCTCTTCATACCAAGTAATAGATATATTCTTCTTCTGTTTCTTAAGAAATGTAGGACATTTAGCTCTAAGGTTACGAAAACCTTCACATCCATGACACTATTCCCTTCTCTTGAGTGGATTTTTCTTCAGCCCTTTTTCTTCCAAACTCATTTGACTTGTGAATGTTAGATGAGATGTTCTTGACATTTGATCTTGGGTTCCTATCCATCTTCTTTATCACTTTGTTAAATTGTCTTCCAAGAAAAACTAAAGCATTAGATATTCCTTCATCTGTATCCAGATTGCAATCCTCCTCTTCATCTTCAGTATTGGTTACAAAAGCTATGCTTTTGTTCTTCTTTTCAGATCTTTCATTGATGATTAATTCAAATGTCTAAAGGGATCCAACAAGTTCATCCACTCTCATCTTGTTAATGTCTTGTGCTTCTTCTATGGCAGTCACTTTTATATCAAATCTCTTGGGGAGAGACTTAAGCATCTTTCTCACCAATTTGTCTTCGGGTATTTTTTATCCTAAAGCACTGGAGGCATTAACAATCTCAAGAATGTTCATATGGAAGTCATTAATACTTTCATTATCCTTCATTCTCAAGTTTTCAAATCTGGTGGTGAGTAACTGAAGTCTTGACATCTTAACTTTACATGTGCTTTCATGAGTAGACTGAAGAATCCCCCAGGCATCCTTATCTACTTCAGATGTGTTTACTAATATGAAAATGTTTTTGTCAATTCCTGGCTTTAGAATTTCCAAGTGAAATGTCATCCTCTTATTTACACCAATCTTCTTATGGCTTTAACTCAGAAGTATGTTCTCCATCTTCTCCCAATTTGACAGAGTGTTTCCATCCTTTTAAGATAGCTTTTCAAGCCCTACTTTCTAGAGATTTTAGAAAGTAAACCATTCATGGCTTCCAATAGCCATAATTGCTTCCATAAAGAATGGGTTGTCTGTTCACAAATCCTCCTTCCTTGTCCATAGTACCAGAAAGTATCTTCCCTAGATCTCACCCAGATACAGAGTAGGATGCCTACTCTGATACCAATTGAAATTCTGGTATCAGATATGTGATGTCGAAGGAGATGTCACGACACAAATATCTGAGGACAATATAAAATACAACAATATAAAAGCAGTAAAAACACAAGGGATTGTTAACCTAGTTCGGTGTATAACAACACCTACTCTGGGGGCTACCAAGCCAGGGATAAGTCCACTAAATAGTATAAATTCATAGACCCTCAGTAAATAACCAGTTTAAGATCTAACCACTTAATCACTACTCGTGCTATACTTCTACCTAAGACACGCCTAGGTATGAGGCTCTCCTCAAACCCCTTCAATCACTATCAGTGAAAAACAACAGAATTATTAAGTTTAAAAAACCCCAATCATTCAATACTTAAAAGCTTATGAATGATCCATAATTTACAACTCAACAAACAAATTACAACTCAAGTATTGAAACATTAATAGAGTGTATTACAATTAAAAGATTCAGACTTTTAAAACACAAAGAATATATTTTTCTTCAATTGTTGTAGTTGTACGAATATGGTTGCAAGTCCTTATAAAGGCGCAACAACTTCTTTATGGGCTTGGGCTGAAAAACAAATATTGCAATATATTGAATCCCTTAAATATCTCCATGAAAGTAGGAGAAGATATAATCCATAAAGATAAAACAGATTGAAAAATATTTCTCCATATTTTTCACAAGTTATAAACCACAAAACCTGAATAAGGCGTGCTTAAAAACAAGAAACAGAAAATCTGAAAAACACATTCAGATCAGAAGGCAGATGTTAAGGCATCTGCTTTGACATCTTTCAAAATCCGTTGAGATGTTTTACTTCAAATGTCAAGACATTAAGAAAAATATTACCTAAGCTGAGTTTTACCCAAATTGATGCCAACAAACACTTACAAAAACCCTAATTGAAATACGATTCAATTTACAGACAAATCTGTCTATTTCCTAAAAACTAAATCACTACAAAACCTAAAGAAAAAATCATTACATAGGAGAAAAATTACAGAGAGACAGAGAGAATTTGACAAACGAATACTGAGAAGGTTATAATTTTCTTTTCCTGAAGAATAGAGTAGAGGGAGTATCGTTGCCTTGTCGCTCACGTCCTCGCATGGGATTTAGGTTTCGAGATGCGAAACCCTAAATTCGTTTGTGTTATCGCGCCTCTGTCAAGCTGCTGCACCTTTACCTACAAATCGAGAAGAGAAGAAATGATTAGCAATCACAAACCTCGGAGATTCAGAGAAAATCACGGGAACAGAGGTTACACTTAGCTTATATAGCTATTGCAATTTTGATTTGTGCTTTGTTGAGTTCTTGGGAATTTGGGGATGTTGGGTTGGTTTTGGATCGATTTGGGCTTTAAGGGGGGTGGTGCCGCCGCTAAGAGGATGTTGCCTCTGATTTCGTTTCGCTAGGGTTTTTGTTGGTAAAGAGAGAGAGAGGACAAAGACATAAAGAGAGAAAGAAGAGGATGAACGTAAAATGAGGTTTCATTTTGTAAAAAAGAAAATATAATGTCTCATAATCACATACGCGCCACCCCACCATATCATTGTGCACCTTCGCTCATCACCACAAGATCATTATCCAACAAATGCGCATCCACCAATTTACCATACTCCCTGCCCGTTCGGAGAACTAACGGACCTGTACATCGTCCGTGATCTTGGGTCTGGTCCAATACTAAAGCAACCCCCCTAATTTTTTTTATTTTTGCTAAACGCTCGCAAAACATACCCCCAGGCCAAAATGGGCCAATTCCGAAATCTGGACTTGGACCCTTAGCTCTTTATGCCCCCAGTATTGCTAGGCAGAATAGAAATACACCCCCCTTGCCTTTTGAGCCTGAATTCAATATCTGAATTCAGGCCCATGCTATTGACACCCCCATTTTTTACTACCTCAATATATTTACAACCCATTATGTTTTTTTAATTTATTTATTTTATTTATTTTATAATTTTATTTTATTTTTATATTTTTTTATTAATTATAATATTTGTTTTATATATTTTTAAATATACTTAATATATTTAATCTTATATTTATTATTATTATTATCTCATAAATATTATTTTCCAACTGATCAAAATAATATTTTATTTATTGCATTAAAGTTCATTTTTAATCATGTGTTTAAATAGAATATTTTCAATAATTAATATATTAAAAATATTCAACCAACCACAATTTATTTTCCTAAATTAAATTAATTCAATATACAATTTTCGAAAAGGATTGCCAATACGTTCGAATCGATTGTGTGCTTAGTCAAACAATCTCTGTTATTCCCTTGATTAAAATTAAAACCCTTTTTCCTCTAATAAACATAAAAAACCCTATTTCTTAAAACGCGCTTTTAAACCTAGTATCCTTGCGAACAAGGTACACGAGGGGTGCATAACACCTTTCCTTCGTCTAGAACAGAGTCAACGATCTAGAATCTCTGAACTTTTTAGGGTTATTCCACTATATTACCTTCCTTAGAATAAAAATTAAGGGTGATGACTCTGATTTAAAAACCAGTTACAACACTAACTCCAAGAGGTCCACACCTCCATTATGCCAAGAATAGTAACCAAATATTCCAAGTACCCTTAAAGTTTTTTATTGTTCAAGTTGGTTATTAAGTATCTTCAAAAAGAAAATGAAAATCTCAAGTGAGCAAAAATCAAAATGACATAAAGATAAATTCTCAAGTGAGCAAAGATAAAAATGACATGAAACGTAAATGCCAAAATAAATGGTATATGAAAGTAAAGGCATAAAGGAAAAGTCAATTGTTAGTGAGTTAGAAATTAGAGATTAGTTGAATGATCATCTTGAAACTTGCATTTGAAAAGTCATTAGAAGATTGATAAAATCAAAGCTTCTCAACAATAAGTTTCATTTTCTTTTTGTCAAGTATATCACTCATTTTAAATTCTCGAGGCAACAACATATGATCAACGATGTTTAAATAATTCACTTAGACCAAAGCTTATGATGATTCATTAGAGGATTTATAAGACCAAAGCCTCCTAATAGTGAACCTCAAGGTTATTGGATCAAAGGTTTCAAATTAAACATACTTGGGCTTGCAAACATGGATTTGGGCCACGAATGATCATTTCTCGAATCGAGACAAAATTTAGCGCTATGTTAAGCAATCGTAAGTGGACTTATGTAGAAGTCGCACCTATTTTGAAACCGGTCAATAGCAATCTATGTACCATATGTTTAGAGAAATGATATATAGATTATTCTCCAAAAACATGTAGCACAAGTAAGAAAGGGATAAGATGAAGAGGGAGGGGATTTATTATATGAAATTAGGGTTTCAAATATCATCAACATCATTCATCCATTTTGGTGGATTTGATTTTTCAACCTATCAATACCAGAGATCCAATGAGGTTGAGGAATTTGTCACCAAATGAAATCCAAGTCAGTACCAAAAAAATAATAATAATGTTTAATAAAACAATATTTAAATGGTTAATAAAAGGAAAATAATTGGTAAAATACACAAAGTATATTAAAACACCAAATAAAAATCCTTAAAAATAGTCAGTTGTCAAACATGAGTCAATAATAGTTGACAAAAAATTTTATAGTTTTTTTTAAAGTCAGAAACTATTTTTTAAATTTAAGGAAATAAGCAAAATAAACCAAAATTTGTAAAAAATAGTAAATTCAGAAATAAAAATAAAATGAGGTTGCCAATATTTGTCAAGAGGTCATTGGATCCTTCCATAATTTTTCTAGAATTTAAAAAGACCAGAAATTATTTTCAAAATAATTAAAATAAGGAAAACAATACAAAAATTATGAAAAATATCAAACATCAAAATAAAATTGTGAAAAAATATTCACAAATTCTTAAATAATTCAATGTATTTTTGTATATTTTTTCATAATTTTTTAATAAAAAGTAAGAGAGTTATGAATTTTTGAAATTAAAACAAATTTAAAACAAATTTTGTAAAAATAAATAAATCAGAAATAATGTGAGGCGTTGGATCCGGTTCATTAAAACACACTAGCACATCTAATGGCTCAAGAGTGATGATGTTTGGTGATCAACGGTCAACAAGCGCATTCTGAAGTAACAATAGTCTGACCAATCACAACATTTCATGTGTCCCGCTCTCATTTGTTGAAGAAGCCACTTAGGTCATCTTCAACCTCCAGCTACCCTAGAACTAGGGAGAGATCATGATTATTAAATATGTAAATTTAGACAGTCATAGTGGTATCATTAGACGTGTATCTTCAAGACGATCACAACCATATCCTCGTGCCAAATTTATATAAAACATAACTTACTCGATTTGGAAAAAAACAGAGATGTTTTGAAAATTTTGAAATCGAAAACAGAAGCATCAAATGCGTTGATTCACCAAAATTGAGTTAATAGCAAGAATCAGTGAACATCATAAACCATTCCAGGAATTTGAGTTAGAAGATTTGGTGCCTTAAACTACCTGAACGAAGTCAGATGAATTTTCTCTTCAATTGGACTTGGCTAGCATGACTTAGGACACCTCAAGGCTTGGTTCTTCTTCTGTTAGCTTCAGTGAAGTTCAAGGATGAAGAATCAACATAGAGATTAGATTGAAAAGTGGAGGAAAGATGAATTCAAAAACTCATAAAAGTGAATTATGAAGAGAGTTTGGCAGGGTGATTTTACTTGTCCAAGCTTGAGAAAACAAGAGGAGTGAGGTCCTCTATTTATAGGGAAGTGAATGGTGCAAATAAATGAGAGGAAAATTGAAGTATGGAGGGAAATTTGATGGATCCCGAAAGTGGAAAACATGTGACTCCATGTGCATCAAAACTCAGCCAATTCATGCGTTTTGATCGTTAATTCAACTTTGGTAACTTTGTTAAACAAGCTTAGATCAAAAACGTGTGTTAATTTGTTGTTTAGAAGCTAGATTATGGATTTTAAAATCTGACTTGGAGTAAAAATGCAGTTTCAAGTAGATGACTTTGAACTCAAGGTGTGCATGATTTAAGAAGCCTTAGGATTTGATTCTTGTTACATAGGAAAGATCAGGTAAAATTCTTTATAATGTTCCAATAAAGAATTCATTTGGATGCTTGAGATAGAAGTTATGCTTGGTCAAAATCAAGAAAAATGCGCTGACTTTTATACTTAGAAAAATTCTAAGTTTTTTCTTCAAAAATGACCTATAATGTTTTGATTCCAAAAAAGGTCTTTCTTCAAAATTGAGCTTTGGTCACTGATCATGTATTGAAGTGGACTCCCTAAAGCGTATAGTGAAACTTATATCACTCAAAAATTCCAAATATTGAACAAGTTATGATCTTTTGAAATTGATGAAAATCCAAGAGGTGACCATTAATCTTTTGAACTCAACAAGCATCTTGCAATCATTTAAAAGCTTAGAACAAAAAAGAGAGTTAAATTTAACATCCTTAATATCATTGTTAAAAAATAATGAGCTCAAGATGATAAAAATTGACCAAGTTATGATCCTATGAAATCACATAAAAGAATTTGATGACCTATCTAAAGGACTTGTAATCTTTCTCAACCATTAGTGATCTTAAATATAAAATTTGCTTAAAACTCTTGAAGTGATTTTTTAATAACCCTTTAAAGAGAAACATATCTTTGGAATCACTCAAAAATCTAAAAACCCTAGCTCCTAAAGCATCAAAATGACTTGGAACCCCTTTCAACTTTTGACAATAATTGTTGCACAATTTCCTTTGCTATGTTAAGAGAAATTGTTATGGATGATAATAAGAACCCATAGCAACAATAACCACTTCCCAATGTTAAAAATTGAGAAAATTATGCACTTGTAATCAAGGAATCAAGAACTTGTCAAATTAGGTCAAACTTCTTGAATTAATCTTGCATCTCTTGACTTTCCTTAGCAATGTAAAGTATGATGAGACATAGTAGAACTTGTCATGAAATTGTCTTTAAAGCATTGTCAAAGATGAAGCTTAAATCTCAATGAAGCTTTGTTGAAGAAGGCATGGAAATAAACTCATGAACCTATAAATCAACCTAATGAAATGTGTTGTGCCATCACCTATAATGCCAACATCTATAGAGCAAATATATATACATTGTATTTGTTAGTTAAAAGTCAATCAACACAACATATACAAATCAGGGTGTTTGGTGATCCCACATAAGCAAACCTAAAGATAGGAAGAAGAACCAAACCCTAGTGTGTGATCTTGATATGATTGGGTTGACATTGAAATGATGAGAGATCTTAATGGGTAAAAATTAGGGTATAACACTATCACTGGGGATAAAAGAGTTGTGACTGACATTCCTATGTACACCACACTGGGGAAACGCAACACTTTCTCCACTAGGGAAAGAAAACTTACTCCGCTGGGGAATAATAGACAAGTTACTCCGGCAGGTCATCAAAATTTGACTTTGAGTGAGGAATCATAGAAATTCTTAGCAAAATAATTCTACCCTGAACACACTGGGAATACTATCGTTGGGGGTAACAATCTTTGCTTGAGGAAGATGAGGGCATCCTTGAACCATAAGTTTGAGGTTCAGAACTCTACTGAGGAAATATTTCAGCAATACTCTATCACTGGGGATAAAATAGCCCTAAACAGAATTCGTCTATGCACAATGCTCCAGAACAACAGGAGATTTTCTCCGTTGGGAATAATAAGCATATTGATCAAACATCTCTCCACGAAAACCTGACAAGGCAAACTTCCCTAGGGAGAAAAGATATGAGCTTCATGGGGAATAAAGGATCTCCCTTACTAGGATATAAATACCAATCACGGAGACACAATGGTATTGACTTCAAGGGGATATAACAAAGATATCCAATCAAATGAATTGAACCTTCCCAGATTCTTCGAAAAGAGTAGACTGCATTGACGGAGAATATTGTATAAAATCATACTGAAATGCACTTCTTTGGAGATAACTCCTCTGAAGAGGACAAACCCTTAAACAAACTATTATCAAGAGTGATGACTTCAGCGGGGATTATGCATGGATGCTCAAACCTCACTGGGAAGATATAATATACTTGACGGGGAATAAAGAATCTTCCAGTTGATGGGAGCTCTTCACTGGGAATAAAAAGGATTCCATCTAGGCGTGAGTACGCCTTCATTGGGTGATATAGGATCTTGTTCCAATAAGGAACTCATGTTGGTCGCAACCAGGACTTCCTATGCCCATTTACTGGTACCCTCCTTCAGACAAAAGACCAAAAGTATGTGCAGAGGTGGAAACCACAACAACATGTCCCGGGTATAGGATGATTACCTTAGTTGTCACCTCAAACACCCGAAACTTTACGTAATTTCAGTTATTGATATCATGTGTTGTAAAGCATTTATGTTTTAAACGCAAAGTTTATCAAAAATGTTGGACGTCTTTTCACAAACAAAACAAAAAAAAATGAAAACAAATCGGTATAATTTGAAAACAGAAGAATTTTATTAATTGACTAGCCTCTAAATATGCATTAACATAAAGAAGCAATTCCTAAAAGAGGTAATTGCATACAAAGAATACAAAAGAGAAAATAAAGGTGGAAATATGAGTGCGGATTTATTGGGTCCCAACTCTGTTAATACTTTTATGACCTCAAATCTCCTAAGTATCTTGATTTCTGAACAAACTGATTGGATTCATTCCTTATCCTTCCAAGTTAACCAACAGTAGTGTAGAATGACATCACAGATACCATGTAGACCATAGTATTCGCTTTAATCCCTAACTTTTTCTTGGATCGCCCTTTCGGGTTTTCAATCCACAGGGATACCCTTTTTAGCCTAAGCCGCCCTTTTGGGTTTTCAACCTAGCGGGTGTACAATATTTTATTTTTCATTCTTTTATTCATATATCCCTAATTTTTTTCACGAGCCTTTACTATTTTTTTTGTTCGTCGGGAGCCCATTTTTTCCTAAGCCATTCAACTCAGCGAGTCTATTTATATGAAGTACTTTTTCACTACGTCTGTATTGACAAGGTGACGGAAATCCTCCCCATCCATAGTCGTCAGCATCATAGATCCTCCAGAGAAGACTTTCTTCATGACGTATGGTCCTTCGTAATTAGGAGCCCATTTTCCTCTAGCATCTGTATTTTTTGGAAGTGAGATCCTCTTCAGCACAACGTCACCGGCTTGGAAAGTCCGAGGACACACCTTCTTGTCGAAAGCTTTTTTCATCCTCCTCTGGTATAACTGCCCATGACAAATATTCGTCAATATCTTCTCGTCAATGAGATTCAACTGATCAAGTATATTCTGAACCCATTCAGCCTCGTCAAGTTGTACATTTGTCATTTTCCTTAAAGAAGGAATCTCCACTTTTACGTGTAGGACTACTTCCATGCTGTATACTAGTAAAAATGGGGTTTCCCCAGTCGAAGTGCACACTGAGGTTCGGTAACCATGTAAAGCAAATGAAAATATCTCGTGCCAATCTCTAAAGGTCACAAACATTTTTTGCACAATCTTCTTAATATTCTTATTAGCTTCCTCGACAACACCATTCATCTTTTGACGATATGGAGAAGAATTGTGATGCTTTATGTTGAAGCTTTCGGACAAATCTTTCATCATTTTGTTGTTGAGATTGGACATGTTACCAGTGATGATCTTCTCGGGCACCCCGTAACGAAAAATGATATTATGCTCGATGAAACGAGTCACAATCTGTTTGGTGACATTGGCATATGATACTGCTTCAACCCACTTGGTGAAATAGTCAATAGCCACAAGAATAAAGCAATGTCCATTGGAATTAGTCGGCATAATATTCCCAATCATATAAATACCCCACATTGTGAAGGGCCAAGGAGAAGTTAAGACATTCAGCGGATTAGGCGACACGTGCATTTTGTCGACATAAATCTGACATTTGTAACAGATTCTGGAGTGATTGTAGCAATCGTTTTCCATGGTAGACCAATAATAACCTGCTCTCAAGATTTTATTGGCTATGTTATGTCCATTGGAATACTTCCCGAAAGAGCCTTCATGAACTTCTTATATGATCTTGTTTGCTTTGTGTCTATCCACGCATCTGAGCAAAACAGAGTTATAGTTCCTCTTGTACAAAACTCCATTGTTGAGGAAAAAATTAGCTGCATATTTCTGTAGAGTCTTCTTAACAGTAACAAACATCCTCTGGATATTATTTCATCTCAAGATATCTTTTGATATCATAAAACCAAGACCTTTCATCGACCACCTCTTCTTCTATCTCATAACAGAACGCTGGCTCATCCAACCTCATGATATGGATTGAGGGAGCATGGTTAGCCCACCTAATTTTGAACATGGATGACAGAGTATCCAAAGCATCTTCCAGGTTATTCTCCTCCCTTGGTATATACTGGAAAGTGATTTCATCGAAATACGGGATCAACCTCAAAACTTGCTCGTGATACGGAATCATACTAGGATGATAAGTCTCCCAATTTATGTTGATCTGACTGATTACTAGAGAAGAATCCCCGTATAATTCTAATATCTTGATTCAAAAATCAATAGCATTTTCTATCCCGAAGATGCAAGCTTCATACTCGGCCATATTGTTGGTACATTCAAAGCAAATTCTGGTAGTGAAAAGCGTACGGAAACCTTCAGGAGAAGTAATAACATCACCGATACCATTACCCAATGCATTTGAGGCACCATCAAACAACATCGTTCATCGTGATCCTGGCTCAAGTCCTTCTTCTGGGCTTGGGATGTTACACTCCCGTACATACATAATATCTTCATTAGGAAACTCATACTTCATCGGCTGATACCCATCTTCCACGGGCTTTTAAGCAAGATAATCTGCCAATACACTATCCTTGATAGCCTTTTGGTTAGTAATATTGGATGTCGTATTCTTTAAGAAGCATCTGCAAACGGGCTACTCTTCCCGTGAGAATTGGTGTGATACGGTGGCAGAACCGACTATTTAATATTAGCTTGCATTTTTTGTTTGCAAATGTCGCGGTAAGCAAGAGTCGCCACCGACTTTTCTTTTATCCAACAAAGGAATGGGTGAAAAGAATAGAAAAAGACCTTTTTCGAGATTTTATGATTAAAGGGGGTAGATTATGGAAATGGAAGTTGTTAGCACCCTTTCCATCTGTGGTTTTCCACGGGCTCTAAGGTACTTGCTCATTTTGAAAACTGTTTGTGTTTGTGTGCTTTGAAAGTTTTTTTTGCTTTATGGTAACTCTTGTATCAGTCCTCAAGAGTGTGATAAAGCATTTTGAAAGTAGTTTTTGAAAAATGTATAAGCGTAAAAAGTTATTTTTAAGCAAGTACTTAAGAATCATCTACCTACTCGAAAAAGGATGTTCTTTTCCTCATTTCCTTTAGATAGTGCTATCCTACTATTAGTGAGTAGGTAGCCCTATCGTCGAATGTTGAGGGACTATCGAAAGAGAAGCTATGGTCATCAAAGGCAACATGTAAGGATATCTTAGTGTTCGAAGGAATTGTCATCATATAGGCAACATCGAGGGACAAGATCATTTCTCGTAGGCAACATCGAGGGACAAGATCATTTCTCGTAGGCAACTCGAGGGACAATAAGGGATCATGATCTTTTATAATGACTTTTAGATTGCGGGTCTTTGCTAAGATATCCCTACGTTCGAGGGACATGACCATTTCCGAAGGAAACCAAAGTGAGGTATACCCTAAGGGTGCAAGTGTGTAATAATTCTTTTTTCAGATATTTGTCTTGAGATTAGTGATCTAATGGTTAATTGATCTAATCTTTCCTAATTACTTAACAGTTCATATAAAGCATATAAGGAATGAAAAAGCGAGAAATAAAGTCCTAAAACTATTACAGGGCTTTGGTGTAGGTACATAAATAATAACTGAAAAGTAAAATGCGGAAATCAAAAACCCTAGTTAAGCTATTAAAAACCGGGCAGAGTTACATAAATGATAAAAAATAATCGTATGAAACAAAGTAATGACGCGCAAAAATTAAGACGGGAAAGAGTTTTAAACCCTAAAAAAATCTAATTGCTCATTAAAATATTTTTTGTATTTTATGAAAAAATATGAATTTTAACCTAATTCTCTAACTAATTTTAAATTAAGGAAAAAAGGATAAAGTTTAATTGAATTAATTAATTTGCAAAAATTAATTTATTAAGAAAAAACTAAGTCCTGATTTTTTGGTGATGATTTTCTGATTTTATGATTAAAAAAGAATGAATAAACAAAATAATATAAAACTAAAAAAATAATAAATAAAAAATGAGAAATGGGCCTGAAGGGGGGGTGTGAATCCCAGAATGGGGGGTGATGCTGGAATTTGCGCTATGGGCCCAGATCTGTTGTCCCACAAACTACGTTGGATCCAGTTTTATTGTGGCAGGGAGGTCCACCATGGGAAAACATTTTTGGGCATTAGATCTGGATAGTGGTTAATCTGATGGTGATGATGATAGAGCCTACGATGCACGCCTGGGGGAATAACATACTGGATCTGCAATTACAAATTAGAAAAATAATATGCAGGAGGCAAGGGTCAAATCCATGACCTCCCACACATACAATGCCTAAAGCCCTTCACTCTTGCCATCTGCGCTGCCTGATCAATCCTGCGTATAATCAAAACAAAAATATATAATATAAAACAAGGACAATTGCTGAGTTGTCAAACACGCGCCAACAAGTGGGGCCCCTTATTTCAAATGGTCCAATCAGGCGTGGAGAGAGTCAGAGTTGTTTGAATCCAACCAATAGAATGTTGTCTTCTTGCCATGCAAGCTAGCTGATTGAAGACCGGCCAGTCCAACCACCGGAGCCGGTGGTTTCCACCGTCTTCTCCGATGGAGTCACCTGAAAAAGTGGCCAAACAGAAAAATAAAGTATGCCAATTGACTTATAAAGATCCTTTGATCACGAATCTGGCCTAAAAATGGATAATTCTTCATACATCATAGGGTTCGAATCTAAAACCCTAATGGTGGTCATCCATGGCAATGTGTGATTCCAGGCCATATGGTCTCATGTAGTACGTCAAAAATCCAGTAAACATCATTAGAAACACAAATAGAAACTCAAACAAAATTTATATGGCCTATTATGAGAGTTTATGATCCAAGATTTTACCAAATTTTTTGAGATTCGATTGGGAAATCTCAGGGTGTTTCTGGCGTGTGTGAAGGCTAATTTGTCTTCCTGGGAACCTCAGGAAGAAGATGGAGTGCCTGGAAAGGATCAAATATGCTTGGAATGTGAGCTTTTGAATTACACCACACTTGAATATTTTTACAAATTTTTTCTTGGTTTGGAGGAAGCTTTTTTGTGTCCTTTGACCTAGGGTTCTTATTCTTATGTAGTGAATCAGAAAAGGGTTACAAATGGAGCAAAAATACCCATGCCTTGATGAGAAATATTTTCTTTCCAAATATTTGATTTTTGGCCTTTTTAGAAAAAATCCAATCTTTCCTTTCATTCACGATTTCCTTTTGATCTGTCAGCATGTTTTGTCCCACATTTGGATAGAAAAAGATCCATCGTCATATCTTTTATTATTTTGATTATTTACTTTATTTAATTTTGCATTTAAATGGAAAAAATAGCAAAATAAATAGTATAAATAATAAAATAATGTATTAATGAGCTCAAGGGTCGTGGGCCATGTTAAGAACAAGTTTCAATCATAAAATTATGGGCCCCTTTGGAAAAAAACTCAAGTTAGGTCAATATTGGCTTCATGCACATTTCCAAAAATTGGTCAACTTTAGCAATGCATATCTCTCTCAATTTTAACACTAAGAGGGTGTTCTATGACTTTTTAGAGAGCTTAGGGTGTCCTATAAACAATCTTCTTAGTTTCATCTCAATTTAATCTTCCATGTTCATGTAAGGAGCTTTGACCCAAAAGGTGTTTTTGTTGACTTTTTGAAAGGACCTACAATGTATGAGCTTGTATCTTTTGATTGAGGCATTTCTTGAACTTGAGGGCTGCAGAAAAATTATAGGGAATTGGATTCTCTTCAAAATGAGCCTTTGTGGAAAAATTTCTAATAAAGTATGAGAAAGTTATGCATGGTAAAAGTTTGGTTGACTTTTCCTATGGAAACCCTAATTTTCCATTTTTGACTTTTGATGAGTTAAGAGCATTTCTTGAGGAATCATGATAAACCCTTGATCAAATGATGAAAAATACTTCAAAATGTTGATATTGACCCAAAATCTCGAAGTTTGACTGTATTTGTGCCACAGTTGACTTTTGACCTAGTATAGTTGATTTCCAAGCATTTGAGCAGTTGACTGAGCAAACATGTTGTTCAAGGCATGAAATTTGGTATGGATGATCTTGAGGACATATTAGGACAATGGAGAACATTTGGGATCCTTAGGACTCACACATCTTATTTAAAATTGAAACCCTAGTTAGAGGCTTGTTGTCTTAGGAGGAGAATTTGTCTGATCAATTCTTGGTCAACCTTGGACAATTGAGGATCTCTAGGAGTATGTCTTGTGTGAAAATGGGAGGGAAAATTTTGGGGTACAACATCTGCCCCTTTTCAATCTTCTTAAACCTGAGGATGTAGATTGGCTGGTCTGTCTTTCGTGATCTGAAGGTGGAAGATGATTGAACACTAGAGTTCCCAATAAATTTGCACTCGTCTGTAATGATACTTGACTGCGTAGATAATATCGGGTATGGGCTTATAGATGCCATTTGGAGAATATGACAGAAGACCGTTGGAGATGGGATTAAAGATGACAGCCATAAAATATGACGGAGAGTTGTTAGAGATGGGCTTGAAGATGCCATCCGAAACAATGTTGATTTCATGATATATTCCTTTGTGGGAATTCCTATGCCTGTCATTATGGAGGAGTCCGCTAAGGAGTGTTGGTCGTTGTCTTGGGAAATAGAGTTTAGGAGCTTCAGTTGTCCATTACCCTACTGAGGAGTCACCTCTTGATTGAAGAGACGAAGGTGAACTGCTATCTGGTCAGGATCCAGGCTTCACAGTAACTTGCTAAGGATAATAAGGCTGACTACTATCTGGTCGTATTTCAGGCTTCACGGTGACTTACTGGAGAAATGAGAATAAACTGTTATCTGGTCGTACTCCAGGATTTGCAGTTTCTTAAACTGGAATAGAAATCAAAAAAATATTAGTGTCGACTTAACTGTACCAGAGAAAGGTCTTTAAATAACTTTGAATAGAATGGTAATCAGAAGAATCTTAGCATCGATTCAGCTGAACCAGACAAAAATCTTGGAATATCTTCAACTAGAATAAAAATCAGAGAGATCTTAGTGTCGATCTGACTGAACCAGAGAAGGTCTTTAATTAACTTTGACTGGAATGGAAATTATAAGAATCTTAGCATCGATTCGACTGAACCAGACAAAAGTCTTGGAATATCTTCAACTGGAATAGAAATCAGAGAGATCTTAGTGTCGATCTGACTAAACCAGATAAGGTCTTTAATTAACTTTGACTGGAATGGAAATTAGAAGAATCTTAGCATCGATTCGACTGAACCAGACAAAAGTCTTGGAATATCTTCAACTGGAATAGAAATCAGAGAGATCTTAGTGTCGATCTGACTGAACCAGAGAAGGTCTTTAATTAACTTTGATTGGAATGGAAATCAAAAGAATCTTAGGATCAATTCAACTGAACCAGAAAAAATTCATGGAATATCTTCAACTGGAATAGACATTAGAGAGATCTTAATGTCGATCTGACTAAACCAGAGAAGGTCTTGTGAGGGCATCTTTCTAAGGAAAATCCTGAAATAACCCTTCGTTAAGCGTAGCTTTGGAGAAGACTATCAGGTCACATAAGTAGTCAACAGTGTTTATTAATTTGATCTTTCCTGAAAATGGTAAAGAGTTAGTCATATGCAATGTCATGATGTATGAAATGCATTGTGATGATGCTCTCAAAATAAATGATATTTTGATGTATGTGATGTGTATGTGCATGCCATGATGTATGATTATGGGATACTATTGCGATATGTCTTAGTCAGGGAAAGTAGATCCCGCACTACTGCGGAAGAGTATTGGTAAAGTGAGTTCTTCATTTCCGTTGAGGATGATGAATGGATATGATTTACCGGGGATTTACTCTTTCTATTTGAGGTTATTCTGTCGGGGATTGACTCTTCTTTAGAATAACTCTATGGAGGGAGGATGCTTTGTTGGAAGGTTTTTCCGATGTAGAGAAATAAACTTTGTTGGGGAATGAGCTTCCGCAGTTTGAGAAATAAACTCTGTCGAGGAGGAGGCTTTATGAACTATTTGGAATTATAAAACCTGGATGGGGAATACAGATTTCAGCTCTCTGAGGGAACTTAACTGGAGAAGATAATTCCTGCTTGGGGAAGAAGAGATTAAAACTTTGGTTGTTTCTGCCCTATGAGGAACATAGATGTCAAGGAATCGTATGTAACGGTGGCTTTGTCTCGAACTGTCTATGCCCCTGTACCATGCTGGAAAGAGTAATTGTCGGGACGTCAAATAGTTTTTTAGACTTTGCCCTGATTCTTAAAGTCATTAGTAACTGTCTTTCCGTTTATTATGCAAGTATTTGTGAACAATGATTATATTTAAATGCATATGTCAAAAATAATCATTGGACGTTTTTGCAAAACAAAACAGAAAAATTAAAACAAATAATTTTGTACTTTCAAGGAATGATTTGTATTGATTTTTTAAAGTTCGCCTATAACAGGCATTTTGTACAAAGAGACTGATGTTCTAGTAGGAGAACACCGCCTTAAAAGAATTAACTATACAAAATAGTGTACAAAGAGAAGAAAACAGCTATGTGTAATAATCCCATTGAGTTTCAATTATGCTATTGCCCCTATGTCTTTGAGCGTCTCATCACTTTGCTACTCATCCGAAGCTGACTGGATTGATCTGTACCGTTTGAGCTTGATAGTTGATACTGATGTCTGGTCGCAATGTGATCCAATGGGACATAGTGATACGCTTCAAATCCCTAAATTTTTCCTGGCCCTCCCTTTCGGGTTTTCAGTCCACCGAGATACCCTTTTTTACCCAAGCCGCCCATTCAGGTTTTTGACTTGCCGGGTGTATAGATTTTTCGTATTTATCCCTAATTTTTTCCTGAATCATTTTGGTTCGTCGTGATGCCCTTATTTTTTCCTAGGCCAGTCAACCTAGCGGGTCTTTATTTATGCGTAGCATCTTTTCACTATGTCTGCATTAACAGGGTGAGGAAGGTCGTCACCATCCATGGTGGTCAGAATCATGGCCCCACCGGAAAATATGCTTTTGATCACAAATGGCCCTTCGTATGTGGGAGTCCATTTGCCCCTGGGATCACCTTATGGCAGTATAATGCGCTTGATTACCAGATCACCCACTTGATACACTTGACGTCTGACCTTTTTGTTGAAAGCTTTGATCATTCGCTTTTGGTATATCCGACCATGACATACAGCAGCAAGCCTTTTCTCATCAATCAGATTCAGTTGATCAAGTCGAGTTTGGATCCAATCATCTTCGTTCAAACCCGCATCCTTCATGATCCTCAAAGAAGGGGTATGGACTTCAATAGGCAGGACAACCTCCATGTCGTATACTAGAGAATAAGGTGTTGCCCCTGTTGACGTACACGCTGAGGTGCGGTAACCATGAAGAGAAAATGGTAACATCTCATGCCAGTCTTTGTATGTCACCGTCATCTTCTGTATGATTTTCTTAATATTCTTGTTAGCAACCTCCACAGCGCCATTCATCTTTGGTCGGTAAGGGGAATAACTATGATGTTGGATCTTGAATTGTTTAGAGTTCGGTGATCATTGTATTGTTGAGATTTGTACCATTGTCCGTGATGATTCTCTCTGGCACCCCATACCGAAAAATCAGGTTATGCTTGATAATCTGTGCCACAACATTCTTGGTAACAGTAGCAAACAAGGTAGCCTCAACCCACTTCGTGAAGTAATCAATGGCCACTAGGATGAAGTGATACCCATTGGAAGCGGTAGGTCTAATCTCTACGATCATGTCGATGCCCCACATTACAAAGGTCCAAGGAGCCATCAAGACATTCAAGGGAACCGGAGGTACATACACTTTCTCAACATAGATCTGGCATTTGTGACAAGTTCAGGAATGTTGATAACAGTCTGCTTCTATAGTGGACCAATAGTATCCTGCTCGTAGGATCTTTTTAGCCATGGTATGTCCACTAGAGTAGGTGCCAAAGGTACCTTCGTGTAAATCTGACATAATCCTCTCTACTTCACTCTTGTCTATGCACCAAAGTAAATTAGAGGCATGGTTGCGCTTGTAGAGGATTCCATTACTGAGGATGAACTTTGCAGCGAACCTTCTCATAATTTTATTATCATTGACAGATGCCCCAGCGGGATATTCTTGAGCCCCGAGATACCTTTTCACTTAATGAAACCATGGTTTGTCTGCTACTTCTTCAGTGTCAATCTCATAGCAGTAGGCTGGTTCATCCAACCTTTCGATAGTGATCTGAGGAGCCTCATTGTTCCACTTGACCTTGAACATAGACGACATGGAAGCTAGTGTGTCCGCTAACTGGTTCTCTTCTCGTGGGAAATGTTCAAAGGTGACCTCTTCAAAGTGTGGAAACAATTGCAGCATGTGTTCTTTGTAAGGGATGAGATTCGGGTGCTTCGTGTCCCACTCGCCTTTGATCTGACTTATTACCAATACTGAATCCTCGAAAACACTCAAGAACTTGATCCTCAGGTTGATAGCAACTTTGAGACCCATGATACATGCTTCATACTCCGCCATATTGTTGGTATAGTTGAAATATAATCTGGCGGTGAAAGGAGTATGACAGCCCTCAAGAGATATGATTATCACACCGATGCCATTGTCGAGTGCGTTAGAGGCCCCATCAAAACCCATGGTCCATCGGGATCCTTCCTCAGGTCCTTCATTCGGTCCAGGTTCTTCGTAGTCAGTCACTAGCATAATATTCTAGTACGGGAACTCAAAATTCATGGATTGGTAGTCATCCACGGCCTGATAAGCCAAATGATCAGCTAGCACACTTCCCTAATTGCTTTCTGGGTCGTGTATTGGATGTCGTATTCGGTCAAGATCATTTTCCATCTTGATATTCTTCTGGAGAGAGCGGGCTTCTTGAAGATGTACTTTATCGGATCCATCTTAGATATCAACAGAGTAGTGTGGGTCAACATATATTGTCTCAGTCAGCGAGCAGCCCATGCCAAAGCGTAGCAAGTTTTTTCGAGCAGTGAGTATCTTGTTTCACAGTCGGTAAACTTTTTCGACCGGACTAGTCATGCTGCCCCAGCACACACCCCATTGAATTATCTAACACTGTTAAGTACATTATTAAAGGTCTTCCTTCAATTGGAGGAATCATAATTGGAGGCTCTTGAAGGTATTCTTTGATTATCTCGAAGGCAGTCTGGCATTCGTCATTCCATTTTACCACTTGATCTTCCTTCAGGAGTTTAAAGATTGGCTCACAAGTAGTAGTTAAATGGGAAATGAATTTGGCAATGTAATTTAAGCGTCCCAAGAAACCTCCAACCTCCTTCTTAGTGCTAGGAGCCGGCATATCTTGTATGGCCTTCACCTTTACAGGGCCTACCTGAATGCCCTTGTCACTGACAATGAAACCTAGCAGTTTACCAGACATTACCTCGAAGGTGCACTTGTTCGGATTTAACCTTAGCTTGTACGTCTTCAACCTATCAAATAGTTTTTGTAGATGATCAAGGTGCTCCTGCTCAGTTTGAGACCTCGCTATCATGTCATCAACATAGACCTCTATCTCATGGTGGATCATGTCATGGAACAAAGCTACCATGGCTCGCTGATAGGTTGCCCCAGCGTTCTTCAACCCAAACAGCATCACTTTATAACAGAAAGTTCCCCATTGCATAATGAAGGTTGTCTTCTCCATGTCTTCGGGTGCAATCTTGATCTGATTGTAACCAGAAAAACCGTCCATAAAGGAAAATATTTTATGCTGCGCGGTGTTGTCAACCAGAATGTCAATATGGGGGAGCAGTAAGTTATCCTTGGGGATTGCCCTATTCAGATCTCGTAATACACACACATTCGTACCTTGCCGTCCTTTTTAGGCATCGGGACTACGTTAGCATCCCATTAGGGATAAGAGGTGACAGCTAAGAACCCAACATTGAACTATTTCATAACCTCTGCTTTGATCTTCTCTGACATTTCAGGACGCATACGATGGAACTTCTGCTTTACCGGAGGGAAATCTTCTTTAGTTGGCAGACGATGAACCACAATATCCGTGTCTAGTCCTGGCATGTCTTCATGTGACCAGGCGAAGATCTCGACATAATCATGCAACATCTATATCAACCATTTTTCGACACCAAGCTCCAGATTTGCACATATCTTGACTTCTTTCCTGTCCTCTTCTGTGCCCAAGTTTATTGTCTCAACTGTATCTTCATGAGGCTGTATAGCCCTTTCTTCCTGCTATAACAGCCTAGCAAGTTCTTCGGGTACCTCACAAACTTCCTCACCTTCGTCCTCGGCTTGGTTGATCGGATTTTCAAAGTCATAACCGACAATAGCAAAACTATCATCAATGGGATCCATAGTGGATATGTATCTGCAATTTGATATGTGAGTGTGTGTAAGAGCATAGCTGTATAGACAAAGTAAAAAACAGAAGAAAAAAAAAACAAAGAGCGCAAAAATTGTATGCATAAACGTCTAATGCTTTATTAATTCCATATGAAGTTGAAACATGGTAACCTTCACAAATAAACCATTGTGCCCCGGGTAAGACACATGGCCAAAAAGTTTATATTGTTTACTACATATCCAAAAACAAGAAAGACAATTACTTCTGAATAAAAGTAATTGGTACAAAGTCTTTTATTGTCCAGTTACTGGGTCCACCGTTGGTAGTAGGGAAGATCCAGCTATCCACGTCATAGCTACTATCAGCATCTTCTGTGGTGGAGACCATATCAATAACATTGATTCCTGGGCCGCTCTTGGGCATGGGTGCAGTTATGACGTTGGGAGTCTCAGGGGGGTCGAATTCAATCTCCTTTTCCTCGATCAGATCCTGCACCTTGTTCTTCAAAGCCAAACAGTCGTTCGTGTCATGCCCCGGAGTCTCAGAATGGTAGGCGCATCGAGCATTTGGATTGTAACAGGGAGAGGCAGTATTAGGATTCTTCAGGGCTTCCCTCAAAGATACCAAATTGGATTTCAATAATTATGGCAAAACTTGAGACAGAGTCATGTTTATCCGGGTAAACTGTCTTACAAACCTTTATGCTTTAGGTTGATTGTTCCTTTGTTGAGCTGGTGCAGGTTTAGAGATCATAACAGCCCCTACCGCTGGACGGCCCTCGGTTATGTTCTGAGTTCGTTGATTGTACACATCACTAACCTCTTTTTCCCCAGAAAATGGCTTTCTTAATGTACTTGAGGATGCATCCTTTTGGATCTTACCACTTCTAATCCCAGCTTCCACTCTTTCTCCTATCAATATCAGCTCAGTAAAGCCAGCTGAGGAGCTTCCAATCAGGTGATTGAAAAATAGACCAGACAGGGTACTGAGAAACATATCCACTAGCTCCCTATAAGACAGGGGAGGTTGGACTCTTCTTGCTAAGTCCCTCAACTTCTGAGCATAGTCTTTAAAGCCCTCGCTCGAACACATAGACATACTTTAGAGTTGTGTACGGGTGGGAGCAAGGTATGCATTATACTGATACTGCTTGTAGAAAGCAGCGGCCAGGTCTTCCCAATTACGAATTTTGGTCCTTTCCAGCTAGTAGAACTACTCTAATTGAGTTCCGAATAGACTATCTTGAAATAAGTGGACCCATAAGTCCTTGTCAGTAGTGTGAGGATGGATCTTCCTCACATAAGATCGGAGGTGCATCTTGGGACATGAAACCCCGTCATATTTGGCGAACAACGGCACCTTGAACTTTTGCGGGATGACAATCCTAGAGACTAAACCCAGCTCTTCAAAATCCAGCCCTGGCACTTTCTGTATTTCCATTTCACTCAGACGCTCTTCCAGGTTCTTGTGTTTTTCGTCGGCCGGAGGGTACTGCTCTTCATTATAGTCAGTCTCATTATCAGACTCCCCTGGACAAGGGTCTTCCTCTCTTGTCTCCCCTTCTTGATTATCTCCTTCTTTTGATGAAGATGTTAGCTTAACCACTTGCCTTAGCGATCCTTTGAACCTACTTCCCAAGTTTACCAAACCAGCTGTCTTCCTTGGCTTCTTACTCTTCTCTTTGACAATAAAGGCTTTTAGTTCCTCTTGGCCAGAGCCATGATCATCTGTTGAAACTGAGCATTTTGAGTCTGCAGATCCTTCACTGTTTGTTCTACAGCCATTTCTGAAATAAACAGCGAAGAGGATGAGAAACCTGCTTTGAAACCTTCTTATATAATGATATGTATGATATATGTATGCAATGTTTTCAAGGATTTCTAAGACTCAAATTTTCTTAAACAGAAATAGAGCAAACGTTAATTGTATTAAGAAGTTTTATTGATCACAACGATGCCTCTTGGTCTTACAAAGGAGGTAACAAAGCAAAAGTAAAGTCCCAAAGAAAAGAGACTCAAGCTTCCCACAGGCGCATCCTCTTTGGTGAAATATAAGCGTTTATACTCTTCTCTTCATGAAGTAACCGGGTGAGCTCTAAAACCTTCTTCTCGCTGGCGTAGAATTGAGTTTCAAAGGTATCACGTTCTTCTTTGAGTTGGATCTAGGATTTATGTAGCTCCTCAAGATCAGTTGGCATGTCAGGATGAAGAACGACGTAAGGAGTGTCTCCCTCGGCAATCGCTCTATAATCACATGTAAGATGGCGGGGTAAGGCATCATAAGACATCGAGCACGTGCTCGCACCCATTTGAGGTAAGGCTCGAGAGGGATGGAATCCTTGTGCCCCAGTGTCTTGCTATCAACTATGTTTATCATGGCACAAGCTCGAATGAACCTCTTCCGATAACCCTGAACATCATTGTCATAGACAAATGTGATTCCTTGGAAGAGCGTGACATGAGGACCATCCCTTCTAGAATAACCAAACTGTCGCAATTCCAAACAAGGATTATAAGTGATTCCTCCCCTAATGCCTAAGAGAGGGACATTAGGGAATTCCCCACAGCGATCAATGATGGTAACATTCTTCGAAGATCGCGAACACCAATGGATATTAGAATTTATAATGGACATGAGCCTATGAGACCATCTCATACCCTACTCATTTCTCAAAATAGACTAGGGTAGGTGCGAAATAAACCACCTAGCCAATAGAGGAGTGCAACACAGAAGGGTCCCTCTTCTCTTTAGAGTGCGAGTATGCAGAGAGTGTAGAATATCCTAAAGTAAAGTAGGTACCAGTTTATACGACAAAAAAATCTTAACTGCATTCACATCTATGAGTTGGTCTGTGTTAGGGAATAATACCATCCCATAGATGAGAAGGGCCAACACTTCTTCAAAAGCTTGTAAATCCAGGTTATCCCAAAAACAGTGAGTTTTGTTAAATAGAAACTTAACTGGAAATCCTTGGACACCTCTTCTGGTTTCACAATTTTCCATTATATCAGACCGTTGTAAAGATAGAGCTTGAGCAATCTCTTAAGACTTTGGGTCTCTTTCCATACTGTTGAATGGTAACTGATCAAGGATAGGTATCCCTAATAACTGAGAAAACTCCTCCATAGTAGGCACTAACTGGTAATCAGGGAAAGTGAAGCAGTGGTGCAATGGGTCGAAGAACTGAAAGAGCGCCTATAACATTTCTTCATCAGGGGTTGAAGTGACCAAATTGAGAAGTCGACCATGTTTTTCAGTGAAGGGAGAGCTTTCAGGAATCCTTGATGCTAACTCCTTGAGTTGAGGATGTACTTTCACAAGGTTGATCTGGATGGTGTTCCTGCGAGCGGGTGTCATATCCTACAAAACAAGACAAAGATAAGACCTAGAAAATCCTTGAAATGGTTAGTATTATATGCCATGTTATGATGTCATGATTATTCTAAGAAATCACATATATATAGCAAGAACAAGCAAATAACATCAAGACCTTAGGTTTAAGTCTTGCATGGGTTTTAAGTTAATACCCTCTTGAAGTTTGGATTGGTTCAACGTCCTATAAATAAAAACTGGGTTCTAAGGGATCTCAATATCACTGAACTTTCCCACAATTTTCGTTCGATAGGAAACTGACTTGCAACCAAACAAAACTTGTGAGTCAAATCTCAATGAGTGTAGCATCGAGTATCTTCCGACTTTGGGAATACACCAAAGACGGACATCTCGCTACGTCTTAATGGCCAAGTTGTTCATTTAAAGGTTCTAAGGTCAGTTGACGTTTCATGACACCACGCAGTGGCCCCGTATTCTCCTTGATTAACTCAAGGGCTACCGGTACCAACCAAAGTGTCGCATCAACATAGCCATCGCTTCAACCGTGTCGGTATACCCCGCACAGTTTCCATGATCTATTGATACTTACCTAAAAGGTTTCCCCAGATCCGGGTGTAGGATCTATAGTAACCTAAACAGTACTATTAAAAGTAAAGCAATCAAACATACAAATAAGCAAGTTTAAAATTATCTAGACCCTAAGCTAAACCCCACTTTTTTTAGTTTACTCCCCAACAGAGTCGCCAGTTCTGTGATATGGTGGCAGAACCGACTGTTTAATACTGGTTTGCATTTTTTTGTTTGCAAATGTCGCGGTAAGAAAGAGTCGCCACCGACTTTTCTTTTTTCCAACAAAGGAAAGGGTGAAAATAACAGAAAAGACCTTTTTTCTAGATTTTCTTAGTAAGGGGGGTAGATTATGGAAAGGGAAGGTGTTAGCACCCTTTCCATCTGTGGTTTTCCATGGGCTCTTAGGTACTTGCTCATTTTGAAAATTGTTTGTGTTTGTGTGCTTTGAAAGTTTTTTGTTTGCTTTATGGTAACTCTTGTATCAGTCCTCAAGAGTGTGATAAAGCGTTTTGAAAGTATTTTTTGAAAAATGTGTAAGTGTAAAAAGTTGCTTTTGAGAAAGTACTTAAGAATCACCTACCTACTCGAAAAAGGATGTTCTTTTCCTCCTTTCCTTTAGATAGTGCTATCCTACTATTAGTGAGTAGGTATCCCTATCATCGAATGTTGAGGGACTATTTAAAGATATGCTATGGTCATCAAAGGAAACATGTAAGGATATCTTAGCATTCGAAGGGACTTTCATCATATAGGAAACATCGAGGGAAAATATCATTTCTCGTAGTCAACTCGAGGGAGAGTAAAGGATCATGATCTTTTATGATGACTTTTAGATTGAGGGTCTTTGCTAAGATATCTCTATGTTCGAAGGACATGACCATTTCCGAAGGCAACCAAGGTGAGGTATACCCTAATGGTGCAAGTGTGCAATAATGCTTTTTTCAGATATTTGTCTTGAAATTAGTGATTTAATGGTTAATTGATCTAATCTTGCCTAATTACTTAACAGTTAATATACAACATATAAGGAATGTAAAAGCGGGAAATAAAGTCCTACAACTATTACAGGGTTTTGGTGTAGGTACATAAATATTAACTGAAAACTAAAATTCCTAAATCAAAAACCCTAGTTAAGTTATTACAAACCGGGCACAGTTACATAAATGATAAAAAATAATCGTATGAAACAAAGTAATGACGCGCAAAAATTAAGACGGGAAATAGTTTTAAACCCTACAAAAATCTAATTGCTCATTAAAATATTTTTTGTATTTTATGAAAAAATTTGAATTTTAACTTAATTCTCTAACTAATTTTAAATTAAGGAAAAAAAAGATTAAAGTTTAATTAAATTAATTAATTTGCAAAAATTAATTTATTAAGAAAAAACTAAGTCCTAATTTTTTTGTGATGATTTTCTGATTTTATGATTAAAAAAGAATGAATAAACAAAATAATATAAAACTAAAAAAAGAATAAATAAAAAAAATGAGAAATGGGCCTGAAGGGGGTGTGTGAAACCCAGACTGGGGGTGATGCTGGAATTTGCACTATGGGCCCAGATCTGTTGGCCCACAGCCTACGTTGGATCCAGTGTTGTTGTGGCAGGCAGGTCCACCATGGGTAAACATTTCTGGGCATTAGATCTGGATAGTGGTTAATCTGATGGTTATGATGATAGAGCCTATGATGCACGCTTGGGGGTATAACATACTTGATCTGCAATTACAAATTAGAAAAATAATATGCAGGAGGCAAGGGTCGAACCCCTCTCCTCCCACACATACAATGCCTTAAACCCTTCACTCTTGCCATCTGGGTTGCCTGATCATTCATGCATATAAACAAAGCCAAAATATATAATATAAAATAAGGACAATTATTGAGTTGTTAAACACACGCCAACAAGTGGGGCCCCTGTATTTCAAATGGTCCAATCAAGCGTGGAGAGAGTGAGAGTTGTTTGAATCAAACCAATAGAATGTTGTCTTCCTGCCATGCAAGCTAGCTGACTAAAGTCCGGCCAGTCCAACCACCGGAGCCAGTGGTTTCCACCGTCTTCTCCGGTGGAGTCACCTGAAAAAATGGCCAAACAGAAAAACAAAGTAGGCCAATTGACTTAAAAAGATCTGCTGATCACGAATCTGGCATAAAAAATGGCTAATTCTTCCTACATCATAGGGTTTGAGTCTAAAACCCTAACGAAGGTCATCCATGGAAATGTGTGATTCCAGGCCATATGGTCTCATGTAATACATCAAAAAGCTAGCAAACATCATTAGCAACACAAATATAAACTCAAACAAAATTTATATGTCCTATTATGAGAGTTTGAGATCCAATATTTTACCAAAAAAATTGAGATTCCGTTGGGCAATCTCAGGGTGTTTCAGGCGTGTGCGAAGACTGATTTATCTTCCTGGTAACCTCAGGACGAAGATGGAGTGCCTGGAATGGATCAAATATTCTTGGAACATGAGCTTTTGAATTACACCACACTTGAATATTTTTGCAAGTTTTTTCTTGGTTTGGAGGCATCTTTTTCGTGTCCTTTGACCTAGGGTTCTTGTGCTTATGTAGTGAATCAGAATAGGGTTACAAATGGAGTAAAAATATCCATCCACTGATGAGAAATATTTTCTTTCCAAATATTTAATTTTTGGCCTTTTTAGAACAAATCCAATCTTGGCTTTCATTCACGATTTCCTTTTTATTTTCCAGCATGTCTTGTCCCTCATCTGGATAGAAAAAGATTCACCATCATATCTTTCATTATTTTGATTATTTACTTTATTTAATTTTTCATTTTAATGGAAAAAATAGCAAAATAAATGGTATAAATAATAAAATAATGTATGAATGAGCTCAAGGGTCGTGGGACATGTTAAGAACAAGTTTCAATCATTAAAACATGGGCCCCTTTGGAAAAAAACTCAAGTTAGGTCAATATTGGCTTCATGCACATTTCCAAAAATTGGTCAACTTTAGCAATGCATATCTCTCTCAATTTTAACCCTAATACGGTGTTCTTTGACTTTTTAGAGAGCTTAGGATGTCCTCTCAATAACCTTTTAGGTGTCTTATCAATTGGATCTTCCATGTTCATGTAAGGAGCTTTGACCCAAAAGGTGTTTTTATTGACTTTTTTAAGGGACCTATAATGTATGAGCTTGTATCTTTTGATTGAGGCATTTCTTGGACTTGAGGGCTGAAGAGAAGTTGTAGGGAATTGGATTCTCTTCAAAATGAGACTTTGTGGAAAAATTTATGATAAAGTATGAGAAAGTTATGCCTAGTCAAAGTTTGGTTGACTTTTCATATAGAAACCCTAATTTACCATTTTTTACTTTTGATGAGTTAGGAGAATTTCTTGAGGAATCATGATCAACCCTTGATCAAATGATGGACAATACTTCAAAATGCTGATATTTACCAAAAATCTTGAAGTTTGACTGTATTTGGGCCACAATTGACTTTTGACCTAATATAGTTGATTTCTAGGCATTTGAGCAGTTGACTGAGCAAACTTGTTGTTCAAGGCATGAAATTTGGAATGGATGATATTGAGGACATATTAGGACAATGGAGAAAATTTGGGATCCTTAGGACTTACACATCTTATTTAAAATTGAAACCCTAGTTAGAGGCTTGTTGTCTTAGGAGGAGAATTTGTCTGACCAATTCTTGGTCAACCTTGGATAATTGAGGACCTCTAGGAGTATGTCTTGTGTGAAAATGGGAGGGGAAATTTTGGGGTACAACAGTTGGCTTTTCGAAAATGTACTTGATTGGAATCATTTTGCATATCAAGAGATTAGTATGAGTCAGCATATACTGTCTGAAACGCGTTGCTTCCCACGTGAGTGAATAACAAGCCTTTTTTTCAGTAATGAGTATCTCGATTCACAATCAGTTAATTTCTTGCTCGGGTAGTAGATGGAATGTTCTTTCCTACCTGTCTCGTCGTGTTGATTGTGTACACAACCCATGGAGTTTTCCAACACTGTCAAATTCATTATCAAGGGCCTGCCTTCCACTGGAGGTGAGAGAATCGAAGGTTCTTGCAAATATTATTTTATTTTATCAAAATCCGCTTGGAAATTGTCATTCCACCTGGCTGTTGGATATTTTCTCAGCAATTTGAAGATTGGTTCGCAAGTGGTTGTAAGGTGAGAGATGAATCTATCAATGTATTTCAACCTCCTGAGAAAAACACAAACCTATTTTTCTGTCCTTGGATCAGGAATTTCTTATATAGCTTTTACTTTGGCAGGATTGACCTCAATTCCCTTTTCACTTACAATAAAGCCCAATAACTTTCCTGATCTCACCCCAAAGGCGCACTTATTAGGGTTCAGCCTCAACCTGAATTTCCTTAACCTTTCAAACAGTTTCAACAAGTGAACAATATGTTCCTCTTCCGTCTCGGACTTGGCAATCATATCTATAATACAGTGAGAGAACTGACTTTACTGGTTTTAAGTTTTATCTCAAATGTTGCGGTTAGCAAGATTCGTCGTCGACTTTTCTTTTATCCAATAAAGGAAAGGGTGAAAAGAATAGGAAAGACCTCTCGAGAATTTTTCTGAGTAAGGGGGGTAGGTTATGAAAATGGAAGGTGTTAGCACCCTTTTCATCTTATCTACAGGCTCTTAGTTGCTAGCTCACTTTGAAAATGCTTTTTGTGTAAGTGTGTTTTGAAAATATTTTGAAAAGATGCCTTAGTGCGGCAAACTTTGTAATGATTCTCGTATCGTTGAGAATGCATACAAAGTGTTTTATCTTTGAAAATAATTAGAAAAGAGAGTGTATGTGTGGGAAATTGTTTTATTTTGTGAACAAGAAACTACAATCTATCTACCTAATCAAAATATCTTTGTTATTTTCCTCTTTTCCTTTAGACAGTGCTATCATACTATTATTTAGTAGGTAGCCCTATCATTGGATGTTTTGAGGGACGGGCGCGGGTTATCATGCAGTCACGAAGGCAACCCGTAAGATACTTTAGAAATTACCCTAAGGTACCAAGATCAATTACCGAGGAAGCATCAAAGGATCATCGAGGGACTATGATCTTTTAACCAAAGGGTCTTTGCTAAAACTTCTCACGTTCGAGAGACGTGACTTTTGTTTTCCGAAGGCAACAAGTGGAGGTACCTTAGAGGTGTGCATGTGTGAAATATGTTGTGTTTGCAGTTATTTATCTTATATTAGGGTTTTCTAACTTCTTGTTTTAGATCTTGCCATGCACGCCCATTTACTCTAGCAATTAAATATATACATAAGGGCAGAAAATAAAAGTGCGAGAAGTAAACTACGCTATTACATCGCTTTGGGGGTGGGGGAAATACAAAACAAAAATGGGGGGGAAATGTAAAGGAACCCTAAATTTAAATATTACAAACTATGGACAATTAAAAAAATAGTGAAAAATAATAATGCGAAAATGCAAGTAAACATGCAGAGATTGGAGAGGGAAAAGGTATCTAGAAAACCTAACAAACTTCTAAGTATAAAAAAATGTTTTTGGTGTTTTTTGTTTAAAAAATAAATAATTGAATTGTGAAACCTAATTCTAACTAATTTTAAATTAATGAAATAAAATCAAGTTAATTAAATTAATTAATTTTATTTTTGAAAATTAAATGAATTAATTAACTTAAATCTAATCTTTTTATTTTTTATGATTTAAAAAAAAGTGATTAAAAAGAAAAGAAACAAATTAAAACAAAACAATAATAATAACAAAGGGTCGGTGTTGTAAAAGCATATTGGAGGGTGTGAGGAAAGAAAAAAATGTTAGGCCCAACAACTAATGAGTCCAGACACCTGCGCTGGATTCCCTGTGCTTGATTTTAGGAAGGTGCACCATATGGCTTAGTCTGAGTTCCTCGGGTCTGGATCTTATGGTGATGATTGAGGAAGTACACCATGCGTGCCTTGGATGTGTTTGTACCAGATCTGCAAAGAAAATCTGAAAAAATAATTGTGTCCCACGCCTAGGTCGAACCCAGGACCTAGGATAGCAATTCCTTAAGAACGCGACGCTGCCACTGGGGTGGCTATACATCTGGTGTTGTAAATCAAATGATAAAAACCAATACCAAATCAAATTCTAATTCCAGACAAATGAAGAAACATGCGCACAAATGGACCTCAGTTATTTGAACCAGCCACTTAGAAGACTCCATCATGCCATGCTGGCCCTGCCGGAGTCAAGAAAGTTCAGAGACGCTGGAGTCAAACTCTGGTCGTCTTCCTCGGCCATTCAAAACACCAAACCTGCAAAAACGTCAATTCTAAAAAACCAGAAGTATCCTATCCTACTAAACCAAGCCATGCAAATTTATTGGTGAGGTTCTTTTGATCTGAATGTGCCTATATGCAGAGATTCAAAGATCTCAGTTCACGTTGCCCTAAAAATGGCATAAATATGTTCTTGCGCTAGAACTCACATGTTATGCGTCAGATTAATTCTGAAGATGCATACAAACATATGTGAATACATGGATATAGCTAATAAGACATAAATTAAGAGATTCAGTTTTGAACATTTTACCAAATCGGTGCAGTTTCGTTAGCTTGTTTTGGACGTGTCTTGGCTTGGCAAAGGGTCTGAATGGACTCCTGGAAATCTTAGGAGGATGGTTAGATCACTGGTTTTGAGTGAGGAGGACTGTAACAAAGATTTTGATCTTTCCGTAACACTTTGAATTTTGGAGAATTTTTGGAGAGCTTTTGTATGCAGTGGTTTCGTGTCATTTGATTTGCCTTGGCTTGCATTATATAAAGGAATGTGTTGAGCTAGCATATATGGTATGAAATCAACTCATGAAGCCATGCTTTAACTAAGAATAAAATAAATTTAAAACTTCCCAAATTTGAAAAAACTTTTCCTTGTTGAGCTTTCACGATTTTGGTATGTCTTACATGTTGTAATATGTTGTATGGGCCTTAGGAAATCAAACCACATGCCTGGCCCATTTGTTTATTTTATTTATTTATTTTGAGTTTATTTGAATGAAAACAAAATAAAATATAAATAAAATAATTATAAAATATAGGGCAAGGTGTGAGTGAGTTTAAGAGTCTTTCACAAGGTCATGGACATGTTTGAAGTCCAAAAAGTTAGGTGACAAGTCCAAAATTTCAAGTTTGCACATTTTGCATTTCATGAATTTCCTTAAAATTTCCCAACTTGTGCAACTCATAATTTGCTTAATTTTCAGCTTTTGAAAGTTATCTTTGACTTTTTTAAAAGCTCAAGGTTTCCTCTACACTTTCTCTTTTAATCATTTTTGCATTTGGAGACATTATCTTGATGTAAGTTGCCTTGACAAAATGTGTCTTTTGTTGACTTTTGAAAATGACCTATAATGTAATAGTTCATATATTTCAAATGAAGGATTTTTTGGACTTGAGCATAAAAACAAAGTTGTACAGAATTGAATTTTATTTAAAATAATCTTTGGTTGGGGAAATTTGATGAAGTATGTGAAAGTTATGCTTGGTCAAAGTTCAATTGACTTCTCCTAAGGAAGCCCTAATTTGAAAATTCTTGACTTTTGATGATTTGAAGGCTTTCCTTAGGGAATCATGATCAACCCTTGGTCAAATGATGAATATCACTTCAAAATGTTGATGTTGACAAAAAATCTTGAAGTTTGACTGTATGTTGACCATAGTTGACTTTTTACCCAATATAGTTGATTTTCAATCATCTGAGCCATTGACTGAGAAAACTTGTGATGAAAGACTTGAAACTTGACATGAACCTTATTGAGGACTTATGAAGAACCATGGAAGCCACTTGAGTAATTTGCAAACCAAATTTACTTGATAAACTCAAAACCCTAGTTGTAGACCTTTGGCTTAGGAGGAGCATTTGACTGGTCATCCCTTGGGATTCTTGAGTATTTTGAGATGCTTTGAGGAATACCTTAAAGAAAAATAGGAGGGAAAATTTTGGGGTACAACAGCTGCCCCTGTTCAATCTTCTTAAACCTGAAGAGTTAGATTGGCATGTCCTCCATTCGTAATCTGAAGGTAGAAGAGGATTGATGCCATTTATAGATGCCATTTAGAGAGGTGAGAGAGAGTCATTGGAGATAGGCTTATAGATGCCATTCAAAGTAATTGCTGACTTCAATTGGAAGAAGTATCAGAATAAATCTTATGGTTGATTTAATCTAAGCCAGAAGATGTCTATGCTTGTCTGCAATTGGAAGAAGTATCAGAATAAATCTTTGGTTTATTTAACCTGAGCCAGAAGATGTTTATATCCGACTTCGACTGGAAGAAGTATCAAAATAAATCTTTGATCGATTTAATCTGAGCCAGAAGAGGTCTCTTTATCTTTAACTAGAAGAAGTATCAGAGTAAATCTTTGGTCGATTCAATCTGAGCCAGAAAATGTATGCTGGAAGAAGTATCAGAATAAATCTTATGGTTGACTTAATCTGAGCCAGAAATTGTCAGCTGGAAGAAGTATAAGAATAAATCTTATGGTTGATTTAATCTGATCTAGAAGCTATTTGTGGTCGTCTTCAACTGGAAGAAGTATCAGAATAAATCTTTGGTCGATTTAATCTGATCCAGAAGAGGTCTCTTTGTCTTTAACTGGAAGAAGTATCAGAAAAAATCATTGGTCGATTTAATTTGAGCCAGAGGATGTTGGTGCTCGTATTTATCTAGAAGAAGTATCAAAATAAACTTATGCTTGGTTTTTATCTAAGCTAGAAAACATCTGCTGGAAGAAGTATCACAATAAATGCATGCTTGATTTAGACTGAGCTAGAAGATTTTTATGACTGATTTCAACTGGGAGGCGTATCATAATAGATCTATGCTCGACCTAAATTGAGCCAGAAGATGCTGTCTTTGAGAAGATTGTCTGGTCATACAAGTAATTGATGATATTTTGTTTATTGATTGATCTTTCCTGATAAGGTAAAGAGTTAGTTGCATGCAATGTCATGATGTATGAAATTCATTGCGTAATGATGTTCTCAAAATAAATGAGATTGTGTTATATGCGTTTTGTATGCGTATGCTATGTTGTTTGTAGATGATGTATGAATGTGAAATGTTGTATTTGTAAACTCGAGTAGCATTTTTGTTTGGGGAAAATAACTCCCTGATTGTTGCTGAGGATGAAGAGTATGTGTATCTTTGATCTTTTGGGGATTGTTTCCACTAGGGATTCCTGCTCACTGTTTAAGAAAACTCCGCTGGGGAATGTTGATTTTTTGCTTGGGGGAGAAGAGTTCAAAACTTTGGTTGTTCCTTGCTCTATTGGGGATTATAATTCTTGTATACCCTGACTGGGGATAAAAGAGATGGATAACCTTTCGACTCGTCTGGGGAGGATAAAGTTGACTGATATTTGGTTCGGTTCCATAGCAACTCTCTGTGGATAACAATTTGGGTTGTCCTTTGCTGGATACAGGAATCCTGCTGTTAATCTATGGTAGAAACAGACCCAGGCTGGGGAGATTGAACTTTGCTGGAAAAATAAACTCTGTTGATGGCAATCTGAACTCTTCTAGGGAAGTAAACCTTGTTGATAGAGGAATACTCTACTGAGGAAGAAACCTTTGTTGAGAAAATGAGCTCTGTTGGAGAAAAGTAGTATGCAGAAGATTTTACAGTTTTGAAAACTCACCTGGGAAGAAGAATTTCCATAAACTTTAATGATTGAGATTCTGTAGATGGGCAATATTACTGGGAAGAAGATTATACTCCTTTAATTACCAGAGCGATATGTCGGGGAAATTACGGGGAATGTATGAACTTGTGAAGATTACTTTGTAGGAATAATCCCATGGAAGTGGCTTTGTGGGGATTTGTGATTAGTTCGAACATTATCCTAATTCCTAGAGTGTTGAGAAAATGCTTATTCCTGTCTTTATGCATATTTTTGTTAACAGTCAATTGTATTCATATGCATATGCTTATTCAATTTTAGTGATTGGACGTCTTGCAAACAAAACAAAAAAAGTAAAAACAAAGAGTTTGAATTTTGAAATTGAATTTCTTATTGATAGTTTGCCCATAAACAAGTGATTTTGTACAAAGAGACAAAGATCCCAATAAGGGGAAATCGTAATGAAATGAAAATAAATACAAAGGGTAAACAAGATAATAGATATGTTGAAATAATCTCGTCGGGTTCCAACTCTGCTATTGCCCTCATGTCTTCAAGCATCTCATCCCTTGTTGTCGGAAGAAAGTGAGTGAATTGATCTGTACCGTTTGAACTTTGACTTTGGTAATAAAGCTTATTGTAAGTGATCCAATGGGGACATAGTTGTACGCTTTTATCCAAAAATTTTGCTTGGACCATCTTTTTGGGTTTTTAGTCCACCGGGATACCCTTTTTTGCCCAAGCCGCCTTTTCAAGTTTTTGACTTGCCGGGTGTTTAGTATTTTCATACATATCCCTGATTTTTATCCGAACCCTTTTGGTTCACCGGGATTCCCTTATTTTTTCCTAGGTCATTCAACCTAGCGGTCATTTTTATGCATAGTATCTTTTGATTGTGTCTGCATTCACAGGGTGCGGGAAATCTTCACCGTACATGTTGGTCAGTATCATTGCTCTGCCAAAAAATATTTTATTGATTACAGATGGCCCTTTATACGTGGGAGTCCATTTTCCCCTAGGATCACCCTACGGTAGAATGATACGCTTTATTACCAACTCATTATCCCGATATATCTGATGCATGATCTTCTTATTGAATGTCTTGATCATGCATTTTTGGTACATCTGACCGGACAGACAACCACAAGTCTTTTCTTGCTAATTAGATTCAACTGATCCAACCTGGTCTAAATCCACTCGTCTTATTCCAAGTTTACATCTTTCATGATTCTAAGAGAAGGAATCTGAACTTCGACAGGTAGGATAGCTTATATACCATAAACCAGAGAGAATGGGGTTTCCCCAGTTGATGTTATGGCCAACGTGCGGTAGCCGTGAAGAGAAAATGGTAACATCTCGTGCCAATCTTTGTATATCATAACCATCTTCTGTATGATCTTATTTATGTTCTTATTGGCGGCTTCCACTGCACCATTCATCTTAGGTCGATATGGAGAAGAGTTATGATGCTTGATCTTGAATTGCATGCAAAGTTTAGTGATCATGGTGTTGTTGAGATTAAAACTGTTGTCTGTGATGATTCTCTCAAGGATGTCATACCTACAGATCAAGTTATCTTTGATGAACCGGACGACCACATTCTTGGTAACAGAGGAAAATGAGTCTGCTTTAACCCATTTTATAAAGTAATCAATGGCGACGAGGATGAAGTGATGTCCATTGGAGGCTGTAGGCTTGATTTCTCCAATCATATCAATTCCCTACATTGCGAATGGCAAAGGAGCAGTCATGGCATTCAAAGGTACTGGAGGCACATGAACTTTATCAGCATAAATTTGGCACTTATGACAAGTTCTCAAGTGGTGGTGACAGTTAGTTTCCATAGTCGACCAATAGTAACCAGCTCTCAAAATCTTTTGATCCATAGTGTTGTACCCCAAAATTTGCCCTCCCATTTCCTCAACATTTTCTCACCACAAGACCCTTGGAGCTCAAGATCAAGTTAGGGTTTGCTCTGCTCAAGACTTCTCCTTGCACTATTGACCCAAATTAAGGTTTGAGTTTGCACAAAGATTTTTTGACCTAAAATTCCCAAGATGACTTTCATGCTTCATTTTGGACTCACAAGTTTATCTATACCAAGTTTCAAACCTTGATTCCAATCTTTGCCCAGTCAATTGGACAAGTGACCTAGAAATCAGCTGTATTGGGGAAAAAGTCAATTGTGGTCAATTGATAGTCAAACCTCATGATTTTTGACCCACATCAACATTATGAACTCATATGGACCACTTGATCAAGTTTGGATCACAATTCCACAAGAAATTTGATCAGATCACCAAAAGGGCAAAATGGTCATTATTAGGGTTTTGACTGCACAAAGGCAATTTTTGACTGATTGACCTAGCCAATGGCAAACCAAGCTCACATATGGACTCAAGGACTCAATGACATGGTATTGACACATTCAACAAGTTCAAAAGATCCCAAATGCACAAGATTGACAGATGAATTTTCCAGTCAACTGAGCCAAAATTGACTGTATACTGAAAAGTCAAACTTTGACTTTTTGGTCAAAATCAAGTGTCAAGATTCATTTTTTATCAAGACATGTCAAATTATGAAACTTGTTCATCAAGAAATCAAAAACTATAAATTTAGGGTTTAAAATGAAGAATTTTCATAACTTAGAAATTTTCTAAGTTATGAAAATCCCTAATTTTTTCCTAACTTTGTCCCATCTTTTCATCAAGATACATTTGGATTTAAACAAAACTCAAAACATGAAAGTTATATTCCATTGCAAAATCTACAACTTTGATTCACAAAGTTTCCTCAAAAGAAGCTTGTAGCTCAAGTTATGATTTTTGGAATAGGGGTGCAAAACATTCTTAACTTAGAAAAATTTTGACCTATTCTAGGCAGGATTTTTTCCCAACTTCATGACCACTTTTCACATGCTTCCACTTGGAATTTCAACTTGCATTACAAAGATGGATTGTAGTACACATTCCAAGCTTTCCAAATTTTCCAGGAACTCATCAAACAACCTTGTGGTTAGGGAGAATCGAATTTGTCAATATGGGCAAAAGTCACTTTGATTCATGGCCAAATTACATGTTCATAACTTTGCATTTTTGAAATCAGCTTGCACAAGCTAGTTACAGGCCTCTAATCTCATTTACACTCAATAATTAAATTCCAATCCATTGTGTTCTAGCATTATTTTGCTCATTTGGTCATTACATGAAGATTTAAGCCATAAATGGAAAAAGCACATTATCCATTCTTGTAAAGTGGCACTTTATGTCAAGATTACAATCTATGAAGTACAATGCAGATCTTTGAGGCACAAGTTCAGGAACCAATCCCACTGATCAAGACTAAAATGTGTAACATACTTGAGGGGCCTGTGGTAGCCTAGAAACCAAGTTGACAAACTTTTCTTAAGATAGAAGAAACTTGCATTTTGAAACACAACATTGACTTCCTGTCAACACAAGCCTAAACAAACTTCTTGAGCACATTCCAAACATCAAACCTAACCAAAAACACGAGCCAACCACCTTCAATCCCTCCTCATTCACAGAAACACCTCCTTGCTGCAAAAACAGAGTCCCTTCTGCAACTTGACTTCCACAAACACTTCCACTCGTGTGTTTTGGCTGAAACCTTTGCAAACACATTCCCTATCACCCAATGAAGCTATCCCAAGAATTGGACACGAACTGTAACATCCCTAACATCATTTGCCATTTTCAGTTTTCAACTTTGCAGGTGAACTTCCATAGCTCGATTCAGCTAGTTTCAAAGCAAGCTAGAGGTTGGAGAAGCATCCTTGGACCTCAAGCAAGCTATACAAGTCCTCACATTGCATTGAAAGTACCTCCATTGTCATACACGAATCAAGCTGAACAAGTAAGTTTTTGAACTTCTATCTCTCTATCCAGGCATAGTTAGGCTTAAGTTTGTGAAGAAAGCATGTTTTAATCATAGCCCTGAAGCCATGCATATAGTTACTTTTCATTTATGTTATGTACACTGAGAGAATTTTGTAACTGAATATGTGAAAAAAGCTAGGTCTGGAATTGGGGGAGAAGAAATTATCTCTCATTTCTGAGAGTTAGAATGACTTTTTTATATATTTGGAATCATGACAAGATGCTCTATAACATTGCTGTTGTAAGTTTTTGTTGAATGTCAAAGAATCATGAGATAGCATGAAGCACGCGTTTTTTGTTTGGAAGGTTGCTGGAGGTTGAAGACAACCCCTCTTGGGCT
The DNA here is from genome assembly GCA_948472305.1 of Vicia faba. Taxonomy (NCBI): domain Eukaryota; kingdom Viridiplantae; phylum Streptophyta; class Magnoliopsida; order Fabales; family Fabaceae; genus Vicia; species Vicia faba. The sequence continues at coordinate 116,674,974 of OX451738.1, read as the reverse complement.
GGGCCTGAGATTGTTTTTTCTATTTGCACCACTTTATTTCACATACACCCGCTTGGCCCTTTGTGTTTATTTTTATCATTTTTTGACTTTTTCTTTTTGTTTCTGACTTGTTATTTTTTGTTAAAATATAAAAAACATTAAAAAATATTTTTCACCTTCTTTTTGTATTTTTTAGGCATTTATTTGTTTCATTTAGTTACATATGTAAATAAATATATAATATACTCTTATTTAAAATACTAAAATAATGCATATACATTTTTATTTTCTGATTTTATTTTATTTTATCTTTTGAAAACATTTTCTAAAAAATATACTTTTTTTTGTAAATAATAAATATTTTATTTTTGTACATATTTAATATATTTAATACATAATATAAATACTTATATAAATATTAGAATATTTAGGATAAAAATACAAAAATAATACATTTTTCTTTTATTAATATTTGACCTCAAAAATACTTTCTTTTTTTTACAATATACTTCCTTTTTATTTATTTTTTGTACATCATTAATAAATATTGTATATAATAAATAATTAATACCATTTATTTGCAAAATTAGGGTTTTGCCCTAAAACCATGGAAAATATCCAAAATTAATCCTTTTTATTTTTGTTTATTTGTCACATGAAAAATACTTTTACATACATATAAAAATCATTTTTTACATCTTGCATATTTATTTTGTTTTATTTAATTATTGTACAATTAAATACCTTGTAAATTCCATTTGGATTGTAATAGTTTAGATTATAATTTCTTGCTAAATATCCCCATTTGAACATTTGTACCCCCCATCCCATAATTATGTTGTAATAGTTTAGGACTTTAAATTCCGCACTTTAAAGCTTTCTAAATATACCATGATAGATTTAGGGTTTTGTATGCAAAAATCAAACAAAAAATAGCTTGACTAAACAAAAGACAAAAAGCATGAAAATGGACAACACCAATCACACTTGCACCCCTAGGGTTACTCCACTTGTTGCCTTCAATAATGGGCCATGTTGCATGTTGAGTGTCTTTGGCAAAACAAAACAAATTCAAATGATCATGTCCCTCGATGACGCTTTCGAAAGTTGCCTAAAAATGATCAAGTCCCTTAAAGGAAAAGTTGCCAAAGACACTTGGCACTATTGCAATCATGGTCTAAACGATGACCCGCGCCCGTCCCGTTCACATCCTAACACAAGATTGTCCACCAAATACAATGGTGGAACAAAATTGTTAAAAGGGTTAAAACATAGAGAAAACCTTTGAGTAAATTTAGGAGTAGACGAACTCTTAGTTACTTGACAAATCTTGCAAAAACACTTGCCTACTTTTCAAAACACACATCACAACACACTTTCAAAACAACTTTCAAAAACATTGAAAACTTTTCAAAAGATAAGTACACCTTTGTATACATCCCAACATGGATCATTACAAAGGTTGCCACCACATTGGCCTCTTTTCAAAACATTTTCAAACCCACACACAAAGCACCATTTCAAACAATTGAAAATCAAGGCAAGTTGATCTAAGCAAGTAACTAAGAGCCCATGGATAACCATGGATAGAAAGGGTGCTAATACCTTCCCTTTCTATAATCTACTCCCCGAACCCAAGAAAACATCTCAAAGGTTTTTGCTGTGCTTTTTAACCTTTCCTTAGGATAAAATAAAAAGTCAGTGGCGACTCTTGCTCAACCGAAACATTTGCGAAAACAAACGCAAAACCCAAGTCAGTTCTCCCACCGTATCACAGAACTGGCGACTCTACTGGGGAAAATTTTAAAAGTGGAGTAACCTTAGGGCTTAGATCACCCTTGCATGACTAATTGTTTGCTTTAATTGCATTATATCTTGGTTCTCTTGTTTGGGCTTGAAATCCTACACTCGGATTTGGGGAAACATTCATAGATAGCAATACGTTGTGAAAACTGTGCGGGGTATACTGACATGGTTGAAGCAATAGCTATATTAGTGCGACATATTTGTGAGTACCGGTAACCCTTGAGTTCAATCAAGGAGAGTACGGGGCCGCTGAGTGATGTCACTAAGCACTAATGACCTAGAACCTTACTTGACCATCTTGGCCTTTCATTAGGGGTAGTGAGATGACCGGTTTTGGTGCAGTCTGAAGTTGGTAGATACTCGATACTACACTCATTGAGGGTTGTTTTCTTGGAATATTTTGGTCGCTAGTTAAGTGGCTAAACCAAAACAATGAACATGGAAAACAATCCAATGATATTGAGCTCCTTAGAACCCGGTTACTATTTATAGGACAGGTTTTTAAGCCAACTACACTCAAGAGGGTACTTACCTATGAAATCCCATGCAAGCCTGAAACTAGGGTTTTGTGTGAATTGCTTGTACATATGTTTGTGCATACATCATAAACATCATAAAGCATCATATGCATTCACTAACCATTTCAAGGGTTTAGATCTTCATCTTTGTTCTTGTTTTGTAGGTCATGGAAATTCTTCGCAGGAAAACTATCCAAGTCAACCTTGTGAGAATCCCTCCTCAACTCAAAGAGCTCACATCCAGAATTCCGGAAAGCTCTCCCTTCAGTGAAAGGCATGGTAGACTGCTCAGCCTAGTCAACACCAACATTGAAGAGGACATGGTAAAGGTGTTGTTCCAGTTCTTTGACCCCCTTCACCACTGTTTCACTTTCCCCGACTACCAATTGGTGCCCACTTTGGAGGAATTTTCTCAACTTCTGAGAATTCCTATTCTTAATCAACTACCCTACAATGGTACGGAAAAAGAACCAAAGCCTGAAGATGTTGCTCAAGCACTACACTTGCAACCATCTGACATCAAGGGGCATTGGGAAACTAGAAGCGGTGTCAAAGGCTTCTTAGCAAAATTCTTGTTTGAGAAGGCACAAGAGTGTTGGAATTCATTGGATCTACAAGCCTTTGAAGAAATTGTGGCACTCCTCATTTATGGGTTGGTCCTGTTCCTAAATCCTGACCAACTTGTGGATGTCAACGCCGTCAAGATCTTCTTATCCAGAAATCCAATACCAACATTGCTTGGGGACATTCTTCACTCATTTTACACACAAACAATGAGAAAGAGGGGTGTTCTCATGTGTTGTACTCCTCTCCTTGCAAGGTGGTTTATTTCGCACCTTCCACAATCTGTCTTAAAGAATGACCAAGGCTTAAGGTGGTCACAACGGTTGATGACCCTCACTCACTCTGATGTACATTGGTGTTCTCGGTCCAGAGAAAATGTCATCATCGTCGATCATTGTGGAGAGTTCCCTAATGTTCCATTGCTTGGCATTAGAGGAGGCATTACCTACAACCCTTGTCTAGCTTTGAGACAATTTGGATATGCACGGAGGGATGGCCCTCACGACATGTTGATTCATGACCTAGTTTTTGACTTCGACAACGATGCGCAAGGACTTCGCCAAAGATTCATTAGAGCTTGGAGGATGCCTAACAAGGTAGACATCAAGACACTGGGGCACAAGAATTCCATCCCTCTTGAGCCTTATCTCAAGTGGGTACGAACCCGAGCCCAGAGTCTAATGATGCCTTACCCTCATGTTCTCCCTGTGATTAAAGAGCCCGTTAAGGAAGGAGAGGTTCCCTACACCATCTTATATCCTGACATGCCTACATCATGGGAGGAGATGCAGAAGAGTTGGATCCAACTCAAGGAGGAACGGAATACTTTTGAAGCCAGCTTCTACGCTAGTGAGAAGAAGGTTTTGGAGCTTACCCGCCGACTCCATGAGGAAGAGACCCTCAACACCTACATCGCACCAAAGAGGATGCGCAACGTCTTTTTACCTTGAGAAATTTTTTTTGTAATATTTGGCCCATGGGGCATTTATGTACTAACAAAATCTCTTCTTATTAATATGACGTGTGTTCTTTTTGTTTGCAACAATTTTGAATTTTCTAAATCCTTGAATGCATTGCATAAATAAGCATATCATTCATCATGCGCATAAGCAGGTCTCCACGCCAGATTTCCTTATCTTTCTGCTGTTTATTTCAGTAAGATGGATCTCGAACAGGCGGTCAAAGACTTGCAGTCTCAAAACTCACAGTTTCAACATCTCCTGATGACCTTGGCAAAGGGTCAGGAGGATCTAAAGGTCCTGCTTGGGAACAAAGAGCAAGTGAAAAAAAAAAGAAGAGAGTCGGGGTGGCTACTCAAGGAAGAAGGTTTGAGGGTGAAGCCAGAAGAGTTCTTGAATTTCCCCCTACGTCTGAAGAGGGAACCAGCAAAGGAAAAGGGGTTGCAGTACCTTCCGAATCCGAAGTTGAAGAAGAAGAGGCTGAAGAGGATGAATACTACTCAGAGCAACAATACCCACCCGCCGACGACAAGTACAAGGGCTTGGAAGACAGGTTGGCAGCTATGGAGCTGCAGAGAGTTCCCGGCTTAGATTTCGAAGATTTGGGATTAGTTGTCGGAATTGTGATCCCCCCGAAGTTCAAAGTGCCAATCTTTGCAAGATATGACGGGTTGTCCTGCCCGAAGATGCATCTCAGATCATATGTAAGGAAGATCCAACCTTATACTGCAGACAAGAACCTATGGATCCATTTCTTTCAGGATATCCTTTCAAGGGCTCAACTCGAATGGTTTTATCAACTAGATGGAGCCAGTATTCGAAACTGGGAGGACTTGGCTACCGCATTTTATAAACAGTATCAGTACAATTCTGACCTCGCTCCCACACGTACCCAACTCCAGGGTATGTCACTGGGGACGGGCGAAGGATTCAAGGAGTATGCGCAAAAGTGGAGAGACCTGGCTGGCAGGGTGCAGCCGCCGCTGACTGACAGTGAACTTGTTGACATGTTCTTAGGGACCCTGTCCGGTCCATTCTTCAACCATCTGATTGGTAATTCTTCTGCTGGGTTCACAGACATGATCTTAACCGGTGAGAGAATAGAAGCTGGTATCAAGTCAGGGAAGATACAGAAAGGTGCCTCCGCGAGTACTGAAAAGAAGCCCTTCAAGAAGGAAGCCAGTGTTGATTATGGTCCCAGAAGACAAATTAAACCGGAACGCCACCAAGCTGTCAACGCGTTGGTAATTTCAAATCCTGCTGCTGCTCCTCAGTAGTATAACCAACCAAGGGGTGAGAGACCCAAGAGGCAGTACACTCGGCTCAGCATGACCCTGTCTCAGATATTGCCGCAACTACTGTCAACCAATCTGGTAACTGTCAAAGAAGCTCCGAAGGTAGTGAACACAACTTCTCCAAAGTACAACCCCAACGCCCGTTGCGCTTATCACTCTGATAGCCCGGGGCATACTACGAACGATTGCTAGGCTCTGAGGAATAAGGTTCAGGACCTTATTGATGCTAAAGAAATACAGTTTGAGGCGCCCGAAAGGCCCAACGTTGTGACTGCTCCCATGCCCCAGCATGGAGTGAATGTTGTGGAAGAAGACCGGTATGTAGCCTCCGTGGAAGAGATTGCTACTCCATTGTTGACCGTCAAGAGGAACCTGTTGCTAGCCGATTTATTTCCGGGATGTAGTAAAGGTTGCCTTCTATGTGCTGTTTCACCTGCTGGTTGTCCCTTGCTGAAATCAGGTATCCAAAGCCTGATGCATAGCCAAGAAATCTTGTTCGAGAAGATTGTCGTTCCTGCTACCCCTACTGAAGAAGTTTCTATTGTCACTATTTTCAACAAACCTCTTAAGGCTCTCTCAAAGAAGCTTGTCAAAATCATGTCCACTCAGAAGATTGCTCCTATTATTATCACTGTCCGGGGCCCCTCCTCTATACATCTGACAAAGCTGTCCCATGGCACTATGGAGAAGATGTTTATGTTCTTGGAGTAAAGCAAGAGTTTGATACTAGTACCGGCGTCAGCAACATCACCGGGCCTGCCAAAATTACTCGCAGCGATAGGCTGTTCTCACCAGATATTGCGCCACCAACTATTTAGAAACCTCTTGTCATCACACCTGCAAGTGTGCCTGCTCCCCTTCCTGATCAAGTTCCTATTTCTACCCCTGCCGCCGAGTCATCTGACGCTCGGGGCAAAGGCATTGCTACTGATTTGCCTGCCCTGACGGAGGCACCAAAGACAACCGATGTTGAAGCTTCCCAGCAAGAGATGGAAGAGATTCTCAAGATCATTAAGAAGAGTGATTTCAATGTAGTTGAGCAGCTGGGGCACACCCCCTCCAAAATTTCTATGCTATCACTGTTGTTGTGTTCAGAGGCCCATGCCAAGGCCCTGATTTCCTTCCTGAAGACGGCCCATGTGCCACAAGAAACGTCTGCCGATCAATTTACCTATTGTGTGGCCAACTTGACTGCCGATAATGGGTTGGGCTTCTCTGACGCCGATCTGACTGCCAAAGGAAAGAACCATAACGACGCCCTGCATGTCTCCGTTGAATGCAGGGGAACTACTCTTTCCCATGTGTTGGTAGACACCGGTTCTTCATTGAATGTATTTCCCAAGAAGGCCTTAGACAGGTTGGATTGTGAGGGTTTGGAGCTCAAGCCTAGCAATATTGTTGTCCGGGCCTTTGACGGTTCGAAAAGGATGGTACATGGGGAAGTTGACATTTCAATCAGGGTTGGTTCTCAAGTTTTTGATTCTACTTTCTATGTGATGGATATTCGACCATCCTATTCTTGTTTGATGGGTCGTCCATGGATCCACAAGGCTGGAGCTGTGACCTCCACACTACATCAGAAGCTTAAGTACCCGGTCAGAGGGAAGATTGTTACAGTTCAGGGGGAGGAAGAGTATATGGTCAGCCATCTTAATTCGTTCCGGTACATAGAAATGGATGGGGAATTCATTGAGACTCCATTCCAGCACTTTGAAGAAGTTCCTCAGACGCTGGCATCAACTGAAACTGCGATTGAAGACCCTCCTTTGAGGATGGCTTCCTTAAAGGATGCCCGGGCTGTTATTGAGAAGGGTGAGTGCGCAAACTGGGGCCGACTTCCTGATTTCACTCCAAAGACCGACAAGTTTGGCTTGGGTTTCACTGCGGAAGCTCAGAAGGTTGTTCGTAAGGAAAGGATTGGAAGACCTCCTGTATTCATCACCAACCCGGGAGTGAATGCTATTGAAGACGACATGGAGGAATCTGAATTCGACAGCTGGATCTACCCAGCAACCGACGATGGACCAAGCAACTGGACTGCCAAAGACTTCACACCTATTACTTTTGTCACTCAGTAATGAACTCTTTTGTTTTGAATTCGTAACAAACAATATTTTGAAACTTTTATGGCTCGGTGTCTTACCCGAGGCACCGTGGCTTCATTTGTGAGGGCTTTTGTATGTCATTTTCATATATCATTAATCAAAACATTGGACGTTTGTTGCATTTCAAAATCTTGCGCTCCTTTTCTTTCTTTATTATATATTGCAAAACAGCTATATTCACACACACTCACTTATACAGGTTCCAATCCACTCTGGATCTCACTGGTAACGACTCTGCTACTGCCAGTTATGACTTCGAAAATCCGATCAACTTAGCCGAAGACGAAGGTGAAGATGATTGCGAAGTGCCTGGTGAACTTGCAAGACTGTTACTCCAGGAAGAGAGGGATATTCAGCCACATGAAGAGCCAGTGGAAACGGTATATCTGGGTACTGAGACAGACAGAAAGGAAGTCAAGATTGGTGCCAATCTAGAGCTCAGTGTGAAACAACAGTTGATTCAGATGTTGCATGACTATGTAGAAATCTTTGCCTGGTCTTACGAAGACATGCCTGGGTTGGATACTGACATTGTGGTTCATCACCTGCCTACCAAGGAAGGATTCCCTCCGGTAAAACAGAAGGTCCGCCGTATGCGTCCAGAAATGTCCGAGAAAATCAAAGTTGAGGTTATGAAACAATTTGATGTCGGGTTTCTAGCAGTGACTTCTTACCCTCAGTGGGTTGCCAACGTGGTTCCAGTGCCGAAGAAGGATGGTAAGGTCTGAATGTGTGTTGATTACAGGGATTTAAACAGGGCGAGCCCCAAGGATGATTTCCCTCTGCCTCATATCGACATTTTGGTTGACAATACTGCTCAGCATAAAGTATTCTCCTTCATGGACGGTTTCTCCGGTTATAATCAAATCAAGATGGCTCCTGAAGACATGGAGAAGACCACCTTTGTTACTTAGTGGGGCACCTTTTGCTACAAGGTCATGCCTTTTGGGTTGAAAAATGCTGGGGCAACCTACCAACGTGCCATGGTTGCTTTATTTCATGACATGATCCATCACGAGATAGAAGTATACGTCAATGATATGATTGCAAGGTCCCAAACTGAGGAGGAACACCTTGACCATCTACGGAAGCTATTTGACCGTCTGAAGTTGTACAAGCTGAGGTTAAACCCAAACAAGTGCACCTTTGGGGTGAGATCTGGAAAATTGCTAGGCTTCGTCGTAAGCGACAAAGGTATTCAAGTGGACCCTGCCAAAGTGAAAGCCATACAAGAGATGCCAACTCCCAAGACAGAGAAAGAAGTCAAAGGCTTTCTAGGACGGTTGAACTACATTTCCCGATTCATCTCACATCTAACTGCTACCTGTGAACCAATCTTCAAACTGCTGAAGAAAGATCAAGTAGTACATTGGAACGATGAATGTCAGGCCACTTTCGAAAAGATCAAAGAGTATCTCCAAGAACCACCCATTCTTATGTCGCCGGTTGAAGGGAGACCTCTAATCTTATACTTGACAGTACTGGACAACTCAATGGGGTGTGTGCTGGGGAAGCATGACGAGTCTGGCCGAAAAGAACACGCCATTTATTACCTTAGCAAAAAGTTTACCGACTGTGAGACCCGATACTCACTGCTCGAGAAAACTTGCTGCGCTTTGGTATGGGCTGCTCACCGGCTGAGACAGTATATGTTGACTCACACTACTCTGTTGATTTCAAAAATGGATCCAATCAAGTACATATTCGAAAAGCCTGCCTTGTCCGGAAGAATAGCAAGATGGCAGATGATCTTGACGGAATATGACATCCAATACACGACTCAAAAGGCAATCAAAGGAAGTGTGTTGGCAGACCATTTGGCGCACCAGGCAGTGGACGATTACCAGTCGATGAACTTTGAATTTCCAGACGAGGATATCATGGTAGTAACTGATTGTGAAGTACCTGGACCGGATGAAGGACCTGAAGAAGGATCCCGATGGTCTATGCACTTCGACGAAGCCTCAAACGCTTTGGGTAATGGTATCGGCGCTGTGATCGTATCCCCTAAAGGCACTCATACTCCACTCACCGCCCGGCTATGTTTCAACTGCACCAACAATATGGCAGAGTATGAGGCATGTATCATGGGTCTTCAAGCTGCAATCGACTTAAGGATCAAGTTTCTGAGTGTCTTCGGAGATTCTGCTCTCGTGATCAATCAGATCAAAGGCGAGTGGGATACGAAACACCTAAATCTTATTCCTTACAAAGAGTATGTGCTGACATTGCTTCCCCACTTCGAGAAGATAACTTTTGAACACTTCCCAAGAGAGGAGAATCAGTTAGCGGACGCGTTGGATACAATGTCTTCTATGTTCAAAGTCAAATGGGACAACGAAGCTCCCCGGATCATCATATGGAAGTTGGATGAACCTGCACATTGCTGCGATCTCGAGACCGAAGAGGTAACAGGAAAACCCTGGTATCATGAAGTGAAGAGGTACCTTGAAGCTCAAGAATATCCCAAAGGCGCATCTGTTAATGACAAGAAATTCCTGAGAAGGTTTGCGGCAAAGTTCTTCCTCACCAATGGCATTCTCTACAAGTGAAACCATGATTCAACTTTACTGCGTTGTGTGGATAAGACTGAAGCAGAAAAGATCATGGCGGAGCTACATTAAGGTACCTTCAGAACACATTCCAGTGGACATACCATGGCAAAGAAAATCCTTCGGGCAGGATATTTCTGGTCCACAATGGAAGCCGACTGTTATCAGCATTTTCGAATTTGTCATAAATGCCAGATCTATGCTGATAAGGTGCACATTCCTCCGGTTCCTCTGAACGTCTTGACAGCACCTTGGCCTTTTGCAATGTGGGGCATCAATATGATCGGCGAAATCATACCTACGGCTTCCAACGGGCGTCGCTTCATCCTGGTAGCGATTGATTACTTCACAAAATGGGTTGAAGCAGCTTCCTACGCTACAGTAACCAAGAACGTCGTGGCACGGTTCATTCGGCACAACCTGATCTGTCGATACGGTGTACCTGAGAGGATCATTACGGATAATGGTACCAATCTTAACAACAAGATGATCACTGAGCTCTGCGAGCAATTCAAGATACAGCACCACAACTCTTCTCCTTACCGGCCGAAGATGAATGGGGCTGTAGAAGCAGCGAATAAGAACATCAAGAAGATTGTGCAGAAGATGACAGTGACCTACAAATATTGGCACGAAATGTTACCGTTTGCTCTTCATGGGTACCGTACCTCAGCACGGACGTCAACAGGGGCAACTCCCTTTTCCTTGGTCTACGGCATGGAGGCAGTCTTGCCCATTGAAGTCCATATACCCTCTCTCCGGATAATGAAGGATGCAGGTTTGAACGAAGATGACTGGATCCATACTCGGCTTGACCAATTAAACCTAATTGACGAAAAGAGACTCACTGCTATTTGTCATGGTCAGGCGTAACAAAAACGGATGATCAGGGCATTTAACAAGAAGGTCAGACGATAAGAGTATCAAGTCGGTGATCTGGTAATCAAGCGCATCATTCTTCCTCAAAGTGATCCCAGGGGCAAATGGACCCCTACGTACGAAGGGCCATTTGTGGTTAAATATATCTTCTCAGGAGGAGCGATGATTCTAACCACCATGGATGGTGACGACCTTCCTCACCCCGCCAATGCAGACATAGTAAAAAGATACTACGCATGAATTAAAGACCCGCTAGGTTGACACACCTAGGCAAAAATAAGGGCTTCCCGGCGAACCAAAAGGGTTCGGGCAAAAATAAGGGATGAAATGAAAAAAACCTGTACACCCGGCAAGTCGAAAACCTGAAAAGGCGGCTTGGGCAAAAATGGGTATCCTAGTGGACTGAAAACCCGAAAGGGCGGTCCAGGAAAAAGTTAGGGATAAAGCGTAATACTATGTCTCATTGGATCACCTTGCATCCAGAATTCGGCATCAACTATCGGGCTCAGATGACCCCAATCAATCAGCTTCATCTTCAACTAAGTAGCAGAGTGATGAGACGCTTGAAGACATAAAGGCGAGAGCAGAGTTGGAACCCAGTGGGATTATTTTTCACATAGCTGTTTTGTTTCCTTTTCACAAAATTGTATAAACTCTATTTTTCTCGGCGGCGTTCTCTTACTAGGACGTCAGCCTCTTGTACAAAAATGCCTATATACAGGAAAATTTCAGAATCAATACAAGTTCAATTTTTCAGACAAATTACCCATCGTTTTTCCTTTTTTCTGTTTTGTTTTGCAAAAACGTCCAATGTTCATTTTTGATATATGCATTTGACATTAATTGCTAATCATGAATATTTGCATGCGAAATAAAGGACTAATTACAGATGACATCAGAAACAGGGGCAATTCAGAATTGTCCAAGCGATCTAGTTGCTCTGTCCACCAAGGTACCAAGGTAAGTTCGGCTGAAGAACGTAACCAAGTTACCTCAACTCCCCACAGAGAAAGACAAGATTCAGCAATACTCTCCCCAGGCAGAGTTGGTCTCCCATCAGCCCTAAAAAGGCACAGTATCTCCAGCAAGTCAGCGATACTCTCCCCAAGCAGAGTTTAGTCTACTGTCAGCCTTAAGGAAGTTGGGTATCCCCAGAAGATCTCAACATTCCCCAGCGGAGTATAGACATTCCTCAGCAAGCATCCCCAGCAGCCTTAATATAAGATTTGTTCCCCGGCGGAATACAGACGCCCCAGTGGAACCACTCCCCAGTACAGTTCAAAAGTTTCCCCAGGAGAGTGGAATCCATCTCCCCAGTAGATTCTGAAGCTTATCCCCAGTAGATTCTGGAAGCTTATCACCTGCAGAGTACGAACGCATCTCTCCGGCTTCATTCAAAAGTTATTTCCCCACCAGAGCTTATAATTGGGTTATCCTCAGCTAATTACCACGGAAAAATCGTCCTCGGCGAAGTTCTTCCTATCCCCAGCGGAGTTCATCAAATTCCCTAACATAACTTGTCAGTGGAATCCCCTGCGGAGCTCTCATCAAAACCTCACTGAAGTATCTCTTCCCACAGAGTAATTCCCCGCAGAATAGTCTCTCCAACAAGTTTATTCCCCAACGGAGTCATCTTCTCCTACCGGTTTATTCTTACAACCATCATCCCCAGCGGAAGCGAAGAACTCTACTCTTCAACATCAGCCCAGGATTCCACAAACTCCCGGCAGTCGTCAAGGATTTATTTTCCTAGTCGAAAACACATTCATATACATTCATCACATTATCATACACCATGACGCATGCATATACGCATCATATCACACAATCTCATTTATTTTTGAGAACATCATGACATCATGCATCTCATACATTATGACATTGCATACAACTAATGTCTTGCCTTTTCAGGAAAAAGGACAATCCAAAGATGATTACTATCAACTGTCACAATTCCAGATTTGATTCCTGTATCTAGCCAGGGCACATCTGTGAGTGATTTGATTGAAGATTCGACACCTGTATCCAGCCAGGGTATATCTGCATGAAGAGTTTAGAGATTCGACACCTGTATCCATCCAGGGCATATCTGTAGACGACCAATTCCAGATTCGACACCTGTATCCAGCCAGGGGATATCTGTAGACGACCAATTCCAGATTTGATACCTGTATCCAGCCAGGTCATATCTGTAGACGATAGTTTCCAGATTCGATACTTGCATCCAGCCAGGGCATATCTGTAGACGACAAATTCCAGATTCGATACCTTTACCCAGCCAGGGCATATTTGAAGACGCCATATTCCAGATTCGATTCCTATATCTAGCCAGGGCATATCTGTGAGTGATTGATTGTAGATTCGATACCTGTATCTAGCTAGGGCATATCTGCATGAAGAGTTTAGAGATCTGATTCCTGTATCCAGCCAGGGCATATCTATAGACGACGATTCCAGATTCGACACCTGTATCCAGCCAGGGCATATCTGTAGACGACAAATTCTAGATTTGATACCTGTATCCAGCCAGGGAATATCTGCATGAAGAGTTTAGAGATTCGATACCTGTATCCAGCCAGGGCACGTCTGTAAGCAACCTTCTGAAGTTCCGGATTCAATTCCTGTATCTAGCCAGTGCACATCTGTGAGCAACCAATTGTGGATTCGATACCTGTACCTAACCAGGGCATATCTGCATGAAGAGACTGAAGATCAACACCTGTAGCAAGCCAGGAAACCATCTTTCTTTCTCAAAGTACGCAAGTTCTCGCTAAGGAATCTCTTACGCGATCAACACTTCCAGATGGCATCCATAAGCCCATCCTCCGATCCATCCTATCTCCAAATGGAATCTATAAGCCCATTCCCGCCATCACATTGCAAATACTCCAGTATGCGAGTGCAAATTTCTGGGCACTCTAGTGTTCAATCATCTTCCACCTTCGGATCACGAAAGGCATGCAAGCCAATCTACATCCTCAGGTTTAAGAAGATTGAAAAGGGGCAGATATTGTACCCCAAAATTTTCCCTCCCATTTCCTCAACATTTTCTCACCACAAGACCCTTGAAGCTCAAGATCAAGTTAGGGTTTGCTCTGCTCAAGACTTCTCCTTGCACTATTGACCCAAATTAGGGTTTGAGTTTGCACAAAGATGTTTTGACCTAAAATGCCCAAGATGACTTTCATGCTTCATTTTGGACTCACAAGTTTATCTATACCAAGTTTCAAGCCTTGATTCCAATCTTTGCCCAGTCAATTGGACAGTTGACCTAGAAATCAGCTGTATTGGGGAAAAAGTCAATTGTGGTCAATTGACAGTCAAACCTCATGATTTTTGACCCACATCAACATTATGAACTCATATGGACCACTTGATCAAGTTTGGATTACAATTCCACAAGAAATTTGATCAGATCACCAAAAGGGCAAAATGGTCATTTTTAGGGTTTTGACTACACAAAGGCAATTTTTGACTGATTGTCCTAGCCAATGGCAAACCAAGCTCACATATGGACTCAAGGACTCAATGACATGGTCTTGACACATTCAACAAGTTCAAAAGATCCCAAATGCACAAGATTGACAGATGAATTTTCCAATCAACTAAGCCAAAATTGACTGTATACTGAAAAGTAAAACTTTGACTTTTTGGTCAAAATCAAGTGTCAAGATTCATTTTTTATCAAGACATGTCAAATTATGAAACTTGTTCATCAAGAAATCAAAAATTACAAATTAGGGTTTAAAATGAAGAATTTTCATAACTTAGAAATTTTTTAAGTTATGAAAATCCCTAATTTTTTCCTAACTTTGTCCCATCTTTTCATCAAGATACATTTGGATTCAAACAAAACTCAAAACATGAAAGTTATAGTCCATTGCAAAATCTACAACTTTGATTCACAAAGTTTCCTCAAAAGAAGCTTGTAGCTCAAGTTATGATTTTTGGAATAGGGGTGCAAAACATTCTTAACTTAGAAAATTTTTGACCTATTCTAGGCAGGATTTTTGCCCAACTTCATGACCACTTTTCACATGCTTACACTTGGAATTTCAACTTGCATTACAAATATGGATTGTAGTACACATTCCAAGCTTTCCAAATTTTCCAAGAACTCATCAAACAACCTTGTGGTTAGGGAGAATCGAATTTGTCAATATGGGCAAAAGTCACTTTGATTCATGGCCAAATTACATGTTCATAACTTTGCATTTTTGAAATCAGCTTGCACAAGCTAGTTACAGACCTCTAATCTCATTTACACTCAATAATTAAATGCCAATCCATTGTGTTCTAGCATTATTTTGCTCATTTGGTCATTACATGAAGATTTAAGCCATAAATGGAAAAAGCACATTATCCATTCTTGTAAAGTGGAACTTTATGTCAAGATTACAATCTATGAAGTACAATGCAGATCTTTGAGGCACAAGTTCAGGAACCAATCCCACTGATCAAGACTAAAATGTGCAGCATACTTGAGGGGCATGTGGTAGCCTAGAAACCAAGTTGACAAACTTTGCTTAAGATAGAAGAAACTTGCATTTTGAAACACAACATTGAGTTCCTGTCAACACAAGCCTAAACAAACTTCTTGAGCACATTCCAAACATCAAACCTAACCAAAGCACGAGCCAACCACCTTCAATCCCTCCTCATTCACAGAAACACCTCCTTGCTGCAAAAACAGAGTCCCTTCTGCAACTTGACTTCCACAAAAACTTCCACTCGTGCGTTTTGGCTGAAACCTTTGCAAACACATTCCCTATCACCCACTGAAGCTATCCCAAGCATTGGACATGAACTGTAACATCCCTAACATCATTTTCCATTTTCAGTTTTCAACTTTGCAGGTGAACTTCCATAGCTCGACTCAGCTAGTTTCAAAGCAAGCTAGAGGTTAGAGAAGCATCCCTGGACCTCAAGAAAGCTATACAAGTCCTCACATTGCATTGAAAGTACCTCCATTGTCATGCACGAATCAAGCTGAACAGGTATGTTTTTGAACTTCTATCTATCTATCCAGGCATAGTTAGGCTTAAGTTTGTGAAGAAAGCATGTTCTAATCATAGCCCTGAAGCCATCCATGTAGTTACTTTTCATTTATGTTGTGTACACTGAGAGAATTTTGAAATTGAATATCTGAAAAAAGCTAGGTCAGGAATTGGGGGAGAAGAAATTCTCTCTCATTTCTGAGAGTTAGAATAACTTTTTTATATATTTGGAATCGTGACAAGATGCTCTATAACATTGTTGTTGTAAGTTTTTGCTGAATGTCAAAGAATCATGAGATAGCAGGAAGCACGCGTTTTTTGTTTGGAAGGTTGCTGGAGGTTGAAGACAACCCCTCTTGGGCTGGGATGAGATTGTTTTTTCTATTTGCACCACTTTATTTCACATACACCCCCTTGGCCCTTTGTGTTTATTTTTATCATTTTTTGACTTTTTCTTTTTGTTTCTGACTTGTTATTTTTTGTTGAAATATAAAAAACATTAAAAAATATTTTTCACCTTCTTTTTGTATTTTTTAGGCATTTATTTGTTTCATTTAGTTACATATGTAAATAAATATATAATATACTCTTATTTAAAATACTAAAATAATGCAAATACATTTTTATTTTCTGATTTTATTTTATTTTGTCTTTTGAAAACATTTTCTAAAAAATATACTTTTTTTTGTAAATAATAAATATTTTATTTTTGTACATATTTAATATATTTAATACATAATATAAATACTTATATAATTATTAGAATATTTAGGATAAAAATACAAAAATAATACATTTTTCTTTTATTAATATTTGACCTCAAAAATACTTTTTTTTTACAATATACTTCCTTTTTATTTATTTTTTGTACATCATTAATAAATATTGTATATAATAAATAATTAATACCATTTATTTGCAAAATTAGGGTTTTGCCCTAAAACCATGGAAAATATCCAAAATTAATTCTTTTTATTTTTGTTTATTTGTCACATGAAAAATACTTTTACATACATATAAAAATCATTTTTTACATCTTGCATATTTATTTTGTTTTATTTAATTATTGTACAATTAAATACCTTGTAAATTCCATTTGGATTGTAATAGTTTAGATTTTAATTTCTTGCTAAATATCCCCATTTGAACATTTGTACCCCCCATCCCATAATTATGTTGTAATAGTTTAGGACTTTAAATTCCGAACTTTAAAGATTTCTAACTATACCATGATAGATTTAGGGTTTTGTATGCAAAAATCAAACAAAAAATAGCTTGACTAAATAAAAGACAAAATGCATGAAAATGGACAACACCAACCACACTTGCACCCCTAGGGTTACTCCACTTGTTGCCTTCAATAATGGGCCATGTTGAGTGTTGAGTGTCTTTGGCAAAACAAAACAAATTCAAATGATCATAGTCCCTCGATGACGCTTTCGAAAGTTGCCTAAAAATGATCAAGTCCCTTAAAGGAAAAGTTGCCAAAGACACTTGGCACTATTGCAATCATGGTCTAAACGATGACCCGCGCCCGTCCCGTTCACATCCTAACACAAGATTGTCCACCAAATACAATGGTGGAACAAAATTGTTAAAAGGGTTAAAACATAGAGAAAACCTTTGAGTAAATTTAGGAGTTGACGAACTCTTAGTTACTTGACAAATCTTGCAAAAACACTTGCCTACTTTTCAAAACACACATCACAACACACTTTCAAAACAACTTTCAAAAACATTGAAAACTTTTCAAAAGATAAGTACACCTTTGTATACATCCCAACATGGATCATTACAAAGGTTGCCACCACATTGGCCTCTTTTCAAAACATTTTCAAACCCACACACAAAGCACCATTTCAAACAATTGAAAATCAAGGCAAGTTGATCTAAGCAAGTAACTAAGAGCCCATGGATAACCATGGATAGAAAGGGTGCTAATACCTTCCCTTTCTATAATCTACTCCCCGAACCCAAGAAAACATCTCAAAGGTTTTTGCTGTGCTTTTTAACCTTTCCTTAGGATAAAATAAAAAGTCGGTGGCGACTCTTGCTCAACCGAAACATTTGCGAAAACAAACGCAAAACCCAAGTCAGTTCACCCACCGTATCACACATAGTATGCCCACTAGAGTTAGTATCAAAGAAGCCTTCGTGCATATCTTGCATAATCTCCTCTACTTACTTCTTGTCCATACAATGGAGTAGGGTCGAATAACGATTGCGCTTGTATAAAATTCCATTGCTCAACAAGAACTTAGATGAGAACCTTCATAGAAACTTCTTATCATTGATGGATGACCCTTTTGGGTATTTTCTTGAGTCTCAAGGTACCTTTTCACCTCATGAAACCAAGGTTTTTCCTCTACCCTATTAGTGTCAATTTCATAGCAGTGCGTTGGTTCATCAAATCTTTAAATGGTAATTCTGGGAGGCTCATTGTCCCATATGACCTCGAACATGGATGACATGGTAGCCAGGGAGTCTTCCAACTGATTCTCTTCTCTTAGTATGTGCTCAAAAGTAATCTCTTCGAAATACGGGATCAAGGTTAACACATTCTCTTTATAAGGAATCATATTCGGGTGTTTCGTATCCCAATCTCCATTAACCTGACTGATCACCAAGGCTGAGTCTCGATACACGCTTAAGAATTCGATTCTTAGGTCAATAGTAGCCTTAATACCCATGATGCACGCTTCGTATTCAGCAATATTATTGGTGCAGTCAAAGAAAAGTATGGCGGTGAAGGGCATATGACAACCTGCGGGGGAGATGATCACAACACTGATTCTGTTGCCAAGTGCATTGGAACCTCCATCAAAAACCATAGTCCATCGGGATCCAGGGTCAGGTCCTTCATATGGTCCAGGTTCTTCAAAATCTGTTACTAGCATAATGTTCTCGTTAGGGAATTCAAAATACATAGATTGATAGTCATCTACAGCCTGATGCGCTAAATGGTCGGCCAATACACTTCCTTTAATTGCTTTTTGAGTGGTGTACTGGATGTCGTATTTTGTTAAGACTATCTGCCATTGAGCTATTCTCTGTAGAGAGCTGGCTTCTCGAATATATACTTGATGGGATCCATTTTAGAGACCAATAAAGTGGTATGGGTCAACATATACTATCTTAGTCGGAGAGAAGCCCATGCCAAAGCACAGCAAGTTTTCTCGAGCAGTGGATATCTTATTTCACAGTCGGTAAACTTTTTGCTAAGGTAGTATATTGCATGCTCTTTTCGACCAGACTCGTCATGCTGCCCCAGTACACACCCCATTGAGTTCGCTAGCACTGTTAAGTACATGATTAGAGGTCGTGCCTCAAATGGTGGTATCAGAATAGGAGGTTCTTGTAGGTACTCCTTAATTTTATCAAAGGTTATTTGACAGTCTTCGTTCCATTTTACTACTTGATCTTTCTTCTGTAGCTTGAAGATTGGCTCACAAGTAGCAGTCAAATGAGAAATGAAATGGGCAATGTAACTCAAACGTCCTAAGAAACCTCTAACTTCCCTCTTGGTATGAGGAGTCGGCATTTCTTGAATGGATTTTCCTTTCGCAGGATCAACCTTAATTCCCTTACCACTGACAACGAAACCCAAGTGCTTCTCGGATCTCACCCCAAAAGTGCACTTGTTCGGATTTAACCTCAGCTTATACTTCCTCAGTCTTTCAAACAGCTTATGCATATGATCAAGGTGATCTTATTCAATTTGTAACCTTGCTATCATGTCGTAAATGTAGACCTCTATCTCATGGTGAATCATTTCATCGAATAAGGATACCATGGCACACTGATAAGTTGCCCTAGTGTTTTCAACCCAAAAGGCATGACCTTTTAGCAAAAAATGTCCCATTGTGTGACGAAGGTAGTTTTCTCCATGTCTTCAGGCGCCATCTTGATCTGATTGTAACCTGAAAAGCAAACCATGGAGGAGAATACCTTATGTTGAGCGGTTTTATCGACCAAAACATCAATATGTGGTAGTGGGAAGGCACCTTTGGGGCTTGCCCTGTTCAGATCCATGTAATCTAGCACATACATACCTTTTCGTCTTTCTTTGGCACCGGAACAACATTAGAAACCCATTAAGGATATGATGTCACTGCTAAGAAACCTGTATTGAACTGCTTCATAACATCAGCTTTGATCTTTTCTGACATTTCAGGACGCATGCAACGAACCTTCTATTTTATCAGAGCACAACCCACTTTCATTGGCAGACGATGAACCACAATATCAGTATCGAGACCTAGCATGTCTTCATATGACCAAGAAAAGATTTCAACATATTCGTGCAGCATCTAGATTAACCTACTCTTGACACTGCTTTCTAATTTGGCTCCTATCTTGACCTCTTTTTTGTCTGTCTCGGTACCCAAGTTTACGACTTTGACCAACTCTTTGTATGGTTGGATAACCTTTTCTTCTTGTATCAAGAGTCTGGAAACTTCTCCAGGTATTTCACAATCTTCCTCACCTTCGTCTTTGGCTTGGTAAATCGGATTTTCACAGTCATATGGGTCAATAGCAGAATCGTTATCAACGAGATCTAGAGTGGATGAGGATCTGCAATGTAGTGTGTGGGTGTGTGTAAGAACTCATAGCTATTTGAAAATGTAATAAGATGAAAGAAAGATAGGGATCACAAAATTTTCATGCAAAACATCAAATGTGTTTTTTGAATGAACAAATTTTTATGAATTAATAAACCTTTAACAAATGAACCATTGTGTCTCGTGTAAGACACAAGGTTTAAAGTCATTGTTTATTACATAGCCAAAAACTTTTGAAAACAATAAGACAGGAATATAGGTTTTACTCCTAACTAAAGGAGATCGGAAAGATGTCTTCTGCCTTCCAAGTATCCAGTCCATCACCAATGGTAGGGAATATCCAACTATTGAAGTCACATTCATTGTTTGCATCCTCTATAGTGTTGAACCTGTTATTGCTGATACGAAACGAAGGTCTCCAAGCACGAGCGCAACTAACAACCCTCTGACGTTCTTCTTCTATAGCAGCCTTAACATCTTTCAAGGTGGCTATCTTGTGTGGAGTTTTGGTGACCTTCAGAATGGCAGAAACGTCTTCAACAGTAGCAGGGGAATCACTTCAAAGGTTTGACAGGGTGTTTCAATAAATTCTCCGTCCATCTCTATGTATCAGAATGAATTGAGGTGGTTGACCATGTATTCCTCCTCTCCGTAGACAGTAACAACCTTCCCTTTTACCGGATACTTTAGCTTCTCGTGCAAGGTGGAGGTGACAGCACCTACCCCATGGATCCAGGGGCACCCCAATAGAGGAGAATAGGCCAGTCGGATGTCCATTACATAAAAGGTGGACCCAAAAATCTGTGAACCCACCTTGATTGGGAGGTCCACCTCTCGATGCATCATTCTTTTTTATTCGTCAAAGGCTCGAACTATGATATTTATAGGTTTCAGCACAACCCCTTCACAATCTAGTCGATCGAGAGCGCCCTTTAGCAGAACATTCAGAGAAGATCCCGTATCAGTTAACACATGGGCCAATGTAGTGCACCTGCATTCAATGGAGACATATAGGGCCCTATTGTGATTTCTTCCCTCTGGAGTCAAGTCAGCATCGGAGAAACCCAAATCGTTGTCAGTTGTCAAACTATCCACGTAGCTTCCAAATTGTTCAGCCAAAATCTCTTTCGGCACATGGGCAGTCTTTAAGAAATTTACTAAATCCTTCACATGGGCTTTAGAACATAGTAGTAAAGACATCATGGAGATTTTAGACGGGGTTTTCCCTAGTTGTTCCACAATTTTATAATCACTCCTGCCAATGATCTTCAAAACCTCTTTTGAATCCTATTCAGATGTAGCCTTGATCGGAGCTTCTTTTGGCGCCTCTATATGGGCAGGCTCTATCACTGGCTCTTTACCCCGAGCCTCATCATTTGTATTGGTAACTGTAACCTAAGCAGGTGAAGAGATTTTTGGGGATAACATCCTTCCGCTTCTGGTAATTTTCCTAGTCCCCGCAATATTGACAATACTGGGATCAGCTTCTTCATTATCTTCGTTGGACAACTCTTGCTTAACGCCGTGGAAATAGACGTCAGACCCATAATTCCACGGAATAGCCTTCTCCGAGGAATATGGGATAGGCCTGAATGTTGTGATAACCAAAGGAGAAGCTTTTGGATTAGCGGTAATCCTTATAGGACCTTTGGAAGGGATCCTAAAAAAAGTACCGGAGATAACAGATAAATCTTGGCACAAATTCATAATTTTCTCAATCAAAAACATGTGTTCATCCATCAGACGTTGAACACCTTCCTTCAGCAACCTGCAGTCCTTGGGTTGTACCACGCAACAATAACAATCTTCAACACAGCCCATAAATAAACTGGCTTGTAACAGATTATTCTTGATTGTAGAAAGGGGGTAACCATATCATTTACAAAGGTAATATACAACACATGTTCAACATCACTTATGCGCTTGTCATGCTTGGGCATAGGTGCAGTAATCACATTTGGAGTCTCCGGAGGATCAAACTCAATTTCTTTATTATGGATCATGTCTTAAATCTTGCTCTTCAGAGCCCAATAGTTGTTGGTGTCATGACCAGGACTGTTTGAATGATCAGCACGCCTTGCGTTTGGATTATACTTTGGAGAGGAGATGTTGGGATTCTGAGGAGGATCCCGTAGTGAAATGAGTTCAGCCTTCAACAAATGATGTAACGCCTGAGATAAAGGCATGCCAATTTTAGTAAATAGCCTCAGTGTAGCATCTGGCCTTTGCTGGTTAACCTGTTGTTGTTGTTGAACAGGTGCCAGATTGGAAATTAACATTGCTCCCACAGACTGATGGCGGCTACTTTTACTACGGCTCTTCTAGATATATATAGCATTGACTTTGTTTTTACCTCCAAATGGCTTCTTCACAGCATTCAAAGATGTAGCCATCGGGATCTTCCCACTTTTGATACCATTTTCAATTCTCTCCCCTGTCAAAATCATCTTTGTAAAACCCGACTAAGAGCTTCTGATCAACAGATTAAAGAACGGTCCTGTCAGAGTGCCCATAAACATATCCACTATTTCCTGATCAGTCAAGGGAGGTTGCACCCTTCCAGCCAAGTCCCTCCACTTCTGTGCATATTCCTTGAACCCTTCATTAGAGCCCATGGACATATTCTGCAATTGCACTCGACTTGGTGTCAGGTCAGCATTGTATTGATATTGCTTATAGAAAGTAACAGCCAAGTCTTCCCAAGTATGAATGTTGGTTCCATCCAGCTGATAGAACCATTCCAGCTAAGTTTCAGCTAAAATTTATTAGCAGAAATGGACCCATAACTTTAAGTCAGCAGTGTGAGGTTGTATCTTCCGATACAACCTCAAATGGAGTTTAAGACAAGAGACCCCATCATATTTGGAAAATAGAAGGACCTTGAACTTAGGTAGGATTACCACCCCCGGGACCAAACCTAGTTCACCAAAATCTAACCCACGTACCTTCTGGATTTCAATATCCTTGAGTATGTCCTCCAACTGCTTATATCTGTCATCCACAAAAGGATATTGTTTAACAGAAAAGTCTTCATCTTTAGGAGTGTTCTCATAACCCTGATTGTTACGGCCTTCATTCTTGATGCTTCTACCATCTTCATCATGATTGTCATCTTCTTCAGAGGAGATATCTTTCACCTGGATGGGTTGAGCAGGACCTTTGAACCTTCTCCCCATATTGAGGATAGCAGCTGGCTTCTTGGTCTTCTTTTTCTTGGTGACGAGCGCTAACAGCTCTTTCTGCCCATGTGCCAGATTCATGAGAATCTCTTGGAATTGGGCATGTTGAGCCTGGATATCCTTAACAGTTTATTGAAGGTCGGTTTATTTCCGGGTTGTGGAAAAGGTTGCCACTCATGTTTATCTCTACCGACTGGTTCTCATTTTTTGAAGGCAGGTGTTCAGCGCCTGATGGATGATAGAGAAATTTTGTTTGAAAAGACTCCCGTTCCGACTGTTTCTTGCAAGGATGTTTCAATAATAACCATTTCCGCCAATCTTCCCAGAGTCTCCACCAATAGACCCGTCAGGATTACATCTTCTCCGAAGATGGCTCCACTGATTATCACTATGCCAGGGCCAATCCCATACTCCTCGAACAAAACTGTTCCCTGGAACTATGGGGGTGACGTCTACTACCACGGCGTCAAGCAAGACCCGCTGGCTGTTGAAGACCGAGTTTCTGAGGATGCTGATCCCGACATTTGCAACATTGTTGGAACCAGTAAAATAACAAGAAATAGAAGATTGTTCTCCCCTGAGATTTCTCCTCCGAAAGCTGTTATTGGTCCTGTGATCATTCCTACTTTTGTTCCTGCTAATACTACTACTACTACTACTGCAATTCGTGTAATTACCCCTGTTGACACTCCTATCACCGAGTCGGCCGAGACTCAGGGCAAAGACGTATTGATTGAGCCTGTCCAGACGAAGGCGAATTCAGTATCTATCCCAGAGGTTTCCAAGAAGGAAATGGAAGAAATTTTGAATATTATCAAGAAGAGCGACTACAACGTGGTAGAGCAGCTAGGTCAGACCCCTTCAAAGATTTCTATGCTAGCCTTATTGTTGTACTCTGAAGCTCATGGGAAGGCTTTGGTAAAGTTCCTTAAGACTGCCCATGTGCCACAAGAAACATCCGCTGACCAATTTGAAGATTGTGTGGCAAGTTTGACGGCTGATAATGGTTTGGGTTTGTTTGATGCTGATCTGACACCCAGAGGGAGAAAACACAACAATGCGCTGCATGTTTCTATCGAATGCAGGGGCATTACTTTGGCCCATGTCCTAGTAGATACTGGTTCATCTTTGAACATGCTGCCCAAGAAGGCTCTGGATAAACTATAATGTGAAGGTTTGACCTTGAAGCCCAGCAACATTGTAGTAAGGGCTTTCGATGGTTCGAAGAGAATGGTGCACGGGTAGGTGGACATCCCTATCAAAGTTGGTTCTCAGACCTTTGACTTCACCATCTACATGATGGATATCATACCTTCTTATTCTTGTTTGTTAGGTCGCCTTGGGATCTATGGGGCTAGAGCTGTCACATCTACTCTACATCAGATGATGAAGTATCCGGTGAAAGGAAGAATTGTTATGGTACATGGTGAAGAAGAGTGCATGGTAAGCCATTTGAATTCCTTCAGATATCTAGAAATGGATGGTGAGTTCATTGAGACTCCATGTCAGAACTTCAAAGAGGTACCTCAGACTATGGCTGCAACTGAAACTGTCATTAATCTGCCAAAGATCAGCAGACCTCCCTTGAAGATGGCTTCTCTCAAGGATGCAAAAGCAGTTATTGAAGAAGGTGGGTCTACCATCTGGGGTCAGCTCCCTGATATTCCATACAAGTCTGATAAGTTTGGTTTGGGTTTCTCTTTAGGGGCTCAAAGGGTTGTTCGACGTGCTCATGCTGGAAGACCTCCCCTACGCGTCACCAATCATGGGGTCAACACTCTAGAAGACAACGAGGGTGATGATGACATGGATAGTTGGATCTTCCCTACTACCAATGGTGGACCCAGTAACCAGACGACAAAGGACCTTGTACCAATTACTTTCATTCAGAAATAATTGTCTTTCTTGTTTTTTTGGATATGTAATAAACAGTATAAACTTTATGGCCATGTGTCTTACCCGGGGCACAATGGTTTATTTGTGAGGGTAATCATGTTTCAATTTGATATGGCATTAATAAATCATTGGACGTTTTGCATACAAATTTTACGCTCTCTGTTTTTCTTTTCTGCTTTTTACTTTGTCTATACAGTTATGCTCTTACACACACTCACGTATCAAACTGCAGATTGATATCCACTTTGGATCCCATTGATAATAGTTCTTCTATTGCTGGTTATAACTTTGAAAATCTGATCAACCAAGCCGAGGACGAAAGTGATGAATATTGTGAGGTACCCGGAGAGCTTGCTAGGCTGTTACAAAAGGAATAAAAGGCTATACAGCCTCATGAGGAGCTAGTTGAGACAATAAACTTGGGCACAGATGAGGACAGAAAAGAAGTCAAGATCGGTGCAAATTTGGAGCTTAATGTTAAATAGCGGTTGATACAGATGTTGCATGACTATGTCGAGATATTTGTCTGGTCATATGAAGACATTCCAGGACTGGACACGGATATTGTGGTACATCGTCTACCAATTAAAGAAGATTGCCCTCCGGTAAAGCAGAAGGTCAATCGTATACGCCCTGAAATGTCGGAAAAGATCAAAGCAGAGGTTATGAAACAGTTCAACATTGGGTTCCTAACTGTCACCTCTTATCCTCAATGAGTTGCAAACGTAGTCCTGGTGCCTAAAAATGATGGTGGTGCGGATGTGTGTGTACTACAGAGATTTGAACAGGGCAAGCCCCAAGGATGACTTTCCTCTTCCCCACATTGATGTTCTGGTTGACAACACCATACAGCATAAGATCTTTTCCTTCATGGACAGTTTCTCTGGTTACAATGGGGAAGACAACCTTCGTCACACAATGGGGCACTTTCGGTTACAAGGTGATGCCATTTGGGTTGAAGAATGTTGGGGCAACGTATCGGCGAGCTATGGTATCTCTGTTTCATGACATGATTCACCATGAGATAGGGGTCTATGTTGATGACATGATAGCCAGGTCTCAAACTAAGGAAGAACACCTTGATCATCTGCAAAAGTTGTTTGATAGGTTGAAGATGTACAAGTTGAGGTTAAATCCGAACAAGTGCACCTTCGTGGTAAGGTTTGGTAAACTTCTAGGTTTCATTGTCAGTGATAAGGGTATTCCGGTAGACCCTGCAAAGGTGAAGGCCATACAAGAGATGTTGGCTCCTTGCACTGAGAAGGAAGTTAGAGGTTTCTTAGGACGCCTGAATTACATTTCCATGTTCATTTCCCATTTAACTGCTACTTGTGAGCCAATCTTCAAACTCCTGAAGAAAGATCAAGTGGTAAAGTGGAATGACGAATGTCAGACCTCCTTCAAACGGATCAAAGAATACCTTCAAAAGCATCCAATTTTGATGCCTCTGATTGAAGGAAGACCTTTGATAATGTACTTAACAGTGTTAGATAACTCAATAGGGTGTGTGTTGGGGCAGCATGACGAGTCCGGTCAAAAAGAGCATGCAATATACTACGTTATAAAAAATCTTACCGAATGTGAAACAAGATACTCACTGCTCGAGATAACTTGTTGTGCTATGGCATGGGCTGCTCTCCGACTAAGACAGTATATGTTGACCCACACTACTTTGTTGATATTTAAGATGGATCCGATCAAGTACGTCTTCGAGAAGCCCGCTCTTTCCGGAAGAATAGCAAGGTGGAAAATGATCTTGACCAAATACGATATCCAATACACGACTCAGAAAGAAATCGGGAAGTGTACTAGCTGATCATTTGGCTCATCAGGCTGTGGATAACTACCAATCCATGAACTTTGAATTCCCAGATGAGAATATTATGCTAGTAACTGACTATGAAGAAACTGGACCGAATGAAGGACCTGAGGAAGGATCCCGATGGACTATGGTTTTTGATGGAGCTTCCAACACACTTGGCAATGAAATTGGTGTTGTAATCATATCCCCCGAGGGATGTCATACTCCTTTCACCTCCCGATTATGTTTCAACTGTACCAACAATATGGAGGAGTATGAAGCATGCATCATGGGTCTCAAAGCTGCTATTGACTTAAGGATCAAGTTCTTGAGCATTCTCGGGGATTCATCCTTGGTGTGATACGGTGGGAGAACTGACTTGAAGGTTTTGCGTTTTATCGCAAATGTTGCGGTTAGCAAGAGTCGCCACCGACTTTTCTTTTATCCAAAAGGAAAGGTAAAAAAGCATAGGAAAGACCTTTGAGATTGTTTCTTGAGTTCGGGCGGTAGATTATGAAAAGGGAAGGTATTAGAACCCTTTTCATCCATGGTTTTCCATGGGCTCTTAGTTACTTGCTAGATCACTTGCTTTTTGTTTTGAAATTGTGCTTTGTGTGGTTTTGAAAGTATTTTGTAAAAGAGGCCATTATTTAGGCGATCTTTGTAAAGATTCTCGTTCGTAAGAATGTATACAAAGATGTATGTCTTTTTTGCAAATGTTTTCAATGTTTGTAAGATGTTTTTTTTATTTGTGTGTGTTTGTTTTGGAAAATAGCAAGGATAGTTGTTTTGAAATGGAGCAAGTAACTAGAGGTAATCTACCTACTCAAATATCTTTCTTGTTCATTTTCTATTCCTTTGACATTGTTATCTTACCATTGATTTGTTAAGCAACCCTATCTTTGGATGTAAACGGGACGGGCGTGGGTCATCGTATAACCATGATTAGCAATGTTGCAAAGTATCTTAGAATTTTTTAAGGGACTAAGATGATTTTTGTAAGGTAACTTAGAATAGCGTCATCGAGGGACTATGATCTTGTTTTTTTTTTGTTTGTTTTGCTAAGATACCTTACATGCGTAACATGGCCATTTTGTTCAAGGCAACCAAGTGGAGTAACCCTAGGGGTGTTTGTGTGCAAGGGTGTTATTTTCATGCTTGATTTTGTCTTGAATTAGGGTTTTCTATTTGATTGGTTTTATCATGCCATATAAACCCTAATTATTAACATGTTATATGTAAAGCAGTAAATTACGGAAAGTAAATATCCTACGCTATTACAATCATTTGGGGATGGGGTGTACAAATTTACAAATTTGGATTGCAAGAAATTAAAGTCCTAATTATCTATTACAACCATATTGAATAGCCATGAAGAAAATATATGAAGCATGTAAAGATAAAGAAAAATGAAAGGAAAGGAAAACATTTTGGATCATTATATGTTGGCACATGTTGTAAAATAAAGCTTCTCGAATGCACTTTGTTTTGATGAAGACAAGTCATGATTAATAAAGAAGGCAAAAATTATTGATCAAGCTAAAAGCCTCTTTGGATGAAGTCTTTGGTTCAAGCCCTTGGCAAATTTCAAGGTATAATGATAATATGTACCTTGAACTTAAGATATAGATGCTCAATGACCAAAAGGAAACATTTTATATTTTCCAACCCTTTATTCAATTTATTTCAAAGCAAAAAATCAATTTTTGTTTGAGTGCAATCGATTTGCATGTTAGTGCAATCGATTGCACGCTTCAGTTTTTCAAAACATTGGCTACTGACTTCCAGTGCAATCGATTTGCATGGTTGTGCAATCGATTGCACAGTCAAAAAATTTAGAAATTTGGCTACTCGAACCTCGTGCAATCGATTTTCATGGTTATGAAATCGATTGCACACTCAAAAATTTTGGAAATTTGGCTACTGGAACCCCGTGCAATCAATTTGCATGGTTGTGCAATCGATTACACGCTGTATGATTTTGAAAAACTGCTACCTTACACCTGCCTGTTCATGATTTTTTTACAAACCTTTTCTTCAAAGGTCACTGCATTTTAGCCTCAAAAATGAACCAAATGATGATGATTGAAATGAAGAGTTTAAAGTTAAGGAGACTTACCTTGCAGCTAGAATTTATGTTTTAAGCTTGAGGTGTTGCTTTGTGGACTGTTATGACCTTGTTTCAGTTATGAGATTTTTGAGAGTTTGTCAACAAAACTTCTAGTTTTCTTTCTCCCTTTTTTCTCTTCTCTCCCTGTCTTTTTTCTTATCTCTCCTTTTTTATAACTATCTCTCTCTCTTGCAATTGGCCTCCCTATTTATAGAGAAGGTTTGAGACTTCAAACAACTCAGATTTTTTAAATCACATGTTATGGTTATCTTGCTTGTTTTTGAAGCAAACACGAAGGACATGTTTCCAATGCTTGTACCAAGCTATGTAAAGTGATTGATCACTTTAAACATATTTGTTCTGAATTGTAGAAGTTGAGTGTGATTATAACAACAAGTTAGAGGCTCAAGAAATTGACTTTATGATTAAAGTGAACTTTGCAAGATTTGCAATGGTGCCTTGTGCCAAAAATGGAAAGATGCAATGGACAATACTTGAACCACTTGGATAATGGTTCAATCAATTGTATAAACATCTGATTATGGATAGATTTGCAAGTCAAGAGGCCTGCAAAGTGAATATTATGCAGCATAGCATAAGGGTTTTGTTGTGTGTTCTTCAATAGAATGACTTACAAACCAAAGGTGGATGCCCAACTTCAGATCCTTGTATCTCCTAGCTCAAATATGACAAATTCATGCTCTTTGATGTTTTGGAAAGCTTGAAACACCCTATATAACTTTCATGTTGACCACTTTTGTTAAATCAAATTGGAACTTGATGAAAATTGGCCAAGAAGTTGGGATAAAAACCTGACCAAAACAGCTAAAAATTTCTCTAAGTGTTAAATGAAAATGTCATGACTTCATGAATTTATAATTGAGATCCAAGAATATTTAGGAGAAGTTGTGTAAAGAAATGTTGTAGATATCATGGATATATACAACTTTCATGTTGAAAGCTTCTTTTGAATCATCTTACATCTTGGTGAAAGAGTGGCATGAAGTGATGAAATTATCATGTATAAAAACACTTAGAAAATTTCTAAGTCTTGGAAATGTTGACTTTTCAAGTTGACTTTTGACTTTCTTGACTTCTTGATGATTAAGCTTGATATTCTTGAATATCTTTATGAATTTTGATCTTTTAGACTTAATGTTGACCAAAAATTCAAAGTTTGACTTTTGGTGCTACAGTTGGCTTTTTCATCGGTACAGCTGATTTTTGGTCTCTTAGTCAATTGACTGAGAAGACTTGAAACTTGACATGAGCATTATTGAAGGTCCAAAATGATCCATGAAATTCAAATTGGGCATCAAAAGTCCATTTGTCCTTGTGCAAACTCAAACCTTAATTTTCAGTCATCAGTGCTTGAGGAGATGTCTTGAGCTGATCAACCTTAGTGCAGTCTTGAACCAAACGAGATCTTCTGAGATATTAATTGAGAAATGAGAGGGAAAATTTTTGGGTACAACACTTGGTATTAAGTCAAATCAAAGGGGAGTGGGACACGAAGCACCCGAATCTCATCCCTTATAAAGAACATGTGCTGACATTGCTCCCACACATTGAGGAAGTCACCTTTGAACATTTTCCACGAGAAGAGAACCAGTTAGCGGACGTGCTAGCTACTATGTCATCTATGTTCAAGGTCAAGTGGGACAAATAGGGTCCTCGGATCACCATTGAGAGGTTGGATGAACCAGTATACTGCTATGAGATTGACACTGAAGAAGTGGCAGACAAACCTTGGTTCCATGAAGTAAAGAGGTATCTCGAGGCTCAAGAATACCATGGAGGGCCATCTGTCAATGATAAAAAGTTTATGAGAAGGTTCTCCGCAAAATTCTTCCTCAGTAATGGAATCCTCTACAGGCGCAACCACGACTCTACTTTACTTCGGTGCATAGAAAAACGCGAAGTAGAGAGGGTTATGGCATATTTACACGAAGGTACCTTTGGCACCCACTCTAGTGGACACACCATGGCTAAAAAGATCCTACGGGAAGGATACTATTGGTCCACTATGGAAACAAACTATTATCAGTATTCCCGAACTTGTCACAAATTCCATATGTATGTTGATAAAGTACATGCACCTCTGGTTCCCTTGAATGTCTTGATGGCTCCCTGGCCCTTTGCAATGTGGGGCATTGACATAATCATAGAAATTAGACCTACCGCTTCCAATGGGCATCACTTCATCCTAGTGGACATTGACTACTTTACAAAGTAGGTAGAGGTTGCCTCCTTTGCTACTGTTACCCAGAATGTCGTGGTGCAGTTTATCAAGCATAACCTAATTTGTCGGTATGGTGTACCAAAGAGAATCATTACAAACAATGGTATGAATCTCAACAATACAATGATCATCAAACTCAGTAAATAATTCAAAATCCAGCATCATAATTCTTCCCCTTGTCGGCCGAAGATGAATGGCACTGTGGAGGCTGCTAACAAGAACATTAAGAAAATCATACAGAAGATGACGATGACATACAAAGACTGGAACGAGACGTTACCATTCGCTCTTCATGGTTACTGCACCTCTGCACATACGTCAATAGGGGAAACACCTTATTCTCTGGTATATGGTATGGAGGTTGTCCTGCCTATTGAGATCCAGATCCCTTCTTTGAGAATCATGAAGGATGCAGGATTGAACGAAGACGATTGGATCTAGACTCGACTTGATCAACTGAATCTGATTGACGAGAAAAAGCTTACTACTGTCTGGCATGGTCAAATGTATCAAAAACGGATGATCAAGGCTTTCAACAAAAGAGTCAGACGTCAAGTATATCAAGTGGGTGATTTGGTAATCAAGCGCATCATACTGCCACAAGGTGATCCCAGGGGCAAATGGACTCCCACATGCGAAGGGCCATTTGTGATAAAAAGCATATTTTCTGGTGGAGCCATGATTCTGACCATCGTGGATGGTGACGACCTTACTCATCCTGTTAATGAGGACATAGTGAAAAGATACTACGCGTAAATAAAGACCCTCTAGGTTGAATGGCCTAGGAAAAAATAAGGGCATCCCGACGAACCAAAAGGGTTCGAGCAAAAATTAGGGATAAAAACAAAAAAAAATATTTGTACACCTGGCAAGTTGAAAACCTGCAAAGGCGACTTGGGCAAAAAAGGGTATCCCGGTAGACTGAAAACTCAAAAGGGAGGTCCAGGAAAATTTTAGGGATTTGAAGCGTATCACTATGTCCCATTGGATCACCTTGCGATCAGACTTCAGTATTAACTATCAAGCTCAAACGGTACCGATCAATCCAGTCAGCTTCTGACAAGTAGCAAAGTGATGAGACACTCAAAGACATAAGGGCAATAGTAGAATTGAAACTGAATGGGATTGTTACACATAGTTGTTTTCTTCTCTTTGTACACTATTTTGTATAGTTCACTCTCTACGGCTGCGTTCTCCTACTAGAATGTCAGCCTCTTTGTACAAAATGTCTGTTATAGAAGAACTTCAAAAACAAATCAATACAAATCATTTCTTGGAAAGTACAAAACTGTTTGTTTTTCTTTTTCTGTTTTGTTTTGAAAAAAATGTCCAATGATTATTTTGTACATATGCATTTGAATATGATTATTATTCACAAATATTTGCATAAGAAACATAAAGATAGTTGCTCATGACTTTAAGGAACGGGGCAAAGTCTAAAACACCATTTTAGTCCTGACAGTTACTCCTTCCAGCAGGTAAAGGGGAAGAGACAGTTTTGAGACGAAGTCACCAGTACATACGACCCCGTGATGCCTATGTTCCCCACAGAGTAGAAACAACCAAAGTTTCAATCTCTCCTTCCCCAAGCAGGAATTATCTCATCCAACAAAGTTCCTTCTCCAACTGCAATCTGTATTCCCCATCCGAGTTTTATAATTTCAAACAGTTATAAAACCTCCTCCCAGGTAGAGTTTATTTCTCTAACTACAGAAGTTCATTCCCCAACAGAGTTTATTTCTTTAACTATAGAAGTTTATTCCCCAACAGAGTTTATTTCTCTACAATGGCAAGATATTCCAATAAAGCATCTCCCTCCAGAGTTATTCTCAAGAAGAGTCAATCCCCGGCAGGACATCCTCAAATAGAAAGAGGAAATCCCTGGAAAATCATATCCATTCATCATCCCTAGCAGAAGCGAAGGATTCAGCCTCCTTATACTCTTCAGCAACAGTCCGGGATTTATTTTCCTAGGCTAAGAAACATCACAATAGCATCACACATTCATACATCATGGCATGCACATATACATCACATACAGCATAATCTCATTTATTTTAAGAACATCATCACAATGTATTTCATACATCATGACATTACATATAACTAACTCTTTACCGTTTTCAGGAAAGATCAAATCAATAAACACTGTTGACTACTTACGTGACTTTGTAGTCTTCTCAAAAGCTAAGTCTGACGAATGGCTATTTCAGGGTTTTCCTCAGAAAGATGTCCT
The DNA here is from genome assembly GCA_948472305.1 of Vicia faba. Taxonomy (NCBI): domain Eukaryota; kingdom Viridiplantae; phylum Streptophyta; class Magnoliopsida; order Fabales; family Fabaceae; genus Vicia; species Vicia faba. Next base: position 116,641,294 of record OX451738.1, on the reverse strand, counting down.
CGTAAGACCTTCTCTAGTTCAGTCAGATCGCCACTAAGATCTCTCTAATTCCTATTCCAGTTGAAGATATCCCAAGACTTTTGTCTGGTTCAGTTGAATCGATCCTAAGATTCTTCTGATTTCCATTCCAGTCAAAGTTAATTAAAGACCTTCTCTGGTTCAGTCAAATCGACACTAATATCTCTCTAATTCATATTCCAGTTAAAGATATTCCAAGACTTTTGTCTGGTTCAGTTGAATCGATCCTAAGACTATTCTGATTTCCATTCCAGTCAAGGTTAGTTAAAGACCTTCTCTGGTTCAGTCAGATCGACACTAAGATCTCTCTGATTCCTATTCTAATTGAAGATATTCCAAGACTTTTGTCTGGTTCAGCTGAATCCATCCTAAGATTCTTTTGATTTCCATTCCAGTCAAAGTTAATTAAAGACCTTCTCTGGTTCAGTCAGATTGACACTAAGATCTCTCTGATTCCTTTCCAGTTGAAGATATTCCAAGACTTTTGTCTGGTTTAGTTGAATCGATCCTAAGATTCTTCTGATTTCCATTCCAGTCAAAGTTAATTAAAGACCTTTCTCTGGTTCAGTTAAATCGGCATTAGGATTTTTCTGATTTCTATTCCAGTTTAAGAAACTGTAAAGCCTGGAGCACGACCAGATAACAGTTTAATCTCATTTCTCCAGTAAGTCGCTGTGAATCCTGGAACACGACCAGATAGCAGTTAGGCTCATTATCCTCAGCAAGTCACTGTGAAGCCTGGATCCTGACCAGATAGCAGTTCGCTTCCATCCCTTTAATCAAGAGGTGATTCCCCAGTAGAGTAATGGACAACTGAAGCTCCTAAATTTTATTTCTCGAACAAAGACCAACATTCCTCAGCGGACTCCTCCTCAATGACAGGCATAGGAATTCCCACAAAGGAATATCTCACGAAGTCAACATTGTTCTAGATGGCATCTTTAAGCCCATCTCCGACGACTCTCCATCATATTCTCTGGATGGCATCTTTAAGCCCATTTCTGACAGTCTTTTGTCATCTTTTCCAAATGGAATCTACAAGCCCATTCCTGATATTATCTACACAGTCAAGTATCATTTCAGACGAGTGCAAATTTCTGGGCACTCTAGTGTTCAATCATCTTCCACCTTCAGATCATGAAAGGCAGACCAGCCATTCTACATCATCAGGTTTAAGAAGATTGAACAGGGACAGCTGTTGTACTCCAAAACTTTACCTCCTATTTTCACACAAGACATACTCCTAGAGGTCCTCAATTGTCCAAGGTTGACCAAGAATTTATAAGACAAATTCTCCTCCTAAGACAACAAGCCTCTAACTAGGGCTTCAATTCTAAGCAAGATGTGTGAGTCCCAAGGATCCCAAATTTTCTCCATTATCCTAATATGATCTCAATATCATCCATGCAAAATTTCATGCCTTGAACAGCAAGTTTGCTCAGTCAACTGCTTAAGTGCCTGAAAATCAACTATACTAGGTTAAAAGTCAAATGTGGCCCAAATACAGTCAAACTTCAAGATTTTTGGTCAACGTCAACATTTCGAAGTAATATACATCATTTGATCAAGGGTTGATCATGATTCCTCAAGAAATGCTCCTAACTCATCAAAAGTCAAAAATGGCTAATTAGGGTTTCTATAGGAAAAGTCAACCAAACTTTGACCAGGCATAACTTTCTCATACTTTATCAGAAATTTTTCCTCCAAAGCTCATTTTGAAGTGAATCCAATTCCCTACAACTTATCTTCATCCCTCAAGTTCAAGAAATGCTTCAATCAAAAGATACAAGCTCATACATTATAGGTCCTTTCAAAAAGTCAACAAAAACACCTTTTTGGTCAAAACTCCTCACATGAACATGGAAGATCCAATTGAGATGAAACCAAAAAGGTTGTTTAGAGGACATCCTAAGATATCTAAAAAGTCCAAGAACACCCTCTTAGGGTTAAAATTGAGAGAGATATGCCTTGCTAAAGTTGACCTATTTTTGGAAAAGAGCATGAAGCCAATATTGACTAAACTTGAATTTTTTCCAAATGGGCCCATGTTTTCTTGATTGAAACTTGTCCCTAACATGGCCCACGACCCCTGAGCTCATTCATACTTTATTTAATTATTTTTATTATTTATTTTGATTTTTTATTCATTAAAAGTCAAAATTAAATAAAGATATAATAGGAAATATGTAAGATATGATTTGAAGATCTTTTTCTCATCAAATGAAGAGCAAAACATGCTGGCAAATTAAAGGAAACGCGTGGGAATTGTTTGAGAAAGTTTTGGCCAAAATAAGAAATTTAAAATTCCAAAGGCAAATCAAATCTTTTCTACATAAATCTCCAAGATTCAGTCCACTTTGGTTACCCTAATACATCCAGATATATATGCATAACATTGCCAGACCATAAAAAGAAGGATTGGCCGCATATAACACACACAAAAAGTTCCAATTTTTTTCACAAAAAAACGGCAATAGGATTGATAGTTACAGAGGGATTCAAGGAGTTTTTACATTTTCAATACATTCCTGGGGACATTCTGAAGCTAACAGCATCATTCCCAAGCAATAAAGCACCCAGAATCATCACTTACATCATCACGGTTTGCACCTTATTTTTTGAAATCGATTTTGATCATACATGCGTTAGAAATGGATTTTGAGTATGCATTCTTGTTTGTATGAGCATTTAGAACGTATTTGAATGGTTAATTTCCAGTTTTTATGCATATATGATAACCTGCCATTGTTAGGGTTTAAACGTTCGTTTTAGGGTTTTCAGGTACAGGGGAAGTTGGGCCTAATAAAGGATACCATCATGCTCAGGGGTTCAAACCCAATTAATTCATGTATTTAAATCGAATTTATATTGCCTGTTGTGAATTTTGGAGATTTGCATGTGTTTTAGTGACATATATAGTTCGTAGGTAAAAGTGTTAGGCTAAAACGACGGACAGTTGAAAAAGATGATGGTGTGGCATGACCTGGTTAGACCATTTGAAAACAGCGCACGTTTTTTTTCTTAAATAAAATTCTAGGCATTTATTTCGATTATATTGTTTTGTGTTTGTTTGTATAAACTAATGAACACTTGGCTCAGATGGTAAAGGAAGCACGCTGGAAGGGAAAGGACTTGGGTTCGAGTCCCAGGTCCAACGTTTTATGTTTTCTAACTTATTTCTTTCAGATTCAATGCGTTGTCTTCCCCTGCATACACCATACACCATCAACTCTCCAGCCATGATATCCCAGGTGTCCAGATCCAGCGCACCAAACTTGCAGTCCCATGGTGGACCTTCCAGAGGCCACAATACTGAATCACACGCAAGGGGTTATTAGGCTTGTGGACCTGGGCCTTTCAAATCCAACATGCACCCCCCAGATTGCTAACACACTTCAGGCCCATTCTTTTTTTCCTTTTTATTATTTTTTATTTAATTTCTTTGGTATTTTTAATTATTTCAAAAATCATTTTTTTCTATTTAATCATAAAAATCAGTAAAATCACAAAAAATAGGATTTAGAGTTTTTTATTAAAATTAATTTTGTAAATTAATTTGATGTAATTATTTTGATTTGTTTCTTTAAAATAAAATCAATTAGAACCTAGGTTTAATTGCAAAATCTTTTTCTTCAAAAATATAAAAAATATTAGTTTTTTTATTCATAATTAATTTTTTTTAATTAATAATTTTTCCAATTAATTAATTATTTTATTTATCATTTAACTTTTTTTTCAAATAAAAAAACAAAAAGAAATACTTTTCTTTTAACCTATGCGCGTTTTAGGGTTTAGACGCTTCGTTATTCTTCGCGTGTTCGTTATTTTTGTCGTATTATTTTCTAATTCTGTAATTGTTCCTGGTTTGTAATAATTAAATTAGATTTAAATTCCTGCATCTAATTATGTAACTGCCCCAAGGCCCTGTAATAGTTAGGAACTTTATTTTTCTGCAAATTATTTTCCCCCCTGATAAACTGCTTAGATGAATGGTTAATAGGATTGTATGGAAAGATAACAATTAATTGAACATAGATAACCCAAAATGTGCAAGATAATATATCTTAATCAAGCACACTATCACATGCTCACCCCTAGGTTATCTCCCACTTTGGTTGCCTTCGAACGCGGTCACAATTCTCGAAACGTGAGAATTTTTAGTGGATCTCTTAGACTCAAGGACATCCACTAAAAATTCTCACGTTTCGAGAATTGTGACCGCGTTCGAAGGCAACCAAAGTGGGAGATACCCTAGGGGTGAGCATGTGATAGTGTACTTGACAAAAAAATTTCAAAACACACAAACACGAAAACAAATTTCAAAAATGAGCAAGTACCTAAGAGCCCGTGGAAAACCACGGATGAAAAGGGTGCTAACACATTCCCTTTCCATAATCTACCCCCCTTACTCAGAAAATCTCAAAAAGGTCTTTTTCTGTTCTTTTCACCCTTTCCTTTGTTGGATAAAAGAAAAGTCGATGGCGACTCTTGCTTACCGCACATTTGCAAATAAAAAATGCAAACCAGTATTAACAGTCGGTTCTTCCACCATATCACAGGTTTCACTGCAGAGGGTCAGAAGGTTGTTCGTCGCGCTCGTGCTGGAAGACCACCGTTCCGCATCAACAATAATGGGGTCAACATTATAGAAGATGTTGACAGTGATTATGACCTTGACAATTGGATCTTTCCCACCATTTTCAATGGACTCAGCAACTGGAAGGTGGAAGACATTATCTCTATCTCCTTTAGTCAGGAGTAATAGCTACATTTCTGTTTTTATTGCTTTCAAGTTTTGGCTTTGTAATATTTAAACAATAACTTTAAGCCTTGTGTCTTACCCGGGGCACAACGGTTTGTTTGTTAAGGGTTATCATTTCATAAACATATTTTCATTTAATAAAAGCATTGGATGATTTGCATTCAAATTTTGCGCTCTATGTCTTTCTTTATTACTTTTACCCTTCTCAAATAGCTATGTATTCTTACACACACCCACACAATAAATTGCAGATCCACATCCACTCTGGATCTCGTTGATAACGACTTTGCTATTTCCACTTATGACATTGAAAATACGATTTACCAAGCCGAGGACGAAGGTGAGGAAGATTGTGAAATACTTGGAGAACTTTCCAGACTGTTAATGCAAGAGGAAAAGGTTATTCAACCGCATGAAGAGACAGTTGAAATTGTAAAATTGGGTTCTAAAATAGACAGAAAAGAGGTCAAGATAGGCGCTAACATAGAGGATAGTGTCAACAACAGGTTAATACATATGTGGCATAAATATGATGAGATCTTCACTTGGTCATACGAAGACATGCCAAGGCTCGATACTGATATTGTGGTTCACCGTCTGCCAATGAAAAAGGGTTGTGCTCCGACAAAGAAGAAGGTTCATCGCATGCGTCCTAAGATGTCAGAGAAGATCAAAGTTGAGGTTATGAAACAATTCAATGCGGGATTCTTAGCAGTGACATCATATCCTCAATGGGTTAGGAATGTGGTCCCAGTACCAAAGAAAGACGACAACATATGTATGTGTGTAGACTACAAGGATCTAAACAAGGCAAGCCCCGAAGATGACTTCCCAGTGCCGCATATTGATGTTCTGGTCGACAACACTGCACAAGGTATTCTCCTTCATGGATGGTTTCTCAGGATATAATCAAATCAAGATGGCACCTAAAAACATGGAGAAAACTACCTTCGTCACACAGTGGGGCACTTTTTGTTATAAGGTTATGCCTTTTGGGTTGAAGAATGCCGGTGCCACATATCAGCGTGCCATGGTAGCTTTGTTCCATGACGTGATTCACCACGAGATAGAGGTCTACATCGACGATATGATAGCCAGATCACAGACTAAAGAGGAACATCTTGACCATGTACATAATTGTTTGATAGACTGAAGAAATATAAGCTGAGGTTGAATCCGAACAAATGCACCTTTGGGGTGAGATCTGATAAACTCCTAGGTTTCGTTGTCAACGATAAAGGTATTGAGGTTGATCCCGCTAAAGTAAAAGCTTTTCAATAAATTCCCACTCCCCGTACTAAGAAGGAAGTCGGAGGTTTCTTGGGACGACTGAATTATATTACCCGATTCATTTCTCATTTGACTGCTACTTGTGAGTGATCTTCAGGTTGTTAAAGAAAGATCAAGTAGTAAAATGGAATGACGATTGCCAGACATCCTTCAACAAAATCAAGGAGTACCTACAAGAAACTATATTTCTGATGCCACCAGTTGAAGGAAGACCTCTAATCATGTACCTAACAGTGCTAGAGAATTCAATGGGGTGTGTACTGGGCCAGCATGACGAGTCTGGTCGAAAAGAGCATGCAATATACTACCTTAGCAAAAAGTTTACCGACTGTGAAACAAGATACTCACTGCTCGAGAAAACTTGATGCGCTTTGGCATGGGATGCTCTCCGACTAAGACAGTATATGTTGACCCATACTACTTTGTTGATCTCTAAAATGGATCCTATCAAATACATATTCGAGAAGCCTGCTCTCTTCGGAAGGATAGCCAGTTGGCAAATGGTCTTGACAGGATATGACATTCAATACACCACTCAAAAGGCAATCAAAGGAAGTGTATTGGAAGACGATTTTCCGCATCAAGCCGTAGACAACTACCAGTCTATGAACTTCGAATTCCCAGACGATAACATTATGCTATTTATAAATTATGAAGAACCTTGATCGTATGAAGGACCTGAGCCAGGATCCTGATGGACTATGGTTTTCGACGGAGCTTCTAATGCACTTGGCAATAGAATTGGTGATGTGATTATCTCTCCTCAGGGTTTCCATACACCTTTCACCGCCAGATTATGCTTTGACTGTACCAACAACATGGCCGAATATGAAGCGTGCATCATGGGTATTAAAGCTGCTATTGACCTGAGAATCAATTTCTTGAGCATATACAGGGACTCATCCTTGGTAATCAGTCAAATAAAGGGAGAATGGGATACTAAGCATTCGAATATCATTCTTTATAGAGAGCATGTGCTGACCTTAATTTTGTACTTCAAGGATATCACTTTCGAGCACATCCCACGAGAAGAGAATCAGTTGGCAGACGCGTTAGCTACCATGTCATCTATGTTCAAGGTCAGATGACACAATGAGGCTCCCAGAATTACCATTGAAAGGTTAGACAAACTAGCACACTGCTACGAAGTTGACACTGACGGAGCAGAAGAGAAGCCTTGGTTTCATGAAGTGAAAAGATACCTTGAGGCTCAAGAGTACCATGAGGGGCATCTATCAATGACAAGAAATTCCTATAGAGGTTCTCTGTTAAGTTCTTCTTGAGTAACGAATTATGTACATGTGCAACCATGACTCGACTCTACTTCTTTGTGTGGACAAGAAAGAGGCGTAAAAGATTATGGAAGATATGCACTTAGGTATCTTTGGTACTCATTCCAGCAGACATAATATGGCTAAGAAGATTCTGAGAGAAGGTTACTATTGGTCGATTATGGAAACAAACAGCCATCACCACTCAAGAACTTGTCACAAGTGTCAGATCTATGCTGACAAAGTACATGTGCCTACAGTACCTTTGAATGTCTTGACTGATCCTTGGGAATTTTCAATGTGGGGCATCGATATGATTGGAGAGATCAAGCCTACCGCCTCTAACGGACATCGGTTCATCCTCATTGCCATTGATTACTTCACAAAGTGGGTTGAAGCAGTCTCGTTTGCCTCTCTTACAAAGAATGTTGTCACCTGGTTCATTAAGCACAATCTTATCTATCGGTATGGCATCCCCGAGAGGACTATCACAGACAATGGTACCAATCTCAATAACACCATGATCAATGAACTCTGCACGCAGTTCAAGATCAAGCACCACAACTTTTCTCCGTATCGACCGAAGATGAATGGCGCAGTGGAAGCCGCCAATAAGAACATCAAGAAGATTATAAAAAAGATGATGGTGAAGTATAAAGACTGGCATGAGATGTTACCATTCGCTCTTCATGGCTACCACACTTCGACATGAACATCAACTAGGGCAACCCCATTCTCCCTGGTCTATGGTATAGAGGTTGTCCTACCTGTTGAAGTTCAGATTCCTTCCCTAAGAATTATGAAAGATGAAAATTTAGACGAATACGAATGGGTTCAGACTAGGTTGGATCATTTGAATTCGATTGACGAGAAAAGGCTTGCGGCTGTTTGTCATTGTCAGATGTATCATAAGCATTTGATCAAAGATTTCAACAAGAAGACCAAGCATCAGGTATATCAGGCTGGTGACTTAGTAATAAAGTGCACCATCCTACCGCAAGGTGATCCCAGGGGAAAATGGACTCCCACCTATGAAGGGCCATTTGTAATCAAGAAGATTTTTGGGGCGGTGCCACGATACTTACCACCATGGACGATGAAGATTTTCCGCACCCCGTAAACACGGACATAGTTAAAAGATACGACATATAAAAATGACCTGCTAGGTTGACTGGCCGAGGAAAAAATAATGGAATCCCGGTGAACCAAAAGGGTTCGGGAAAAAATTAGGGATATATATATATATATATATATATATATATAAAAGATTGTACACCCGGCATATCGAAAACCTGAAAAGGCGACTTGGGAAAAAATGGTATCACGGTGGACTGAAAACCAAAAAGGGCCGTCCAGGGAAAAGTTAGGGATTAAAGCATACGACTATGTCCCGTTGGATCACTTACAACCAGCTTTATTACCAATGTCAAGTTCAAATGGTACAGATCGATTCAGTCAACTTCTCCCGACAGCAAGGGATGAGATGCTCGAAGACATAGGGCCAATATCAGAGTTGAAACCTGGCGAGATCATTTACACATAGTTATATGTTTTGATTTAATTTGTACTCCTTTTATTTCATGATGATTTCCTCTTACTAGGATTTATGTCTCTTTGTACAACAATCACCTTTTTATAGGCAAACTATCAATATAAACACAATTTCAAAATTAAAATTTTGTTTTACTTTTTGTGTTTTGTTTGCAAAAACGCCCAATGACTAAATTGAATGAACATACGCATATGAATATGATTATTTTTAACAAATATATGCATAAAAACAAGAATAAGCACATACTCAAGACTGTAGGAGTTGGGATAATGTTCAAGTCATCCACAAATCCCACAGAGTGAGTTCCATAAGAATATCCCCCATAGAGTCATCTTCACATGCTCATCTTCAACAAAGATACCTGCCCCACAAGTCTGAAATGCCTTAAGATAGGAATCGGGACATTTTCCAACAATTAACCCTATCACACTCCCCAGTAGACCCCTCTAGAGGACAAAGGAGTGTGGTATTTTCCGGGCAATGTCGCCAACCTACGGAGTCCCAATCCTCATCAGAGAGTATATCACCAGCATGGTTCACAGAAATTATATTCCCCAGCTGAGTTTATTTCTCCAACACTGTAAAAACCCCTACAGAATTCTCTTCTCCAACAGGGTTCATCTCCTCACCAGAATATGTTCCTCCAGCAGGTTTATTTCCTCAACAGAGTGTTTCTCCAACAAGGTTTATTTCCTCAACAGGTTACAGTCTCCCCAGCTTGAGTCTATCACTTTGACTACTACAAATCACCAGCAAAATTTCTCTCTCCAGCAAAGGGTAGTCCAGATTTCCATCCCTAGAGAGTTGTTATGGAATCTGAAATCAGACCAGATATTAGTTAATCTTATCCTCCCCAGACGAGTCAGCATCCATATTAAAAACTCGGTCAGACAGCACCTCATAAGGTTATCCATCTCTTTTATCCCCAATCAAGGTATATAAGAAATCAATTCCCCAATAGAGCGATAAATGACCAACGTTCCTGAACTCTTCTCCCCAAATAGAATCAACATTCCCCAGCAGAGTTTCCTTAATTAGAATGCGGGAATCCCCAGTGGAAACATTCTAGACAGGATTAAAAATTACACATATTCTTCATCCCTAACAATAGTCAGGGATTGATTTTCCTCGGTCAGAACATTATACGAAACTACCAATACGCTTCAACGACATCTCACATTCATACATATCATAGCATATGCATACGAAACTCATATAACACACTCTCGTTTACTTTGAGAACATCATTAACCAATGAATTTCATACATCATGAAATTAGATATAGCTAACTCTTTATCTTTTCAAGTAAAATCTTCAAACAGACGAATATCATCAATAATTTTTAAATAGGTTGCAAATTAATTCTTGAAACAAGACAGGGAAACTATCTGTATGAATAGACACATATTAATTCCTAAAACAACACAAGGAAACTATTTCTGAAAACATATTGTAGATCAATTCTCGAAACAGGACGGGGTGACTATCTACAAAAAACAGGTCCAAGATTGATTTCCCGAAACAAGACGGGGCAACCATCTATGTGACTAGGTCAGAGATTAATTCCCGAAACAACAAGGGGAAATTATCTCTACGGCCAACAAAAAGCAGGTCCCATGATAATTCCCGAAACAAGACGGGGCAACTATCTGGATGACCAGACACAGATTAATTCCTGAAACAAGACATGACAGCTATCTGTGAAAGAAAATTGTAGATAAATTCCCAAAATGGGACAGGGTGACTATCTACATGAACAGGTTGAAGATTAACTCCTGAAACGGGACAAGGAAACTATCTATACATCTGAGCAAAGATTAACTCCTGAAACAGGACGTGGAAACTATCTTTCTATCTTTATGACCAGGTGAAGATCAATTTCTGAATTAGGACGGGCGACTATCTTTATCACTAGGTGGTATGAATTCCTGAAACAGGACGAGTTTACCAATAAAAACATATTGTAGATCAATTCCCGAAACAGGACGGGGCGACTATCTACATGACAAACACTTCCCTTCAGAGACTGAGTTCTGAAAAGCATTTTCCTTCAGAGCATCGTTCTAAAAAGTGTTTCCTTTAGAGGTTTATTTTGAAAAGCATTTCCTTCAAAAATGCATTCTCACAAGCATTTCCCTCATAGACTAAATCTGACAGTCAGCTACTCAAACACCTTCCCCAGAGGTTCACTCTAGAAAACATTCTTCAGACGAAGTCAAGCGTAGACTCCTTCTGATACTTCTATCAATAATTACTTTGGATGGCATCAACAAGCCCATCTCCAAAGACTCTTCATAACCTCTCTGAATGGAATATTTAATCCCATGCAAGCAATATTATCAACCAACAGCGTTACCGCCTGCACATGCGAGTGCAAATTTCTGGGCACTTAAGTGATCAATCATCTTCTACCTTCAAGTAACGAATGGCAGACATGCTAATATAACTCCTCAGTTTTAAGAGGATTGAACAGGAGCAGCTGTTATACCCCAAAATTTTCCATCCCATTTTTCTTTAATACATTCTCCTAAGGTCCTCATTTGCTCAAGGTTGCTCAAGAATTGATCAGACAAGTTCCCCTCCTAAGCAATGGGTCCACAACTAGGGTTTTGTATTTCTCAAGGAATATTGAGTTTCCAAGGTCTCAAGTGGTTTTCATGGATCTTCATATGTCCCTAAGAATTATCATGTCAAATTTCATGCCTTGCATCACAAGTTTTCTCAATCAATGGCTCAGATGACTTAAAATCAATTGTATTAGGTAAAAAGTCAACTATGGTCAACATACAGTCAAACATCCAGATTTTTTGTCAACATCAACATTTTGAAGTCATATTAATTATTTGATCAAGGGTTGATCATGATTAATCAAGAAATCCCTCAAATCATCAAAATTCAAAAGTTGCCAAATTAGAGTTTCCTTAGAAGAAGTCAACTGAACTTTAATTGAGAATAACTTTCATATGCTTCATCAACTTTTCCCCAAACAAAGCTCATTTTAAAGGAAATTAAATTCTCTATAACTTTGTCTCTCTAAGATCAAGTCCGAAAAATGCATCATTTGAGAGATATAAGCCAATACATTATAGGTCATTTCAAAAGTCAACAAAAAGACACTTTTTGCCACGGCAACTTACATCAATATAAATTCTTCAATAGCAAAAATGATCAACATAGAGGTTGTAGAGGATATATTTAGCTTTATAAAAAGTCTAAGATCACCTTCAAAAGATAAAAATTGAGTGATTTATTACCATTTCAAGTTGGGAAATTTTGAGCAAATGCATGAAGTTCAAATTGAGCAAGCTTGATATTTTGGACTATTGGACCATGGTTTAAGAGTCCAAATGTGTATTATACTATTTATACATCTCAGATCTTGTTCTTACACCCCTCAACCTATTTATATTTTATTATTTTTATTATTTTTATTTATTCATTAATAACGCAAGATAAAAAAATAAATACATAGGCCTTTCTTACAAAGACCAAGCCCATTCCCTTTGCCCTAATTTTCACTATATAATCTCATCAATTCTCATACAAGGACACCAGAAAAACCTTGCCTCAAAAATACTTATTAAAATATCAAATTTTCTCAAGAACCCTAAAATCTCCAAATCCTTATTACAAACCCTTTCAACACAAACTATCCATCTCAATCAATTCCATTCATTCCTAGGGTAAGATTGGAGTAATTTTAATGATCCAAAACGCATGAAAAATTTTGATATGGCATCTCCGATTTCATCATTTTCATAGCATTCATATCTTGGTTTTTTTGCTTGCTTTAACATGTATTAATGTTACTAATGTGTTCATGACTTTTGTTAGTGCAGGATAGAACAGTCGTAGGGGTCCCATGCAGTTAGAACCGTGAACCACCATTATCACACTGATCCACCTTTTTGAACCATATCTCAAAACCCATGGATTTTTAGGCCGCTAAAATGCTTCCATTGGATATGTAACCTTTGATTTAGGGGGATAGGGTGTTTTTGGATTGTTAATTCTATCTATTTTGCAGGTTAGATGGAAGAAGGTCGTCGGAGAAGCCGACCAGAGCTAGGGCTCCGGTTCCTCTCTGGTAAAGGGAGCTTAGTTAATATATATATATATATATATATATATATATATATATATATATATATATATATATATATATATATATATATATATATATATATATATATATATATATATATATATATATATATATATATATATATATATATATTTATGGATTGATTTATATAAGCGGATGTATAGCCGCCCCAGTGGCACAAACAAGCGCACTAACGCATTGGTCTCCCAGGTCACAGGTTCGATCTTCGGTTTTGCCAAAATTCCATATTTTCATTTTCTTTGCAGGATAGAGTACAAAACGCACTGGATGCATATCCTAGCACCAAGGCACGCTTGGCCTGGTGGTAAGCTTGTTGGGTGAAACTGTAGAGGGTGTGGGTTCAACACCCACCCCTACTCTTTTCATTATTTTCTATGTTTCTCACTCTTTTTCATCCTTTTTTCCTTAAAACCTTTTTTAAACATTTTTTAATAAACCCTAATTTAGGTTTTTAGGTTTTTTAATTAACTCTAATTAAATGTTTTAGGTTTTTTATTTAATCAATCAATTTAGGGTTTTGAGGGTTTTTTCACTAATTAATCTTTTTTTTAAATTAAAATCAACTTAGATTTTAGGGTTTCATTTTAATTTAATTAACCAATTCTTTTTATTCTTAAAATCAATTAGGTTTTATATTAATCATTAAATCATTTTCTTTTCTATTAATATCACAACAATTCCTATCCTTATTTCTCTTTACTTTACAATCTTCGCGTACTTTATTATTTATGCATTATTTTTCTGATTATGTAACTACTACGGTTTGTAATAGTTTAAATTAGGGTTTTACTCTCCCCCCCCCCCCTCATTTTTACTATTTTGTAACCCCACTCCCGAAGCCTTGTAATAGCGTAGATTTTTATTTACCTCACTTTACTACTTTATTATTGCTATTATTGTATAGTAACTAGGATTGTATGGCAAGACATAAAAACAATCGTAGAAAATCCTAAATACAAGATAAATAAATTGAACATGAATCACTTTTCACACACGCACATCTAGGGTAACCTCATTTGTTTCCTTCGAATAAAAATGCTCATGTTCCTCGAACGTAGGTGTTGTACCCCAAAATTTTCCCTCCCATATTTGTCAATACATGACAAGTAAGGTCTTCAAATTACTCAAGGAAGTCCAAGAGTTGACAAGACAAACTCTCTCCTAAGACAGTCTACCCCAAATTAGGGTTTCATTTTGCATCAAGATGCTTGAGTCCAAAGGATCCCAAATGCTCACCATCTTCCTAATATGTTCTCAATATCATCCATGTCAAGTTTCAAGCCTTGCAGAGAAAATTTGCTCAGTCAATTGCTCAAAGGCCCGAAAATCGACTATGCTAGGGCAAAAGTCAACTGTGGCCCACATACAGTCAAACATCAAGATTTTTGGTTAACATTCTTACTTTGAAGTATTATTCATCATTTTATCAAGGGTTGATCATAATTCCTCAAGGATTGCTCACAATTCATCAAAATCCAAAAGTTGCTAAATTAGGGTTTTGTAGGAAAAGTCAACTCAACTTTGACCAAGCATAACTTTCTCATACTTTATCAAAAATGACCCATCCAAAGTTCATTTTGAAGAGGATGTAATTAACTACAACTCATCTTCATCTCCCAAGTTCAAAATATGCACTCACAAAAAGATATGAATCTGGACATTATAGGTCATTTTGAAAAGTCAACAAAAACACCTTTTGGGTAAAATCTTCATACATGAACATGGAAGCCTCAATTTAGATGAGACCAAAAGTATTGCTTAGAGGACATCTTAAGCTTTCTAAAAATTCCAAGAACACGTCTCTAGGGTCAAAATCGAGAGAGTTATGCATTGACCAAGTTGACCCTTTTTGCAAAATTGCCAAAAGTCAAATGTGTCCAAAATGGCATTTTTTGCTAAATGGGACCAACTCTTTATGCTTGCACTGAGTTTGTAATGTGACACACGACCCATGAGCCCTTCCACTTGTCATTCTTTTATTTTTGTTATTTATTTTGATTTTATTTCATTTAAATCAAATAAAATCAATATAAAATAGTGAAAATATCAAAAATCATTAAAACCTTGAGATTTTATGCATGATTAGGTCCATTATACAGCTGGAGACAAGATCAAATCGTGCAAGGCTTCATATGGACACAAAAAGATTGAATTTGCTTGTTTTGGAAAGATTTGGTGCAAGGATTGAATCATTGATCAATCTTCATAATTGGAAAAGATTTGATACAAACTGTAACCCTAATGCACTCTAGTATACATAAGGAACAAAGGCATACCAAAAAGAGGAGGCTGGAGGCGTGCAAAGGCAGAGAAATAATTGCAAATTTTCAAAGACAAAGTGCAAACTAAATTCCAAGTTACAGACCATCTCAAGCCATTCTAACCATACCAATCAATTGTTGGATACCCCAGGATCGTGTTTCAATCGTTAGCAAGCCTCCCCACGCCCTGAAACACATCGTAGCAGTCACACGGTTTGCCTCTTTTCTTGAATTCGAATATATTGATTATGGCATATTTAGCATGATTTATTTGCATATTTATAATCTTTGAGATGTTTGCAAGATAATGACTATATTCAATTGCATTTTTATTGACTGTACATCAAGCTACCATGGCTCGGGTTTATTCTTCGTTTTTAGGGATTTCTCATACAGGGAAAATTGGGCATTGATAATGGTACCATGATGCTCGTGAGGTTGAAATGAGTTGATTGGTACCATTGGTTTTCATTTATCATGCGTGTATAAGATTTTGGAAATGCACAGGGGTTATACCTACGCTTAATGTCTGTAGGTAAAAGTTACAAAACTTACAGCGACGGTGGGAGGAAGAAGATGGATACGTGGCGCTCCCTGACTTGCCAGTTTGAATTTCGTGCGTTTTAAAGTTTAATATTTTGTTTGTATTATATAATATTTGTTTGTTATTGTTTATACAACTAACACAGCCAACTCAGTTGGCAAGCGTGAAAGGGGAGAATGCTCAAGGACATGGGTTAGATCCCCAGGTCCCAACTTTTATTCTTGCTTTTCTTGAATAGGCAATCCAGCGTGTTACATGGCAGGGGGTCCATCATGTACTACCCAGATTTGATCGTTCAATCCACCAGGGCTTCAGATCCAAGGCTCATCCCTTGAAGGTCCACCATGTGCCTGAGTCAAGCACGCCCACAGGATTGGGCAAAGTCAAAAGGGCCAGAAGTTGTTGGGCCAAGAAATCAGATTCACACACCCCCTTTTGCTGAGCAATCAGGCCCATTTTTCTTTCTTTTCTATTTTATTTCTTTTATTTAATTTATTTTGCTTAGTTACTTTTAATAAAATTAATTTCTTTTTTCACAAAAAATCATAAAATCAAGAATTCACAAAAAAAAATAGAATTGGATTTTAATATTATCAAAAATTAATTTTGTTAATATAATTTAGTTTAATTTTATTTAGGGAAATTCTAACATTTTTTATAATTAAAACCAATTAGAAAAATTAAGGTTAGGATCTTGATTTAATATTTCTTTCTTTCTCAAAAATAAAAAAATACAACAATAGGTTAATTTAATTATTTTTCTTAAATTAAAATTAATTAGTAATTAGGTTTTTTTTATTATTCAATTGAGCTTTATTTTCTCAAATAATAACAAAAACGACAAAAAAATGATTTTCCCTTTAAATTAGGTATAGTTGGGGTCAAAACCCTAATTATTTTTGCATTCGATTCATCGTGCGCGTTTATTATTTTTGTAATATTGATGTAGCTGTCCATGGCATGTAATAGCTTAATCTAGGACTTTCTTTTATTTATCGTCTTTTACGGGGTTTTTTGGCTATGTAATTAATCCCCTCCTCGAAGCCTTGTAATAGCGTAGGTTTTATTTTCTCGCATTTTAATTCTCGCAAATATTAACTATTTAGATATATGTTGATAGGATTGTATGACAAGATTGCATGATAATTCAAAACGGCAAGAAAATCCTAATGTGCAAAGATAATAACTGAAATCAAATCACTCGCACATGTGCACTCTTAGGGTATACTCTCACTTTGGTTGCCTTCGGTAAACGATCATTAAGTATAGGGTGTCTTAGTGGTTACCCTCCAGTCTAACAAAGATCAAATGCCCTGTTCGGAAATGTTGCCTCGGAAACATCGTCTCGGAAATGTTGCCTCGAATATGATCTTAAGACTATAGGGTTATTACTAAGACGTCCTAAATATTGCTTTAGTGATCATACGTCCCTTTTGAATTAACCCTTATAATTCCAACGACGGTGCTACCTATTTCTCAATAGTGGGATAGCTCTGTCTAAAGAAACGAGAATAGAAACAATCCTTTTTCGAGTAGGTACTTGCTCAAATCAAAACTTTTCATACTTACACATTTCAAAACAATTTTCAAAAAAACCGAATACGTCACACCTTTGAGGACTAATACAAGGGTTATCACAAAGTCAAACTTTTCAAAGCAAAGCACCTACACAAGCAATTTCAAAAAGATGAGCAAGTACCTAAGAGCCCATGGAAAACCATGGATAGAAAGGGTGTTAATACCTTCCCTTTCTATAATCTACCCCCCGTACTCAGAATATCTCAAAAAAGGATTTTTCTGTGCTTTTTTCCTTTCCGGTTGGATGAAATAAAAGTCGGTGGCGACTCTTGCTTACCGCGAGATTTTGCAAAAAAAAATGAAAAATGCAAACCAGCTTTTTCAAAAGAGTCGATTATGCCACCGTATCACAGAACTGGAGACTCTGTTGGGGACTTAATAAGTGGGGTTTACCTTAGGATCTAGTTCATCATGATTGCTTCTCTTGATTGTTTTGTTTGCTTTACTTTTAAGGGTTTTTGTTTGGGAGTTACTATAGATCCTAACCCGGATCTGGGGACATCTTTTAGGTAAGTAGCAATAGACTGTGAGGGTATTGTATGGCGTAGACCGATACGGTTGAAGCAGTAGCTACGTTGATGTGGCACATTGGTTGGTACCGGTATCCCTTGTGGAGAAACGAGGAGAATACGGGGCCGTTGCATGGTGTCGTTAAGCATTAACTGACCTTAGAACCATTAATTGACCAACTTGGCCATTAGAAAGTAGTGAGATAGTCGGCCTCAGTGTAAAGCTGAGAACTGGTTGATACTCGATGCTACACTCATTGAGACCATACTCTCGAGATAGTTCCGACCGCAAGAAAAGATTGTGTGAGCTGAAACCATGACCGATGGAGGATGGTCCGCGATATTGAGATCCTCTAGAACCCGGTTACTTTTGCTAGGACAGGTTGAAACCAATTGAACTTCAAGAGGGTACTACCTTTGACCTCATGTAAGCCTTAAACTTAAGGTCTTTTGTGTGACTTGTTTGCCTTTGCCATGCTTGTTATCTGCTATACCTATTGTTTTTTATCATGACATCATGCATCATAACATGGCATTCATACTTCATTATACTAACCATTTCAAAGACCAAGGGAGTTTATCTTTGTTCTATTTTGCAGATCATGGCTTTCGTGCGCAGAAATACCATTCGAGTCAACTTTGTGCATGCTCAACTTAAGGATTTAGTCTCAAGAGTTTCTAAGACTTCTATGTTCATTAAGAGACATGGTCAGCTTCTTAGCCTGATCACCTCAAAGCTTGATGAGCATATGATGAGTGTACTTTTCCAGTTCTTCGATCCTGTGCATCATTGCTTCACCTTTCCAGATTACCAGTTGGTTCCCACTTTGGAAGAGTTCTCTCACTTATTGGGCATATCCATCCTTGAGCAGGTACCCTTCACAGGTATGGAAGAGGTTCCTAGACCAGAAGACATTGCCTCAGCTCTATATCTGAAGGGGTTGATGTAGTATCCAATTGGGAAACACGAAGCGGGGTCGAAGGTTTTCTAGCCAAATTTCTGATAGACCAGGCTCAGCTATTCTGGGATAATTTGGATTTTTAGGCTTTTGAAGATACCTTGGCTCTCCTTATCTATGGGTTGGTCCTCTTCCCGAATCCAGATTCCTTTATAGATGTGAATGTTGTCAAGATTTTTCTTTCTCGCAATCTAGTGCCTACTCTACTGGGTGATATCTTGCATGCCCTCTACACTCGTACTGTGTGAAGAACAGGGACTCTTATGTGTTGAATGTCGTTGATGTCTAGGTGGTTTATTTCTCACCTCCCCAAGTCTCTGCTGAAGAAAGAAGAAGGTTTTGGTTGGTCCTACACGATAATGTCACTTGCCCATACAGATATTCTTTGGAGCTCTCAGGCTATGGAAGACACTGCAGTTATTGATCGTTCTGGAGGATACCCTAATGTCCCGTTGCTTGGAATCAGAGGGGGTATAACTTACAATCCTTGTCTAGCTTTGCGACAATTTGGTCGTGCTCGGAGAGATGGTCCCCATGAGCTACTTCTTGAGGATATTGCATTCGACTATAAAGAAGACGTTGAGGAGCATCGTCGGAGGTTTATACAAGCTTGGAGCATGGTGAACAGATCTGACCCCCAAGAGCTTGGACCAAGGACTTCCCTTCCTATGCAGTCTTACCTCCAATGGGTCCGAGCTCGTGCCCAGAAGCTTGGGATGCCCTATGTAGCCGTATTGCCCGTAATTGTGGAGCCCACCAATGAAGAGGGCGTTCCTTACACAGTTCTATATCCTTACATGCCCACTGATCTTGGGGGAATTACAGAGATCTTGGATTCAGCTGAAAGAGGAAAGGGATACTTACCGGGAAAAGTACCACGAGCAAGAAAGGAAGATTTTGAAGCTCACCAGGCAGCTCGAGGAAGAAAGAGTGATCAATAACTACATCAGCACAAAGAGGAAGCGTTCATGGGACTTTTGATTTTACTTTTTTAGTTTTTAGATTTGTTTTCCATTTATTTCTTTGTAATGCCTTAAAGGCATTGTTAAACCTTTTACAAGTTTAATCTAATAAAGTTTGTTTATTTTTGGTTTGCAAATTTAAATTTCCCAAAGTCTTTGAAATCATTACATGCGTATCCCATTATCATGCACACCATTACAGGTACCATTATAGGTTTCTCATCTTCTTCGCTGTTTATTTCAGCAGAAATGTCTTCTGATCAAGCCATCAAAGATCTTCAGGCACAGAACGCCCAATTCCAGTAGATGTTCTTAAGCTTGGCTAAAGGGCAAGAGGATTTGAAGACCCTGATTCTGAAAGAGAAGAAGAAGAAGAAGAAGAAGAAGAAGAAGAAGGTTGGTGTTTTGAACATGGGTAGAAGATTAGGAGAAAGGATAAGACAATCAGCTGATTTAACCTCCTCATCCAAAGACGGGGAGAACCAAGAAAGGATAAAGGACCCTAGTCCAGTAGTTTCTGATAATGATACAGATTATGATGATGAGCAATATCCTCCTGCCGAGGATAGGTACAAGCAGCTAGAAGACCGTTTGAGTGCTATGGAGATTCAGAAGATCCCTGGTTTGGATTTCGGGGAGCTGGGACTGGTATCAGGAGTGGTGATCCATCATAAGTTCAAAGCTCCAATTTTTGCCAAGTACGATGGAGTATCATGTCCAAAACTCCATCTCCGCTCGTATGTCAGGAAAATCCAACCCCACACTACTGATAGAAATTTGTGGGTGCATTTCTTCCAAGATAGTCTGTCAGGGACTTAGCTTGAAAGGTTTTATCAATTGGAAGGAGCCAGTGTCCGAAACTGGGAAGATCTTGTTGCTGCTTTTTACAAGCAGTATCAGTATAACGCCGACCTTGCTCCCACTCGTACTCAGCTCCAGGGTATGTCTATAGGTGCAAGTGAAGGTTTTAAAGACTATGCTCAAAAGTGGAGAGACTTAGCTGGAAGAGTCCAGCCCCCTTTGTCTGATAGGGAGTTGGTTGACATGTTTCTAGGGACGCTATCTGGTCCATTTTTCAATCATTTGATCGGCAGTGCGTCATCTGGGTTTATCGAGTTGATTTTGACTGGAGAGAGAGTAGAAGCTGGCATTCGAAGTGGTAAAATACATAAGGATACTTCATCAAGTGCATTAAAGAAGCCTTTCACCGGTAAGAAGGAAGCTAGTGCAGTCTATGGCTCGAGGGGCCAAAGCAGACCTGAACACCATCAAGCAGTAAATGCGGTAGTGGTATCGAGACCCATAGTTGCTCCACAATGCAACAATCAACAAAGGGGGGAAAGACCAAAGAGGCAGTTCACTCGACTCAATATGACCCTGACCCAAATTTTGTCACAATTATTGAAGACCAATCTGGTAACTCTGAGGGAGGCCCCGAAGAACCCCAACACCACATCTCCCCACTATAACCCAAATTCCCGTTGCGCCTATCACTCCGAAAGTCCAGGTCATGATACAAACAACTGTTTGGCCTTGAAAAACAAGGTGCAAGACTTGATCAAAGCCAAAGAGATTGAGTTTGACGCTTCAGAGAAGCCCAACGTCATAACTGCTCCCATGCCCAAACAAGGTGATGGAGTAAATGTTGTAGGCGGTGATTTATTTGTGACCACTGTGGAAGAAATTTCTACTCCTTTGATGACAATAAAGAAGAATTTGCTATTGGCCGGTTTATTTCCGAGTTGTGGTGAAGGTTGCCACATGTGCTCGATTCTACCTGTTGGTTGCTGCTTATTAAAATCAGGTGTTCAACGCCTGATGGATAACAAAGAGATCATGTTCGAAAAGACTGTGATTCCGTTGGTTCCAATTGAAGATGTTGCCATCATAACCATTTATGCCAATCATTCCAAGGTTTCCTCGAGAAAACCTGTTAGGATTACACCCGTCCCAAGAATTGCCCAGTTAATAATTATTGTCCCTAGTCCTATCCCATACACTTTGGATAAGGTTGTCCCTTGGCACTATGGTGCTAATGTATATTACCATGGAGTTAAACAAGACTTAAAGAGTGAGGAAGATGATGTTGATATCAGCAATATTGTCGGGGCTAGCAAGGTCACCAGAAGTGGAAGACTCTTTTCTCCCGAAATTTCCCCTCCGAATGTTCACAAACCTATTGTCATTCTGTCTGCTATTACACCAACTATTGCCTTGATTCCTATTCCAGTTATCACCCCTGTCGCCGAGCCATCTGGGACTCGGGGAAAAGAAATTATAGGTGAGCCTGCTCGGACAGAGGCACCTAAGAAGATCATTGTAGAGACCTCGAAACAAGAGATAGAGGAAATTTTGAAGATTATCAAGAAGAGAGACTACAACGTAGTCGAGCAGCTGGGGCATACCCCGTCAAAAATCCCCATGTTGTCCTTGTTGTTGTGTTCTGAAGCCCATGCAAAGGCTCTAATTGCATTCCTCAATATTGTGCATGTGCCGCAGGAAACTTCAGCCGATCAGTTCAAAGATTGTGTGGCTAGCCTAACTGTTGACAATGGGATAGGATTTTCAAATGCGGATCTGACTGTAAAAGGGAGAAATCATAATGACTCTCTGCACGTCTCGATCGAGTGCAGGGGCACTACTATGGCCCATGTACTGGTGGATACCGAGTCCTCATTGAATGTTCTGCCAAAGAAAGTATTAGACAGTCTGGACTGTGAAGGTTTGATTCTAAAACCGAGTAACATTGTGGTAAGGGCTTTTGATGGGTCAATAAGGATGGTGCACGGGGAGGTGGACATCCCTGTTAAAGATGGCTCTCAGACTTATGCATCCACCTTTTATGTGATGGATATCAGACCATCATATTCTTGCTTGCTGGGTCGCCCTTGGATTCATAAGGCTGGGGTAGTGACTTCCACGCTCCATCAAATGCTGAAATACCGGGTGAAAGGAAAGATTGTCATGGTGCGAGGTGAAGAGGAGTATATGGTGACTCATCTCAACTCCTTCCGCTACATGGAGATTGACGGGGAATTCATCGAAACCCCTTGTCAGAACTTTAAAGAGGTCCCTCAGACTTTGGCGTCAACTGAAGTTGCTACCGAAAAACCTTTGATGAAGATGGCTTCCCTCAAGGATTCCAGGGCTGTAATTGAAGAAGGTGGGTGTACAAATTGGGGCCAGCTCCCTGATTTCACGCACAAAACTAACAAATTTGGTTTGGGCTTTACTACAGGGGCTCAAAGGGCTATTAGGGGCGCGCGGATTGGAAGACCTCCTCTGCACATCAGCAATCACGAAGTTAATGCAATTGAAGATGGTGAAGAAGATTCAGATATCGAAAACTGGATCTACCCAACAACCAATGGTGGATTGAACAACTGGATGGTGAAGGACTTCATACCTGTTTCTTTTATTCCACGGTAATTGACTCTTTGTTTTAAGATTTACAATAAACAGTTTGAAACTTTATGGCCCGATGCCTTGCCCGAGGCACCTTGGCTTTTCTTGTGAGGGCTTATTATTTGTCATTTCATATATCATTAATAAAACATTGGACGTTTCTTGCATTACAAACACCTGGATTCCTTCAAATATGTGGAGATGGATGGTGAGTTTATAGAGACTCCGTGCCAAGCCTTCGAAGTGGTTGCTCCTATGGTTTCCGCCACTAAAATCTCTTCTGATATTCCAAAAATTGTTGAAGTTGTGCCAAGAATGGTGTCGTTCAAAGATGCTCGCACTGCGGTTGAAGATAGAAGCAGTACAATTTGGGGATAACTCCCTGATATTCCATTCAAAGCAGACAAGTTTGGGTCGGGTTTCACTTCCAAAGCTCAAAGGGAGGTCATACGAGCTTGCGTAGGAAAACCACTTCTTCACATTGGTAATCATGGAGTGAATGTTATTGAAGACTTTGAGGATGACTGCAACTTTGACTAATGGATCTACCCGACTAACGGTGAAGGACTTGACAACTGGCATGCAAAGGATTTCATTCCCATCTCCTTCAATAAGGAGTAATTACTATTTACTATTTTGTCAATTCAATAACTTTTGTCTGTAATTCAATTCAAATAATGACTTTAAGCCATGTAACTTGCTCGGGGTACCATGGTCAATTTGTTAAGGGTTTGTTCATTTCCATATGCCATATGATCATTTAATGAAAAACATTGGACCTTTTGCATTCAAATTTTGGGCTTATTGTCTTTCTTTTCTTATTTGAATTTTCAAAATATCCATGTATCTTACATGCACACACACACACACTTGCAGATCCTCATCCACTCGGAATCTCATTGCCAACGACTCTGTTATTGCTAGTTATGACTTTAAACATCCAATCAACCAAGCCGAAGACGAAGGTGAAGAAGATTACGAGATACCTGGGGAATTATCCAGACTTCTGATGCAAGAGGAGAAGGCCATCCAACCTCATGAAGAGCCAGTTGAAGTGATCAACCTAGGTACTGAGGAAGACAAGAAAGAGGTCAAGATCGGAGCCAACTTGGAAGACGGTGTCAAAGGCAGATTGGTACAGGTGTTACACAACTACATTGAGGAGTTTGCTTGGTCATATGAAGATATGTCGGGGCTGGATACTGACATTGTGGTTCATCGTCTACCAACAAAGGAAGATTGTCCTCCAGATAAGCAAAAAGCGCATCGTATGCGGCCAGACATGTCTGAAAAGATAAAAGTTGAGGTAATGAAGCAATTCAATGCAGGTTTCCTAGTTGTGACATCGTATCCTCAATGGGTTACAAACATGGTCCCGGTACCAAAGAAATATGGGAAGGTTCGTATGTGTGTAGATTATAGAGATTTGAACAGGGAAGGCCCCAAAGATGATTTCCCGGTACCTCATATTGACGTCCTGGTCAACAACACAACTCAATATAATTTTTTCTCCTTCATGGATGGCTTCTCCGGTTATATCCAAATCAAAATAGATCCCGAGTACAAGGAGAAGACCACCTTTGTTACACAATGGGGCACCTTTTGTTACAAAGTCATGTCTTTCGGTTTGAAGAATGTTGGGGCAACCTATCAACGAGCTATGGTAGCCATATTCCATGACATGATCCATCATGAGATGGAAGTCTATGTTGATGATATGATTTCAAGGTTGCAAAATGAGGAAAAACACCTGGATCATTTACACAAGCTATTCGAAAGGTTGAAAAAGTACAAGCTAAGGCTGAATCCCAACAAATGCATCTTTGGGGTAAGGTCAGGAAAACTCCTAGGATTTGTCGTTAGTGGTAAAGGTATTAAGGTCGGCCCTGCAAAGGTCATAGTGTTGTACCCCAAAATTTTTCCTCTCAATTTTATCAAGATTTCCCCTCTCAAGGCTCCTTGAACTCCAGACAGGATTAGGGTTTTGCTCTGCTCAAGACATCTCCTTGCACTGTTGACCTAAATTAGGGTTTGAGTTTACATAAGGATTTTTGGACTTCTAATTCTTAAAGTTACTTTCATACTTCATGTTGGACCCATAAGTTTGTCCATACCAAGTTTCAACCCTTGAATCAAATTTTTGCCCAGTCAATTGGACAGTTGACCTAAAAATCAGCTGTATTGGGGAAAAAGTCAACTGTGGCCAATTTACAGTCAAACCTCATGATTTTTGACCCACATCAACTTTATGAACTCATATGAACCATTTGATTAAGTTTGGACCACAACTCTACAAGAAATTTGATCAGATCACCAAAAGGGAAAAATGGTCATTTTTAGGGTTTTGACTGCACAAGGGCAATGTCTGACTTTTGACCAAGCCAATGGCAAATTGAGCTCAAACATGGATTCAAGGACTCAATGGCATCATCTTGACCTATTCAAAAGGTTCAAAGAATCCCAAATGCATTGGATTGACAGATGAATTTTTTCAGTCAACTGATCAAATTTGTCTGTACACTGAAAAGTCAAACTTTGACTTTTTGGTCAAAATCAAGTGCCAAGGGTCATTTTTCATCAATATGTGTCAAAACGTGAAACTTTTTCATCAAGAAACCCAATTTTGCAAATTAGGGTTTAAAGTTGAAAATTTTCATAACTTAGAATTTTTCTAAGTTATGAAATTTTCTTAATTTTTCCTAACTTTGCCCAACATTTTCACCATGATGCAATTGGATTCAAACAAAACTTCCAACATGAAAGTTGTAGTTATCCACAAAGTTTACAACTTTGATTAACAAAGTTTTCCCAAAATAAGCTTGGATATCAAGTTATGATTTTTGGAACAAGGGTCCCTAAAACTTTTAACTTAGTGAAATTTTGCCCTAGTTTAGGCAGGATTTTGACCTATCTTCATGGCCATTTTTCACATAGTTCCACTTGGAATCTCAAATTGCATTTCAAAGATGGATTGTATATCATGTTGCAAGCTTTACAAAATGTCACAGAACTCTCCAAACTCATTTGTGGTTATGGAGAATCGAAGGCTTGAAGTTGGCAAAAACTCACTTTTCATCCATGGCATGTTCATGTTCATACAAGTTGCAAATTCAAATCAGCTTGCTTTGCACTAGATTACAGGCCTCTAAACCACTTCACAATCAATAATTAAATGCAAATCCATTGGTCTAAGACATTGTTTTGGTCATTAGAACATTACACACAAAATTAATCCTTAAGTAGAAAAAGGTACATTACCATTTTTGCCATAATCTTGCTTTATGTCAAACCACAATCTTTAAGCATTGGTCCAGATCTTAGGCAGCAAATCAAATCCAAAAATTAGAGGGGTCGAGAGCAGAGGGTGCAAGCATATAGATAGCCTGTAAAGGCCTGCTTCACATCACTTCACACACTTTACTTCATAACCAAGAAATTTGTCCAAAACACAAAAACTGGAGTCTCAGCAAAAACCAACTTGTGCAAGCTTTTGAAACATCTTCTCACATCCCCTTGAGCCAGAAACACGACCCTTTGAGCCCTCAAACATCCCATAGCTCAAAATCACCTTCCATTGGCAAAACAGGGCAGCATCTGCATCTTAACTTCCATAGCACAAATTGCTCGTGCGTTTTGCCCCAAACCTGTTCAAACACCTTCCATACAACTCATCCAAACTATCCCAAACCTTAAACACTAACTGTAACTCCATTTACAGTGTTTGACATTTTCAATTTCAGCTTGTGCAGGTTGAGTTCTATAGGTTTGCTCAAGCACATTCAAGGCAAGCTAGGCATTGGAGAAGGTCAAGGGAAGTTCAAGCAAGCTCCCAAACATCTCAGGCCTTGTTGAAAAGCTCCACATTTCCATACACGAAGTTAGCTGAAACAGGTTTTTATCAACTTCCTATCTCTCTATTTAGGAACATTTAGGCTTAGGTTTGTGAATAAGAAATGTAGTATTCATTGCCATGAAGTTGTACATATGCTCGGTTTTTATTTTTATTAAGCGTGCTAAGAGAATTTGGTCAATGAACATATTGAAAAAATTAGGTTAGGATTTGGCGCCAGAGAAATTATCTCTCGTCTTTGAGAGTTAGGACAAGTTTTTTATATGGTTGGATTCGTCTTGAAAAATGCTACAACTTTGATGTTATGTGTTTTTGCAATAGAGCTCGTATGCAGGATCTAGAATTTGTGTACAGGGCGCGCGCGAATTTCGAACAGAGGTTAAAGATGAAGCTGGTTGGGCTGAGCTTGGTCCTGACTCACTATTGGCACCCCCCTTTTGTTGAATGCACCCCCCTGGCCCAATTTCTTTATGCTTTATATTTTTGTATTTTATTTTTATTTCTGATTTTATTTTATTATTTCCAAATATAAAAAATACTCAAAAATGTTTTGATAAAATTTTCACATTTATTTTGTATTTTATTTTTATTTTTTCTAACATAAAATTAATTTAGTAGTTATATACTTTTATTTTATTTATTGAAAACTTAAAAATAATATATAAATCATATTTTTATCTTACCCTTTATTTTATTCACGCTAAAATATTGTACTAAATATATTTTTATTTTTTGTATATATTTTATTTTATTTTTGTACATGATTAATATAACTAATAAATGTATACATACTTTTATTTTATAGATACTTGAGAATAAAAATCTAAAAATACTATACTTTTATTTTTATTATTATTTATACTTAAAAATACTTTTTCTAAATATATTTTATTTTTTTGTATATACACCAATTTTATTTTATTGTATATAAATAATATAGTCAATATATTTATATTCTTAAAAATTAGGGTTTTACCCTTAATAAAAAAATAATAATAATCCTTTTTTATTATTCCTTTCTTTTTACATTAAATATTTTTACATACATAAACATAAACCTTTTTTGCATATTCATGTTATTTGGTATATTTATTTAATTTGTTTATTTAAATATTGTCTATTTATTATTTATGCATTTGATTCAATTTGGATGTAATAGTAAAACTAGGGTTTTAATTTCTTGTCAAATAATCCCCATTCAAAAATTGTATCTCCATCCTCATAATCATGTTGTAATAGAGGTAGATTTATTTTACGTATTTACGCTTTCAATTATGCCATGATTAGAGATTAGGGTTTCTATGCAAAAATCCAAAAATCAACAAGTAGCTTGACCTTATACAAAGACAAAAATACATGAAAATCAAGCACAATGCACACTTACACCCCTAGGGTTACATCCACTTGTTGCCTTAAAAATGAGCCATGTTTTGCATGTTGGGTACTTTGGCAAAACAAAAACGAAACAAAAGATCATAGTCCCTCGATGACGCTATCTTGGTTGCCTATACAAAAATGATCTAGTCCCTCAAAAAATTTCTAAAAATACTTAACACAATTGCTATCATGGTCTATAAGATGACCCGCTCCTGTCCCGTTTAACATCCTAATACAAGGTTGTTTACCAAATGCAATGGTAAAACAACATTGTCAAAAGGGTTAAAAATGTGTAGGAAAGATCTTTGAGTAAAATAGGGTAGATAACTCTTAGTTACTTGATCAAAACTTGAAAAAACATCCTTGCTATTTTCAAACACATCTCACAACACCATTTCAAAACCTTTCCCAAAAACAAACTTTCAAACTTTCAAAACATTGAAACATCTTTTTAAAAAGACAAAAACACCTTTGTATACATTCAAACAAGAATCATTACAAAGGTTGCCACAACGATGGCCTCTTTTCAAAACATCTTTCAAAACCACACACAAAGCAACATTTCAAACAATTGAAAAGCAAAAGCAAGTGATCTAAACAAGTAACTAAGAGCCCATGGATAACCATGGATGAAAAGGGTGCTTGCACCTTTCCTTTTCATAATATACTCCTCGAACCCAAGAAAACATCTCTAAGGTCTTTCCTGTGCTTTTTGACCTTTCCTTAGGATAAAATAAAAAGTCGGTGGCGACTCTTGCTAAACTGAAACATTTGCAAACACAAATGCAAAATTCCAAGTCAGCTCTCACACTGTATCACAGAACTGGCGACTCTGCTGGGGAATATTTTAAAAGTGGAGTAACCTTAGGGTTTAAAACACATTTATATGTTTACATTGTTTGACTTGTATGCTTTACTTTTTGGTTCCTTGTTTGGGTTTGTTTTAAATCCTACACCCGGATTTGGGGGCACCTTTTAGGTAAATAGCAATACGTTGTGGAAACTGTGCAGGGTATACCGACATGGTTGAAGCAATAGCTATATTAGTGCGACATATTTGTGGGTACCGGTAGCCTTTGAGTCAATCAAAGAGAATACGGGGCCGCTGAGTGATGTCATGAAGCACTAATGAACTCTTAGAACCTTACTTGACCATCTTGGCCTTTTTTAGGGGTAGTGAGATGATCGGCTTTGGTGCAGTCCGAAGTTGGTAGATACTCGATACTACACTCATTGAGGGTTGTTTTCTTGGAATATTTCGGTCGCCAGTTAAGTGGCTAAACTGAAACAATGAACACAGAAAATAATCCAATGATATTGAGCTCCTTAGAACCCGGTTACTATTTATAGGACAGGTTGAGCCAACTAACTTCAAGAGGGTACTTACCTATGAAACCCCCATGCAAGCCTGAAACTAGGATCTTGTGTGATTTGCTTGTACATATACTTGTGCATACATCATGAACATCATAAAGCATCATATGCATCCACTAACCATTTCAAGGGTTTGGATCTTCATCTTTGTTCTTGTTTTGTAGGTCATGGAGTCTCTTCGCAGGAAAACAATTCAAGTCAACCTTGTGAGAATCCCTCCTCAACTCAAGGAGCTTACTTCCAAGATTCCAGAGAATTATCTTTTCAGTGAAAGACATGGTAGACTTCTCAGCTTGGTCAACTCCAACATTGAAGAAGACATGGTGAAAGTTCTCTTCCAATTCTTTGACCCCCTACATCACTGTTTCACATTCCCTGATTACCAACTAGTACCTACTTTGGAGGAATTTTCTCAACTCCTGAGGATTCCTATTCTCCATCAACTACCCTACAATGGTACGGAAATAGAACCAAAGCCTGAAGATGTTGCTCAAGTCCTACACTTGCAACCATCTGATATCAAAGGTTATTTGGAAACCAGAAGTGGTGTCAAGGGTTTCTTGGCAAAGTTTCTGTTTGAGAAGGCACAAGACTGCTGGAATTCTCTAGATCTAGAAGCTTTTGAAGAAATTGTAGAACTCCTCGTCTATGGGTTGGTCTTGTTCCCAAACCCTGATCAGCTTATAGATGTAAATGTTGTCAGGATTTTCATATCTCGGAATCCTGTGCCTACATTGCTTGGGGACATCCTACACTCATTTCACACACGAACAATGAGGAAAAGAGGTGTTCTCATGTGTTGTACTCCTCTTCTAGCAAGGTGGTTTATTTCTCACCTTCCCCAGTCAGTTTTGAAGAATGAGCAGGGTTTAAGGTGGTCACAACGGTTGATGACCCTCACACATTCTGATGTTCATTGGTGTTCTCGGTCCAGAGAAAATGTCATCATCATTGATCTTTGTGGATAATTCCCTAATGTCACACTACTTGGCATTAGGGGAGGCATTACCTACAACCCCTGTTTAGCTCTGGGGCAATTTGGGTATGCCCGAAGGGATGGCCCTCATGACATGTTGATTCCAGACTTGGTTTTTGACTTCGACAACGATGCTTAAGGACTTCGACAAAGGTTTATTCGAGCTTGGAGGATGCCTAACAAAGTGGATAGTAAGACACTGGGACACAAGATTTCCATCCCCCTTGATCCTTATCTCAAGTGGGTATGAACCCGCGCCCAGAGTCTTATGATGCCTTACCCCCACATTTTGCCTATGATCAAAGAGCCTGTTATGGAAGGAGAGGTTCCATACACCCTTCTACATCCAGACATGCCAACATCATTGGAAGATTTGCAAAAGAGTTGGATACAGCTCAAGAAAGAACGGAATACTTTTGAAGCCAGCTTCTACGCCAGTGTGAAGAAGGTTTTGGAACTTACCCGTCAACTTCATGAAGAGCCGAATCTCAACACTTACATCGCACCAAAGAGGATGCGCAATGTCTTTTTACATTAAGAATTTTGTAATATTTTGCCCATGGGGCATTTATGTACTAACAATTTTCTTCTTATTAATATGACGTGCGTTCTTTTTGTCTGCAACAAATTTGAATTTCTGAATCCTTGAATGCATTACATGAATAACATATCATTCATCATATGCATAAACAGGTCTTCACACCAGGTTTCCTTATCTTTCTGCTGTTTATTTCATCAAGATGGATATAGAGCAGACGGTTAAAGATCTACAAGCATAGAATTTGCAATTCCAATGACTCCTCATGACTTTGGCAAAGGGTCAAGAGAACCTTAAAGCATTGTTAGAGAAAGAGAAGGAAACAGAAAAGAAGAAAAAGAAAAGAATTGGTGTGGCCACTATGGGAAGAAGATTTGAGCATCAGGCTAGGAGAGTTCTGGATTTCCCCTCGACGTCTGACGAAGGGGTTGGTAAAGGAAAAGGAGTTGCGGTACCTTCCGAGTCTGAAGCTGAAGAGGAAGAAGAGGAAGAGGATGAAGATTACTCCGAACAGCAGTATCCTCCGGCGGATGATAAGTATAAGAATCTTGAAGACCGGCTAGCAGCCATGGAGGTGCAAAGGGTACCTGGGCTAGATTTCGAAGAACTAGGGTTGGTTGCTGGGATTGTCATTCCTCCCAAGTTCAAAGTGCCTACATTCGCTAAATACGACGGTTTGTCATGTTCGAAGATGCATATGCGGTCCTACGTCAGAAAGATCCAACCTCACTCTTCTGATAAGGATCTGTGGGTCCACTTCTTTCAAAATAGTTTGTCGGGTACACAATTGGACTGGTTCTATCAACTTGAGAGATCTGATGTTCATAACTGGGAAGATTTAGCTGCTGATTTCTACCGACAATACGAATATAACGCAGATTTAGCGCCTACTCGTACTCAACTACAGAGTATGGGTATGGCCTCTAATGAGGGATTTAAGGAGTATGCCCAGAAGTGGCGGGATTTGGCTGGAAGGGTGCAGCCACCCTTGTCGGATAGAGAGCTGGTTGATATGTTTTTGGGGACCCTGTCGGGTCCATCCTTCAATCACTTGATCAGGAGCTCATCTGCAGGGTTCACCGAATTAATTTTGACCGGTGAAAGGGTCGAAGCTGGCATTAAGAGTGGTAAAATTCAGAAGTATGCCTCCACTTCCACTGCTATCAAGAAGACCTTCCCATCCAAAAAGGAAGTTTCTGTTGTTCACACCCAGAGAAATCAAGGGAGAATAGAGAGCCGACCAGCAGTGGGGGCTGTGATGATCCAGAACTCTTCAGCCGATCAACCCCGAAGCAGTCAACCCAGAGCTAACCAGCAAAGGGTAGAAAGGCCACAACGGTAATTCACCCGGATCAATATGACACCGGCTCAGGTCCTCCCTCATCTGTTAAAGTTAAACCTTACATGCTTGAAAGAGGCGCCAAAGAATCCAAATACCTCTTCTCTCTATTATCATTCAAATGCAAAATGTACATATCATTCGGACAGTGTGGGGCACGACACCAACAACTGTTGGGCCCTTAAAAACAAGATCCAAGATTTAATAGATGTCAAGGAGGTAGAGTTTGATGCCCCCGAAAAACCTAATGTGATATCCGCTCCTATGCCAAAACATGGTCATAATGTTCATGCTATTGTGGAAGATCTTCATGTTACTACTGTTGATGACTTAATGACTCTGTTGCCAATGATCAAGATGAATTTGTTGAAAGCCGGGATTTTCCTTGGCTGTGAAAAAGATTGTTACTTTTGTTCAACCTTGCAATCTGACTGTCCGCTGTTGAAATCAGGCATTCAACGCTTGATGGATACTCAAGAGATCCTCTTTCAGAAAACTCCTTTTGCTGCTATTATTCCTGTTACCCCAATCAATGATGTTGCTGTAATCACCATTTCCGACAATCTTTCCAAGACATGCAAAAGGCCTGTTAAGATTACACCCGATCCAAAGTTTATACCGCTGAAGATTACCATGCCAGGGCATATCCCATATAAGTCCAACAAGACGATATCGTGGAATTATGGAGGAGAGATCTTCTATCACGGTGTGAAACAGATCGAATCAGTTGAAGAAAATTCCGATGAAGAGACTCCTGATGTGGGTAATATTGCAGGGACAAGTAAGATAACTCGTAGCGGAAGAATCTTCTCTCCGGAGATTTCTCCTCCATGGGCAGTCTTAGGACCCTCAAGTGCTCATGTGCCTGCCAAGATACCTGTGCAAAGTCCAGTGATTGAAGAAATTGTTACTCCCGAAGTTATACCCTCTGCTGTTACTGCTGATAAAGGTAAGGGGATCCAAAAAGCGCCCATCAGGACGAGGGCTCAGACTTTGGTTATCCCCGAGACCCCCCAAAAGGAGATGGAGGAGATTTTAAAGATAATTAAGAAGAGCGACTATGATGTCGTACAGCAGCTGGGGCAAACCCCTTCAAAAATCTCTATGTTGGCTCTATTGCTCTGCTGCGAGGCTCATGCCAAAGCCTTGATCAAATTTCTGAAGACGGCACACGTGCCTCAAGAAACTTTTGCAGATCAGTTTCAAGAGTGCGTGGCTAGCCTTACAGCCGACAATGGTCTTGGCTGATCTGACGTCTAAGGGAAGAAAGCATAATGATACGCTGCATGTCTCAGTAGAGTGTAGAGGAACTACACTCGCTCATGTTCTGGTTGATACCGGCTCATCTCTAAATGTTCTACCAAAGAAAGCATTGGACAGATTGGACTGTGAAGCTTTGACCCTAAAGCCCAGTAATATCATTGTTAGAGCCTTCGACGGTTCTAAGCGGGTGGTTCACGGAGAAGTGGACATCCCAATTAAGGTGGGAACGGAAATTTTCAACTCTACTTTTTATGTGATGGATATCCGTCCTTCATATTCATGTTTGTTGGGAAGGCCATGGATCCACAATGCTGGGGCAGTCACTTCTTCTCTACACCAGATGCTCAAATACCCAGTCCAGGGTAAGATCATAACAGTTCATGGTGAGGAGGAGTATATGATAAGCCACCTTAACTCCTTCCGCTACGTGGAGTTAGATGGTGAATTCATAGAAACACCTTACCAACACTTTGAAGAGGTTTCTCCTGAAGTTGCGGTAGCCAAGACAATGACTGATGTCCCCATCATTACCAAGCCTGTGTCCCGGATGTCATTCCTTAAAGATGCGGAGGCTATGATCAAGGAAGGAGGAAGTACAGTATGGGGTCAACTTCCAGATTTTCCTTACAAGACAGATAAGTACGAATTGGGTTTCACTGCTGCTAGCCAGAAAGCTGTGCTTCGCTCCCGGGCTGGAGGACCACCGTTGAAAATCACTCATCATGGAGTTTATGCTTTAGAAGATGATGAAGACAAAAGAAATTTTGAAGACTGGATCTTTCCAACCATTGAAGGAAGACTGAACAACTGGGAGGCGAAAGACTTTGTTCCCATTACTTTCATCAATCAGTAATTTATCTTTTGAACATTTCCTATTTGGTCTATAATAACTTTTAAACAATTCGTACACTTTTTGCCTTATGCCTTACCCGGGGCATATAGGTCCATTTGTAAGGGTTTTGATTCTTCATTTTCATATGCCATCTTTAATGAATCATGGATGTTTTCATCTATAAACTTTTGTGTTCATTTTCTTTCTTTTTTACATTTCATTTTGTTTAAAGGTGGCTATCCCTTACACACACCCGCACTCACAAAATGCAGGTACCCATCCACTCCAGATTCCATGGGTAATAATTCTGCTATGGCCTTCAATGACTCTGAAGATCTGGTCAATCATGCCGAGTACGAAGGTGATGAAGACTGTGAAGTGCCTGGACAGTTGGCTAGACTTTTGCAACAAGAAGAAAAGGTTATTCTTCCCCATGAGGAGTTGTTAGAGACTATCAATTTGGGAACAGAGGAAGACAGAAAAGAGGTTAAAGTGGGTGCCAACCTGGGGCCAAGTGTCAAAGAGCGCTTAGTTCAGCTGTTGAATGAATATGTTGAGATCTTCTCCTGGTCCTATGAAGACATGTCGGGACTAGATACAGATATTGTGGTTCACCGTCTCCCTACAAGAGAAGACTGTCCACCAATCAAACAGAAAGTCCTCCGAATGAGGCTCGATATGTCTGAAAAGATCAAAGCTGAAGTGATGAAGTAGTTCAATGCGGGCTTCTGTGTTGTTACTTCTTATCCACAATGAGTTGCTAACATTGTGCCCATGCCTAAGAAGGACGGCAAGGTCAGAATGTGCGTGGATTACATAGATTTAAACAGGGCTAGCCCTAAAGATTATTTTCCACTACCACACATTGACATCTTGGTCAACAAAACAGCTCAACACAAGGTATTCACTTTCATGGATGGATTTTCAGGGTACAACCAGATCAAAATGGCCCCCGAAGACATGGAGAAGACTACTTTTGTTACGCAGTGGGGTACCTTCTGCTATAAAGTGATGCCATTTGGATTGAAGAATTTCGGGGCAACCTATCAGCGAGCCATGGTAGCTTTGTTTCATGACATGATACATCATGAGATCGAAGTCTACGTAGACGACATGATAGCCCGTTCACAAACAGAAGAAGAACACCTCGACCATCTGCAAAAGCTGTTTGTCAAGTTAAAAGAATACAAGCTCAGACTAAACCCTAGCAAGTGCACTTTCGGAGTCAGGTCCGGTAAACTTTTGGGATTCATCGTCAGTAACAAAGGCATCGAGGTTGATCCTGCTAAAGTCAAAGCTATACAAGTAATGCCTGCCCCTTGTACTGAAAAGGAGGTCAGAGGTTTCTTGGGACGCCTAAACTACATCGCAAGGTTCATCTCTCACCTAACATCTACCTGTGAACCAATCTTCAAACTATTGAAGAAAGATCAGGTGGTTGAATGGAATGATGACTGTCAAGCTGCTTTCGATAAGATCAAGGAGTATTTGCTGGAACCTCCTATCCTGATGCCACCCGTCAAAGGAAGACCTTTAATCATGTATCTGACTGTCCTGGAGAATTCAATGGGGTGCGTGTTGGGCCAACATGACGAGTATGGCCGAAAAGAGCATGCCATTTATTACCTTAGCAAAAAGTTTACCGACTGTGAGACTCGCTACTCACTGCTCAAGAAAACTTGTTGCGCTTTGGTATGGGCTGCTCGCCGGCTAAGGCAGTATATGTTGACCCATACCACTCTATTGATTTCTAAAATGAATCTGATCAAGTACATCTTCGAGAAGCCTGCTTTATCCGGAAGAATCGCTAGATGGAAGATGATCTTGACTGAGTATGATATCCAATACACAACCCAAAAAGCTATAAAGGGGAGTGTACTAGCTGACCATCTAGCTCATCAAGCCGTCGAAGATTACCAATCTATGAGGTTCGACTTCCCTGATGAGGATATCATGACATTGGACAACATTAAAGGTAAAGAGCCATATGACGGACCTGAACAAGGATCCCGATGGACCCTGTACTTTGATTGTGCTTCAAATGCACTTGGCAACGGTATCGGCGCGGTGCTTATCTCTCCAGAAGGTTGCCATACACCTTTCACTGCTAGACTCTACTTCAGCTGCACCAACAACGTGGCCGAGTATGAAGCTTGTATCTTTGGTCTCAAGGCTGCTATTGACTTGGGAATCAAATCTTTGGTTGTATTTGGGGACTCAGATTTGGTTATCAGTCAAATCAAAGGAGAGTGGGATACTAAGCATTCTAATCTCATCCCATACAAATAACATGTCCTGACATTGTTACCACACTTCGAGCAGATTACCTTCGAGCACTTCCCGCGAGAAGAGAATCAGCTAGCAGATGCGCTAGCTACAATGTCATCCATGTTTAAACTTAATTGGGATAATGAGGCACCTCAAATCACCATTGAACGAATGGATGAACCTGCTCATTGGCATGAGATTAATACCGAAGAAGTGGTGGACTGACCTTGGTTTCATGACGTCAAAAGGTATCTCGAAGCACAAGAATACCCTGAAGGAGCTTCAGTCAATGACAAAAAGTTCTTAAAGAGGTTTGCGGCCAAGTTCTTTCTGAGTAATGGTATCCTATACAAGTACAATCTTGATTGTGTCCTACTCTGTTGCGTAGACAAGATTGAAGCTGAGCAGATCATGGCTGAACTACATAATGGCACCTTTGGCACCCACTCGAGCGGCCATACGATGGCTAAGAAGATTCTACGGGAAAGCTACTACTGGTCTACCATGGAAGCTGATTGTCATCAACATTCTCGTACTTGTCACAAATGCCAAATCTATGCTGACAAGGTACATATTACCCTAGTTCCTCTCAATGTCTTAACAACTCCTTGGCCATTCGCGATGTGGGGAATCGACATGATTGGAGAGATCAAGCCTACGGCATCCAATGGACATCGTTTCATCCTGGTGGCCATTGATTACTTTACCAAGTGGGTTGAAGCAGTATCTTTCGCCTCCGTTACAAAGAATGTGGTTGCCCGCTTCATCCAGCAGAACCTCATATGCCGGTATGGTATCCCCGACAGGATTATTACACACAACGGTACGAATTTGAACAATACTATGATCACCGCTTTGTGTGAGAAGTTCAAGATTCAACATCACAATTCATCTCCCTATCAGCCTAAGATGAACGGTGTTGTCGAAGCTACGAACAAAAATATCAAGAAGATCATTCAAAAGATGACAGTCACCTACAAGGACTGGCATGAGATGTTACCGTTTGCTCTACACGGGGTACCGTACCACAGCACGCACTTCAACTGGGGCAACACCCTTTTCTTTGGTATATGGCATGGAAGCTGTTTTACCTATGGAAGTTCAGATCCCTTCCTTGAGGATCATGAAGGATGCCGGTTTAACTGAAGATGATTGGATTCAGACCCGGCTGGATCAACTTAACTTGATTGACGAAAAACGACTCACGGTTGTTTGTCATGGTCAGGCGTATCAAAAGCGTATGATCAAGGCCTTCAACAAGAAAGTCAAAAGACAAGTATATCAAGTCGGGGACCTTGTAATCAAGCAAATCATCTTACCGCAAAGTGATCCCATGGGCAAATGGATTCCTACTTACGAAGAACCATTTGTGATCAAGAACATCTTTTCTGGTGGGGCAATGATTCTGACCACCATGGACAGCGATGACCTGCCGCACCCTGCGAACGCAGACATAGTCAAAAGATACTACACATAAACGGCCCGATAAGTTGAAAACCTGAAAGGGCGACTTGGGAATAAATGGGCATCCCGGTGAATCGAAAACCCGAAAGGGAGATTCAGGCAAAAATTAGGGATAAATAAAAAATATGTACACCCGGCAAGTTGAAAACCCGAAAGGGCGACTTGGGCAAAAAAGGGTTTCCCGGTGGATCGAAAACCCGAAAGGGCGATCCAGGCAAAAATTAGGGAATTAAAGCGTATGACTATGTCTCGTCGGATCACTTTAAGGACAATCTCTTCACAGACAAGCTCCGAGCTTCTGATCAATCCAATCATCTGCGGGCGAGGCAATGAATGGACAAGATACTCAGAGTTGTGAAGGCTATAGTAGAATGGGAACCCCATGGAATTGTTACACATAGCCATCTTTCTTTGTATAATTTTTCTCATTTTTATGACAACATTCTCTTACTAGGATGTTTGTCTCCTTTGTACGAAATACTTACAAAGTTAATACAAAGATACTTCAAAGTGCAGAAATTTGCTTGCTTTTTCTTTCTTTTTACACTTATGTTTTATTTGAAAACGTCCAATGATTTATTAAATGAGCATATGCATTTGAATATAATCACTGCTTACAAATAAAAGGAAATGAGAAGGGATAATTACTGATAGGTTGAAAGTATAGGAAGACGTCTTTAGGCTATTCCAGAAAAATCCCCTGCAGTATGTCATTCAGATCCTCGACAGAGCTAAAACCGTGAAATACATACCCCCAGCAGAGTTAAAAACATATCGCCATCAGAACTAAGTTTCCAAACTCCCAATCCCCAGCGGAGCCAGAAAACTTTAAACTACAAACCCTCAGCGAAGATAAAACTTTCTTCCCCAACAGAGTCCAAAATTCCAAATCTTAAACCCGAAGGAACACCATCCAATTCCCTCTATAAATCCCCAGTAGATTGGCATACAACCCAAGCTCTTGAGAATTCTTCGACGGAATAAACGTTCTCCCCACAGAGTTATTTCCCAACAGAACGAAGATTCTTGTTCTCATTTCTCCAGTTGAAGCCTCCCAAGTTTTAATTCCCCAGTAGAGATCGTCAAAGTTTTCCTTATTCCCCAGGAAAGTCATGAAAGATTCTCATTTCCCCGCAGAGGTTGTCAAAGATCTTGTTAATCCCCACAAGTCACCAAGGATTTTCAATCACCAGCAGTAGTCCAAAGGGTTGCTCAGTCTCAGCAAATCAAAGGTTTTGAATCTCCAGCAGCAGTCAAGGGTTTATTTTCCCCGCCAGCAGTCAAAGATTTCATTATTTCCAGCTATCAAGGATTTATTTTCCTCAGCAAGACGGCTACTCAGCTTACATGCACATCCATTACATTCATATATCATAAACATTGATAAAAACACATTTTATTGCATCATACATATCATGAAACATAACTTTGTGTGTTTTAGCTAACATTTTACCTTTTTTAGGATAAGATTAAAATCTATCTTTAACAAATATTCAAAATCTCAAATACAGTATGGATACACCCCAAACACGGAGGTCATTTTATTACTCATTCAGAATTTCAAGTCAAGATACAGTCCAGATACACTCCAGACACGGATGCCATTATGTCACTCATTCAGACTTCAGCAATCAGATACAGACTAGATACGCTCCAAACACGGAAGCCATTCTATTTCTCATTCATATTCAACTATCAATTTCAAGGTTCAGATACACTCCAAGACATGGAAGTCATTATGTTGCCTTTTCAGATCCCAGTTACAGTACGGATACACTCTAGACACGGAAGTCATTCTGCTACTCATACAGATCTCAACCTCAGATATAGTCCATATACGCTCCAGACATGGTTGCCATTCTGTCACTTATTCAAACCAATTCCCCAGCCCAGAGATACTATAGACATTGATGTCTTTCTGTTGCTTATTCAGATTTCAGGTTTCGGATATAATACAGATACACTCCGGACGCGGAATTCATTCTGATATTCATTCAAGAATCAAGTACAGTTACAGCTTGGATACGCTCCAGACATGGACGCCATTCCTTTGCTCATACGAATCCAATCTCCAGATACAACTCAGATACATTCCAGACACAGATACCATTCTGACATTCATTCTCCTGATTTTCAACAAACAAATCTTTGATGGCATCTTTAAGCCCATCTCCAGCAAGAGGCTACCATCTCCAAGTGGAATCTTTAAGCCCATTCCCTCAGCTATATTCTGACGAGTGCAAATTTACGGGTACTATAGTGTCCAATCATCTTTTACCTTCGAGTCACGAAAGGCAAGCTCGCCAAGCTAACTCTTCAGGTTCAAGAAGATTGAACAGGGGAAGCTACCCCAAAATTTTCCCTCTCAATTTTATCAAGATTTCCCCTCTCAAGGCTCCTTGAACTCCAGACAGGATTAGGGTTTTGCTCTGCTTAAGACATCTCCTTGCACTATTGACCTAAATTAGGGTTTGAGTTTACATAAGGATTTTTGGACTTCTAATGCTTAAAATTACTTTCATACTTCATGTTGGACCCATAAGTTTGTCCATACCAAGTTTCAAGCCTTGAATCAAATTTTTGCCCAATCAATTGGACATTTGACCTAGAAATTAGTTGTATTGGGGAAAAAGTCAATTGTGGCCAATTTACAGTCAAACCTCATGATTTTTAACCCATGTCAACCTTATGAACTCATATGAACCATTTGATTAAGTTTGGACCACAACTCCACAAGAAATTTGATCAGATCACCAAAAGGGCAAAATGGTCATTTTTAGGGTTTTGACTGCACAAGGGCAATGTCTGACTTTTGACCAAACCAATGGCAAATTGAACTCAGACATGGATTCAAGGACTCAATGGCATCATCTTGACCTATTCAAAAGGTTCAAAGAATCCCAAATGCATTGGATTGACAGATAAATTTTTTCAGTCAACTGATCAAATTTGACTATACACTAAAAAGTCAAATTTTGACTTTTTGGTCAAAATCAAGTGCCAAGGGTCATTTTTCATCAAGATGTGTCAAAACATGAAACTTGTTCATCAAGAAACCCAATTTTGCAAATTAGGGTTTAAAGTTGAAAATTTTCATAACTTAGAATTTTTCTAAGTTATGAAATTTTCTTAATTTTTCCTAACTTTGCCCAACATTTTCACCATGATGCAATTGGATTCAAACAAAACTTCCAACATGAAAGTTGTAGTCCTCCACAAATTCTACAACTTTTATTCACAAAGTTTTCCAAAAAGAAGCTTGGATATCGAGTTATGATTTTTGGAACAAGGGTCCCTAAAACTTTTAACTTAGTGAAATTTTGCCCTAATTTAGGCAGGATTTTGACCTATCTTCATGGCCATTTTTCACATAGTTCCACTTGGAATCTCAAATTTCATTTCAAATATGGATTGTATATCATTT
Organism: Vicia faba; assembly: GCA_948472305.1. Taxonomy (NCBI): domain Eukaryota; kingdom Viridiplantae; phylum Streptophyta; class Magnoliopsida; order Fabales; family Fabaceae; genus Vicia; species Vicia faba. The sequence goes on along the minus strand of OX451738.1, from coordinate 116,599,351 downwards.
TGCAAGCTTTCCAAAATGTCCAAGAACTCTCGAAACTCATTTGTGGTTAGGGAGAATCGAAGGCTTGAAGTTGGTAAAAACTCACTTTTCATCCATGGCATGTTCATGTTCATACAAGTTGCAAATTCAAATCAGCTTGCTTTGCACTAGATTACATGCCTCTAAACCACTTCACACTCAATAATTAAATGCAAATCCATTGGTCTAATACATTATTTTGGTCATTAGAACATTGCACACAAAATTAATCCTTAAGTAGAAAATGGTACATTACCATGTTTGCCATAATCTTGCTTTATGTCAAACCACAATCTTTGAGCATTGGTCCAGATCTTAGGCAGCAAATCAAATCCATAAATTAGAGGGGCCAAGACCAGAGGGTGCAAGCATATAGATAGCCTGTACAAGCCTGCTTCACATCACTTCACACACTTTGCTTCATAACCAAGAAATTTGTCCAAAACACAAAAACTGGAGTCTCGGCAAAAACCAACTTGTGCAAGCTTTCGGAACATCTTCTCACATCCCCTTGAGCCAGAAACACGACCCTTTGAGCCCTCAAACATCCCATAGCTCAAAATCACCCTCCATTGGCAAAACAGGGTAGCATCTGCATCTTGACTTCCATAGCACAACTTGCTCGTGCGTTTTGCCCCAAACCTGTTCAAACACCTTCCACACAACTCATCCAAACTATCCCAAACCTTAAACACTAACTGTAACTCCATTTACAGGGTTTTCCATTTTCAATTTCAGCTTGTACAGGTTGAGTTCTGTAGGTTTGCTGAAGCACTTTCAAGGCAAGCTAGGCATTAGAGAAGGTCAAGGGAAGTTCAAGCAAGCTCCCAAACATCTCAGGCCTTGTTGAAAAGCTCCACATTGCCATACACGAAGTCAACTGAAACAGGTTTTTATCAACTCCCTATCTCTCTATTTAGGAACATTTAGGCTTAGGTTTGTGAATAAGAAATGTAGTATTCATTGCCATGAAGCTCTACATATGCTCAGTTTTCATTTTTATTAAGCGTGCTAAGAGAATTTGGTCCATGAACATATTGAAAAAAATTAGGTTAGGATTTGGAGCCAGAGAAATTCTCTCTGGTCTTTGAGAGTTAGGACAAGTTTTTTATATGGTTGGATTCGTCTTGAAAAATGCTACAACTTTGATGTTATGTGTTTTTGCAATAGAGCTCGTATGCAGGATCTAGCATTTGTGTACAAGGCGCGCGCGAATTTTGAACAGAGGTTGAAGATGAAGTTGGTTGGGCTGGGCTTGGTCCTGGCTCACTATTGGCACCCCCCTTTTGCTGAATACACCCCCTGGCCCAATTTGTTTATGTTTTATATTTTTGTATTTTATTTTTATTTCTGATTTTATTTTATTATTTCCAATTATAAAAAATACTCAAAAATAGTTTTATAAATTTTTCACTTTTATTTTGTTTTTTATTTTTATTTTTTCTAACATAAAATTAATTTAGTACTTATATACTTTTATTTTATTTATTGAAAACTTAAAAATAATATATAAATCATATTTTTATCTCACCCTTTATTTTATTCACGCTAAAATATTGTACTAAATATGTAAGTGTTTGGTTGTTGGCATGTTTTTTGGTAAAACCAGTTGTGTGAATGTCATGACTGATGTCATAACATTCTGGGATACAAGGTACATTCTACAGAAAAGAATGTCATACAGGAGCTTCTCAATATGAGTGTTTAGCTGATCATTATGCAATGATCATATTTATTGCATTTTACCAAAATCAGTAAACAAGATTCTTGTTGTCATAACCAATGTTAAGACATCATGTACTGAACTAACATTTGTGCAGATTTGTTATTTCTGAGAATTTTTAGGAATCTGGTTTATTCAGTCCAGATCAGATTCTCACGTGGACTTAGGTTAACTTTGCTTAACCCTAATCTGGTTGTTAAAGTCCTATGACCAAGTCTTGAGGTTAACCCTAATTAACCCTAGCTATTTTCGTGGAAGCCCTAACAGAAGAATAGCTGGCTATATATTCCTCATGAAGATTGTTGGTGAAAGATACTTTTTGACAGAAGATCAATAAGGGATTGTATAGTTGTAACTACTATAATCCAAGCAATTATCATTGTGATAAGTGACTTGGAGTAGGATTTGATTGTAAGGGTTGTGTATCACTCAAAGCTTTGAAGCACGAGTGTTTGTGTCACTTGATTAAAGCTTTGAAGCAAAGTCAAGTTAGGGTTGTGTATCACTCAAAGCTTTGAAGCACGAGTGTTTGTGTTACTTGATTAAAAGCTGTGAAGCAAAATCAAGTGTATGTACTGAAGAGTGTTTTCATAATTTCATTAGTCAATTGTTTAGTATCACTGCTGTGATTGAGGGGGAGTGAGTAGGAACTCAGGTTTAAGTTGAACATAGATTGAAGTTGCATTGGGTAGGTCTTAAGTGAAGGAGATAAACTGGTTGGTTTATTCCTGAATTAATATCTCTTATAGTGAATTTCCTCCTTGGCTTGGTATCCCCCAGAGTAGGTGTTGTTACACACTGAACTGGGTAAACAATTGACTATGTTCTTTACTGCTTTTAGATTTATTGTCTTGAAGAGTGTCAGATACGGTGTCATAACATTCACTGTGACATTAAGTATCTACTGCCAGAATTTCAATTGGCATTAGAGCAGGCACCCTGCCTGTCTTACTGGGTGAGATCTAGGGATATTATTTTCTGGCGCTATGGACAAAGAAGGAGGATTTGGAAACAGACCACCCATTCTGGATGGATCAAATTATGACTACTGGAAACCTCGTATGATTTCCTTCTTAAAATCACTGGACAAAAAGGCTTGGAGAGCTGCTGACAAAGGATGGAACCATCCCACCATAATTGGGAAAGATGGGACGACCAGTCTGAAACCTGAGGAAGAATGGAGCAAAGAAGAAGATGAATTAGCCATGGGTAACTCCAAAGCATTAAATGCCTTGTTCAATGGAATTGATAGAAACATATTCAGACTAGTACATCAATGTGAACTGGCCAAGGAGGTTTGGGACACTCTCAAAACTACCCATGAGGGCACATCCAAAGTAAAAATGTCAAGGCTTCAAATGCTGACTACCAAATTTGAGAACCTAAGGATGATGTAAGATGAGACCATTCATGAGTTTCACATGAACATCTTGGAAATTGCCAACACCTCAGGAGCATTGGGAGAAAAGATGTCAGAAGAAAAGCTGGTGAGAAAGATTCTCAGATCCTTGCCTAAAAGATTTTCAATGAAGGTGACTGCTATAGAGGAAGCTCAGGATATCTGCAACTTGAAGGTGGATGAACTCATTGGGTCACTTCAGACCTTTGAGATGGGGATCAGTGACAATGTCGACAAGAAAAACAAGAGCATAGCACTTGTATCTAATACTGAAGATGAAAACAAATAGGATGAAGAAGAAAATATTTCAGAAGCTATAGCCATGCTTGGAAGACATTTCAACAAACTCATCAAGAGAATGGACCCAAAGTCAAGGTCAAATGTTAAGAACATTCCTTCTGACATTAACAGATCCTATGACTCCAGCAGAAGACCAAAGTCTGAAGAGAAGGGAAATCAAAGCAAAGGAATTCAATGCCATGGATGTGAAGGATATGGGCACATTCGAGCTGAATGTCCTACCTTTCTTAAGAAACAAAAGAAAGGAATGTCTATTACTTGGTCTGACTGTGACTCAGAAAGTAATTCTGAAGAAGAATCTGCCAAACTAGTTATTGCGCTAACTAGTATTTGTAACTCTGATAGTGACTCTAGTGATGAGGAAGTGACATTTGAAGAACTGGTTGACTCCTACAAGAAGTTATGTATCAGAAGTGCTGAAGTTTGTCAGCAAAATGAGAGACAAACAAAACTCATAGTAAAGTTGGAGGCTCAGAAGAAGGCAGGCATTGATACTATAAGTCATCTAGAAGGGGAAGTTCAAATGCTAAACTCAAAACTTGACCAGATGACCAAATCTGTCAAGATGCTGACAAATGGAACTGACAAATTAGAAGAAATCCTTCAGGTTGGACAAAATGTGGGAAACAAGTCTGGTCTAGGATTTGTGGCAGCAAAGAAATCCATTGTAGACAAGAAGAAGATCAGGCCTGATAAATAAATATCAAAGCAGATGTCACAACATAGCACTCAACATCGAGAACAGAGAAATATGAATAAAAAGTATCAAAGATGGAGATGTCATCATTGTGGGAGGTTTGGTCACATAAAGCCATTCTTCTTCAGATTATATGGATATCCTAATCAGACCCCAGTTGTCAAACCTAAGTCTAACAAGGCACCATATACTCAACAGTGGAAGAAAAAGGCTACTGCCCTGATAGCTCACACCTCCCTTAGAGTCTCTGCAAAGGAAGACTGGTACTTTGACAGTGGATGCTCTAAACACATGACTGGAATCAAGAATCTTCTCAATAATGTTAAACCTCACACCACTAGTTATGTGACTTTTGGAGATGGTGCTAGAGGAGAAATCAAAGGAGTTGGAAACATGGACTGCCCTGGAGTTCCAAACCTAAATGAAGTATTGCTGGTAAAAGGCTTGACTGCTAATCTCATAAGTATCAGTCAATTATGTGATCTAGGATTCAAGGTCAACTTCACCAAGTCTGAATGTCTTGTAACTAATGAGAAACAAGAAGTTGTAATGAGAGGAGTCAGGTCTAAAGACAACTGCTACTTATGGGAGTCTGAGAACACTAATTATTCTTTTGTGTGCTCTATTTCCAAAGAAGAAAAAGAAGTGAAACTGTGGCACCAAAAACTTGGTCATTTACATCTAAGAGGAATGAAAAGGATTATATCCATGGAAGCAGTCAGAGGGATTCCAAGGCTGCAAATTGATGAAGGGAGAGTCTGTGGTGAATGTCAGGTTGGAAAGCAGACTAGAATGTCACATCCAAAGTCAAGACATCTGACCACCTCTAAGGTGTTAGAACTTCTACATATGGATCTGATGGGACCAATGCAGGTAGAAAGTCTTGGTGGAAAAAGATATGCCTATGTTGTTGTGGATGATTTTTCCAGATTCACCTGGATTAACTTCATTAGAGAAAAGTCTGATGTATTTGAAGTATTTAAGGAACTGTGCAAAAGAATTCAAAGAGAAAAAGAAGGATGCATTGTCAGAATCAGAAGTGATCATGGCAAGGAATTTGAAAACAGTAAGTTTGATGAGTTCTTCTCCTCAGAAGGAATTAATCATGAATTCTCTTCACCCATAACTCCTCAACAAAATGGAGTTGTGGAAAGGAAAAACAGGACTATACAGGAATCTGCCAGAGCAATGATACATGCCAAAAGACTTCCTATTCATTTTTGGGCTGAAGCTATAAATACATCTTGTCATGTCCATAACAGGGTCACCTTGAGAAAGGGAACATCATCCACCATTTATGAACTTTGGAAAGGAAGAAATCCTACAGTGAAGTACTTCCATGTATTTGGAAGCAAATGCTATATTCTGTCAGATCGTGAACAAAGGAGAAAGATGGACCCTAAAAGTGATGAAGGAATATTCTTAGGATACTCTACCAACAGCAGAGCTTATAGGGTATTCAATTCCAGGACCAAAGTTATGATGGAATCTATAAATGTCATAGTTGATGATTACCATGAGGAAACAAATGTCCCATATGATGTTGAGATATTCTTTGAGACATCAACTCAAAAGGATGATATTCCTAAAACTACTTCATCAAAATCTGAATCAAAGGAAGCTAACAAAGACCCTTCCATCATAATTCAGAAAGATCATCCTAAGGAACTCATCATAGGAGATCCTAACAGTGGAATCATTACAAGATCTAGAGAAATCATCTCAAACTCTTGCTTTGTATCTAAGATTGAACCAAGAAATGTTAAGGAGGCCTTAACTGATGAATACTGGATTGGAGCAATGCAAGATGAATTGAACCAATTCAAGCAACATGAAGTATGGGAGTTAGTTCCTAGACCAGGAGGAACAAACATCATTGGCACAAAATGGATCTACAAGAACAAATCAGATGTTGAAGGAGTTGTCACCAGGAATAAGGCAAGACTTGTTGCTCAAGGATACACTCAAGTTGAAGGGGTTGATTTTGATGAGACTTTTGCTCCCGTAGCCAGACTGGAATCAATCAGACTCCTATTGGGAATTGCTTGTCTCCTTAAGTTCAAGTTATTTCAGATGGATGTAAAGAGTACCTTCCTAAATGGGTACTTAAATGAGGAAGTTTATGTGGAACAGTCTAAAGGATTTGTGGATCCAAACTGCCCTGATCATGTCTACAAATTGAGGAAAGCTTTGTATGGCCTGAAACAAGCTCCTAGAGCATGGTATGACAGGTTGACAAAATTCCTCTCTGACAAAGGATACAGGAAAGGAGGCTTGGATAAAACTCTTTTTGTCAAAAATGAAGGAGGAAAGATAATGGTAGCTCAAATCTATGTTGATGACATAGTGTTTGGGGGAATGTCAGATAAAATGGTTAAACATTTTGCTGACCAGATGCAAGCTGAATTTGAAATGAGCCTCATGGGAGAATTGACCTACTTTCTTGGACTGCAAGTCACACAGATGGAAGACTCAATTTTTTTGTCTCAAAGCAAGTATGCAAAGAACATTGTCAAGAAGTTTGGGATGGAGAATGCTAGTCACAAAAGGATTCCTGCACCTACTCACTTAAAGTTGTCCAAAGATTCAAGTGGGGTTAAGGTGGACCAAAGCTTGTACAGAAGCATGATAGGAAGTCTGCTATACTTAATAACCAGCAAACCTGACATTGCTTTTGCAGTTGGAGTATGTGCAAGATACCAGGCTGAACCCAAAGTAAGTCATATCAACCAAGTGAAGAGAATTTTGAAGTATGTGAGTGGAACCTACAACTATGGCTTGATGTACTCTCATAGATGTGAACCAACTCTGACTGGTTATTGTGATGCTGATTGGGCTGGAAGTGCTGATGATAGAAAGAGCGCCTCTGGAGGATGTTTCTTCTTAGGAAATAATCGTGTCTCCTGGTTCAGCAAGAAACAGAATTGTGTGTCTCTATCTACTGCTGAAGCTGAATACATAGCAGCTGGTAGTAGCTGTTCTCAAATGATCTGGATGAAACAGATGCTTACTGAGTATAATGTCACACAAGATGTTATGACATTGTACTGTGACAATCTGAGTACTATAAACATTTCCAAGAATCCTATTCAGCATAGCAGGACCAAGCATATTGACATTAGACATCAGTTCATCAGAGATTTTATAGAGGAGAAGACGATTAAACTGGAACATGTTGCCACTGAACTACAACTGGCTGACATTTTTACCAAGGCACTTGATGCAAATCAATTTGAAAATTTGAGGGGCAAGCTGGGTATTTGCCAACATGAAGAAATGTAGCAATTAATTTTGCTTAAAACAAGGGATGAGAGAGATATTTTAGTTAAGTCTACTCTGGTTGGGCTAATCATCTACTTTTCTATTTCTTTCCAAAATTTTAAGAAGTTGAATAGACATTCATATATCTCCCTCCTCTCGCGTTTCTGCAACAATCTTCAATCTCTCAAACGAAGACTTCACTGTTACTGTTACCTGTTTTCTAAAACACTCAAAATGTCTCAACTATCCATGTTATCATCCTCTTCAAAGGCGACTGCTTCTTCCACATCCTCTGATCGAGAACCTAGGGCAATCACAAACTGCATGGATTCTGATGTTCTGGAGATAACTCCTCTTCGTGAACTGGCAGCTGACCCCACTAAGGTCAAGAAGCTGTGAACCATACATGCAAGAAGGTCACAAGCCTCTTCATCTGGTAAATCCTCTCAACCATCATCTTCTGTTCCTCCAGAAATAGCAAATAGGGAAGGTTCAATTTATGTTCATCAAGCTATAGCTAGACTTGTCACTAGGATTCTAAATGAGAATCACTCTGTACCTGGAATTTCTATACCTTTGAATCAAGAATCTGCTAGTCCAAATGTTGAAATGAATCCAGATGTCACTCAGAATGTTGAGACACCTGATGACAACATTAGGAAATCTCCTGAAATTCGTGATGATCACCAGAACCCTACTGAGAAGGATGTTGAACCCCGGTTATTGATGTTGATGAAGAATACTCTGACAATGACTTACTTGCCAATATCAACCCTAGCATATCTAGAAGGATGATGAACAGAAAAGGAAAGCAGGATGCTGCCAAAAGCCTCTCCAAAGAGAAGACTGTTGATGTTGTTCATAAGAAAACCAGGTCTGAGAACAAGACTGGAGTAGAAGTTGTGAAGGCTGGATTGTCAAAAGAGAAAGGGAAGGTGAAAACTCGAGTACCTGCTAGTAGTCTCTCAAAACCTTTGAGACAACCAATAGAAAATAAAAGGAAGGAGCCTAAACCCTCTGAATCTGATGAGGAATCAGAATTTGAGTTTGATGTTGAAGACATTCCTCTCAAAAGGAAACTCTCTTCAAGCAAAATGCCTAAAGTCCCTGAAGTTGCCACTGACAACATCTCCTTTCACCATCCTGAGAATGCAAACAGGTGGAAGTATGTATGTTTGAAAAGGATCGCCTTGGAAAGAGAGATGAACAACAGTGCCATGGAATGTAAGGAGATCATGGATCTAATCAAAACTGTTGGTCTAATAAATACTGTGGTAAAGTTTACCAACTGCTATGAAGTTCTTTTCAAAGAATTCATAGTGAATTTATCTGATGGGTGTGCTGACGGAAAGTCAGCTGATTTTAAGTGTGTATATGTGAGAGGAAGGAAGGTAAATTTATCTCCCTCTGAAATAAACAAATTCCTAGGAAGACCATGTGATGCTTGCCCTAAGCTAGAGGTTACTGACAACCAAGTGTGCCAAACCATCACTGCAAATCAAGTCAAGAGCTGGCCCTTAAAAGGGAAGCTGAATGCAAGCAAGCTGAGCATGAAATTTGCCATTCTGCACAAAATTGGTGCAGCTAACTGGGTTCCCACTAACCATAAATCAACCATCTCCACAGGCTTGGGAAGATTTATTTATGCTGTTGGAACCAGGACAAACTTTGACTATGGCAAGTATATCTTTGATCAAACATTAAAACATGCTGGAAGCTGTGCTATTAAAGGCCCTATTGCCTTTCCCTCTCTCCTATGTGGTATAGTCCTTGCTCAGTATCCTGACATTCTAGTTGAAAAAGATACTGTATGCAAAAGAGCCCCTGCTCTTGGGTTGCACTATAAGCTATTTCAGGGAACACATGTTCCTGACATTGTCATGACATCAGTTGAGACATCAACTGTCAAGTCTCATTCCAAGAAAACTGATGTTATAGTTGTGTTGAAGGAAACCTGCAAAGAGCTTGATACAAGGAAAAGGACTCTTGAGGACCTGATTACTAGACTAGAACAGGAGGAGATTGAAGGACAAAGAAGGGAAGAGGATGCTGCTGAAGACCAGCTTAATGCTGAAGATAGTGCCTCCTCTGAAGATGACAGTGCTTGAAGATCAGTGTTGTTGAAAAGTTTGCTGCTGGTACCTGATGCTGCAAATGACTTTTGATTTTTTTTCTCTGTGTTTTTATTATTCCTTTTGGATGACTGTATAACCTAAAAGTACAATCATCTTTGGCCTATTTATGGCTAAAGAGGGGGAGAAGATTTTGTGATAATTTTGGTAGAATTAGACTTGGTAGATATTATTAATTCTGCTGCTTTCTAATCTCTGATTGTTTAAGGGTTTTAGCCAAAAATTTGCCAAAGGGGGAGTTTGTAAGCGTTTGGTTGTTGGCATATTTTTTTGGTAAAACCAGTTGTGTGAATGTCATGACTGATGTCATAACATTCTGGGATACAAGGTATATTCTGCAGAAAAAGAATGTCATACAGGAGCTGCTCAATATGAGTGTTTAGCTGATCATTATGCAATGATCATATTTATTGCATTCTACCAAAATCAGTAAACAGGATTCTTGTTGTCATAACCAATGTTAAGACATCCTGTACTGAACTAACATTTGTGCATATTTGTTATTTCTGAGAATTTTCAGGAATCTGGTTTATTCAGTCCAGATCAGATTCTCACGTGGACTTAGGTTAACTTTGCTTAACCCTAATCTGGTTGTTAAAGTCCTATGACCAAGTCTTGAGGTTAACCCTAATTAACCCTAGCTATTTTCGTGGAAGCCCTAACAGAAGAATAGCTGGCTATATATTCCTCATGAAGATTGTTGGTGAAAGATACTTTTTGACAGAAGATCAATAAGGGACTGTATAGTTGTAACTACTGTAATCCAAGAAATTATCATTGTGATAAGTGACTTGGAGTAGGATTTGATTGTAAGGGTTGTGTATCACTCAAAGCTTTGAAGCACGAGTGTTTGTGTCACTTGATTAAAGCTTTGAAGCAAAGTCAAGTTAGGGTTGTGTATCACTCAAAGCTTTGAAGCACGAGTGTTTGTGTTACTTGATTAAAAGCTGTGAAGCAAAATCAAGTGTATGTACTGAAGAGTGTTTTCATAATTTCATTAGTCAATTGTTTAGTATCACTACTGTGATTGAGGGGGAGTGAGTAGGAACTCAGGTTTAAGTTGAACATAGATTGAAGTTGCATTGGGTAGGTCTTAAGTGAAGGAGATAAACTGGTTGGTTTATTCCTGAATTAATATCTCTTATAGTGAATTTCCTCCTTGGCTTGGTATCCCCCAGAGTAGGTGTTGTTACACACTGAACTGGGTAAACAATTGACCGTGTTGTTTACTGCTTTTAGATTTATTGTCTTGAAGAGTGTCAGATACGGTGTCATAACATTCACTATGACATTAAGTATCTACTGCCAGAATTTCAATTGGCATTAGAGCAGGCACCCTGCCTGTCTTACTGGGTGAGATCTAGGGATATTATTTTCTGGCGCTATGGACAAAGAAGGAGGATTTGGAAACAGACCACCCATTCTGGATGGATCAAATTATGACTACTGGAAACCTCGTATGATTGCCTTCTTAAAATCAATGGACAAAAAGGCTTGGAGAGCTGCTGACAAAGGATGGAACCATCCCACCATAATTGGGAAAGATGGGACGACCAGTCTGAAACCTGAGGAAGAATGGAGCAAAGAAGAATATGAATTAGCCCTGGGTAACTCCAAAGCATTAAATGCCTTGTTCAATAGAATTGATAGAAACATATTCAGACTAGTACATCAATGTGAACTGGCCAAGGAGGTTTGGGACACTCTCAAAACTACCCATGAGGGCACATCCAAAGTAAAAATGTCAAGGCTTCAGATGCTGACTACCAAATTTGAGAACCTAAGGATGATGTAAGATGAGACCATTCATGAGTTTCACATGAACATCTTGGAAATTGCCAACACCTCAGGAGCATTGGGAGAAAAGATGTCAGAAGAAAAGCTGGTGAGAAAGATTCTCAGATCCTTGCCTAAAAGATTTTCAATGAAGGTGACTACTATAGAGGAAGCTCAGGATATCTGCAACTTGAAGGTGGATGAACTCATTGGGTCACTTCAGACCTTTGAGATGGGGATCAGTGACAATGTCGACAAGAAAAACAAGAGCATAGCACTTGTATCTAATACTGAAGATGAAAACAAATAGGATGAAGAAGAAAATATTTCAGAAGCTATAGCCATGCTTGGAAGACATTTCAACAAACTCATCAAGAGAATGGACCCAAAGTCAAGGTCAAATGTTAAGAACATTCCTTCTGACATTAACAGATCCTATGACTCCAGCAGAAGACCAAAGTCTGAAGAGAAGGGAAATCAAAGCAAAGGAATTCAATGCCATGGATGTGAAGGATATGGGCACATTCGAGCTGAATGTCCTACCTTTCTTAAGAAACAAAAGAAAGGAATGTCTGTTACTTGGTCTGACTGTGACTCAGAAAGTAATTCTGAAGAAGAATCTGCCAAACTAGTTACTGCGCTAACTAGTATTTGTAACTCTGATAGTGACTCTAGTGATGAGGAAGTGACATTTGAAGAACTGGTTGACTCCTACAAGAAGTTATGTATCAGAAGTGCTGAAGTTTGTCAGCAAAATGAGAGACAAACAAAACTCATAGTAAAGTTGGAGGCTGAGAAGAAGGCAGGCATTGATACTATAAGTCATCTAGAAGGGGAAGTTCAAATGCTAAACTCAAAACTTGACCAGATGACCAAATCTGTCAAGATGCTGACAAATGGAACTGACAAATTAGAAGAAATCCTTCAGGTTGGACAAAATGTGGGAAACAAGTCTGGTCTAGGATTTGTGGCAGCAAAGAAATCCATTGTAGACAAGAAGAAGATCAGGCCTGATAAATAAATATCAAAGAAGATGTCACAACATAGCACTCAACATCGAGAACAGAGAAATATGAATAAAAAGTAGCAAAGATGGAGATGTCATCATTGTGGGAGGTTTGGTCACATAAAGCCATTCTTCTTCAGATTATATGGATATCCTAATCAGACCCCAGTTGTCAAACCTAAGTCTAACAAGGCACCATATACTCAACAGTGGAAGAAAAAGGCTACTGCCCTGATAGCTCACACCTCCCTTAGAGTCTCTGCAAAGGAAGACTGGTACTTTGACAGTGGATGCTCTAAACACATGACTGGAATCAAGAATCTTCTCAATAATGTTAAACCTCACACCACTAGTTATGTGACTTTTGGAGATGGTGCTAGAGGAGAAATCAAAGGAGTTGGAAACATGGACTGCCCTGGAGTTCCAAACCTAAATGAAGTATTGCTGGTAAAAGGCTTGACTGCTAATCTCATAAGTATCAGTCAATTATGTGATCTAGGATTCAAGGTTAACTTCACCAAGTCTGAATGTCTTGTAACTAATGAGAAACAAGAAGTTGTAATGAGAGGAGTCAGGTCTAAAGACAACTGCTACTTATGGGAGTCTGAGAACACTAATTATTCTTTTGTGTGCTCTATTTCCAAAGAAGAAAAAGAAGTGAAACTGTGGCACCAAAAACTTGGTCATTTACATCTAAGAGGAATGAAAAGGATTATATCCATGGAAGCAGTCAGAGGGATTCCAAGGCTGCAAATTGATGAAGGGAGAGTCTGTGGTGAATGTCAGGTTGGAAAGCAGACTAGAATGTCACATCCAAAGTCAAGACATCTGACCACCTCTAAGGTGTTAGAACTTCTACATATGGATCTGATGGGACCAATGCAGGTAGAAAGTCTTGGTGGAAAAAGATATGCCTATGTTGTTGTGGATGATTTTTCCAGATTCACCTGGATTAACTTCATTAGAGAAAAGTCTGATGTATTTGAAGTATTTAAGGAACTGTGCAAAAGAATTCAAAGAGAAAAAGAAGGATGCATTGTCAGAATCAGAAGTGATCATGGCAAGGAATTTGAAAACAGTAAGTTTGATGAGTTCTTCTCCTCAGAAGGAATTAATCATGAATTCTCTTCACCCATAACTCCTCAACAAAATGGAGTTGTGGAAAGGAAAAACAGGACTATACAGGAATCTGCCAGAGCAATGATACATGCCAAAAGACTTCCTATTCATTTTTGGGCTGAAGCTATAAATACATCTTGTCATGTCCATAACAGGGTCACCTTGAGAAAGGGAACATCATCCACCATTTATGAACTTTGGAAAGGAAGAAATCCTACAGTGAAGTACTTCCATGTATTTGGAAGCAAATGCTATATTCTGTCAGATCGTGAACAAAGGAGAAAGATGGACCCTAAAAGTGATGAAGGAATATTCTTAGGATACTCTACCAACAGCAGAGCTTATAGGGTATTCAATTCCAGGACCAAAGTTATGATGGAATCTATAAATGTCATAGTTGATGATTACCATGAGGAAACAAATGTCCCATATGATGTTGAGACATTCTTTGAGACATCAACTCAAAAGGATGATATTCCTAAAACTACTTCATCAAAATCTGAATCAAAGGAAGCTAACAAAGACCCTTCCATCATAATTCAGAAAGATCATCCTAAGGAACTCATCATAGGAGATCCTAACAGTGGAATCATTACAAGATCTAGAGAAATCATCTCAAACTCTTGCTTTGTATCTAAGATTGAACCAAGAAATGTTAAGGAGGCCTTAACTGATGAATACTGGATTGGAGCAATGCAAGATGAATTGAACCAATTCAAGCAACATGAAGTATGGGAGTTAGTTCCTAGACCAGGAGGAACAAACATCATTGGCACAAAATGGATCTACAAGAACAAATCAGATGTTGAAGGAGTTGTCACCAGGAATAAGGCAAGACTTGTTGCTCAAGGATACACTCAAGTTGAAGGGGTTGATTTTGATGAGACTTTTGCTCCCGTAGCCAGACTGGAATCAATCAGACTCCTATTGGGAATTTCTTGTCTCCTTAAGTTCAAGTTATTTCAGATGGATGTAAAGAGTACCTTCCTAAATGGGTACTTAAATGAGGAAGTTTATGTGGAACAGTCTAAAGGATTTGTGGATCCAAACTTCCCTGATCATGTCTACAAATTGAGGAAAGCTTTGTATGGCCTGAAACAAGCTCCTAGAGCATGGTATGACAGGTTGACAAAATTCCTCTCTGACAAAGGATACAGGAAAGGAGGCTTGGATAAAACTCTTTTTGTCAAAAATGAAGGAGGAAAGATAATGGTAGCTCAAATCTATGTTGATGACATAGTGTTTGGGGGAATGTCAGATAAAATGGTTAAACATTTTGCTGACCAGATGCAAGCTGAATTTGAAATGAGCCTCATGGGAGAATTGACCTACTTTCTTGGACTGCAAGTCACACAGATGGAAGACTCAATTTTTTTGTCTCAAAGCAAGTATGCAAAGAACATTGTCAAGAAGTTTGGGATGGAGAATGCTAGTCACAAAAGGATTCCTGCACCTACTCACTTAAAGTTGTCCAAAGATTCAAGTGGGGTTAAGGTGGACCAAAGCTTGTACAGAAGCATGATAGGAAGTCTGCTATACTTAATAACCAGCAAACCTGACATTGCTTTTGCAGTTGGAGTATGTGCAAGATACCAGGCTGAACCCAAAGTAAGTCATATCAACCAAGTGAAGAGAATTTTGAAGTATGTGAGTGGAACCTACAACTATGGCTTGATGTACTCTCATAGATGTGAACCAACTCTGACTGGTTATTGTGATGCTGATTGGGCTGGAAGTGTTGATGATAGAAAGAGCACCTCTGGAGGATGTTTCTTCTTAGGAAATAATCTTGTCTCCTGGTTCAGCAAGAAACAGAACTGTGTGTCTCTATCTACTGCTGAAGCTGAATACATAGCAGCTGGTAGTAGCTGTTCTCAAATGATCTGGATGAAACAGATGCTTACTGAGTATAATGTCACACAAGATGTTATGACATTGTACTGTGACAATCTGAGTACTATAAACATTTCCAAGAATCCTATTCAGCATAGCAGGACCAAGCATATTGACATTAGACATCACTTCATCAGAGATCTTGTAGAGGAGAAGACGATTAAACTGGAACATGTTGCCACTGAACTACAACTGGCTGACATTTTTACCAAGGCACTTGATGCAAATCAATTTGAAAATTTGAGGGGCAAGCTGGGTATTTGCCAACATGAAGAAATGTAGCAATTAATTTTGCTTAAAACAAGGGATGAGAGAGATATTTTAGTTAAGTCTACTCTGATTGGGCTAATCATCTACTTTTCTATTTCTTTCCAAAATTTTAAGAAGTTGAATAGACATTCATATATCTCCCTCCTCTCGCGTTTCTGCAACAATCTTCAATCTCTCAAACGAAGACTTCACTATTACTGTTACCTGTTTTCTAAAACACTCAAAATGTCTCAACTATCCATGTTATCATCCTCTTCAAAGGCGACTGCTTCTTCCACATCCTCTGATCGAGAACCTAGGGCAATCACAAACTGCATGGATTCTGATGTTCTGGAGATAACTCCTCTTCGTGAACTGGCAGCTGACCCCACTAAGGTCAAGAAGCTGCGAACCATACATGCAAGAAGGTCACAAGCCTCTTCATCTGGTAAATCCTCTCAACCATCATCTTTTGTTCCTCCAGAAATAGCAAATAGGGAAGGTTCAATTTATGTTCATCAAGCTATAGCTAGACTTGTCACTAGGATTCTAAATGAGAATCACTCTGTACCTGGAATTTCTGTACCTTTGAATCAAGAATCTGCTAGTCCAAATGTTGAAATGAATCCAGATGTCACTCAGAATGTTGAGACACCTGATGACAACATTAGGAAATCTCCTGAAATTCGTGATGATCACCAGAACCCTACTGAGAAGGATGTTGAACCCCCGGTTATTGATGCTGATGAAGAATACTCTGACAATGAC
Source organism: Vicia faba (assembly GCA_948472305.1). Classification (NCBI taxonomy): domain Eukaryota; kingdom Viridiplantae; phylum Streptophyta; class Magnoliopsida; order Fabales; family Fabaceae; genus Vicia; species Vicia faba. The sequence goes on along the minus strand of OX451738.1, from coordinate 116,583,010 downwards.
TTACTTGCCAATATCAACCCTAGCATATCTAGAAGGATGATGAACAGAAAAGGAAAGCAGGATGCTTCCAAAAGCCTCTCCAAAGAGAAGACTGCTGATGTTGTTCATAAGAAAACCAGGTCTGAGAACAAGACTGGAGTAGAAGCTGTGAAGGCTGGATTGTCAAAAGAGAAAGTGAAGGTGAAAACTCGAGTACCTGCTAGTAGTCTCTCAAAACCTTTGAGACAACCAATAGCAAATAAAAGGAAGGAGCCTAAACCCTCTGAATCTGATGAGGAATCAGAATTTGAGTTTGATGTTGAAGACATTCCTCTCAAAAGGAAACTCTCTTCAAGCAAAATTCCTAAAGTCCCTGAAGTTGCCACTGACAACATCTCCTTTCACCATCCTGAGAATGCAAACAGGTGGAAGTATGTATGTTTGAAAAGGATCGCCTTGGAAAGAGAGATGAACAACAGTGCCATGGAATGTAAGGAGATCATGGATCTAATCAAAACTGTTGGTCTAATAAATACTGTGGTAAAGTTTACCAACTGCTATGAAGTTCTTGTCAAAGAATTCATAGTGAATTTATCTGATGGGTGTGCTGACGGAAAGTCAGCTGATTTTAAGTGTGTATATGTGAGAGGAAGGAAGGTAAATTTATCTCCCTCTGAAATAAACAAATTCCTAGGAAGACCATGTGATGCTTGCCCTGAGCTAGAGGTTACTGACAACCAAGTGTGCCAAACCATCACTGCAAATCAAGTCAAGAGCTGGCCCTTAAAAGGGAAGCTGAATGCAAGCAAGCTGAGCATGAAATTTTCCATTCTGCACAAAATTGGTGCAGCTAACTGGGTTCCCACTAACCATAAATCAACCATCTCCACAGGCTTGGGAAGATTTATTTATGCTGTTGGAACCAGGACAAACTTTGACTATGGCAAGTATATCTTTGATCAAACATTAAAACATGCTGGAAGCTGTGCTATTAAAGGCCCTATTGCCTTTCCCTCTCTCCTATGTGGTATAGTCCTTGCTCAGTATCCTGACATTCTAGTTGAAAAAGATACTGTATGCAAAAGAGCCCCTGCCCTTGGGTTGCACTATAAGCTATTTCAGGGAACACATGTTCCTGACATTGTCATGACATCAGTTGAGACATCAACTGTCAAGTCTCATTCCAAGAAAACTGATGTTATAGTTGTGTTGAACGAAACCTGCAAAGAGCTTGATACAAGGAAAAGGACTCTTGAGGACCTGATTACTAGACTAGAACAGGAGGAGATTGAAGGACAAAGAAGGGAAGAGGATGCTGCTGAAGACCAGCTTAATGCTGAAGATAGTGCCTCCTCTGAAGATGACAGTGCTTGAAGATCAGTGCTGTTGAAAAGTTTGCTGCTGGTACCTGATGTTGCAAATGACTTTTGATTTTTTTTTCTCTGTGTTTTTATTATTCCTTTTGGATGACTGTATAACCTAAAAGTACAATTATCTTTGGCCTATTTATGGCTAAAGAGGGGGAGAAGATTTTGTGATAATTTTGGTAGAATTAGACTTGGTAGATATTATTAATTCTGCTGCTTTCTAATCTCTGATTGTTTAGGGGTTTTAGCCAAAAATTTGCCAAAGGGGGAGTTTGTAAGCGTTTGGTTGTTGGCATGTTTTTTTGGTAAAACCAGTTGTGTGAATGTCATGACTGATGTCATAACATTCTGGGATACAAGGTATATTATGCAGAAAAAGAATGTCATACAGGAGCTGCTCAATATGAGTGTTTAGCTGATCATTATGCAATGATCATATTTATTGCATTCTACCAAAATCAGTAAACAGGATTCTTGTTGTCATAACCAATGTTAAGACATCCTGTACTGAACTAACATTTGTGCATATTTGTTATTTCTGAGAATTTTCAGGAATCTGGTTTATTCAGTCCAGATCAGATTCTCACGTGGACTTAGGTTAACTTTGCTTAACCCTAATCTAGTTGTTAAAGTCCTATGACCAAGTCTTGAGGTTAACCTTAATTAACCCTAGCTATTTTTTTGGAAGCCCTAACAGAAGAATAGCTGGCTATATATTCCTCATGAAGACTGTTGGTGAAAGATACTTTTTGACAGAAGATCAATAAGGGACTGTATAGTTGTAACTTTTGTAATCCAAGCAATTATCATTGTGATAAGTGACTTGGAGTAGGATTTGATTGTAAGGGTTGTGTATCACTCAAAGCTTTGAAGCACGAGTGTTTGTGTCACTTGATTAAAGCTTTGAAGCAAAGTCAAGTTAGGGTTGTGTATCACTCAAAGCTTTGAATCACGAGTGTTTGTGTTACTTGATTAAAAGCTGTGAAGCAAAATCAAGTGTATGTACTGAAGAGTGTCTTCATAATTTCATTAGTCAATTGTTTAGTATCACTGTTGTGATTGAGGGGGAGTGAGTAGGAACTCAGGTTTAAGTTGAACTTAGATTGAAGTTGCATTGTGTAGGTCTTAAGTGAAGGAGATAAACTGGTTGGTTTATTCCTGAATTAATATCTCTTATAGTGAATTTCCTCCCTGGCTTGGTAGCCCCCAGAGTAGGTGTTGTTACACACTGAACTGGGTAAACAATTGACTGTTGTTGTACCCCAAAATTTTCCCTCCCGTATTCTTCAAGGTTTGCTAAAGATCATGCTTCAAAATCTCCCAAGGGTTGCACAGTCCAATTGCCTCCTAACACAGTCAAAATTAGGGTTTTGGTTCTGGCAAAGAAATTGAAGTTTCCAAAGGTCCAATCAAGTCCCACATGCCTATAAACATTATCAAGCTTCCATATGCCAAGTTTCAAGACTCACAGCATCGAATTGCACAGCCAAAAACCCTAAATGCTTCATAGTCAACTGCAGGGGCAAAATGGTCATTTGACAGTCAAAAGTCAAAAAATTTGGCCAACATCTTATTTGGAAGCCACAAACATCATTTGATCAATTCTTGATCATGATTCTCAAAGCATGGCTCAAAAAGTCTCAAGATGCAAAAGTTTCTATTTTTGGACAGCTGAAAAAGTCAACTGCAAATTAACCAAGGCACAACTTCCACATGGTTTATCAGAAAAATCCCATCCAAAGCTCATTTTGAAGAGAATGACATTTCCTACAACTCATCTTCACACTTCAAGTCTAAGAAATGCTCTCACAAAAAGTTATCAATTTCAACATTATAGGTCATTTTCAAAAGTCAACAAAAAGGCACTTTAAGTCAAAGACCATAACTTGAGATTGGTAAATCCAAATGACATGGGACCAAAGGCATTGGTTATAGGACTTCAAGACCTTTCTAAAATGTCCAAGAACATGATCAAAGCTTAAAAATTGAGCAAGATATGCCTTGTGGAAGTTGGGAAATTTTTGGGAATTTTGAAAAGTCAACTTTGCTTCAAATGCCTCAAAATTGCTAATGGGCCTCAATTTCTTCCATGAACCATCACCCAAAGGCTATGCACGACCCATTGACCTCCAAGGGAGTTATTTTCTCATTTTTGATTAATTATTTGAATTTTTATTATTATTAATTCACTTAATTAAAATTAAATATGAAAAAATAGCAAATAACACCTTTTAAATCTTTTTATGCAGAGATTTCACTCATTATATGCTCAATATCTCGTGTACCAATCTCAAGAGACAAAATCTTCCAAAATAGGCAAGTTTCCATGGCAAAAAGATGTGAAAAAGGATGTAACAAAATCAAATATTTGGATCATCAATGCATGGATTATGGGCTGGTTTTTTAACCTAATTCCATTCATATACATGTACACAATAACCCTAATGCTGATTACACACAAAAGCTGCGCTCAGAATACAAGAACAAACTTTCACTTTTTCACAAAAAATTTTGAAACGGTTTTCATAGCTACTGCATGTTTCAAAGCCTAAAAGCCATTCCAATACACTCCTGACACTACCAGGAAGCTATTCCAATCGAAACCAGCCCTCCATACTCAAGGAATTGGTAAAACCGGATTGCACTTTTCATAAAATTTCAATAATCGTGTTTTGCTTTCTAAGCATTGTTCATGCATTTTTATTGTTGATTTACACTAACATGAATGTTCTGAAGCCATTGATACTATTTAATTGAATTAACAACGCTTGAATCAAGATCTGCCATGGACGTGTTCTAGGGTTTCAGAGGTTTTAAATTGGGGTTTCCTTCATAAGGAAAAATTGGCCATTCAAACCAGGACCATTGAAACCGTGACCTCCAAACGAAGCTAAATCACTCATCGCGCCCTTTTTATGCTTGCATATATCCTAATCGCTATTTTCTAGCACTTGTGTTTAGTGGGGGTTTAAAACCCCTGTTATCTCTTGTTTTATTTTCAGGCAAACGAAGAAGACGCTGAGTTGTTGGTTTGTGGTTGGTCAGTTTGAATACTGGCGCGTTTTTTTGTTCTTCCAGCATAATATTGTTTTCTCTCTCATAATAATCATTGTCCACTAAACTAACAAAGTAACGCGCTAGTTCAGTTGGTTGTTGTGTTGGCATGCAGGTACTGGGACCTGGGTTCGATTCCCAGGTCCCCCATATTTCTCAATAATTTTGGTTATAATATGTTCATGTGTTGCTTCTCTCCAGTGGTCCACCAAACGCCCAATGCCTGTGCCTGCCACATGTCCCCAGGGATCAATCCAAAGGCCATCACATGAATTCCACCATGCACGTTGGTCAATGATCCCACACACGCGCTGGAAAAGTCAACCAGGCCTCTTGTTCATTGGGCCAAAATGCTTCAAATTGACCTCCAAATTGGGCCAGATACCCCCCCCCCCATTGTTTGTATTTCTTTTTCTAATTCCCTTTTCTTTTCTTTTAATTATTTTAATTGTCTTATTTAATTCAGAAAAAATAATTTTCAGTATAAAAAACCCGAAAAATCAAACTAAAAAATATGTTTATTTAATATTTAGCTCATTAATATTTTTGTAAATAAATCTTCTAATAATCAATTTAGTAGAATTAGGTTTTATTTTAATCTTTTCTTAAATAAACTAAAATATGTAGAAATTAGGTTTTTTAGCATTTTTTCTTTTTCTTTTACTAAAATAATTTTCTCTTATTATTATTATTATTAATTATTAGTTATTTTGTAAATACCCATGTAACTAAATAATTAGTATAAATTAGGTTTTAAACTTTAACTTTTTTTTAATAATTAAAAACAATTTAGAACTAGGGTTTTATTTAATTTCTAATTTTAATTAATTTTCTCCATAAATACCAAAATAAACATAAAAAAACAATTTCTTTTCTTATTAAATAGTTAATTAGCCTTTTTAATTTCTTTAAAGGGTCCAACGCCCTCGCATATTCGATTATAATTTCTTTTCGCGCGTTTGTCCTTATTTTTTGTTTCAAATATAATGTAATTGCTCAAGCCTTGTAATAGTAATTAGGAAATTTATTTACTTTCTGCATTTTATTTAAAAAAACGGGTCTTTGTTAATTTGGCGATGTATAGACCCGCGCCTTGTAATAGCGTAGGACATTATTTTCTGTACTTTAATTTCCGCACCTTTTAACTGCTAATCACATGAAAGAATGAATGGCCCAAATAAAATCAAAGCGTAGCTCACCCAATGCATGACAAGATAAAACATAACTGAAAACAATACACAAATTCACACACCACTCTTAGGGTACGCCTCATTGATCCCTTGCCCCTCGAAACGTGGTCGTCGAGTATAGGACGTCTTAGTGAGTCCTTATGTCCGTTGATCTAGTTGCCTCGAAACGGTTGCCTCGGAATAGTTGCCTCGGAATAAAAAGATCAATGGCATAAGGGTAGCTTCTAAGGTGTCTTACCGTTACTCTGGTGACCACACTGTCCCTACAAACTCGAATTGACCCGAACGCCTCCAACGGTGGTGCTACCTACCTCTCAATGGTGGGATGGCACTACCTTAAGGACATTTACACAGCCTAATTCCTTAGGGTAGGTAGATGACTCGTAGATACTTGCTCTAATTCAAAACAAATCAAAAAAAAACTCTTTTCACACTGATACTTTCTAAAAGATTTCAAAACAAACGCTTCACAACACTCTTGAGGACTGATACAAGAGTCGAATTGAAGTTTTCAATGAAACTTTTTCAAACCCACGCACTTTTGAAAAGCAAACACACATTTTGAAAACACAATGAGCAAGTATCTAAGAGCCCATGGATAACCATGGATAGAAAGGGTGCTAACACCTTCCCTTTCTATAAATCTACCTCCCGAACCGAGAAACAATCTCATAAGGAATTTTTCTGTGCTTTTGTCCTTTCTATGTTGGAGAAAATAAAAGACGGTGGCGACTCTTGCTTCCGTGACATTTCACGAACCAGCGTTAAACAGTCAGTTCTAGATCCACCGATCACAAAACTGGTGACTCTGCTGGGGAATCTTATAAAGTGAGGTGTGCCTTAGGACTAAGATCACTTGTGTTTTCAATTGATGTGTTTGTTTACTTTATTATTGTGGGTTGCATCGGAGTCACATAGATCCTAACCCGGATCTGGGGATACCCTGTTAGGTAGCATAAGCTGTGAGGGACCTGTCCGGCGTAGACCGACATGGGTGAAGCAGTGGCTACGTTGGTGTGGCACCTTGGTCTGTACCGATATCCCTTGTGTCGCAACGAGGAGAATATGGGTCTTCTGAGGAGTCATTAAGCACCAACCGACCTTAGAACCTTAAATGACCCAACTTGGCCAATAGACAGTAGCAGTATGCTACGCCCATTGAGGCTAAACTCTCGTGATGGTTCTGGCCGCAAGAAAATATTGCGATGCTGGAGTTATGACCGATTGAGGGTAGTCAGTGATATTGGGATCCTCTAGAACTTGGTTACTTCTGATAGGACAGGTCTCAACCAACAAACTGAAAGAGGGTAATACCCCAGACCCCATGCTGGCCTAAACTCTAAGGGCTCTTTGTGTGACTTGTGTGCCTTCAAACTTGACTACTTGCATGCTCGTTATCTGACGCTTGAGTTTCTTGCAGGTTTTGTTTACAGTCCTTAATTGGGACTCATAACAGGGTTTACCTACTTTACTCCATGCATAGCATAACATCATACCATTGCATACATCCTGCATAAGGACTAATCCATTTCAAGGATCTCAAGGGCTTGTGATGTAGGTCATGATGAACCAGTTATCTAGCAAGGGGCAAAGGGGATTTATTTTCCTTTAGCCAAGGGTGTCAGAGGCTATGACCCACTAGATATGGTGAGCCTTGACCCTTGAAGAAGGACTCTCAACAACATGAAATTCCTTCAATCAAGCTATCGGATTCCAATTCTAACAATTTTTCTTGTTTACCCCGCGAGATCCTTGAAAACATTGCATGCATATATGCACATCATTGCATTACAGGTATCCCTTTTACAGGTTGCATACCTTCTTCGCTGTTTATTTCAGCCGATCGTCATGAATCCTGAAACATATACTGAGCAATCCATCCAGGCCCTCCAGGCCCAGAATGCCCAGTTCCAGGAGTTGATTAAGAGTCTAGCCCAGGGCCAGCAAGATTTGAAGACTCTGCTCCTAAAGAAGAAGAAGAAGAGGACGGTGTTGTTCAACCCTAGGCGCAAATCTGGGAATGTATCACAAAATGATGAAGCTGCTTCCTCTGTTGGGAAAGACAGTCCCCAAGAAAGGGAGGTTCCTAGTCCGGTGGTCTCCGACAACGAGACCGATTACAATGAGGAGCAGTACCCTCCAGCTAAGGACCGGTACAAGCAACTAGAGGACCGTCTGAATGCCATGGAAATTCAACAAGTGCCTGGGTTGGATTTCGGAGACCTGGGTCTATCTTCTGGTGTGGTGATCCCACACAAATTCAAGGCTCCTTCTTTTGCTAAGTATGATGGGGCATCCTGTCCCAGGCTGCATCTCAGGTCTTATGTGCGGAAGATTCAGCCGTATACTGCAGACAAGAGTGTAAGTGCCTTCGTTTAGGATTGGCTCATTTCTTGTAAAACAAATAGTAACAACAATAATGTAATGTAATGTACAATAGGAACAGCCTGAAAATCCTATTGTAAATGCCTAAACATGTTGTGTTGAATCAACATCTGGAACAACATGTCTCAAGAGATGTCATAACATCATACCAGACATCAAGCTACTGAACTGTCAAGTCTGATGCAGTTATGTTCCTGAAGTTATGAAGAATATTCTGCCAAATAGAATGCATAACAAGTAGCGAAAATTGAAGGCATATGTGGAGCCCTAGAAGATTCAATCAGAAGCTAAGGATAAGGAGAAAAGCTCGATTGAAGACCTAACTTACAGCAGAAGTTTTCTGCTTACTTTATGCAAGTTGTTAAAGCTGCATTGCTGTCATATGAAGGCCCAAATCCAGTTGGGTAAAAAAGGGTTATAAATAGAAGTATTGTAACCTAATTTAATATAGCCGTGTATTGACAAGATGTAATGATTAGGGCTAGTTTTGTTGTGAACCACCCGGGCTGTGGGATGGTCACCATACTCCTTGAAACCTGTAGGTTAGAGGATGTATGCATTGTACTTGATTGAAGCTTTTAAGCATGATCAAGTTGTGTAATGGAAGTGTATCTTCTGAACAGTTTATGTACTGTAGAAAGTAATCACTGCGGTGATTGAGGGGGAGTGAGTGGGTTCTCATATCTAGGATTGGATCTTAGGTAAAAGTGTCATTGGGTAGTGATTAAGTGAGAAGGCTGTCAACGGGTGTGTTGGCTGTAGGGTCTTTGAATTGATACTACTAATAGTGAACTTTATCCCTGGCTTGGAAGCCTCCAGATGTAGGTTGGTTGAACCGAACTGGGTGAACAATTCTGTGTGTTATTTACTTTCTGCATTGGTTATTTGTTTGATGACACAGCATTCCTCATGACATCAATGTATATGATTAACCTTAACTGTTCTGAACTTCAGTAAATCCGAACCTGCGTTTGTCAAAGGTGTTAACAGGTTCTGGTATGATAGTTCAGTGTCTGTTGTAGAACAGATATCAAAAGTACAGCCTATTCTACCTGTACAGCGCTTAATGTCAGATCAGATGTCTTAACATTCCATTAGACATCCTGAGTCTGTGACATACCAGGAATTTCAATTAGTATCAGAGCAGGCATCCTGTCTGTCTCTGGATGAGATCCATGGGGGATACTTTCCGGTTGTGTACAAGGTAGAATATTGTTTGAACCAGTAGTGTTTATATTGATTGGTCCCTAGGAGTGGAGGATGGACCAATTTGGGAGAAACTAGATGAAAGTGTTTGAACAAATTCAAAGACCTCATGCGGGAGTGAAGATGTTGGAGTGCATTGTTTAACCTGTATTCAGCACAAAGAAGAATATTATCAAAACCTTCATGCGGGAGTGAAGATATTGATAAGGTATCATCTGTGTGTATAAAGCTTCCTTTTAACAGGGTTGTAGAGTTGGGTCTAGAAAGTTGCTTGGTGAAGAAGCAAACAACTTGTAGGATTGATTTATTTTCAATCCTTATGTGTCATGCTTGCTATATGGAGTAAGCATTGTGTAAGTTCTGTTGAAGTACTGCTATTCCGCTTCATAGCTTCTGATACAACCCCTAAAGTGAAAGAAGAACTCTAGGGTTATTATTTTCAACAGAATTTGTAAGCAGATTTTGCAATCTATCAATAATGTCAAAGATACTTGAGATTTCCTCAAGTCCACTCATAAAGGCATTTATTATTAGTGTTGATAAGTATCAATTGATCAATGATTATCAAGGATGATGTGTTCCAAGGAGATGGAACTGATATGCTTAAGGATGTTAGAACATCATGCAACTGCCAGTTGAAGAACAGATGTTCTGGGTGCTAAACACATGTAGTGTGAGTACATATGTTTGGAACCTACTCCTGATCTGGAAGAGGAGACATCTGTTTTGAAATAATTGATCAGGACACGATCAACAGGTCATCTACTCCAGCTGTGAGTTTAAGGGAGTATATGTACTGAGCTAAATGCACTTAAAAGGACTATAAAGTTGTGATTTCCAGGTTTCCCCTCATGTGATGGATGATGAAACATCATTTATGTGTCTTCAGCCAAGTAAATATGCTTAGCAAGTATGAAGAAGTAATCAGTCAGGATCATCTAGTGTGATTAGATAATTCTAACTGAATAAATGATGGAAGCAGAATATTTATGTGATAAATATGTGGAAATCAGAATCAAAAGTTCTAAAGCTTGTGATGAAAAAGGATGTACAACATCACAACTATTGAAGACATCAGTTGTTGAGGAAAGACAGATAAGTTCCAGACCTATTGAACATCCTCATGATTGATAATGAAGTTTCTTCTAGTACAAGTTACAGAATGTGGCAATCTGAAACTTGTAAAGCAAGCAAACTAAGGACTCTTAATTTGAAACCTGTGGTAAATTCCAAATAAAGAGTACTTACTATGTGTCTAAAGTAAAAAGCTCAACAATGTATCCATAAAGAGGGAAGTTGGATAACATTTTGTTCAGAGGCAGTAGTATGATCAAGCTGATGTGAAAGGGAGTTCATCTTACCTTGTTCTATAAGATGCTTGAGTTTATTTCTCATGATCTTAGTGATTTCCAAGGAGGATAGGAATAAGAACAGGTTATGTGGTTGTTGAGGGTCTGATCATAAAGGATGATTAGCTTCTGGTGTACTCTTGTATCCCCTACAAGAAAAGTGTGCTTTGATTGCTATGGATGCTCATCCAAAACCATAGTATAAGCCAGGCTCATATGGTTGGGATAAATGTTGGGAAACTAAGTAGGATCTTGCATAAAGATATATATAAGCACTTTGATGGGAGACTAAGTGTTTGTATAATATGCATGCAAGGCTGTATTCTGAACCTATTTCTCAGAACTTGGTAGAGAGTTTATTTCTCTCTAGGGTATTCTGGTGAGTAATTATTGCTGAAGATGAAGATCATACCTTTCATATGGGGAATATAAAAGGGCACCAATCCCCCGGATGTTAACTTCAGAACCCAAGCAGATAGGTTATGATGTCCCAGATGATGCTGTAACATCATTATTGTTAGAAGTCTGTGGCAGAGACTTGGGACTGTGAATCTTAATATTCTATCGCCTCATTCAGAAGCGGCAGTTCTATTGTTGGTTTGGAATAAGTAGATTCTACTTGTGTTTAAGAATAGTATGCTTAACAATGCATAACTACTGTTGTGGTCTGAAGAATTTGCTAGTATCAGCAACTACTAGTAAATATATTATACAGAAGGATGACATGATCAACTTTTTGATTAAAGGATAATCCTTCTAGAAAATCTGAATCTTAGTAAAGCTTGTAAGCACACTAAGAAGGTTGGAGGTTGGTTTCAGACTATGGCTACATGATTTCTCAGCCATCCAGAGAGTCATGATAAGTGTGGAAGTGCAAGGGCATGAATCAGAGATGTCCTTACTATTCTAAGACTAGTTCAGGGTGCTTGAAGTTACCACCTCAGAGCTAGTGCTACTGGTTTCCACGCTATTGTTTTTGATTGGCCTTAACAAGGGGAGTCACTGAGTGTTGCAGGGAGACTTTGTATATGTATTGTTGGACTTAATCTGAAGATCAGAAGTCAGAAGAAGACGGTGGTATGCTGATGTTTATGTGTTCTGATAATATGACATTGTGAACTTCTAAGTGAAGTCATGGATAATGTCTCAACATCAGGAGATTGAAGAATTGCTCTTGTTATCTGTCTGGGTTTAGGAAGAAAATATCAGAGATTCTTAAAAGTATCATAAGTGGCAGTGCTATTGTGGTAAAGACTTCACTAGCTCTAGCAACTACTAGTGAATGGAAGATCAGAAGAAGTAAATCAGATTAAGAAATCTGATATATTCAGCATATGTTCAAGGGGTTCTTTTACTACAAGAAATAGAAGTGGCATCTAAATTTTGTGTATTAGAACTAATCTGTGATGTCTTGTGAAGCATTTTGGAGTCTTCTGGTTTATTCCCTCCTTCCTTATTTTGCTGTCTGGAAGAAGGTAGAAAGTAATTGTGTTGGATCTCAGCAACACTTAAGAAAGCATGATTGATGGACATGCTTAAGGCTACTAGTCTCTTGCTACTAGCTGTTTAAAGTGTCCTTCTCTGTGCCTAACTGAGAGAAGTAAAAAGAAGGCTGCTGTTGTTGAAGAATGTAAGGTAATGTCTAAGTAAGTGTCATGACATTACCAACGACATTGCAACCTTGGGGAAATCAAGAAGAATACGTGGAAAATAACTTCACCATGTAATTGTAGCTATTCAGGAGCTATATTTGGTATTCTGTTTCCCAGAAGGAATAAATCTTCAGCCTTAAAAGTCGGTCAAAGGCTGATTTTATTCAGGAATTGCTTTGACCTAAACTTATGCATGTATTAGGACTGGTTCTTTTGGCAGAAACAAACAAATGCGTCTAAATTTCATGCACAGTCAGTCTGAAATATGCAACAACTTTAACAGGTATCCTTGACCAAGATTTTATATTGCCATCTTCTTGAACCTGTTATCTCCTTATATAACCTCCTGTCACACATTCTTTTCTCTCACAACCATCATGGGGTTTGTACGGATCTGGGAAAACTGTTCCTGGATCTGGTTTTGTGAGGGCTTTCTTTGTCAATTTTTGGCCAAAAAGGGGGAGAAAGGAGTACTGTTTGACATTGTCCTCGTAGAAATGGTTCGTGGTCTAAAAGGGAATGAGGTGCATCCTCTTCCTCCTGTGCTTCAAGAGGTCCTGGATGGTTAGTGTGGTTACAACCAAAGATGTCAAGACATCCTTCTGTGTGTATCCTGAACACTTTTATTGTTGTATTTGTTTTAGCCAAAATTTGCCAAAGGGGGAGATTGTAAGTGCCTTCGTTTAGGATTGGCTCATTTCTTGTAAAACAAATAGTAACAACAATAATGTAATGTAATGTACAATAGGAACAGCCTGAAAATCCTATTGTAAATGCCTAAACATGTTGTGTTGAATCAACATCTGGAACAACATGTCTCAAGAGATGTCGTAACATCATACCAGACATCAAGCTACTGAACTGTCAAGTCTGATGCAGTTCTGTTCCTGAAGTTATGCAGAATATTCTGCCAAATAGAATGCATAACAAGTAGCGAAAATTGAAGGCATATGTGGAGCCCTAGAAGATTCAATCAGAAGCTAAGGATAAGGAGAAAAGCTCGATTGAAGACCTAACTTACAGCAGAAGTTTTCTGCTTACTTTATGCAAGTTGTTAAAGCTGCATTGCTGTCATATGAAGGCCCAAATCCAGTTGGGTAAAAAAGGGTTATAAATAGAAGTATTGTAACCTAATTTAATATAGCCGTGTATTGACAAGATGTAATGATTAGGGCTAGTTTTGTTGTGAACCACCCGGGCTGTGGGATGGTCACCATACTCCTTGAAACCTGTAGGTTAGAGGATGTATGCATTGTACTTGATTGAAGCTTTTAAGCATGATCAAGTTGTGTAATGGAAGTGTATCTTCTGAACAGTTTATGTACTGTAGAAAGTAATCACTGCGGTGATTGAGGGGGAGTGAGTGGGTTCTCATATCTAGGATTGGATCTTAGGTAAAAGTGTCATTGGGTAGTGATTAAGTGAGAAGGCTGTCAACGGGTGTGTTGGCTGTAGGGTCTTTGAATTGATACTACTAATAGTGAACTTTATCCCTGGCTTGGAAGCCTCCAGATGTAGGTTGGTTGAACCGAACTGGGTGAACAATTCTGTGTGTTATTTACTTTCTGCATTGGTTATTTGTTTGATGACACAGCATTCCTCATGACATCAATGTATATGATTAACCTTAACTGTTCTGAACTTCAGTAAATCCGAACCTGCGTTTGTCAAAGGTGTTAACAGGTTCTGGTATGATAGTTCAGTGTCTGTTGTAGAACAGATATCAAAAGTACAGCCTATTCTACCTGTACAGCGCTTAATGTCAGATCAGATGTCTTAACATTCCATTAGACATCCTGAGTCTGTGACATACCAGGAATTTCAAAGAGCTTATGGATCCATTTCTTCCAGGAGAATCTTTCAGGGACTCATCTCGAATGGTTCTATCAGCTGGATGGAATCACCATTCGTAACTGGGAGGATTTGGCTACTGCTTTTTACAAGCAGTATCAATACAATGCCGACCTCGCTCCTACGCGTACCCAACTCCATGGTATGTCTCTAGGATCGGGAGAAGGTTTCAAAGAGTATGCGCAGAAATGGAGAGACCTTGCAGGGAGGGTACAACCACCTTTGACTGACCGAGAGCTCATTGATATGTTCCTGGGGACCCTGTCTGGTCCGTTCTTCAACCACCTGATTGGGAATTCTGCTGCTGGGTTTACAGACTTGGTCTTGACCGGAGAAAGGATTGAAGCTGGTATCAAGTCTGGGAAGATACAGAAGGATGCTTCATCGAGCACCGATAAAAAACCTTTTAAGAAGGAATCCAGTGCTGTCTATGGTTCAAGGAGACAGAATAGACCAGAATGCCGCCAAGCTGTCAATGCAGTGGTGATCTCAAAACCTGTTGGTGCTCCTCAGCATCACAATCAACAAAAGAGCGAGAGAAGGCAGTTCACTCGGCTCAGCATGACCTTGTCCCAGATGTTGCCACAGTTGCTGGAGACCAAGCTGGTGATTCTAAAAGAAGCTCCAAAGAATCCAAATACAACGTCACCCAAGTATAATCCCAACGCCCGCTACGCTTATCACTCTAACAGCCCGGGGCATACTACAGATGATTGTTGGAGCTTGAAAAATAAGATCCAAGACTTGATTGACGCAAAGGAGATTGAGTTCGAGGCGCCCGAGGCTCCCAATGTGATCACTGCTTCCTTGCCAAAACATGGCTAGGATAGAAATTACTTTTTGTTCATTTGAATTCAAGTTGTATTTTTCTTTGTTTATTCAAACAATAATATTCATGTCAAACGTTGTTATTTCATTAATGCATCGCATATGTCTGTTTTGGAATTAATACAATTGTTTTCATTATATTCAAAATCGCTTTCATTTTTCTTTGATGATCAACTCTCGGTTAATAATTCTAAGCCTCTTGAGGGAGGATGACGAAAACGATACCACGATCTTTACAGTATGCTTTTGAACGGACCCCGCTGATGAGGTACAGGCATTGTTTCAATTCCTAAACACTGGAGTTATAAGGATGATAATCCCTCGTCAACCCCTTTGAGCCAAAGAAGTAGGAGTTTTTTTTCTTTTCAAAAAAAATCTTTTAAAACCCTTAATCATAACCTGGGGCAGGTTAGTTCTCTCAGTTGATCTAGGTGCACAACGAATGACACCAAAGGAGTCCTTCCAAAAACAAAAGACAGTGATGGTTCAGAATAATCATAAGGACAGGCAGTCATTATCAAAAAATAAATGAAAAGCCCAAAAAGTCAAAACCTATGAAGGGGACTTACAAAACTGGGGCATCCCGCTGACTGTAATTACAAAAGAAACAGTTCAGGCAAAAATCAGGGATAACGAAATCAAAAAGAAAGAGGTCCTACAAACCCTCAACAAAAAAGGAAATGACTGCCTAATCAAAATAAATCGTCAGTATCCGAACCATCACTGGTATATCAGAGCAAAGACTCAAACTAGGTCTAATGCACGATCAGCTGAGTTTAGGTTGGAAGAACATCACGAAGAGTGGGTGGGTACAAATATAATTTTGAGCCTTTATCTTTTGTTTCTTAAACCGTGAACCAGGCCACGCTATAACCCTCAAAAGTCCTAGCTGGAGCATGGGTTAATTCGAAAGCATACTGTTACCAAAGGTATCCTGACTCTTTAAGGCTTGCGGTAAAATAACGAGTTGACATCACAGTTTACAAAAAAAACTCACTTGCTTTTATTGAAAAATGCATTTTCAAAAATTTTAAGACAGACATAAGCTTTGCATTCTTAAGATAACATTGTTTGCATATGATTATTTGTTTGAACAGCAGAGAACTTTGCGCAACGAATATCCGATGAACGAAAGTCCCCTCAACAAAAGAGTCACCTCCAGTGGAAGAAACACTCCCAATCAAGGGGCATGGTATGATCAGTGTCCATCATCTGGGGCAGTCCAGCCAAGATTCGGAGAATCTCTCAAAAGGCCAACCAGCTTGGGGCAAATCTCCATCTGGATCACCTGGGGCATTCCGACAATGAATCTCGCCTGATCAGACATCTTCTAGTGGTACGGCAATGCAATACTACTGACAGTGACAACTCCCTACATCCTGTGAGCGTGGACATAGTCGAAAAAAGTACTGCGCATAATCAAAGACCCACTAGGTTGACATACCTAGGCAAAAATAAGGGCTTCCCGAAGAACCAAAAGGGTTCGGGAAAAAATAAGGGATGAAATGAAAAAAAAATCTGTACACCCGGCAAGTCGAAAACCTGAAAAGGCGGCTTGGGCAAAAAAGGGTGTCCCGGTGGACTGAAAACCCGAAAGGGCGGTCCAGGCAAAAATTAGGGATCAAAGCGTACGACTATGTCCTGGCATCTCGTCACCTGTCTACCAGAAGATTTGTCAATTACCCCCACAGGTGCCTTCTCCCACTGAAACTGGGGCAATAATGAGTCGTCTAAGCGATCTAGTTGATCTGCCATCAAGGTACCAAGACAAGTTCAGCTGAAGAATGACCAAGATACCCTAATTCCCCAGAGAGTGAGCCAGCAAGTCAACATACTCTCCCCAAGCAAAGTTATACTATCAGCCTTATGGAATTTGGATTATCCCCAGCAGATCTCAACATTCCTCAGCGGAGTATACAAAGATTCTTAACAAGCATCCCAGACAGTCTTGACCTAAGATTATTCCCCAGCGGTATACCAGACATTCAGTGGAGCCACTTCCCCAGTGCATCTCAAATTAATTTCCCCAGGAGAGTCCAGTCCAAAAGATTTCCCCAGAAAAGTTTGAATCCATCTCCCCGGCAGGAAGCTTATCCCCAGTAGATTCTGGAAGCTTATCCCCTGCATAGCACGAACGCGTCTCCCGGCTTTATTCAGAAGGTTATTTCCCCACCAAGATATAACTGGGTTATCCTCAGCCAATAACCATGGAAAGATCGTCCCCGGTGAAGTCTTCCTATTCCCCAGCGGAGTTCATCATATTCTTCAACATAACTTAACAATGGTATCCCCAATGGAGTTCTCATTCATCTCAGTGAAGCACTTCTCTTCCCACAGAGTATTGTCCCCCAGCAATATCGCTAGAGTAGTTATTCCCCGCAGAGTAATCGCCAAGTTTATTCCCCAACGGAGTCATCTTCTCCTACCGGTTCATTCTTGCAATCTTTATCCCCAGCGGAAACGAAGAACTCTCTTCAACCATCAGCCCAGGATTTAACTCCCGGCATTCGTCAAGGATATATTTTCCTAGACGAAGACACGTTCAAAAACATCACATTGTCATACATCATGATACATGCATAAACGCATCATATCTTACAATCTCATTTATGTTGAGAACATCATTGCTTGATCCATGGCATGCATTGCATACGACTGACTTTTACATTTCAGGAAAGATCCAGTTAAGTTCTCAGCTATTCCAAGACTTTGCCTGGTCCAGTTAAATCAACTCCTAAAGATTTTTCTGATGCCGATCCATTCAAAGGCCTTCTCTGGTCCAGTTAAATAGATTCCTAAAGATTTTCCTGATGAAGACCCAGTTGATGACTCCAAGACCTTGCCTGGTCCAGTTAAATTAACTCCTAAAGATTTTTCTGATGCCGATCCAGTCAAAGGCCTTCTCTGGTCCAGTTAAATCGATTCCTAAAGATTTTCCTGATGAAGACCCAGTTGAAGATTCCAAGACCTTGCCTGGTCCAATTAAATCGACTCCTAAAGATTTTTCTGATGCCGATCCAGTCAAAGGCCTTCTCTGGTCCAGTTAAATCGATTCCTAAAGATTTTCCTGATGAAGACCCAGTTGAAGACTCCAAGACCTTGCCTGGTCCAGTTAAATCAACTCCTAAAGATTTTTCTGATGCCGATTCAGTCAAAGGCATTCTCTGGTCCTGTTAAATCGATTCCTAAAGATTTTTCTGATGAAGACCCAGTTGAAGATTCCAAGACCTTGCCTGGTCCAGTTAAATCGACTCCTAAAGATTTTTCCGATGCCGATCCAGTCAAAGGCCTTCTCTGGTCCAGTTAAATCGATTCCTAAATATTTTCCTGATGAAGACCCAGTTGAAGATTCCAAGACCTTGCCTGGTCCAGTTAAATCGACTCCTAAAGATTTTTCTGATGCCGATCCAGTCAAAGGCCTTCTCTGGTCCAGTTAAATCGATTCCTAAAGATTTTCCTGATGAAGACCCAGTTGAAGACTCCAAGACCTTGCCTGGTCCAGTTAAATCAACTCCTAAAGATTTTTCTGATGCCGATCCAGTCAAAGGCCTTCTCTGGTCTAGTTAAATCGATTCCTAAAGATTTTTCTGATGAAGACCCAGTTGAAGATTCAAAGACCTTGCCTGGTCCAGTTAAATCGACTCCTAAAGATTTTTCCGATGCCGATCCAGTCAAAGGCCTTCTCTGGTCCAGTTAAATCGATTCCTAAAGATTTTCCTGATGAAGACCCAGTTGAAGATTCCAAGACCTTGCCTGGTCCAGTTAAATCGACTCCTAAAGATTTTTCTGATGCCGATCCAGTCAAAGGCCTTCTCTGGTCCAGTTAAATCAATTCCTAAAGATTTTCCTGAAGCCGATCCAGTTGAAGATTCCAAGACCTCGCCTGGTCCAGTTAAATCAACTCCTAAAGATTTTTCTGAAGCCGATCCAGTTGAAGATTCCAAGATCTTGTCTAAATCCGGCTAAAATCAATTCCTAAAGATTTTTCTGATGACGCCAAGACCTCCTCTGGTCCAGTTAAATCGATTCCAAAAGATTTTTCTGATGCTAACCCAGTGAAAGAAGACAAAGCCAATTAAATCAATTCCTAAAGATTTTTCTGATGCTAACCCAGTGAAAGAAGACAAAGCCAGTTAAATCGATTCCTAAAGATTTTTCTGATGCTAATCCAAATCCAATGAAATCAATTCCTAAAGATTTTTCTGATGCTAACCCAGTGAAAGAAGACAAAGCCAGTTAAATCGATTCCTAAATATTTTTCTGATGCTAATCCAAATCCAGTGAAATCAATTCCTAAAGATTTTTCTGATGCCGCTCCAGTAAAAGTTATTCCAAGACCTCCTCTAGTCCAGCTAAATCGATTCCTAAAGATTTCTCTGAGACGAAACCTTTTGAAGTTCCAGATCTGATTCCTGTATCTTTCCAGGGTGTATCTGTTGATGACTAACATTACCAGACTCGATTCCTGTATCTTGCCAGGGCACGTCTGAAGAGTTCGAAGATCCGATTCCTGTATCTCGCCAGGGTGTATCTGTTGACAACTATATTCTCTGGACTCGATTCCTGTATCTCGCCAGGGCACGTCTGAAGAGTTTAAAGATTCGATTCCTGTATCCAGCCAGGGCACATCTACAGGAAGAGTTTGAAGATCAACTCCTGCAATAGGCCAGGTGATTATCCTTTTTCTCAGGTACGCAAGTTCCCGCTAAGGAATCTCTTACGCGATCGACACCCAGATGGCATCTATAAGCCCATCCACATACCAATAAGTACCAAATGGCATCTATAAGCCCATTCCCGACAAGGTACTGTCACACTTTTAGATGGCATCTATAAGCCCATCCCCCTATCCATCAGTCTCCAATTGGCATCTGTAAACCCGTTCTCGTCATCACACTACTGATACTCTTCTATGTGAGTGCAAATTTCTGGGCACTCTAGTGCTCAATCATCTTCCACCTTCGGATTACGAAAGGCACGCCAGCCAATCTGCATCCTCAGGTCTAAGAAGATTGAACAGGGGCAACTGTTGTACCCCAAAATTTGCCCTCCCATATTCTTCAAGGTTTGCTAAAGATCATGCTTCAAAATCTCCCAAGGGTTGCACAGTCCAATTACCTCCTAACACAGTCAAAATTAGGGTTTTGGTTCTGGCAAAGAAATTGAAGTTTCCAAAGGTCCAATCAAGTCCCACATGCCTATAAACATTGTCAAGCTTCCATATGCCAAGTTTCAAGACTCACAGCATCGAATTGCACAGTCAAAAACCCTAAATGCTTCACAGTCAACTGCAGGGGCAAAATGGTCATTTGACAGTCAAAAGTCAAAAAATTTGGTCAACATCTTATTTTGAAGCCACAAACATCATTTGATCAATTCTTGATCATGATTCTCAAAGCATGGCTCAAAAAGTCTCAAGATGCAAAAGTTTCTATTTTTGGACAGTTGAAAAAGTCAACTACAAATTGACCAAGGCACAACTTCCACATGTTTTATCAGAAAAATCCCATCCAAAGCTCATTTTGAAGAGAATGACATTTCCTACAACTCATCTTCACACTTCAAGTTCAAGAAATGCTCTCACAAAAAGTTATCAATTTCAACATTATAGGTCATTTTCAAAAGTCAACAAAAAGGCACTTTAAGTCAAAGACCATAACTTGAGATTGGTAAATCAAAATGACATGGGACCAAAGGCATTGGTTAGAGGACTTCAATACCTTTCTCAAATGTCCAAGAACATGATCAAAGCTTAAACATTGAGCAAGATATGCCTTGTGGAAGTTGGGAAATGTTTGGGAATTTTGAAAAGTTAACTTTGCTTCAAATGCCTCAAAATTGCTAATGGGCCTCAATTTCTTCCATGAATCATCACCCAAAGGCTATGCACGACCCATTGACCTCCAAGGGAGTTATTTTCTCATTTTTGATTAATTATTTGAATTTTTATTATTATTAATTCACTTAATTAAAATTAAATATGAAAAAATAGCAAATAACACCTTTTAAATCTTTTTATGCAGAGATTTCACTCATTATATGCTCAATATCTCGTGTACCAATCTCAAGAGACAAAATCTTCCAAAATAGGCAAGTTTCCATGGCAAAAAGATGTGAAAAAGGATGTAACAAAATCAAATATTTGGATCATCAATGCATGGATTATGGGCTGGTTTATTAACCTAATTCCATTCATATACATGTACACAATAACCCTAATGCTGATTACACACAAAAGCTGCGCTCAGAATACAAGAACAAACTTGCACTTTTTCACAAAAAATTTTGAAACGATTTTCATAGCTACTGCACGTTTCAAAGCCTAAAAGCCATTCCAATACACTCCTGACACTACCAGGAAGCTATTCAAATCGAAACCATCCCTCCATACTCAAGGAATTGGTAAAACCGGATTGCACTTTTCATAAAATTTTCAATAATCGTGTTTTGATTTCTAAGCATTGTCCACGCATTTTTATTGTTGATTTACACTAACATGAATGTTCTGAAGCCATTGATACTATTTAATTGAATTAACAACGCTTGAATCAAGATCTGCCATGGACGTGTTCTAGGGTTTCAGAGGTTTTAAATTGGGGTTTCCTTCATAAGGAAAAATTGGCCATTCAAACCAGGACCATTGAAACCGTGACCTCCAAACGAAGCTAAATCACCCATCGCGCCCTTTTTATGCTTGCCTATATCCTAATCGCTATTTTCTAGCACTTGTGTTTAGTGGGGGTTTAAAACCCCCGTTATCTCTTGTTTTATTTTCAGGCAAACGAAGAAGACGCTGAGTTGTTGGCTTGTGGTTGGTCAGTTTGAATACTGGCGCGTTTTTTTGTTCTTCCAGCATAATATTGTTTTCTCTCTCATAATAATCATTGTCCACTAAACTAACAAAGTAACGCGCTAGTTCAGTTGGTTGTTGTGTTGGCATGCAGGTACTGGGACCTGGGTTTGATTCCCAGGTCCCCCATATTTCTCAATAATTTTGGTTATAATATGTTCAGGTGTTGCTTCTCTCCAGTGGTCCACCAAACGCCCAATGCTTGTGCCTGCCACATGTCCCCAGGGATCAATCCAAAGGCCATCACATGAATTCCACCATGCACGCTGGTCAATGATCCCACACACGCGCTGGAAAAGTCAACCAGGCCTCTTGTTCATTGGGCCAAAATGCTTCAAAGTGACCTCCAAATTGGGCCGGATACCCCCCCCCCCATTGTTTGTATTTCTTTTTCTAATTCCCTTTTCTTTTCTTTTAATTATTTTAATTGTCTTATTTAATTCAGAAAAAATAATTTTCAGTATAAAAAACCAGAAAAATCAAACTAAAAAATATGTTTATTTAATATTTAGCTCATTAATATTTTTGTAAATAAATCTTCTAATAATCAATTTAGTAGAATTAGGTTTTATTTTAATCTTTTCTTAAATAAACTAAAATATGTAGAAATTAGGTTTTTTAGCATTTTTTCTTTTTCTTTTACTAAAATAATTTTCTCTTATTATTATTATTATTAATTATTAGTTATTTTGTAAATACCCATGTAACTAAATAATTAGTATAAATTAGGTTTTAAACTTTAACTTTTTTTTAATAATTAAAAACAATTTAGAACTAGGGTTTTATTTAATTTCTAATTTTAATTAATTTTCTCCATAAATACCAAAATAAACATAAAAAAACAATTTCTTTTCTTATTAAATAGTTAATTAGCCTTTTTAATTTCATTTAATTTCTTTAAAGGGTCCAACGCCCTCGCATATTCGATTATAATTTCTTTTCGCGCGTTTGTCCTTATTTTTTGTTTCAAATATAATGTAATTGCTCAAGCCTTGTAATAGTAATTAGGAAATTTATTTACTTTCTGCATTTTATTTAAAAAAACGGGTCTTTGTTAATTTGGCAATGTATAGACCCGCGCCTTGTAATAGCGTAGGACTTTATTTTCTGTACTTTAATTTCCGCACCTTTTAACTGCTAATCACATGAAAGAATGAATGGCCCAAATAAAATCAAAGCGTAGCTCACCCAATGCATGACTAGATAAAACATAACTGAAAACAATACACAAATTCACACACCACTCTTAGGGTATGCCTCATTGATGCCTTGCCCCTCAAAACGTGGTCGTCGAGTATAGGACGTCTTAGTGAGTCCTTATGTCCGTTGATCTAGTTGCCTCGAAACGGTTGCCTCGGAATAGTTGCCTCGGAATAAAAAGATCAATGGCATAAGGGTAGCTTCTAAGGTGTCTTACCGTTACTCTGGTGACCAGACTGTCCCTACAAACTCGAATTGACCCGAACGCCTCCAACGGTGGTGCTACCTACCTCTCAATGGTGGGATGGCACTACCTTAAGGACATTTACACAGCCTAATTCCTTAGGGTAGGTAGATGACTCGTAGATACTTTCTCTAATTCAAAACAAATCAAAAAAAAACTCTTTTCACACTGACACTTTCTAAAAGATTTCAAAACAAACGCTTCACAACACTCTTGAGGACTGATACAAGAGTCGAATTGAAGTTTTCAATGAAACTTTTTCAAACCCACTCACTTTTGAAAAGAAAACACACATTTTGAAAACACAATGAGCAAGTATCTAAGAGCCCATGGATAACCATGGATAGAAAGGGTGCTAACACCTTCCCTTTCTATAAATCTACCTCCCGAACCGAGAAACAATCTCATAAGGAATTTTTCTGTGCTTTTGTCCTTTCCATGTTGGAGAAAATAAAAGACGGTGGCGACTCTTGCTTCCGCGACATTTCGCGAACCAGCGTTAAACAGTCAGTTCCAGATCCACCGGTCACAACTGTGTTCTTTACTGCTTTTAGATTTACTGTCTTGAAGAGTGTCAGATACGGTGTCATAACATTCACTGTGACATTAAGTATCTGCTGCCAGAATTTCAAAATATATTTTTATTTTTTGTATATATTTTATTTTATTTTTGTACATGATTAATATAACTAATAAATATATACATACTTTTATTTTATAGATACTTGAGAATAAAAACCTAAAAATACTATACTTTTATTTTTATTATTATTTATACTTAAAAATACTTTTTCTAAATATATTTTATTTTTTGTATATACACCATTTTTATTTTATTGTATATAAATAATATAGTCAATATATTTATATTCTTAAAAATTAGGGTTTTACCCTTAATAAAAAATAATAATAATCCTTTTTTATTATTCCTTTCTTTTTACATTAAATATTTTTACATACATAAACATAAACCTTTTTTGCATATTCATATTATTTGGTATATTTATTTAATTTGTTTATTTAAATATTGTCCATTTATTATTTATGCATTTGATTCAATTTGGATGTAATAGTAAAACTAGGGTTTTAAATTCTTATCAAATAATCCCCATTCAAAAATTGTATCCCCATCCCCATAATCATGTTGTAATAGTGGTAGATTTATTTTACGTATTTACGCTTTCAATTATGCCATGATTAGAGATTAGAGTTTGTATGCAAAAATCCAAAAATCAACAAGTAGCTTGACCTAATACAAAGACAAAAATGCATGAAAATCAAGCACAATGCACACTTACACCCCTAGGGTTACATCCACTTGTTGCCTTAAAAATGGGCCATGTTATGCATGTTGGATACTTTGGCAAAACAAAAAACAAAACAAAAGATCATAGTCCCTCGATGACGCTATCTTGGTTTCCTATACAAAAATGATCTAGTCCCTCAAAAATTTGCTAAAAATACTTAACACAATTGTTATCATGGTCTATACGATGACCCGCGCCTGTCCCATTTAACATCCTAATACAAGGTTGTTTACCAAATGCAATGGTAAAACAACACTGTCAAAAGGGTTAAAAATGTGTAGGAAAGATCTTTGAGTAAAATAGGGTAGATAACTCTTAGTTACTTGATCAAAACTTGCAAAAACATCCTTGCTATTTTCAAACACACCTCACAACACCATTTCAAAACCTTTCCCAAAAACAAACTTTCAAACTTTCAAAACATTGAAACATCTTTTCAAAAAGACAAAAACACCTTTGTATACATTCAAACAAGAATCATTACAAAGGTTGCCACAACGATGGCCTCTTTTCAAAACATCTTTCAAAACCACACACAAAGCACCATTTCAAACAATTGAAAAGCAAAAGCAAGTGATCTAAACAAGTAACTAAGAGCTCATGGATAACCATAGATGAAAAGGGTGCTTGCACCTTCCCTTTTCATAATCTACTCCCCGAACCCAAGAAAACATCTCTAAGGTCTTTTCTGTGCTTTTTTACCTTTCCTTAGGATAAAATAAAAAGTCGGTGGCGACTCTTGCTATACCGAAACATTTGCGAACACAAACGCAAAATTCCAAGTCAGTTCTCCCACCGTATCACACATAGCTATCCAAGAGATGCCAACTCCTCGCTCTGAGAAGGGAGTCAGAGGTTTCTTGGGTCGACTTAACTATATTTCTCGATTCATATCTCACCTAACTACTACTTGTGAGCCAATCTTAAAACTATTGAAGAAAGATCAAGTAGTCAGATGGAAAGACGACTGTCAAGCAGCCTTTGACAAAATCAAGGAATATTTACGAGAACCTCCCATTATGATGCCTTCAGGTGAAGTAAGACCTCTGATTATGTACTTGATTGTATTAGAGAATTTAATGGGGTGCGCGCTGGGCCAACATGACGAGTCTGACCTAAAAGAGCAAGCAATATACTACCTGAGCAAAAAGTTTACCGACTGTGAAACCAGATATTCACTGCTCGAGAAAACTTGTTTCACTCTGGCATGGGCTGCTCGCCGAATAAGACAATATATATTGACTCACACCACCTTGTTGATTTCTAAGTTGGATCCCATCAAGTATATCTTTGAAAGGCCAGCTCTCTCCGGACGAATAGCTAGATAGAAAATGATTTTGACTGAATATGATATCTAGTACACTACACAAAAAGAAATCAAGGTAAGTATGCTGGAAGATCATTTATCCCATCAAGTCGTTGATGACTACTAATCCATGAGCTTTGAACTCCCGGATGAGAATATCATGCTAGTAACTGATTGTGAAAAGTCTGGACCGTATGACGGACCTGAACAAGGATCCCGATGGACTATGGTTTTTGATGGAGCTTCCAACGCTTTAGGCAATGGAATTGGTGATGTAATCATCTCTCCTGAGGGTTTCCATACACCCTTCATCGCTAGATTGTGCATCGACTATACGAACAACATGGCTAAGTACGAGGCATGCATCTTGGGTCTAAAGGTTGCTATTGACCTAAGAATCAAGTTCTTGGAAGTATTCGGAGATTCTACTCTAGTGATCAGTCAAGTTAAAGGAGAATGGGATACCAAACACCCTAATATGATTCCTTACAAAGAGCTTGTGCTAACTCTGGTCCCATAATTTGAGGAGGTCACTTTTGAACATTTCCCAAGAGAAGAAAATCAATTGGTAGATGCCCTAGCAACAATGTCTTCCATGTTCAAGGTCAATTGGGACAATGAGGCTCCCAGAATTACAATCGAAAGATTTGACGAATCTGCACACTGTTATGGGTTTGGTACGGACGAAGAGAAGCCATGGTACCATGAGGTAAAGAGATATCTTGAAGCACAAGAGTATCCCGAAGGAGATTCCATCAATGATAAGAAATTCCTGCAAATATTTTCAGCCAAATTCTTCCTAAGCAATGGGATCCTGTACAAACGCAACCATGATTCTACTCTACTCCGATGTGTGGATAAGAAGGAGGTAGAAAAGATCATGAAAGACATGCATGATGGTATCTTTGGGACTCACTTTAGCGAACACACTATGGCTAAAAAGATTCTAAGGGCTGGTTACTATTGGTCAACAATGGAAACTGATTGTTACCATCACTCAAGGACTTTCCACAAGTGTCAAATCTATGCCGACAAGGTCCATGTACCTCTAATTAATGTAAATGTCATGACTACTCCATGGTTGTTTGCAATGTGGGGAATTGATATGATTGGAGATATCAAACCCACTACTTCCAATGGACATCATTTCATCCTCGTTGCCATTGACTACTTCACCAAATGAGTCGAAGCTTCCTCATTTGCCTCAGTGATGAAGAATGTTGTATCCAGATTTATCAAGCATAACCTCATCTGTCGTTACAGTATCCCCGAAAGGATCATCACCAAAAACAGAACCAATCTCAATAATGTTATGATTACGGAACTCTGCACGCAGTTCAAAATCAAACATCATAATTCTTCTTCGTACAAACCTAAGATGAATGGCGCAGTGGAAGTTGTCAATAAAAACATAAAGAAGATTGTGCAAAAGATGGTGGTAACCTACAAAGACTGGCATGAGATGCTACCGTTTGCTCTTCATGGCTACTGTACTTCAGCTCGAACGTCAACTGGGCAATTCCTGTTAAAATTCATATCCCTTCCCTAAGGATTATGAAAGAAGCAGATCTAGGCGAAGATGAATGGATTCATACTAGGTTGGATCAATTGAACTTAATTGATGAGAAGAGGTTGGCTGCTGTTTTCCATGGTCAAATGTATCAAAAGCATATGATCAAAGATTTCAACAAGAAATTCAAGCCTCGTGTGTATCAGACTGGTGAATTGGTAATAAAGCGCATCATTCTTCCACAAAGCGGCCCCAGGGGAAAATGGACTCCCACATACGAAGGGCCATTTGTTATCAAGAAAGTTTTCTCTGGTGGGGCCATGATGCTAACTACTATAGACGGTGAAAACTTCCGACATCCTGTGAACACAGACATAGTCAAAAAATACTACACATAAAGAATGACCCTGTAATACGGTGGGAGAACTGACTTGGAAGTTTTGTGTTTGATCGCAATTGTTGTGGATAGCAAGAGTCGCCACCAACTTTTCTTTTATCCAATAAGGAAAGGTTGAAAAGAACATGAAAGACGTTTTGAGATTATTTCTTGATTTCGGGGGGTAGGTTATGAAAAGGGAAGGTGTTAGCACCATTTTCATCCGTAGTTATCTATGGGCTCTTAGTTGCTTGCTAGATCACTTGCTTTTGTTTGAAAATGCATTTGTGATGTGGTTTTTTGAAAGTATTTTAAAAAGGAATGTCTTTGTAATGGTTCTCGTCTCTATAAGAATGCGTACAAAGTTTTTTTTTCTTTTGAAAATATTTCAAAGTGAAAGTTTTAGTGTATAAAAAATGTTTTTCTGTTGTGAGCAAGCGAGAAACTAGGGGCAACCTAACTACTCAAAAGGTCTTAAACGTTTTTTCCTTCTCCACTAGATGTTTCTATCTTACCATTGATTTGGTAAGAAACCCCATCATTGGATGTGAAAGGACGGGCGTGGGACATTTGTATAGTCATAGAAGGCAACCTATGGGACGATTTAGTAATGTCGTTTAGGGACTAGATCGTTTACCGAAGGCAACATTGAGGGTCATCAAGGGACTACGACCTTTTATCAAGGGTCTTTGCTAAAACACCCATATTCGAGGGAAATGACTATTTTCCAAAAGGCAACAAAGTTAGATTACCCTAGAGGTGCTAGTGTGCGAGTGTGTTTGATTGCATGCATTTTGTCTTGCATTTAAAGGTTATCTATTTTTTGATTTTATCTTGCCATACACCCTAATTACTAACAATGTATGAAAGCAAATAAAATGCGAAAATAAATCCTAAGCTATTACATCATTTCAGGGATGGGGATACATATTTACAAATGAGGATTGCAAGAATTTAAATCCTAATTATCTATTACAACCATATTGAATTGTACAATACAAGAAAAGGAAAGGATTTGTTTTGAAAATGTTTTTTTGTCTTAATAAATTAAAAGAAAAATAATTAGTTAATAAAAGAAAATATTTTTTATGTCTTTTTTTATATCAATAAAAATAGTATTAATGTTGAAGATAATAAGAATAAGAAAGAAAAGGAAAAATAACGAAAACAGGATCAGCACATTGCTGAAAACAAAAATGAGAGGGACCAGAAGTTCTGATGCTAGGCACACTGTAGTTCTGAAAGAAACGTTAGAGGAAATCAGAAATTCTGGGTTGTTGCACGTTGAAGTTATGGATGTTAACATAGTGAGGAAGACCTAAAAGTTTTGTGTGTTGTGTTACAACAGTGAGAAAGACCTAGAAGTTCTGTGTGTTGTGTTACAACAGTGAGAAAGACCTAGAAGTTCTGTGTGTTGAGTTACAATAGTGAGAAAGACCTAGAAGTTCCGGGTGTTGTGTTACAACAGTGAGAAAAACCTAGAAGTTTTGTGTGTTGTGTTACAACAGTGAGAAAAAACTAGAAGTTATGTGTGTTGTGTTACAACATTAGGAAAAACCTAGAAGTTCTGTGTATTGTGTTACAGCAGTGAGAAAAACCTAGAAGTTTTGTGTGTTGTCTTACAACAGTGATAAAAATCTAGAAGTCGTGTGTGCCATGTTACAATAGTGAGAAAAACCTAGAAGTTCTGTTTGTTGTGTTACAACAGTGAGAAAAACCTAAAAGTTTTGTGTTCTGTGTTACAACATTGAGAAAAACCTAGAAGTTTTGTGTGTTGTGTTACAACAGTGAGAAAAAATCTAGAAGTTATGTGTTACACTTCACCTACTTCCTTGTATTAGCTAGAGTGTCTGAAACTTGTTCATTTCTCAACAACAACAAAATAAAAAAATAAAAGCACGGCAGCTTATAGAAGTTCTATTCCTAATTCTGATCCTAGTTTCCTTCAAGAAGTTCTGACCCACAATTTTTCTACTTGGGCAATGATATATACAGCTCAACATTATGATATCTACATTTTTAATGATGTTCTGAATGAAAAAGTTCAAAGTCAGGATGACTTACCTTGAATCTGAAGCGTGTGTTTGGGACTTGAGCTGCTATCTTTGAATGTTCTGGGGTTAGCAAGAAACAGAACAGAAATGTTATGTTCTTTGATTCGAAAGGAGGAACAAGTGTATTGTTTTGAGAATTATGGGTTTAAGAGTGTTTGAATGTTTTATTTTTTCTCTTTTTGTATTCAATAACTTTATCCTCCCAAAATCCATCCCCTTAGACGTATGGTGGAACCATTTATTTATAGATGAGTTTGTTGTGGTTTTGGGGGGAAAACAAATAGGATTTAAACCTTTTTGGCATACTGTTTCATTGCTTTTTTAAATACAGCTTTTATGTGCTAATTTTGTGCAAATATGGGGTTTGAGAAAAATGAAGGCGTGGAGTGGATCAGCATCAATTTGGAGTGTTGTGGTAGCTGGATGCAGGACTGTGTCATAGCAGTACAGCAGACTGTTCAAAACGAGGTTTTGGGGCTTGGTGATGTTCTGATCAAAGAGTGGAAAGACCAAAGTGAGATTCGAAGGGTGATGTTCTGATCGAAGAGTAGAACATAGTCTCCATATGCTAAAGAATGAGATTTGAAGAGTTATGTTCTGATCGAAGAACACAACTTCCATATGTTCTAATCGAAGAGACATGTTCTGAACCATTTTTGCAAATTCTGATTGTACTTGTGTAAAAACTGGCCCAGAAGTTCTGAAATTATCATATTTTCTTAACACAAAAAATTTTCTAAGTGTTTAGAAATTTGACTTTTTCAAAGTAATTTCTGACTTTTGATTTCTTAATGAACCAATTTCCCGTCCTGATGAAATATGATTGTTGAAACTTGATTTTGATCCAAAAGTCAAAGTTTGACTTTTTAGTATGCTTTTGACCATTTTGCCCTTGTGAATGATTTTCTTGGAAAATTATAATCCGAGAGTTGAAACTTGACAGAAGCAACCCTGAGGGTCCAAGACGATCCTTTGAGAAATGAGAGGGCAAATTTTGGGGTACAACAACTGCCCCTGTTCAATCTTCTTAAACTTGAAGAGTTAGATTGGCGAATCTGCCATTCGTGAATTGAAGGTGGAAGACGGTTGAACACTAGAGTACCCAGAAATTTGCACTCTTATGATTTTAAGGTTGAGGTGTAAGGAATGGGCTTAAAGATGCCATTTAGAGAGATGATGGAGAGTTGGAAGAGATGGGCTTATAGATGTCATCCGAAAGGTGACCGTTGGTAGAAAATTAGACTAAGTCTAAGCTTGACTTCAACTGGGAAAAGAATCAGAATAAACCTTTGGTCGATTTAAAAAATTGAACCTATCAGAAGTCATGAATAATATTTAACTGGAAAGAATCGGGATAAATCTTTGGAGAGATTTATCTGAACCAGGGAAAGCGTCTATTGGGAAAGAATCAGGATAAATCGTTAAGAGGTTTAAATTGAACCAGCAGAGGTCTTGGATATTCTTTAACTAGAAAGAATCAGGATAAATCTTTGGAGCGATTTATCTGAACCAAAGAAGATGTTTGCGGGAGAGAATCAGGATAAATCGTTGAGAGATTTAAACTGAACCGACAGAGGTCTGGAAAATAATCAGAAATAATCTTTGGAGCAATTTATCTGAACCGGAGAAGATGTCATCGGGAAAGAATCAGGATAAACCGTTGAGAGATTTAAACTGAACTGGCAGAGGTTTGTAAAATAATCAGGATAAATCTTTGGAGTGATTTATCTGAACCAGCAAAGGAGTCTACTGGAAAGGACTCAGGATAAACCAATGATCGATTTAAACTGAACCAGCAGAAGTCTGAAGGAAGTGTTTGTCATGTAGATATTTATCTTGTCCTGTTTCGGGAATTAATCTACCATTGATTTGTTCACAGATAATATCCTTGTCTTGTTGAAAATTTAATGATAATTTTCTATTGATTGATCTTTCCTGAAAAGGTAAAGAGTTAGTTGTATGTAATGCCATGATGTATGAAATGCACGGTGTAATGATGTTTCTCAAAATGAATGAGATTGTGATATATGCATTTGTGTTGTCGATGTCCATGATGTATGAATGCAACATATTCACATATTAGTTGTTCTCCTGTGGTGTTGTTTAGATTGGGGAAATAAATCTCTGACGGCTGTTAGGAATATGGAGAGTAAGCCTTCATATTTTGTTGGAATTGAAGTATTGATAGATGGGTTTCTGTCATTAGAGAAGTAAACTTTGTTGGTAAAGGTAAATTTCATGCATTGCTTGTGGACTTAGTGAAATCCTACTGGGGAATTCCTGAGCTGCTGGGCGACTTTCGTTTGGGAAGCTCTGGAGCAGTAACTGGAAGTTTTGCTCCGTAGGGGATGTGGAAGTAACAGATACCGTTAAGTTGTATACTGGAGATATGATAGTGATCCTGTAGTAGGATTCCCTTGCTTCTGCTCCATTAGGGAAAGTACCTGCGGGGACTTTGTGGAATGGCCCATAGATATTATCATGTTTCTTAAAGCCATTAGTAATTGTCTTTCTATTTAGTTTTCCTTTTTTATGTGTTCATTTATAAACAGTAATTATGTTCAAATGCATATGTTCAAAAATAATCGCTGGACGTTTTTGCAAACAAAACAGGAAAGTAAAAAAGAAAAATAGATCATTTTGTACTTTTAAAGGAATATCTTTGTATTAACTTGAATAAGTAATTTTGTACAAAGAGACGAACATCCTAGTAAGAGAATGTCATCGTAAAAATGAAAATTGATACAAAGAAAAGACAGCTATGTGAAATAATCCCATGGGGTTCCCATTCTGCTATAGCCTTCATGTCTCTGAGCGTCTCATCCACTTGTTGCTTTGTCTGAAGCTGATTAGATTGATTAGAACAGTTTGAGTTGTACGATTGATACTGAAGATTAATTGTAAGGTGATCCAACGGGACATAGTCATACGCTTTAAATCCCTAACATTTTCCTGGACCACCCTTTCGGGTTTTCAGTCCGCCGGGATACCCTTTTTTGCCCAAGCTGCCTTTTCAGGTTTTCAACTTGCCGGGTGTACAGATTATTTTTGTATTTATCCCTAATTTTTTGCTTAGGCCAGTCAACCTAGCGGGTCTTTTTCATGTGTAGTATCTTTTAACTATGTCCGCGTTTACAGGGTGTGAAAGGTCGTCGCCATCCATAGTGGTTAAGATCATTGCTCCACCATAAAATACGTTTTTAATCATAAATGGTCCTTTGTATGTAGGAGTCCATTTTCCCCTGGGATCACCTTGTGGTAGTATGATACGCTTGATTACCAAGTCACCAACCTGATATACCTGACGTCTGACCTTCTTGTTAAAAGCTTTGATCATGCGTTTTTGGTACATCTAGCCATGGCAGACAGTCGTAAGCCTCTTCTCATCAATCAAGTTCAACTGGTCAAGTCGAGTTTGAATCCATTCATCTTCATTCAAACTTGCATCCTTTATGATTCTCAGAGAAGGTATTTGGACTTCTATTGGTAGGACAACTTTCCATGCCATATACCAAGGAGAAAGGAGTTTCCCATGTTGATGTGTGCGCCGTGGTACGGTAGCCGTGGAGAGCAAATGGTAACATCTCATGCCAGTCCTTGTAGGTCACTATCATTTTTTGTATGATCTTCTTGATGTTTTTATTAGCAACTTCTACAGCGTCATTCATCTTCGGCCGGTAAGGAGAAGAGTTATGATGTTAGATCTTGAATTGCGTGCATAGTACAATGATCATAGTATTGTTGAGATTGGTACCATTATATGTAATGATTCTCTCTGTAATACCATACTGACAGATAAGATTCTGTTTGATGAATTGGGCCACAATGTTATTGGTAACAGAAGTGAATGAAGCTGCCTCGACCCACTTTGTGAAGTAATCAATAGCAACCAAGATGAAGCGGTGTCCATTGGAAGCGGTAGGTTTGATCTCTCCAATCATGTCAATGCCCCACATTGCGAATGGCCAAGGAGCAGTCATGACGTTTAGGGTAACTGGAGGCACATGTACCTTGTCAGCGTAGATCTGACACTTTTGATAGGTTCGTGAATGCTGATGACAATCTGCTTCCATGGTGGACCAGTAGTATCCTGCTCTAAGGATCTTTTTAGCCATCGTGTGCCCACTATAATGTGTGCCAAAGATACCTTCGTGTAAATCATCCATGATCTTATCTGCCTCACCCTTGTCTATGCACCGAAGAAGAGTTGAGTCATGGTTACGCTTATAGAGAACTCTGTTACTGAGGAAGAACTTAGCAAAGAATCTTCTCAGGAATTTCTTGTCGTTGACTGAAGCTCCCTCCGGATACTCTTGGGCCTCGAGATATCTCTTAATTTCATGGAACCAAGGCTTGTCTACGACTTCTTCAGTATCAATCTCGAGACAGTAAGCTGGTTCGTCTGTCCTCTCTATGGTGATCTGAGGAGCCCTGTTATCCCACCTGACTTTGAACATGGATGACATAGTGACTAGCGCGTTTGCTAGTTGATTTTCCTCTCGCGGAAAATGCTCAAAGGTAATTTCCTCAAAATGTGGGAATGTTAACACATGTTCTTTCTAGGGGATGAGATTAGGATGATTTGTGTCCCATTGTCCTTTGATCTGACTGATGATTAAGGCTGAATCTCCAAATACACTTAAGGACTTGATTCCCAAATCTATGGCATCTTTGAGACCCATAATACACGCTTCATATTCCTCCATATTATTGGTACAATTGAAGCACAATCTAGCAGTGAAGGGAGTACGGAAGCCTTCGGAGGATATTATCACAGCGCCTATGTCGTTTCCGAGTATGTTGGAAGCTCCGTCAAAAACCATGGTCGATCGAGATCCTTGTTCAGGTCCTTCATATGGTATGAGTTCTTCACAATTATTTACCAACATGATGTCTTCGTCCGGGAATTAAAAATTCATGGATTGATAGTCATCCACAACCTGATGAGCCAGGTGATCAGCTAGTACACTTCCCTTTATTTCTTTTTGGGTAGTGTACTGAATTTCGTATTTAGTCAGGACCATCTTCCATCTTGCTATCCTCCTAGAGAGGGTGGGCTTCTCGAATATGTACTTAATTAGATCCATCTTGGATATCAATAAGGTAGTGTGAACCAACATATACTGTCTTAGCCGGCGAGCAGCCCATGCCAGAGCGCGGCAAGTTTTCTCGAGGAGTGAATATCTAGTTTCACAGTCGGTAAACTTTTTGCTCAGGTAGTATATTGCATGCTTTTTTCGGCCAGACTCGTCATGCTTCCCCAGCACACACACCCATTGAATTTTCCAAAACTGTTAGGTAGATGATCAGAGGTCTTCCCTCAACTTGCGGCATCAAAATAGGAGGTTCTTGAAGGTACTCCTTGATCCTGTCGAAGGAAGCTTGGAAGTCGTCGTTCCATTCCACCACTTGATCTTTCTTCAGTAATTTAAAGATTGGTTCACAAGTAGCGGTTAGGTGGGAAATGAACCTGGCGATGTAGTTTAGCCATCCTAAGAATCCCCTAACTTCCTTCTCAGTGCGAGGAGCATGCATTTCTTGTATTGCTTTTACCTTTGCAGGGTTCACTTCGATACCTTTACCGCTGACAACGAAACCTAAGAGCTTGTCGGACCTCACTCCAAAAGTGCATTTTTCGGGTTCAGCCTTAGTTTGTATTTCTTCAGTATTTTAAACAGTTTCTGCAGATGGTCAATGTGATCCTCTTCAGTCTGAGATCTTGATATCATGTCATCCACGTAGACCTCTATCTCGTGATGGACCATATCGTGAAACAAAGCAACCATGGCACACTGATAGGTTGCCCCAGCATTCTTCAGCCCAAATGGCATAACTTTGTAACAGAACATGCCCCACTGTGTGACGAAGGTCATTTTCTCCATGTCCTCAGGTGCCATTTTGGTCTAGTTGTACCCAGAGAAACCATCCATGAAGAAGGATACTTTATGATGTGTGGTGTTGTCAACCAGAATATAGATATGGGGAAGTGGGAAGTCATCCTTGGGGATTTCCCTATTCAAGTCTCTGTAATCCACATACATATGTACCTTACCGTCCTTTTTAGGCACTGGAACAACATTGGCGGCCCATTGTGGATAGGAGGTGACAACTAAGAATCCAGTGTTGAACTACTTCATGACTTCAGTCTTGATTTTCTCTGACATTTCTGGCCGCATGCGATAGACCTTCTGTTTTACCGGAGGGCAACCTTCTTTTGTCAGCAGATGATGGACCACAATATCAGTGTCGAGTCCTGGAATGTCTTCGTATGACCAGGAAAAGACCTCAACATAGTCTTATAGTAACTGAGTTAAGTGTTCCTTGACACTAAGCTCCAAGTTGGAACCTACCTTGACTTGTTTCTTGTCTTCTTCAGTACCTAAGTTAACTGTTTCAACCGGCTCTTCATGGGGATGTATGGTCCTTTCTTCCTGTTGCAATAACCTGGTTAGTTTCCCTGGTACCTCATAATCATCCTCACCTTCATCTTCGGCTTGGTAGATCGGATTTTCAAAGTCACAATAGGCCATAACAGAATCGTTACACATGGGATCCTGAGTGGATGTGTATCTGCATTTCGATATGTAAGTGTGTGTAAGAACATAGTTATCTTTGATAAAATAAAAGGTAGAAAAAAGAAAAACAAAGAGCGTAAAAGTTTGCATGTAAAATACGTCCATGATTTATTTATGACATATGAAGATGAAGTAACAACCCTCACAAATGGACCATTGTGCCTCGGGTAAGACACAAGGTTTTAAAGTCTAAATTGTTTAAATATTACAAGTCCGACAAAAAATTAAAAGATAATTACTCTTGAATAAAAGTAATAGGGACAAATTCTTTGGCCTCCCAATTCTTGAGTCCTCCATTGATGGTTGGAAAAATCCACGGGTCCATGTCACATCTGCCATCATTGTCTTCCACTGCATTGACCCCCTGATTGCTGATACGTAAAGGTGGTCCCCCAGTGCGAGTTCGTCGAATAGCTCTTTGGGCCTCCGAAGTAAAACCCAAACCAAATTTGTTGGATTTGTAGGGAATATCCAGAAGTTGACCCCAAATGGTACATCCACCTTCCTCAACTACTGCTCTAGCATCCTTCAGGGAGGTTATTTTCAATGGGGGTCTGGTAACTTTTGGAGTCTTGATAGTAGTTTTGGTTGCCACAATTGTTTATGGGACCTCCTCAAAATTCTGACACGGGGTCTCAAAGAACTCACCATCCATTTCCACATACCTAAAAGATTTCAGGTGGCTAACCATGTATTCCTCCTCCCCATGGACAATGATGATCTTTCCCTTGATTGGGTACTTCAACATCTGATGGAGGGTAAAAGTGACGGCACCAGTGCCATGGATCCAGGGTCGGCCTAATAAACAGGAATAGGAAGGACGGATATCCATCACATAGAAAGTTGAATCAAAAGTCTGAGTTCCAATTTTTATAGGGATGTCAACTTCTCCGTGCACTTTCCTTTTAGAACCATTAAAGGCCCTCACCATAATGTTTCTAGGCCTTAAAGTGAGTCCCTCGCAATTTAATCGGTCAAGAGCATTCTTTGGAAAGACATTCAGCGATGAACCCGTATCCACCAGAACATGGGCTTACGTAGTGCCCCTGCACTCAATGGAAACATGCAATGCATCATTGTGTTTCCTTCCTTTCGGAGTTAAATTAGCGTCAGAAAAGCCTAATCAGTTATCAGCAGTCATAATGGCCATACAATTCTTAAATTGATCAATGGAGGTCTCTTGGGGCATGTGGGCAATCTTTAGAAACATTACCAAGGCTTTGGCATGGGCCTCAGAACACAAAAGTAAGGCCAACATTGATATTTTCGAGGGGGTCTGGCCTAACTGTTCCACGATGTTGTAGTCACTTTTCTTGATTATTTTTAGTATCTCTTCCATCTCTTTGCTAGAAGCTTCAAGAATGACCTCTAGATGTGCCTTCTTCTGGATAGACTCAAATAATATCTCTTTGCCCCTTGTCTCGGCAGCAGGGATAACAGTAGGATTGTCAACGGGAGTATCACTGGGAATACTGGTAGGAGAGGTAGCGGGAATAATTACAGGAGTAGTAATGGTTTTTGGAGAGATCTCGGGTGAGAAGACTTTTCCACTTCTTGTTATCTTACTGGTCCCAATGATATTGACGACGTCGGAATCAATGTCTTTCGCAACTTTGTCTTTGATAGCCAATAGATCTTGCCTGACATCATGATAATAGACGTCAGCCCCATAGTTCCAGGGAAGAGCTTTATCCGAAGAATATGGTATTGGCCCTGGCATGGTGATGATTAGGGGAGAAACTTTTGGAACAGATGTAATCTTGGCGTGTCTTTTGGTGGAGACCCTGGGAGGATTGTCGGAAATGGTGATTATTGAGACATCTTCACAGGAATTTCTGGTAAGGGGAACTTTTTAAAACATGAATTCTTTGTTAGCCATCAGGCGTTGGATGCCCATCTTCAATAACAAACAGGCATTTGGTAGAGACATACATAATCGAAAACTTTCATCACATCCTGGAAACAGACCGGCTTGTAATATATTCCTTTTAATAGACAAAATAGGAGTAGTTAAATCATCCACAGAGGAAACAAAATAGTCATCCTCAACAAAGTTGATACCTTGACCATGTTTGGGAATTGGCGTCGTTATTACATTAGGTGTTTATGGGGGATCAAACTCAATCTCTTTCGCCTCGATGAGGTCTTGTACCTTATTCTTCAAGGCCCAACAATTGTTTGTATCATGCCCCGGGCTTTCAGAATGATAGACACATCGAGCATTCGGGTTGTAGCGAGGAGAAGCGGTATTGGGGTTCTTGGGAGCTTCCTTTAGAGTCACTAGATTGGACTTCAAAAGATGTGGAAAAACTTGGGACAAGATCATGTTGATCCGGGTGAATCGTCTCATGGGCGTCTCTAGCCTGCATTGATAGTTTCGCTGCTGATTTGGTACAGGATCGGAAATCATAACAGCCCCTACCGTCGGGCGACGTTCAGCTTTGTTTTGATTTTTGTGGTCGTATGCAACACTGACCTCTTTCTTTCTGATAAAGGGTTTCT
Source organism: Vicia faba (assembly GCA_948472305.1). Classification (NCBI taxonomy): domain Eukaryota; kingdom Viridiplantae; phylum Streptophyta; class Magnoliopsida; order Fabales; family Fabaceae; genus Vicia; species Vicia faba. The sequence continues at coordinate 116,544,225 of OX451738.1, read as the reverse complement.
TCATCGTGCTCGAGGATACATCTCTTTGAATTTTGCCACTCTTTATACCGGTTTCTACCCACTCACCAGTCATGATTAGTTCAGTAAATCCAGCCGAAGAGCTTCCGATCAAATGGTTGAAGAATGGACCAGATAACATGCCTAAGAACATATCCACCAATTTTCTGTCATATAGAGGGGGTTGGACTCTTCCCGCGAGATCCGTCTATTTTTTAGCATAAATTTTGAAACCTTCACCAGCACCCATACACATGCCTTGCAATTGTGTTTGAGTTGGATCTAAGTCAGCGTTATACTGGTATTGCTTATAAAAAGTGGCGGACAAATCTTCCCAATTGCGAATATTGGTTCCTTCCAACTGATAGAACCAATCCAACTGCGTCCCTGATAATCTTTCTTGGAAGAAATGTACACATAGGATCCTATCCGCAGTATGGGGTTGAACCTTCCTGACGTATGACCTTAAATGCAGCTTTGGGAAAGAGACATTGTCATATTTAGCGAAAGAATGGACCTTGAATTTATGTGGGATGACAACCCCTGAGACAAGTCCTAGCTCTTCAAAATCCAACCCGGGTACCCTCTGGGTCTCTATAGCATTGAGCCGATCCTCGAACTGCTTGTATTTATCGTTATTTAGAGGATACTGTTCTTCAGAGTAGTCCACTTATTCCTCTTCTTCAGACTCTGGGTGGTCAGTTCCTTCCTTGTTCTTTCCTTCTTGATTATCTCCTTCACCTGACGAGGTTGCAAAATCTAGTGTTCGTCTCGCTAGTCCTTTGAACCTTCTTCCCATATTCAAAACACCGTCTGGCTTCTTCGCTTTCTTCTTCTTCTCTTTGATCAACAAAGTTTTCAAATCCTCTTGTCCTTTTGTCAAATCCAAGAACATTTGTTGGAATTGAGCGTTCTGCACTTGAAGATCTTTTACTGTCTGCTCAATATCCATCTCACTTGAAATAAATAGTAGAAAGATAAGGAGACCTGTTGTAAGAAACTTGTTTGTGTTATGATGAATGAAAATGTATATGCAAATGATTCCAAGGAAATTAGAGATTTAAATTTTCTTCAGACAAAAAGGAACACACGTTGCATTAATTAATCCAATTTCGAGTACATCATGCCTCTTTGGGATTACAATGAAAGAAATGAAAATACAAAAAAACTCCTAAGACAAAAAGGTTGAACGCATCCTCTTTGGTGCGATGTAGGCGTTCAAACTCCGCTCTTCATGAAGCTGCTTGGTGAGTTCTAGAACTTTCTTCTCACTGGCGTAGAATTGGGCTTCGAAAGTGTCTCATTCATCCTTTAGCTGAATCTAATCCTTTTGAAAGTCTTTGAGAGAGGTAGGCATGTTGGGATGAAGGATAGTATACGGGACATCTCCCTCATCCACATGCTCTATGATGACAGGGAGGATGGAGGGGTAAGGCAGTGCGAGACTTTGAGCATGAGCTCGTACCCACCTAAGGTAAGGCTCATGGGGGATGGAATTTTTGTGCCCCAATGTCCTACTGTCCACCTTGTTTACCATCCTCCAAGCTCGTATAAACCTCTGACGGTAGCCTCGATCGTCGCTTTCATAGTCGAACACCACACCTTGGATGAGCGCATCATGTGGACCATCTCTTCGTGTGTATCCAAACTGTCGCAGAGCTAAGCAGTGGTTATGAGTGATACCTGCCCTAATTCCAAGTAGGGGGACATTAGGGAATTCCCCACAATGGTCAATGATAGTAATGTCCTCCAAGGATCGAGAACACTAGTGGATATCCGAATGTCTGAGTGACATCAGCCTATTGGACCATCTCAAACCTTGCTCGTTCTTCATAATGGATCGGGGGAGATGTGAAACAAACCATCTATCCAACAGAGGAGTACAACACATGAGAGTTCATATTCTCTTCATGGTGCGAGAGTGGAGAGAATGCAAGATATCTCCCAACAAGGTAGGCATTGGATTGTGAGATAAAAATATTTTGACAGCATTCACATCTATAAGTTGGTCAAGATTTGGAAATAGTACCAACCCATAGATGAGAAGAGCCAAAATTTCTTCGAAAGCTTGTATGTCTAGAGTGTTCCAACAGTCTTGAGCTTTTTCCAACAAGAACTTGAATCGGAACCCTTTGACACCACTTCTTGTTTCCCAATTAGCCGTGACGTCAGATTGTTGCAAGTGTAAAGCTCGGGCAACCTCTTCAGGGCTTGGATCCCTTTCAGTACCGTTGAAAGGTAGTTGATCTAGAATAGGAATTCCCAAGAGTTAAGAGAATTCTTCCATAGTTGGTACAAGCTGGTAATCAGGTAAAGTAAAACAATGGTGCAAAGGGTCAAAGAACTAGAAAAGCACCTTCATCATATCTTCGTCAAAGCTTGAGGTAACCAAGTTGAGAAGCCGTCCATGTCTTTTGGTGAACAGAGGATTCTCAGGGGCCCTTGATGCTAACTCTTTGAGCTGAAAAGGAACTCGTATAAGGTTGACTTGGATTGTGTTCCTGTGAGTGGGAGTCATATCCTACAAAACAGAACAAAGATGAATCTCAATATCCATGAAATGGTTAGTCTAAAATGTTATGGTATGATGTCATGATGTTATGTACAAGCATATGCACAAGTTAAATCAAACAAATCCTTAGGTTTAGGCTTGCATGAGGTTTTATAGGTAAGTACCCTTTTGAAGTTTAGTTGGTTCAACCTATCCTAGAAAGTAAACAGGTTCTAGGGAATCTCAATATCACTAATCTTTCTACATCGGCCATTGTTTCAGCACAAGCCTCTTTATTAGCGACCGAAATATACCTAAAGTCAGATCTCAATGAGCGTAGTATCGAGTATCAACCAACTTCAGACTGCACCAAAGTCATCTACCTCACTACTTCCTAATGGACAAGTTGTTCAAGTAAAGGTTCTAAAGTCAGCTAGTGCTTCATGACAGCACACAGCGGCCCCGTATTATCCTTGACTACTCAAGGTCTACCGGTACCAACAAATGTGTCACACTAATGTAGCTATTGCTTAGACCATGTCGATATACCCCACACAGTTTCCACAACTTACTGCTACTTACCTAAAAAGGTGCCCCAAATCCGGAAAGAGGATCAAAACAACCCAAACAAGGAACCATAATATAAAGCAAACAAAATAATGAAAAGCAATTAAATGTGATCTAGCCCTAATTTAACCCCACTTTTAAGTATTTCTCCCCAACAGAGTCGCCAGTTCTGTAATACGATGGGAGAACTGACTTGGGAGTTTTGCGTTTGATCGCAATTGTTGCGGATAGCAAGAGTCACCACCGACTTTTCTTTTATCCAATAAGGAAAGGTTGAAAAGAACAGGAAAGACCTTTCGAAATTATTTCTTGAGTTCGGGGGGTAGGTTATGAAAAGGGAAGGTGTTAGCACCCTTTTCATCCGTAGTTATTACAGGCTCTTAGTTGCTTTCTTGATCACTTGCTTTTGTTTGAAAATGTGTTTGTGATGTGGGTTTTTGAAAGTATTTTGAAAAGGAATGTCTTTGTAATGGTTCTCGTCTCTATAAGAACGCGTACAAAGTTTTTTTGTCTTTTGAAAATATTTCAAAGTGAAAGTGTTAGTGTAAAAAATGTTTTTTTTGTTGTGAGCAAGAGAGCAACAAGGGAACCTAACTACTCAAAAGGTCTTAAACGTTCTTTTCCTTCTCCTCTAGATGTTGCTATCTTACCATTGATTTGGTAAGAAACCCCATCATTGGATGTGAAGGGACGGGCATGGGACATTTGTATAGTCATAGAAGGCAACCTATGGGACGTTTTAGCAATGTCGTTTAGGGAATAGATCATTTACCAAAGGCAACATTGAGGGTCATCGAGGGACTACAATCTTTTATCGATGGTCTTTGCTAAAACACCCATATTCGAGGGACATGACTATTTTCCAAAAGGCAACAAAGTGAGATTACCCTAGAGGTGCTAGTGTGCGAGTGTGTTTGATTGCATGCATTTTGTCTTGCATTTAAAGGTTATCTAGTTATTGATTTTATCTTGCCATACACCCTAATTACTAACAATGTATGAAAGCAAATAAAATGCGGAAAATAAATCCTAAGCTATTACATCATTTCAGGGATGGGGATACATATTTACAAATGGGGATTGCAAGAATTTAAATCCTAATTATCTATTAAAACCATATTGAATTGTACAATACAAGAAAAGGAAAGGATTTGTTTTGAAAATGGATTTTTGTCTTAATAAATTAAAAGAAAAATAATTAGTTAATAAAATAAAATATTTTTTATGTCTTTTTTTTATATCAATAAAAATAGTATTAATGCTGAAGATAATAAGAATAAGAAAGAAAAGGAAAAATAACGAAAACAGGATCAGCACATTGCTGAAAACAAAAATGAGAGGGACCAGAAGTTCTGATGCTAGACACACTATAGTTTAGAAAGAAACGTTAAAGGAAATCAGAAGTTCTGGGTTGCTGCACGGTAAAGTTCTGGGTGTTAACATAGTGAGGAAGACCTAGAAGTTCTGTATGATGTGTTACAACAGTGAGAAAGACCTAAAAGTTATGTGTGTTGTGTTACAATAGTGAGAAAGACCTAGAAGTTTTGTGTGTTGTGTTACTACAGTGAGAAAAACCTAGAAGTTTTGTGTGTTATGTTACAAAAGTGAGAAAAACCTAGAAGTTATGTGTGTTGTGTTACAACAGCGAGAAAAACCTAGAAGTTATGTGTGTTGTGTTACAACAGAGAAAAACCTAGAAGTTATGTGTGATGTGTTACAACAATGAAAAAAACCTAGAAGTTTTGTGTGTTGTGTTACAACAGTGACAAAAACCTAGAAGTTATGTGTGTTGTGTTATAACAGTGAGAAAAACCTAGAAGTTTTGTGTGTTTTGTTACAACAATGAGAAAAAATCTAGAATTTATGTGTTACACTTCACCTCCTTCCTTGCATTAGCCAGAGCATCTGCAACTTGTTCATTTCTCAACAACAACAAAATAGAAAAATAAAACACGACAGCTTACAGAAGTCATATTCCTAATTCTGAGCCCAGTTTCCTTCAAGAAGTTTTGACCCACAATTTTTCTACTTGGGCAATGATATATACAGTCTCAACATTATGATATCTACATTTTTAATGATGTGAAAAAGTTCAAAGTCAGGATGACTTACCTTGAATTTGAAGCGTTTGTTTGGGACTTGAGCTGCTATCTTTGAATGTTCCAAGGTTAGAAAGAAACAGAACAAAAATGTTATGTTCTTTGATTCAAAAGGAGGAACAAGGGTATTGTTTTTATAATTCTGGGTTTAAGAGTGTTTGAATGTTTTATTTTCTCTCTTTTTGTACTCAATAACTTTCTCCTCCCAAAAGCCATCCCCTTAGACGTCTGGTGGAACCATTTATTTATAGATGAGTTTGATGCGGTTTTAGGGGAAAAAATAAATGGAATTTAAACCTTTTTGGCATACTATTTAATTGCTTTTTAAATACAACTTTTATGTGATAATTTTGTGCAAATATGGGGTTTTAGAAAAATACAGGCGTGGACTGGATCAACAACAATTTGGAGTGTTGTGGCAGCTGGATGCAGGATTGTGTCATAGCAGTACAACAGTCTGTTCAAAACGAGGTTTTGGGGCTTGGTGATGTTCTGATCGAAGAGTGGAAAGACCAGAGTGAGATTTGAAGGGTGATGTTCTGATCGAAGAGTAGAACATAGTCTCCATATGCTGAAGAATGAGATTTGAAGAGTCATGTTCTGATCGAAGAACACAACTTCTATATGTTCCGATCGAAGAGTCGTGTTCTGAATCATTTTTGCAAATTCTGATTGTACTTGTGTGAAAACTGGCCCAGAAGTTCGAAATTATCATATTTTCTTAACACTTAGAAAATTTTCTAAGTGTTTAGAAATTTGACTTTTTCAAAGTAATTTCTGAATTTTGATTTCTTGATGAACCAATTTCCTGTCCTGATGAAATATGATTGTTGAAACTTAATTTTGATCCAAAAGTCAAAGTTTGACATTTCAGTTTGCTTTTGACCATTTTTCCCTTGTGAATGATTTTCTTGGAAAATTGTAATCCGAGACTTGAAACTTCACAGAAGCAAACCTGAGGGTCCAGGACGATCCTTTGAGAAATGAGAGGTCAAATTTTGGGGTATAACAGACCCGCTAGGTTGGCATACCTAGGATAAAACAAGGCCATCTCGACGAACCAAAAAGGTTCGAAAAAAGTTAGGGATATATACAAAAGATTGTACACCCGGCAAGTCAAAAACCCGAAAGGGCGGATTGGGCAAAAATAGGTATCCTGGTGGACTTAAAATCCGAATGGGAGGTCCAGGAAAAAGTTAGGGATTAAAGTGTACGACTATGTCCCGCGAAACCTTTACAACCAACTTTATTGCGAAGGTCCAAGTTCAATGGTCCAAGATCAATTCAATTGACTTCTTTCAACGGCAAGGGATGATGTTCGAAGACATAGGGGCAATAGCGGAGTTGGAGCCCAACGAGATCACTTCCACATGGATATTTTGTTTTTTCACTTTGTATTCCTTTCATTATTTTGATGATTTCCTCTTATTAGGATCTCTGTCTCCTTGTATTAAAACGCCTGTACATAGGCAACCATTAATACAAATATGTTTTGAAGTGTAACCTTTTGCTATTTTTATTTTGAGTGCAAAATATCCAATGACTAAAATTGAATGAACATATGCATATGAATATGATTAAACTGTTAACAAGTGTGTGCATAAATACAGCAATAAACATCTCCTTAATGATTTAGAATATCGCCACAGGGATACTTCAATAAAATTCTCCCCACAAAGCTGGATTCATGCAACCCCCAACCAGAATTGCAATCTCTTGGAAACCCTCTCCCCAACTGAGGTAGTCTTAATTAAAAAAAACCATGTGGATTTCTTCCTAAAGAAAACACCTCCCCATAAGGTCGTCGAACATTCTCTTCAACAGGGTTTATTTCCCCAACAAACTACAAGTTCCCCAGCTTGAGTTTGCTTCTCAAACTATTGCAAATCAACGGACGGAACCCCTTAGCCCCCAGCAGAGTCATTGCAATCCCTAACGGAGTCGTTACTATCCCTAAAAGTGACTGTGAAGCCTGAAACCCGACCAGATAATAGTTGACTCCATTCCTCTAAAGTAAGTTACTGCGAAGCCTGGACCCGAACATATAACAGTTCAACTTCATCCTTTCAAGCAAGTTACTGTGAAGCCTAGAATCTGACCGGATAATAGTTAAATTCAGTAAGTTGTTGTGAAGCCTGGAATCCGACCAGATAACAGTTTAACTTCTTTAATCACTGTGAAGCCTGGAAATCGACCAAATAACAGAAATCTACTACGAAGCTTGGACCCGATCAGATAACAGTTTAGCTTCATCCTTTATAGCAAGTTACTGCAAAGCCTGGACCCGACCAGATAACAGTTAATTTCATATAAGTTGTTGTGAAGCCTGGACCTGACCAGATAACAGTTCAACCTTATCCTCTCAAAAAAATTACTGTGAAGACTGGACCCAGCCAGATAACAGTTTGGTTTCATCTAAGTTACTGTAAAGCCTACAATCCGACCAGATGCCAGTTCAACTTCATCTCTCTAAATTTTTTTACTGTAAAGCCTGGAATCCGACCAGATAACAATTAAATTCATCTTCCCTGGTAAGTTTTTGCGAAGCCTGAGATCTGACCAGATAACAATTAACTTTATTATCCCCTAACAAGTTGTTGCGAAGCATGGATCCAACTAGATAACATCTAACTTCCCTTCTCTCCAATCAAGAGATAACTCCCCATTAGAGCAACAGACAACTAAAACTCCTGAACTCTTTCCCTCAAGCATAAATCAACACTCTCCACAGAGTTTCCGTCAAGTAAAGTCAATATTCCCAACGGAGTTCTCCTCAAACAACAAAACAGGAATCCCCAGTGGAAACATTCTAAACAGGGTCTGAATATGTGTGTACTCTTCATCCCCAACAGCAGTCCGGGATTTAACTTCCCAAAGCTCCGCAACATTTATCAAGGATTTATTTTCTAAGACAATAATACACTTCAACAACATTTCACATTCATACATCATATCACATACATGATAAATGCATACAGCACAATCTCATTTTATTTTGAGAACATCATTACGCCATGCATACAGCTGCATGCAACTAAACCTCTTTTCTTGCAGGAAAAGTCAACCAATCAAACAAAGACCTCTTCTGGTTAGATTTACTTTTTCCAATTAATAACAGGCAATCAACAGACCTCTTTTGGTTAAGATTATGTCCCCGGTGAAGTCGCTAAGAAACATACCTTCTCTGTCACTCTGGATGGCATCTGCAAGCCCATCTCCAACAAATTCTTCATCACTTCTTGTTGTACCCCAAATTTTGACCTAAGATACCATCTCCCATCTGCATCATTACATTGCAAGTGTTTTGATCTATTGATTTTTAAAAATTCATAACTTTTTCAGGTCGAGAGCTGTTTATTTTTGAACGCTGAATTTATTAATCGATCAATGATCAAACAATGTTTATTAATTATTTATTATCTTAAATTTAAATAATTGGAATCTATTTTCGGTTATTATATAATTTAAAGATTTATGAATAATGAAATAAACATTTGAAAAGAGGTTTATTAATTGGTCAACAATGATTATTTAATTATTTATCATTCTAAGTTAAATAATTGAAATTCTATTTTTAATTATTATAATTTAGAAAATTATGAATAATGAATTAAATAATTGAAATTATTAATTGATCAATGATGTTTATTTATTTGTTTATTATTCTGAATTTAAGTGATTGAAATTAATTTTCAATTATTATACAATTTAAAGAATTATAAACGATAAATAAATAATTGGAAAGAAAAAGAATTAATTGGGAAATAATAGAATTTTATTCACTCTATTCTATTTATTACAATTGTTATTTAAATATTGTATTATTTACAAAATATTTATAATGACAATTACATAAAGAGTTTAAAGTAAAATAAAAACTATTTTCCTAAATTCTAAATCTTCATCTTCTATCCAATGCCTTTTTGTCTGCTCATTTAATTTTACCTGCAAAAACAATTAAAAGAAAAGTTAGAAATAAATAAATGATTAAAAGCAGAAAATTATTTCAGTGTTCATCATTAAAAGCAACGGCTGGAATCAGTTTTTTACCCTTTCTGCAAATCGCGGGATTTCTCCCGGTTCACAAAAAGGGATGGATTTTTATTTTCAAAAATGAATGCACAAATTTAAAAGATGCACAAATTCATTTTTTATTTTCAAAACTGCATAATTAAAATCAATTGCATTTTCAAAAATCCCATGCATATTTCAAAGGCATAAAGCAACAGCATATGCATAAACATTACATATGCAAGATATCCCAACGTAAACTATGCAACAACTTAAGAAGAAGCCAAAATACAATAAGGCTCCACTGTGCCATGCAGAAGTCAAAAAGAAATATGCAGTTCACATCAATATATGCAAGCAAGCATATTTTCCATTTTTCTCATCATCTTCCAGCCTGCTTTTTCAGAACCAAATAAAGTACACATCATTTTGATATCAAATGTACCTATGAGAGAGAAGAGAGATAGAAGTATGGTTTTTACAGGTTTTGGTTTAGGCAGAAGTGGATACAAAACAAAACTACAGCAATAACACAGTAAGAGGAAAGAAGCATGAATTAAGATATCAAACAAAACTGCTGTAACAGTAAGAGTGCAGAATTACCAAGGATATAGTAAAATAATTCAAAAACCTGTGGCATAAAGAAACAGAGGCCAAACTGTATAACATAACAAGAAAACCCCTTTCAAAAGACAAGAGAGTTCAACCCGCCTAAAGCATTCAAAAAACTCAAACACTACAATATAAACAAAAAGATATAGCCTACTGCATAAACATGTCAAACCATTCCAAACCAGCATAATTTCCATCAACCATTAACCTGCATATACCATAGCCTACTGCAAAAACCAGTAGAACCAACATCAAACCATTCTAAACCAACAAACGCCATAACCATTTTCCAAACCATCATATCATATGGCCTAAAGACCATTAACCTGCATAAACCTGTACTGTCCAAAACCTTGGCCTAAAACCACAAAAATAGTTCAAATGCCAACCTGCATAAACCAGTAATAACCCTCCATAACCATCCATAACCACCAATAACCCACTTCTAGCCTCAACCAAACAAAATGGCATAGTCAAGCATATGGCCTAAGAAACCTGTAATAGCCTTAACCTCAAACCAATGTCAAAACAATAACATGTCCAATACTGTCAAGACCTCAGATTGTATCATCATTGGTCAACCAAGAAAACATTGAAGCATACAGTAGCAAGGCCAGAAAGAGAAGAAGAGAAACTAGTCAAAAAATATTTTTTTTCAACAGTAGAATTCAAACGTCCAAGGCAACTGAAAGCACAGTAGCAAGAGAAGAAGAGGAAAACGTATGCAATCAAAGGCAACAAATTCTCAGAATCCAAAGGTTCATCTTTGAATACATCATCAACGAAATATAGAACAGGCAACAGAAGCAAAGCCTCACAAGCATTCATCATAGGCCAATCCAAGAAGCAACAGAAGCGAAGTAAAAGGAAGAAGAAGAAGAGATATCACGCAAAAAAGGGGTTTCAAATTGTCATCATAAAACCCTAAGAGCATAAGAACGAAATACCAGGGTCTCCAAGCGCGCCTCCACCGTATTCCTTGTTGTCCGGCCTCCTACGCACGCTCCAACCTCTCTCCTCCGTCTCCAAGGGTAACTTTTATCCTTCTTCTCATAATACCTCAAATAATCATTGCAATAAGAATAAGAATCAGAAATGAACATAGATCACAACATGCAATTGTAATAAAACCTAATGAATCGAAAAACAATCGTACCGTGAATCCATCGCCGTATGCTTTGCTGGAGGGAAGAGGGAGATGGAGAATACCGGTGGCCTTTGGGAGGAAGGAGAACTCAGACGAAGCAGAACGCGAACGAAGCAGAACGCGAATGAAGAAGACGAGCAAAGTGAGCGCCGTTCTGTAAACCTAAGCAATGTTTAACCCTAATTCAATCAAAACATGTTTAATCTTGAAACAAATTATGAACATATTGGACTTAACTGCCTAAGCCCAAGCGAATCCCATTCACACCCCCCATATTTCTGTTTTTGATTCAGACCCTTTAAAACCCTCTTGGCCCATAACTCTTTTATCCACCCTCTTATTTCTTTAATACTTCTTTCTTTTGTTTTATTTTATTTCCTTCTTTTTTAGAATTTTATTAATTTTGTAATTAGTAATTTAATCAAATAGATGTAATTTAATTAAAACATTTTAATCATTTTACCTTTTGTTTATTAAGTTTAATTTTAGGTTTATTTGGTAATTTTAAATATTCCCTTTTTTAATTAGGTTTAAGTTAGTAACCTTTTAAGTATTCATTTAGTTTGATTATTTAATAATTCTTTAAAAATAATGCTTCATATAGAACTCTAAAAAATATATAAAAATAGAAACTTAAAACTTAAAAAATATTTTTGTTTTCCTTAATTAATTCTCATTACTTTTATCCATATTAAAAATGCGTAAAAAATGAAAACTATTAAAACATTTTCTTTTCATTAATATTAAACAAAAATCCAAAAATGCATATTTACACCATTTAGTCATTTATTTAACTGTTGTTATTTAATCATTATCCGCATAACTTTTCTGTTTAATTATTTCATATTTACTTGTTTATTCTGTTTACTTCTAAATCCAAGGGAAAAATGATTAAATTTGTCGACTTCATGTCCTCAAGTCTAATCGCGCGAACATTCGCATTTCATTAAAACTTAGGATAATTTTTCCTCAAATATTCAATCTTTTCAAACTTATACCTTTCAAGCCAAAACTTCGACATTAGGTCATCGTATCTTCAAAAACCCGTTCGTACCCCTTTTCGGCCAAAACAATTTATTTCTTAATCAAACGGTCAATAAACAGATATTTCAAAAGGTTCCTATAGAGTACTATAGATACATTGGGTGCTAATACCTTCTCATTGTATAACCAACCCCCGAACCATAGATCTCTTTTCGAAAACGCCGTGTATTTTTATTACTTTTAAAAGTATTATTTACATTGCATATTTAGGGTTTTATTTCGCTCTTTCCCCTTTTCCCTTGGAAACAATAAAGCGCGGTGGCGATTCTTGCTTTTGTGAGACGAATTAATCAATAATTCGATCTCCGATTTACCCCGCTACATTTTTTATCGCTACAGAATTGGCGACTCTGCTGGGGACAGATTGACCTCTTGTTGGTCCATCCCTAAGTGGGTTAAGCCTAATTTGCCTTATCTGTTTATTATTATTTGATTTGTTTGATTATGTGTTTAAATTGGGGTGTTTGGGTTTTTGCGAAGGACGAATCCTATACCCGGATTAAGTAACACTTAAGAATAGGACGGGCGGTACAGTCATGTTAACTTTGAGGGAGTAATCCCGAAGAAGGAGGCGTGAGATCCCCCACTCAATGGAAGGCCCTCTTGAACTTAATATTTGTTTACCGAGTAATCGGGAAGACATTATTATTTTCGACCTAGGAGCCCGAGAAGTTGAGGACCATAGAACCCTAACCTATCTTGGCCTTTTTAGGTGTAGCGCAGAGACTATAACGGAGTAATTCGGAAGTAGTTGTTACGCGATGTTACGCTCGGACGAGTTTCTCTTGAGAATATTGCTAATTATTGAGTAATCAAGACGTTGGTAATATCCGAAGGAGGAATGTAGACTCTGGGAACTCTTAGAACATTGTCTTACAGGTGTGGTTAAACCATTAGTACATACCTTTGGGTGGGCTTTACCCTCGACTCCATGCTGAACGTTGAACCTTTGAACCCCATGTTTGTGAACTTGTGTGTAACTGTTGTATTATCATTCATTCATTCATTCATCAACATTTTTGTAAAAAACTTGTTTTTCAAGGAACTTGGGGATGATTTTTGCAGACATCTCAGGTTATTATGGAATTTGGAAGGAGAAACACTCGAAGCTTTAGTTTTAAGGAGCCCGAGATTGAAGAACTGAAGAGTTTGATTCCGAAGATCGAGAACCCGACGGATTTTCAGAAGAAGTATGGGTCCATTATACCTCTCATGAAGCGCAAGATGAAGGAAGGCATTCTTAATACGTTGGTTCAATTCTACGATCCCTTGTACCGATGTTTCACCTTTCCGGATTACCAGTTGATGCCCACCTTAGAAGAGTATTCCTACATACTTGGTTTGCCGATCACCGACCGTGTTCCTTTTTCTGGCTTAGAAGAGGAACCCAAATATCACGAGATAGCGACCATCACCCACTTGAAGAAGTCAGAGATAGAGGAGAACATGACTACGAAAGGGGGAATCCGAGGCTTGTCTGCGCAGTTTTTGTTAAGGAAAGCTCGTCATTTTGCTGAGATAAAAGATACTATTGCCTTTGAAGACGTCTTTGCTTTACTCGCTTATGGTCTATTATTGTTCCCTAACGTTGATAAGTTTGTGGATATCAACGCCATCAGAATTTTCTTGATTGGAAATCCGGTCCCTACGCTGCTCGGAGATACTTACTACTCCATCCATCTTCGGAACTCTTATCAAGGAGGGATGATTATTTGTTGTGCGCCGTTGCTGTATCAGTGGTATGTTTTGCATTTACCTGGGTCTGATGTTTTCTGGGATCTCGAGAAGGAACCGCGTTGGGCGCCAAAGATTATAGCTCTCACTCATTTCGACATTGATTGGTATAATCGAGTTTACTACGACGTGAAGATCATCGATAGTTGTGGCGCTTTTCCTAACGTGCCTCTTCTCGGTACGAGAGGTGGAATCAACTATAACCCTGTTCTCGCGCGCCGTCAGTTTGGATATCCGATGAAGGACAAACCAAACAACATCCATGTGAGTGGTTTCTTTCTACAAGAAGGACAAGATCATCAGGCAGCTAAGAGGGTGATCGAAGGAGCTTGACGCCACATCCATAGGAAAGGGAAAGATATATTAGGACATAGAGGTGCCGTTTCTTTGGAGCCTTACCTACAGTGGGTCCGTGCTAGGGCTTGTGCTCTCAAGATGCCCTATAAACTTGAGAAACCTTTATTCCCTACCGTTGCATCATCATCTGTTGTTATCCCTATCGCGAACATAGGAGAATACCAAGGAAATCTGGCTAGGATGAAGTCCGAGAGAGATGCTTGGAAAGAAAAGTATAATATGACTGAATATGAGAATCGGGTCCTGGCTCGACAACTAAAGGAAAAGAAGGATTTACTCTTTATTCAAGACGGCTGGTTCATTGATCATGATGAGAAGCTTCGTCAAAAGGATGCTTTATTGAAGAAGTATGCTGGTGAAAGGAAGAGAAAGAAGGAATGTTCGGTAAGCGTTGCTCTTGTTCCCCATCCGCCAAAAGGAAATCATTGATCGACTAGTAGCTGAGAGGAAAGAGATGGAAGACTTTTATGAAGAGAAGATCAAGAAACCCCAGTTACAGTTGGTGTTTGGTCCTTCATCCGATGTTTCAGAGTGATCTTTAGCTTTTAGTTTTATTTTATTAATGTCATTTTGTAAAACTATGTAAAAGGGCTTCATGCTCCGAAGTTGTAATTTATTGCTTTATTATGGACTTCATGTTTTAAAGTTGTAATTTATTGCTTTATTATGGGCTTCGTGTTCCAAAATTGTAATTTACTGCTTTTATTATTGGGTTGTTATCCCAAAGTTGTAATTTATTGTTTTGTTATTCCAAAGTTGTAAGTTGTAATTTACTGTTTTTATTAATGGATTGAGTTTTTGTTGTTCCAAATTCCTTTACCATTGATGTATGCAAAATTATCGAAGTTCCTTGAAAAAACTATTCAAATGAATCATCATTTGCATCGCACATCATGCATCATTCAACATTTCACTTCACATGTTTTCTAGAGTCTTATCCTTGTTTCTTTTTCTACTCCAAAGGTTGTCAAGCTGTCTCACCGATACGACACTCGAGCCAATCGTCAGAGGAAAATGGAAGATTTGGAACAGGAAAACCATGAGCTTCGTGGGGAGGTTGCTACCCTTCGTGTCGAGATGGAAAAGTTAACTGCGTTAGTGGAAAGTTTGGTGGCTATTCAGAATCAGCCATCGACTACGGCTGCTGAGATTCAGACTTCAACTGCAGTGGTTTCCGAGATTGTCACTGTTCCTACCTCCGTGACTCAAATCAACTCTCTGCTTCAGCATCAGATGCCGAAAGGTTTTCCGTGGGGAATGCCTTACAACTTTGTGCCAGAGGGGTATCAGCCTGCCGTACAGCCTTTGTTTCAACCTGCTTTGTCTCTTCCTCAACCAGAGACAACTGCCATACCGCCAGTAATTCAGTCTGTAACACCTTTTCCGCAACCGGTAATGACAATTGTCGCTCCTGTGGTCCACTCCGTGCCATACTTGAATGAACCTACTTATCCTGTCGAGCCTGCTGAAAGTTTGGGTCTTTTTGATAGAATGGAAGAATTTCAGGATCAGTTCCAAGAAATGCAGAAGGAGCTTAGAGCGTTAAAGGGGAAGGATTTGTTTGGAAAGAACACGCATGACCTTTGTTTAGTTCCGAATGTCAAGATTCCAGCAAAATTCAAAGTGCCAGACTTTGAGAGATATAAGGGTGATTCGTGTCCTCGAAGTCATTTGGCTATGTACGTGAGAAAGATGTCTACGTATTCCGATGATCATGACTTATTGATTCATTATTTTCAAGATAGTTTGACGGGTGCTGCTCTAAAGTGGTATATGGGTTTAGACAGTATTCGGATCTGCAACTTCAACGATCTTAGCGAAGCCTTTGTTCATCAGTATAAGTACAACGTTGACATGGCACCGGACAGGGATCAACTCCGGGCGATGTCGCAAAGAGACCGAGAATCTTTTAAGGAGTACGCCCAGAGGTGGCGTGAAATTGCTGCTCAAATATATCCACCTCTTGAGGAGAAAGAGATGACTAAGATATTTTTGAAGACTTTAGGTTCCTTTTACTATGAAAGAATGATCGCCAACGCACCTAGTGACTTCACCGAAATGGTAAGCATGGGCATGCGGTTATAGGAAGGGATTCGTGAAGGGCGTTTGGTTAAAGAAGGAAGTCCATCTAGAAGTACTAAGAAGTTTGGAAGTGTTTTCCCGAAAAGAAAAGAGCAGGATGTCAGCGCTTTGTTCCCAAGGAGACCAAGGAGAGGTTACTCTCACGTTGCGGCAGTCACTCCGGCTGTCCGCCCAGCTTTGATGACCCCAGTTCATCAAACCCCACCAACTCAACAACGGCCATTTCAGCAGCAGCCTCGACAACAGGCTTATCCATTCAACAATCAGAACCGTTCACCCAGAAAACCGCAGTTCGATGCCATTCCTATGACTTATACTGAATTGTTCCCTGCTCTTATCAGAAAGAACCTCATAACGACAAAGCCTCCTCCTGTCGCACCAAATAGTACTTCTCCGTGGTACAAGGCGGATCAGTTTTGTGAATATCATCAAGGGTCGCCGGGGCACAACCTTGAGAATTGCTTTGCTCTGAAGGCGGACGTGCAGAGGTTGATTAAGAATGCTATCTTGTCTTTCAAGGATGTTAATCCGAATGTTAGAGATAATCCTTTGCCTCGACATGGGGCAGCTTCAGTGAATATGGTGGAAGGTTGTCCGGGGAAGTTTCACGTTTTTCAAGTTGAACACATAAGAGAATCGTTGATCAGGTTACATCAGAGTTTGAGGAGACTTGCCTTTGTTAGGCACCAGCATGATTATGATGTTTGTGAGTTTTGTTCAAGAGAGGTTGATTGTCCTATTGTGAAGGAGGATATTCAGAAGTTGTTAGACCAGAGAGTTATCACTATTACGTATGATAGAAATCCGGAGGATGAAGTGAATGTTATCATACCACAATTCAATTTGCCTGAATCAGTAGAGATTGTTTACGACAGTCAGACTGCACCTGTTGATCCTTTGATTATTTACCCACCTGGTCCTGTGCCTTACAACTCAGACCAAGCTGTACCGTATAAGTATAATGCCACAATGATTGAGAATGGGGTAGAAGTCCCTATACCAACAAGACCGTCTTTTGTTAACATTGCTGATGTGAGTAGAGTTACTAGAAGTGGACGTGTCTTTGCAGCAGTACCTTTGAAGAGACCAGAAGTTCAAGTCAGGAGACCCATACCTGCAGAAATTCCAGTGAGAAATGTTGAACCAAGGGTTGAGATAGGCCGATCCAGTGAACCTATCCCTCACCCTGAGGATGATGAGATTCTAAAGCTTATCAAGAGAAGTGAATATAAGATTGTGGACCAACTATTGCAAACACCTTCCAAGATTTCTTTGCTTGCTTTACTGAGAGATTCTGGTGCCCATAGAGAAGCTTTGATGAAGGTCTTGGACCAGGCGTTCGTGGATCATGATGTGACGGTTGACCAATTTGATGGGATTGTGGGAAATATTACTTCGTGTAACAATCTTGGTTTCAGTGATGAAGAACTCCCGGAGGAGGGGAGAAACCATAATATGGCTTTGCATATCTCAGTAAGTTGTGGAAATGATACCTTATCAAGTGTGTTGGTAGATACAGGTTCGTCGTTGAATGTGATGCCCAAAACTACTTTGTCTCGGCTCTCATATCCAGGTGCTCCTATGAGACCTAGTGGAGTAATTGTTAAAGCGTTTGATGGTTCTAGGAAGACAGTCATTGGTGAAGTGGATCTTCCTATAGTAATTGGTCCCCGTACTTTTCAAATCACTTTCCAAGTGATGGACATTCGTGCTGCCTACGGTTGCTTATTGGGTCGTCCATGGATCCATGATGCAGGGGCAGTCACCTCCACGCTCCATCAGAGACTGAAGTTTGTGAGGCATGGGAAGCTAGTAATGATCGGTGGAGAGCAGGCTATGGTGGTAAGCCATCTATCATCATTCTCTTTTATTGATGCTGACGAGGATGTTGGAACCCAGTTCCAAGGTCTTTCTGTTGCCAAGAGTGAAGTGAAGAAGCCAGGGGCATCCATTTCTTCTTTTGAGGATGCGCGACGAGTGGTGGAAAGTGGTTCGGCCGAAGGATGGGGCCAGGTGTTGACTTTGCCCGAGAACAAGTCTGGGGAAGGTCTTGGTTTTCATCCAGTGTCTGCAAGAGTCAAGAAGGAGGTGGTTGTTCGTCCGATTCAAGAGGTTTTCCGAAGTGCAGGGTTTATACATCCTGAGGTTGATGCTATCACAGAGGATGATTCCGAGGAAGATTTGCCCGATTTTGTGACGCCTGGATTGGCTTGCCAAAACTGAATAGCTGATGACGTTCCTATTGTTATGCACATTTCCGAGTAATGTTTTGTTTTGTTTTTCTTTAAAAAATTCGCTCTGCCCAAGGCGAAAAGTATTTTGTGTCGGACTATGAAAAATAATTCCTTTTGCTCTGCCCAAGGCAAAAGAGAAATGTCTGGGCTCCTTGTTTCAAGTATTTCCCTTTAATGAATAAAATTGTTATTTTGTCCACTACTGTTTTATTTTTCACTTTTTCTGGGAAATAGCAATGAAAAATTAATTGGTAGTAATAGGAAAATATAATAACCTTTTGTTTTATTTGCACAAATAGATTTCTAAAATAAAGCATAATCATATGTGCAGATTAATCCATGACTTAACCATCGAAAACAATGATCCTATGCCCTCTCCCAACTTTGAATTCCCTGTGTTCAGAGCCGAAGAAGAGGATGGTGAGGAGGTTCCTGTTGAAATTTCTCGTTTGCTTGAGCATGATGAGAAGATCATTCAACCATTTGAAGAACCTGTAGAATTGGTCAATTTGGGTGATGAAGAAGATAGAAAGGAAGTCAAAGTCGGAGCATTGCTTATCCCGGGAGTTAAAGAGAAAATGTTGGAGCTTCTCAAAGAGTATGTTGATGTGTTTGCTTGGTCCTACCAAGATATGCTGGGTTTGGACAACGATATTGTGGAGCATCGTTTACCGTTGAGACCTGAATGTCTGCCGATCAAGCAGAAGCTGAGAAGGACTCGTCCCGATATGGCTGACAAGATCAAAGAGGAAGTTCAGAAACAGATTAATGCAGGTTTCCTTGTTACGTCGGTCTACCCTCAGTGGTTAGCCAACATAGTGCTTGTTGCTAAGAAGGATGGCAAGGTTCGGATGTGTGTAGACTATAGAGATCTGAATAGAGCTAGTCCGAAGGATGACTTCCCATTACCTCACATTGACGTATTGGTCGACAGTACTGCCAAGTTCAAAGTCTTTTCTTTCATGGATGGCTTCTCTGGTTACAATCAAATCAAGATGGCACCAGAAGATATGGAGAAGACCGCTTTCATTACACCTTGGGGAACTTTTTGCTATCGGGTTATGCCGTTTGGTCTGAGGAATGCTGGTGCGACATACCAAAGAGCCATGACTGCTTTGTTCCATGACATGATGCATAAGGAGATCGAAGTGTATGTGGATGACATGATCGCCAAATCACAGACTGAGGAAGATCATTTGGAGCATTTGTTGAAGTTATTCCAGCGTTTGAGAAAGTACAAACTCCGTCTGAATCCTAACAAGTGCACTTTTGGTGTTCGTTCTGGAAGACTTCTGGGTTTCATTGTCAGTCAGAAAGGTATTGAGGTAGATCCTGATAAAGTCAAAGCTATTCGGGAGATGCCCGCACCCAAGACGGAAAAACAAGTAAGGGGATTCCTTGGGAGACTGAACTATATCTCTAGATTTATATCTCATATGACTGCTACCTGTGGGCCGATTTTCAAGCGTCTCCGAAAGAACCAAGGATGTGTGTGGACAGAAGATTGTCAGAGAGCTTTTGATAGCATCAAAGAATATTTGCTTGAACCTCCCATTTTGATTCCTCCGGTGGAAGGAAGACATTTGATTATGTACCTGACTATATTGGAAGACTCTATGGGATGTGTGCTTGGTCAACAAGACGAGACTGGAAGAAAGGAGCATGCCGTATACTATCTGAGTAAGAAATTCACAGACTCTGAGTCTCGATACTCATTGCTTGAGAAAACCTGTTGTGCTTTAGCTTGGGCTGCTCGCTGTCTGCGCCAGTATATGATTAACCACACCACTTGGTTGATCTCCAAAATGGATCCGATCAAGTATATCTTTGAGAAGCCCGCCTTGTCTGGAAGAATAGCCCGTTGGCAGATGTTGTTATCCGAATATGACATTGAGTATCACACTCAGAAAGAAATCAAAGGGAGTATTTTAGCCGATCATTTGGCTCACCAACCAATTGACGATTATCAATCCATCAAGTTTGATTTCCCAGATGAAGATGTTATGTACTTGAAAGCTAAAGATTGTGAAGAGCCGTTACCTGAAGAAGGACCTGATCCTGAATCGCATTGGGGTTTGATATTTGACGGAGCTGTGAATTCTTATGGAAATGGAATTGGGGCAATCATCGTCACTCCCCGAGGTACTCATATCCCGTTCACGGCGAGATTGAAGTTTGACTGCACGAACAACATGGCTGAGTATGAGGCGTGTATTATGGGTCTCGAAGAAGCGGTGGATCTAAGGATTAAGATTCTTGATATTTACGGAGATTCGGCATTGGTAATTAATCAGATCAAAGGAGAATGGGAGACTCGTCATCCTGGTTTGATCCCTTACAGAGACTATGCTAGAAGATTGTTAACTTTCTTCGATAAGGTGGAATTACATCATATCCCTAGAGATGAGAACCAGATGGATGATGCTTTAGCTACTTTGTCTTCAATGTTTCAAGTGAATGGTTGGAACGATGTGCCTACAATCCGGGTTATGCGCCTCGATAGACCTGCTCATGTGTTCTCAGTAGAAGAGGTTACCGATGATAAGTCGTGGTTCTATGACATTAAACGTGTTCTTCAAACTCAAGAGTATCCGCCTGGGGCATCCAATAAAGATAGGAAGACGTTGAGAAGATTAGCAAGCAGTTTCTTCCTCAATGAAGAGGTTTTGTATAAGAGGAATTATGACATGGTCTTGCTCAGATGTGTAGACAGACGTGAAGCGGACATGCTGATGCAAGAAGTACATGAAGGGTCCTTTGGCACTCATGCCAATGGACATGCAATGGCTAAAAAGATGTTGAGAGCTGGTTACTATTGGATGACGATGGAATTTGATTGCTGTAAGTATGTGAAGAAGTGTCATAAATACCAGATTTATGCGGACAAGATGCACGTGCCGCCGACCCTCCTCAATGTTATCTCTTCACCTTGGCCTTTCTCTATGTGGGGCATTGATATGATTGGAATGATTGAACCCAAAGCTTCAAATGGTCATCATTTCATCTTGGTAGCGATCGATTATTTTACTAAATGGGTGGAAGCAGCATCTTATGCTAATGTAACCAGACAGGTGGTAGTCAGATTTATCAAGAATCAGATCATTTGTCGATACGGCATCCCGAGCAAGATCATCATTGATAATGGTTCGAATTTGAATAACAAGATGATGAGAGAGCTTTATGAAGAGTTCAAGATCGAACATCATAATTCTTCTCCTTACAGACCGAAGATGAATGGGGCTGTTGAAGCTGCTAACAAGAATATCAAGAAGATTGTCCAGAAGATGGTGGTAACTTATAAAGATTGGCACGAAATGCTTCCGTTTGCTTTACATGGATACCGTACTTCAGTTCGAACTTCAACAGGTGCAAACCCATTTTCCCTAGTTTATGGTATGGAAGTTGTACTCCCCGTGGAGGTTGAGATTCCGTCTCTGAGAGTGTTGATGGAAGCTAAACTTTCTGAGGCTGAGTGGTGTCAAAGTAGATATGATCAGTTGAATTTAATTGAAGAGAAGAGACTGACTGCATTGTGTCACGGTCAATTGTATCAGCAGAGAATGAAGAAGGCTTTTGATAAAAAGGTTCGACCACGCGAGTTCAGAGAAGGTGACCTTATGCTCAAGAAGATATTATCTTTCCAACCCGATTCTAGGGGCAAGTGGGCTCCGAATTATGAAGGACCGTATGTCGTTAAGAAAGTTTTCTCTGGAGGTGCTTTGATTCTCACCAATATGGACGGTGAAGAGCTCCCGCGTCCCATGAACGCCGACGCAGTCAAGAAGTATTTCACTTAGGTTTGAGTTGACAGTTTGATAAATTGAAAACCCGAAGGGGCGGCTTAGGCAAGCTTTTGGTCATCCCGACTGTGGCATTTGAGCACATTTTGGAATTCGAAGTTGTTAGGGAGAATAGTGATCATTGTTTTTGTGTAACCGTTTTACTTCATGTACTATTTCCCAAACTTTTGTAAACCGTTGGAGTCGCATTGTTAGCGAACTACCATCTTATTAATGAAATTTGAGCATTTACCTTTTGTGGGCAAAATTTTAATTTTATGGAAATACTTGAAACAAATTTACTTAAAGTATTCTTATTTTAAAAAAAAATGTGTCGTGAATAACGAAAGGAATATTAACAGTTGTTCCGAGGATGGTCAAGCCATGAAATGCAAAACAATACAGTAATTTATCCTTGCATGATGAGCATGTCTTATTTCAAAATC
This sequence comes from Vicia faba, assembly GCA_948472305.1. NCBI lineage: Eukaryota > Viridiplantae > Streptophyta > Magnoliopsida > Fabales > Fabaceae > Vicia > Vicia faba. Next base: position 116,521,625 of record OX451738.1, on the reverse strand, counting down.
ATCATGAGGTGTTAGTTGTGTAAGCTTGTGTTTCTGGTGGTACTAAGTTTGGTGACTCCCCAACTGTTCCAGTTAAGGTTTGTTTCAGTTATCTTTATTCGAGCAGATTTCTGAAGTGTGGTACGCCTTGTCTCTGCCAGTGGTCTCTTGGTATTAGAAGATTGGATTTGAATGCTTTTCTCCTCATAAGATTTGAGCCTTGCGGTGTGTTATGCTTTGATGTTGCTCTGTGGTTCCAGTTCCAGTTATCTTCCGTCTTTTTTAAGATTGGCCGAGTATCTATCTTTTCGTGACATCTTATCATCTTCAAGATATTCCATCTGTTTGTTTTGTCAGCATAACATTCATTCATTTACACTTATATCACGCATACATATTCACATTTGCCATCGATTTTGGGTTGTACTTTGTTTGTTCAAATAATGTACAGGTTTCTTTCCAAGTAGAAGGTTAGCTTAGGCAGAAAATGTGCTTCCTTTCTAAATTCGCCAACTGAGCTAATCCTCATGGATGATTTTTGATTTAGCTCACCTTGTCCATTTCTGGATAGGATGAATTCCCCAATCGAGTTGCTTTCTCATTGGGTGGAGTCTTGTTTGACTGTTTTCTCTTTAGTTATTCCTGGATGAAGTTGTTGTCTCTTGCGTAGGTTATCTCATGATTTTCCCCAGTGAAGTCACGACCTAGACGTATGGTGCATTTATTTTGCACATTTATGTGTGATCTCCTCGGGAAGGGACTGATTCATGATTCTCTTTGACGAAGATTTTTATTCTCTGCCAGTGTCATCGCAATTTCCATCTGAGTTATTTCGGAAAACGACAAGCGGCAGCTCTTCACGAGCAACTTGTGCGTTATTATTATTTTTGGAAAACGACAAGCGGCAGCTCTTCACGAGCAGCTTGTACGTTATAGACATCGGAAAACGACAAGCGGCAGCTCTTCACGAGCAACTTGTGCGTTATCATTATTTTTGGAAAACGACAAGCGGAAGCTCTTCACGAGCAGCTTGTGCGTTATCATTATTTTTGGAAAACGACAAGCGGTAGCTCTTCACGAGCAACTTGTGCGTTATCATTATTTTTGGAAAACGACAAGCGGCAGCTCTTCACGAGCAACTTGTGCGTTGTTATTTTGGAAAACGGCAAGCGGCAGTCTCTTTGTTTGAGCAACTTGTACGTTATTATTTTTCTGGAATACAGCAAGCGGCAGCTTCTTTATTTGAGCAACTTGTATGTTATTGGTATTTTCTTTGGAAAACAACAAGTGGCGGCTTCTTTATTTGAGCAGCTTGTGTGTTATTGACACCCCTGGACGACAGCAAGTGGCAGCCTCTTTATTTGAGTAGCTTGTATGTCATAATATTTTGGGAAGACGGCAAGTGGCAGCGTCTTTATTTAAGCGACTTGCGTATCTATAATCTTATTCTTTCAGCATTAATGAGTATATCTCCGGAAAATCTCGCGGAGAAGTTTGTCATGAATCATTACCTTCAGAAGTCGGTAATCCATCATCAGCAAGATTGATACTTTTCGTCTATCTTCGACCTTGAGTTGTGAACTCACTGTTTTGGGTCAATAATCTGTTTTATGGCCTATGCAAGATGTCTTCTCTGTTAGGGTCAGAGGTCGTATTCCCTCAATTGTATTCGCTGTCAAGAGTCCATTACTTGAAATCGATGGCTCGTTTCCCCAGTAGTGTATAATCCATGTCTCTGTGTTCTGTTGGTGTTGGATTTCTCCAGCATTGTCTTGTTTCATACAATATCTTTCTCTGTTATGTATTTAAGTACCTTCAATCTCGTCGAAACGAAGATTTTAATCTTCATATCTCCGGATAGAAGAAACTTAAATAGGGGCAGCTGTTGTACCCCAAATTTTGACCTAAGATACCATCTCTCATCTGCATCATTACATTGCAAGTGTTTTGATCTATTGATTTTTAAAAATTCATAACTTTTTCAGGTCGAGAGCTGTTTATTTTTGAACGCTAAATTTATTAATCGATCAATGATCAAACAATGTTTATTAATTATTTATTATCTTAAATTTAAATAATTAGAATCTATTTTCGGTTATTATATAATTTAAAGATTTATGAATAATGAAATAAACATTTGAAAAGAGGTTTATTAATTGGTCAACAATGATTATTTAATTATTTATCATTCTAAGTTAAATAATTGAAATTCTATTTTTAATTATTATAATTTAGAAAATTATGAATAATGAATTAAATAATTGAAATTATTAATTGATCAATGATGTTTATTTATTTGTTTATTATTCTGAATTTAAGTGATTGAAATTGATTTTCAATTATTATACAATTTAAAGAATTATAAACGATAAATAAATAATTGGAAAGAAAAAGAATTAATTGGGAAATAATAGAATTTTATTCACTCTATTCTATTTATTACAATTGTTATTTAAATATTGTATTATTTACAAAATATTTATAATGACAATTACATAAAGAGTTTAAAGTAAAATAAAAACTATTTTCCTAAATTCTAAATCTTCATCTTCTATCCAATGCCTTTTTGTCTGCTCATTTAATTTTACCTGCAAAAACAATTAAAAGAAAAGTTAGAAATAAATAAATGATTAAAAGCAGAAAATTATTTCAGTGTTCATCATTAAAAGCAACGGCTGGAATCAGTTTTTTACCCTTTCTGCAAATCGCGGGATTTCTCCCGGTTCACAAAAAGGGATGGATTTTTATTTTCAAAAATGAATGCACAAATTTAAAAGATGCACAAATTCATTTTTTATTTTCAAAACTGCATAATTAAAATCAATTGCATTTTCAAAAATCCCATGCATATTTCAAAGGCATAAAGCAACAGCATGTGCATAAACATTACATATGCAAGATATCCCAACGTAAACTATGCAACAACTTAAGAAGAAGCCAAAATACAATAAGGCTCCACTGTGCCATGCAGAAGTCAAAAAGAAATATGCAGTTCACATCAATATATGCAAGCAAGCATATTTTCCATTTTTCTCATCATCTTCCAGCCTGCTTTTTCAGAACCAAATAAAGTACACATCATTTTGATATCAAATGTACCTATGAGAGAGAAGAGAGATAGAAGTATGGTTTTTACAGGTTTTGGTTTAGGCAGAAGTGGATACAAAACAAAACTACAGCAATAACACAGTAAGAGGAAAGAAGCATGAATTAAGATATCAAACAAAACTGTTGTAACAGTAAGAGTGCAGAATTACCAAGGATATAGTAAAATAATTCAAAAACCTGTGGCATAAAGAAACAGAGGCCAAACTGTATAACATAACAAGAAAACCCCTTTCAAAAGACAAGAGAGTTCAACCCGCCTAAAGCATTCAAAAAACTCAAACACTACAATATAAACAAAAAGATATAGCCTACTGCATAAACATGTCAAACCATTCCAAACCAGCATAATTTCCATCAACCATTAACCTGCATATACCATAGCCTACTGCAAAAACCAGTAGAACCAACATCAAACCATTCTAAACCAACAAACGCCATAACCATTTTCCAAACCATCATATCATATGGCCTAAAGACCATTAACCTGCATAAACCTGTACTGTCCAAAACCTTGGCCTAAAACCACAAAAATAGTTCAAATGCCAACCTGCATAAACCAGTAATAACCCTCCATAACCATCCATAACCACCAATAACCCACTTCTAGCCTCAACCAAACAAAATGGCATAGTCAAGCATATGGCCTAAGAAACTTGTAATAGCCTTAACCTCAAACCAATGTCAAAACAATAACATGTCCAATACTGTCAAGACCTCAGATTGTATCATCATTGGTCAACCAAGAAAACATTGAAGCATACAGTAGCAAGGCCAGAAAGAGAAGAAGAGAAACTAGTCAAAAAATATTTTTTTCAACAGTAGAATTCAAACGTCCAAGGCAACTGAAAGCACAGTAGCAAGAGAAGAAGAGGAAAAAGTATGCAATCAAAGGCAACAAATTCTCAGAATCCAAAGGTTCATCTTTGAATACATCATCAACGAAATATAGAACAGGCAATAGAAGCAAAGCCTCACAAGCATTCATCATAGGACAATCCAAGAAGCAACAGAAGCGAAGTAAAAGGAAGAAGAAGAAGAGATATCACGCAAAAAAGGGGTTTCAAATTGTCATCATAAAACCCTAAGAGCATAAGAACGAAATACCAGGGTCTCCAAGCGCGCCTCCGCCGTATTCCTTGCCGTCCGGCCTCCTACGCACGCTCCAACCTCTCTCCTCCGTCTCCAAGGGTAACTTTTATCCTTCTTCTCATAATACCTCAAATAATCATTGCAATAAGAATAAGAATCAGAAATGAACATAGATCACAACATGCAATTGTAATAAAACATAATGAATCGAAAAACAATCGTACCGTGAATCCATCGCCGTATGCTTTGCTGGAGGGAAGAGGGAGATGGAGAATACCGGTGGCCTTTGGGACGAAGGAGAACTCAGACGAAGCAGAACGCGAACGAAGCAGAACGCGAATGAAGAAGACGAGCAAAGTGAGCGTCGTTCTGTAAACCTAAGCAACGTTTAACCCTAATTCAATCAAAACATGTTTAACCTTGAAACAAATTATGAACATATTGGACTTAACTGCCTAAGCCCAAGCGAATCCCATTCACACCCCCCATATTTCTGTTTTTGATTCAGACCCTTTAAAACCCTCTTGGCCCATAACTCTTTTATCCACCCTCTTATTTCTTTAATACTTCTTTCTTTTGTTTTCTTTTATTTCCTTCTTTTTAGAATTTTATTAATTTAGTAATTAGTAATTTAATCAAATAGATGTAATTTAATTAAAACATTTTAATTATTTTACCTTTTGTTTATTAAGTTTAATTTTAGGTTTATTTGGTAATTTTAAATATTCCCTTTTTTAATTAGGTTTAAGTTAGTAACCTTTTAAGTATTCATTTAGTTTGATTATTTAATAATTCTTTAAAAATAATGCCTCATATAGAACTCTAAAAAATATATAAAAATAGAAACTTAAAACTTAAAAAATATTTTTGTTTTCCTTAATTAATTCTCATTACTTTTATCCATATTAAAAATGCGTAAAAAATGAAAACTATTAAAACATTTTCTTTTCATTAATATTAAACAAAAATCCAAAAATGCATATTTACACCATTTAGTCATTTATTTAACTGTTGTTATTTAATCATTATCCGCATAACTTTTCTGTTTAATTATTTCATATTTACTTGTTTATTCTGTTTACTTCTAAATCCAAGGGAAAAACGATTAAATTTGTCGACTTCATGTCCTCAAGTCTAATCGCGCGAACATTCGCATTTCATTAAAACTTAGGATAATTTTTCCTCAAATATTCAATCTTTTCAAACTTATACCTTTCAAGCCAAAACTTCGACATTAGGTCGTCGTATCTTCAAAAACCCGTCCGTACCCCTTTTCGGCCAAAACAATTTATTTCTTAATCAAACGGTCAATAAATAGATATTTCAAAAGGTTCCTATAGAGTACTATAGATACATTGGGTGCTAATACCTTCCCATTGTATAACTAACCCCTGAACCATAGATCTCTTTTCGAAAACGCCGTGTATTTTTATTACTTTTAAAAGTATTATTTACATTACATATTTAGGGTTTTATTTCGCTCTTTCCCCTTTTCCCTTGGAAACAATAAAGCGCGGTGGCGACTCTTGCTTTTGTGAGACGAATTAATCAATAATTCGATCTCCGATTTACCCCGCTACATTTTTTATCGCTACACTTCTCCAAATGGAATCTTTAAGCCCATTCTCGACACAATCAACCAACACATCATCGAGTGCAAATTTATGGGCACTCTAGTGTTCAGTCATCTTTCACCTTCAAGTCACGAATGGCGGACCCGCCAATCTAACTCCTCAGGTTTAAGAAGATTGAATACGGTCAACTGTTGTACCCCAAAATATTTCCCTCTCTTTTTCTCAAGTTGCTTCTCACAAAGATCTTTGATGATTCAAGTTTGCACAAGTATGGACTAGGTCAAGCCATCTCCTCAATGTTGATTCCTCAAATTAGGGTTGAGTTCGCATAAGGACAGTTGGACTTATAATGTTTCAAATTACTTTCATGGATCATTGTGCACCCTCAAGATTGTTCGGATCATAAAATCGCTTAGTCAATTGATCAGGTGTTCTAAAATCAACTATATTGGTTAAAAAGTAAATTATGGTCAACTTACAGTCAAACTTCAAGATTTTGGACCAATATTAACATTTTGAGGTCATATGAATTATTTAATTAAGATTGGATCATAATTCTTCAAGAAAATTGGCCAAATCATCAAAAGGGCAAAATGGTCAAAATTAGGGTTTTGACCGAGAATGACCAATCTTTGACTTTTGACCTAGTACATGACTTATTGGTTTGGAATATGATCTCAAGGGTTTAAGTGCATCATTTTGACCTAGTCACATATTTCAATTCACCTCCCGAGATCAGTGGATTGATAGATGTAATTTGGTAAACTGATGAAAAAGTCAATTGTACACTGAAAAGTCAAACTTTGACTTCTTGGTAAAATTTGAGTTTCGAAAAGCATATTTCATCAAGGCATTCAAAATATGAAATTCGATCATCAAAAATCAGACTTTGCAAGACAAGGAAAATTCTTCTAAGTATTTTTCTATACATGATTAATTTCATTACCTCATGACATCTTTCTTCACTATAATTCAAATAATTCAAGATGTTACAAATAATTCAAGATGTTACAAATAATTCAAGTTATTACAAGACTTCATTTTTTAAGTTAGAAAATGTTAAGTTACAAATCCTAAAGCTTTGGCTTGTTGGAACTTTTTTCTTTGACTCAATCTCCAAAACCTTGCCACTATGATGTCAACAAATATGCCTTGTCTTTGTTACAAGATGCATAAATATGTCCACAAAACCAGACTTGTATCATGCTACAAATGTTGCAATCAAGAAAAGCCCAAAAATCTGATATGCTGCCAAGTCCAAGCCTGCTGATACAAGCCCAAAACTATGTCAAAAAATAGTCTGTTGTCCTGTACAAAAATAGCTTTGTACCAAGCTGTCACTCCACTCCAAAACTGCTACAAAATAGTCCTGATGTACTGCCTCTAACCCTGTCCAAACCTGCACTATATCAGTCCTATATTTGCACCAAATTAGCACATAAGAGCTATATCTAAAAAGCAATGAAACAGTATACCCAAACAGTTCAAAAAGAGAGAAGAGAAAAAACAGAAAGGGTTGGCTTTTGGAGAGAAAAAAGAGAAGAGAAAAAAGAGAAGAGAAAAAACAGAATTCTTTGTAAACTCTTCTCATTCACACAAAAAACCTCTGCTCATTTTCAACTCTATTTTCATTCACATAACAGAAAAAACCTTAACCCACTGACCAACCTTTGCAAACTTTCCCCTAAACCAACCAACCAAACACTTCACATCACATAGAGATTGTTCAAACACAAGAGCAGTTTCTGTATTGCCATTATCTTCATCTTCCAAACAAAAGACAGTATTCTACAACTTGATTGGTTGGATTTGGTTCAGCAATTGTCAATACAAAGGAAGGATTTCAGTAGCTTTTTGGAGGTTCACTAAATCCCTCACAGCATCTTGAAAGGTATTCAGACTCAAGACACAAATTACAGTCTCAAGGTAAGTCTTCTTGACTTTAAACCCTTCATTTCAAGCATCATTAGTGATTCATTTTTGAAGATAAAATGTAATAACCATTTCCCTTGAAGGTAACCATTTGTTTGTCTTTCGTTTTTGTCAATTATATGTTGAGAACTGACTTGTACAGACAATAGAATGATGTTAGAACTAAAAAACTGCAGTATGAGTCGACACATATTCACATGAGTGGACTCATTTTAGTGACAGAACAGGGTATGAGTCGACACAAGGCCTTATGTGTCGATACATACTGCTATCCAAACCCAAAATAGAAAGGCAAAAGGTGCATGAGTTGACACAAAACACGAACGTGTCGACACAAGCAAGAAATGAGTCGACACATACCATTATGCATCGACTCATAATAAGTTGATTTTGATTTTACAGGAACAAGAAGGGTTATGTGTCGATGCATAGAAGCATGTGTCGACACATAATGGTTAAAAAAAATATTTTTTTTCCTTTTTTTTTTTACACTGTTTTTATATTTTTCTTCATTGCTATTCAATATGGTTGTAATATTTAGGCTTCTACTTCATCCCCATTTGTAAATTGTACCCCTCATCCCCTTAATGATGTAATAGCATAGGATTTTAATTTCCGCAAATTTATTATTTTTTCATATAATTGTTAGTAATTAGGGTGTGTATGGCAAGATAAAATTAATCGCTAGAAAACCCTAATCTCAAAGACAAAAAAAAATGCATGCAATTAAAAAACAATTCACACAAGCACCCTAGGGTAACCTCGCTTGTTGCCTCAGAAAATAGTCATATTCCTCGAATGTGGGACATTTTAGCAAAGACCCTCGATAAAAAGATCGTAGTCCCTCGATGACCCTTCGGTGTTGCCTTCGGTAAAACGATCTTAGTCCCTATGAAAATTGCTAAAGCGTCTCATAAGTTAACTTCTATGACTATACGATGACCCACGCTCGTTCCTTCACATCCAAAGATAGGGCTTCTTATCAATCAATGGTAAGGTAGCCATATCTAAAGGAGGAGGAAAAAAACAAAGACCTTTTGAGTAGGTAGGACGCTCGTAGTTGCTTGCTCACAAACTAAGACCATCTCCACACTCACACTTTCAAAACATCTTAAAAAACAAATATCTCTTTGAACTATTTTCAAAACCAACACTTTGTATACATTCTTATAGAGACGAGAATCATTACAAAGTTTTCCGAAACAAAACCGTTTTTTCAAAATATTTTCAAACTTGCACAAACACATTTCAAACAAAGCATTTTCAAAGTGATCAAGCAACTAAGAGCCTGTAGATAACTACTGGTGAAAATGGTGCTAACACATTCCCTTCTCATAACCTACCCCCCGAACTCAAGAAAATATCTCAAAAGGTCTTTCCTATTCTTTTCACCCTTTTCTTTATTGGATAAAAGAAAAGTTAGTGGCGACTCTTTCTATCCACAACAATTACGATAAAATGCAAAATACCAAGTCAGTTCTCCCACCGTATTACACACATCTTCTATCCGGACCATTATCGGGCCTTCCTATCACAACACTAAACCCTAGTTTGGTGGCCTCTATACGAATCCATTGCAGCATGTCATCATGAAATTCATATTCTTGTTCATTTTCAAAATGGTTCTGAATGTCTATTGCCTTAACTAAGAGAGGTGAAACAATTTGGGACACAATTGGTTTGGGAGTAGCATCTGAATGCACCATATCTAATGTAAAAAAATATTTAATTAAGAAACTTCAATTGAAAAAAAGTTGTGTTCCAAAAAAAAAAAAGCTGTGTTCGAAATATACTTTAGGTAACGCACAAGCAAAATTAAATAATCATATTGTTGTTTTCATAAGCATATAGGATGCGATAAGTAATTCTCAAATTTTATTTTATTATTTTAATTAAAAGGGGAACCAAGTTTCATGGTCACAACTCATAACTAATATGTGTCCAAAAAAAAAAAACTCAGAACTAATATAATAACAATATTATTTATTCGTGTAAAAAATTAAATATAAAAAGGTTTGATGAATGGGACCACCGAAGAGCAGAAACCGTTGCATGATGTAGAGAGAACGTTGAAGCATCATTCGGAGGTGCCATGCCAGGCGTGCAATGTCTTCCTTCCCCATCATCATGCACATGCATCCTCCTTCAACCCTTCATCATTTCATAACCTTATTTTCAATTCTATAATCGACATTATTCAGAAATATCATACAAACGAACAACAATCATAATATTCATTTGAGAGTTGCGCATTTCTTTCCCTCTTTGGAGTTCAAATCCATTAGGGAAAGAAAGCGCAAATTCAAGCCAATTCGAAAACCTTTCTAATTTTGTTTTCAAATTTCCTCCCTCTGAAAATTTGAAGAGAGAAAAATGAGTGCGGTTTCTGGTGTAATTTCACGCAAAGTTCTGCCAGCTTGTGGATCCCTTTGTTTCTTCTGTCCCTCCTTGAGGGCTAGGTCAAGACAGCCTGTGAAGAGATACAAGAAACTTATTGCAGACATTTTCCCTCGTAATCATCAGGTCTATTGTTTTCATTATTCAGTTTAAAGTGTCGGTGTTATATAGATTCTGATTTGAGTTAGCTTAATGTTATGTTGGACTGTTCAAAGTAGGTTTTGAATACATAGGCAAATATTCTCCAATTTTGTATAGGAAGCATGATATATGTTTGTCCTTTTATTTTTGTGTTTGCGACATTGTGATTTTTTGGTAATGGAAATGCTTGTTTTCATCCTTCCTATTGAATTTGATCTTATTTAGTATTTATGATTGACAGGAGGAAGGGCCAAATGATAGAAAAATAGGAAAATTATGTGATTATGCTGCCAAGAATCCCTTACGCATCCCAAAGGTAAAGCTTTCTTTTGGTTTATTGGTATAATGTTGTGTGAATTGGTGCGAGAGGTTGAGTCGTGTATTTTATCGTGTTTTTGAAATATAATCTGGAATCCTCCTTACATATCCTTCCATTACCTCAACATGATATAGAAATCTCCACCAAAAATCATCTGCTGAAATCCTCATTGAGTTTGTTATACTGAGATATAAAATTTTAGCCATTAAAGACTCTTAGGTTCCAATAAGATAAGTTAAAGAATTATAGGATGAGTTAAAGGAAGATCACAATAATTTACGACATGAAATTGTACTTGAAGCGTTTGATGCCATGGTAGAACTTCAAACTCGAGTTAGAAAACACTTATCTAGTTTGCGTGTTGAAGGAGCTAGTAGAAGGTCCTATTTTTATTCTCATCTATTGTACAATCCATTTGGCATTCTTTCATTAGGTTTGACAGTTTTGGTTTACCTGTGATTGTTAACCTTCGACTATGTTTCTCCTTAATGTCTTTCACTTTTTAATATTTAATATGATCAGAAATTTCTCTGAATCAACAAATATCAAAATTCAGTTACCATTTTGAAATGATGTGTAAGAGTTTTTTCTGGAGAAAATCATGAAAATTTTGTATGTATCTTTCCTTTGGTTAACTGGCTTTATATGCATCTCTGATTTGTAGTAATACTCAATATAACTAAATATCTTGTGATTAGATAACTACTGCCCTTGAGCAAAGGTGCTACAAGGAGCTGCGAAATGAGAATTTCCATTCAACAAAAATAGTCATGTGCATTTACAGGAAATTGCTGTTTTCTTGTAAAGAACAAATGTGAGTTCATATATCCCAATCGTTATTCTTATATACAGATAGCTCTATATTTGTCTGTTGAAGTTCATTTTTGATCTTTCCTTAACCTTGAATTTGAATAATTCATGGAATGTGAGATAATTTTTTTACTTTTATGTTTGTTGATATAGGCCACTACTGGCAAGTAGCTTGGTAATTATTATTCACACTCTGCTGGATCAAACAAGACAGAATGAGATGAGAATTATAGGCTGCCACACTCTTTTTGATTTAATAAACAATCAGGTTCGTTATACTATTGTTTCGGCAATTAGACAACTTTAACTTCTGTGGTTAAAGTTTGTATGTCATCAACTACAACTCCTTTCTATCATTTCTCAACTTGACTGAAGCAATATTTGAAAATTAACATGTTTCAAAATGTATAGATTGATGGAACTTACCAGTTCAACTTGGAGGGGTTTATCCCAAAAATTTGTCAATTAGCTCAAGAACCAGGGGAAGATGAAACGACAAAAACCGTTCGGGCAGCTGGTTTGCAAGTCCTTTCTTCGATGGTATTTATTTTGCAATTCCATAATTGTTTACACTCCAACTTTTCCCTTTGAGAACTGCCTGAAGCATATGCAGTCAGTTCAAATAAGTTTTCGATTATTTTCTTTGTTGTCTATTCTGATTTACGGGTTATGTGTAACACTCCAGACTTTGATCCAAGATATCACTTAAAACATTTGTTCCTTTAGAAAATGCGACTACTATTATAATATGATCTAAATACATATTCTTTACAACTTTGAATTTGTTCTGTAGGTTCACTATATGGGTGAACACTCTCATATATCAGTAGAGTTTGATAATGTAAGTAGTCTTTTACGTCTTCAATAGAGTTTTATTATAACATTGATATCTTATTTTATCATAGTGATTATTTTTCCTCCTTATATTTCATTACAGATTGTTGATGTTGTATTGGAAAATTACAAAGCTCCAAATAGAAATTTAGAAAAACTCAACGATAAAGAGAAAGAAGGTCCGGAAAATATGTGGGTCCGAGAAGTATCGAAAACTGAGGGTCGCGTCTCTCCTCTTATAGATGTTGAAAAGAGAATTCCATCATGGAAGAATATTTTGAACGACAAAGGCGAAATAAATACAACAATGTAAATACTTATTTTGCAGAAAAGCATTGAAATAGCTTCATGCTTTTTTCCTTTGTTTCATTATCTATAAACACATTTCGTCTCCTGAATTTATGCAGAGAGGATGCAAAGGATCCATCCTTTTGGTCCAGGGTTTGCTTACATAATATGGCCAACTTAGCCAAGGAGGGTACTTCCATTCGTCGTATAATGGAATCTTTGTTTAGATACTTTGACAATGGAAGTTTATGGACTATGGACCATGGTCTTGCCTTTCACGTTCTAAAGGATATGCTATTTTCACTTGATGAGTCTGGTATAATATTTTTCATATTAGATTTATAATTATTTACTGGGAATTGTCCATTTAATGCATTGATTACTTCATAAAATCGGTTTTATAAATCATTATTCTCTTCTAATTTGTCTTCCATTTTTTCTCATTCTGGTTGTTGCAGGGAAAAACACGCATGTTTTACTGTCAATATTAGTTAAGCATCTGGATCATAAATTAGTTCTAAAGAAACCCAACATTCAACTGGACATTATTGAAGTGGTTTTTTCACTCACTCAATATACCAAGGTGCAACCTTCTGTAGCAATAATCTGCGCATTAAGTGATTTAATGAGACATTTGCGGAAGAGCATACAATATTCCCTTGATGATTCAAATCTGAGCACCGAAACAATAAGTTGGAACAAAAAATTTGGAGAAGCGATCAACAGGTGCCTTGTACAGTTATCAATTAAGGTATCACATTTTTCACAGCGTTGAATCAAGTTTATATCAAAACTTTCAAAATGATTAAGTCATGAATAAATGTTTTTGATGACCCCAACTTTATTGATTTTATGTTGTCTTTTGAATTTTATAAAGCTTTATGATTTACAATTACGATAAGTTACAAATGCTGTCATTTCTTGTTAAATATATCAAAATAGAAGTCAACTAAGAGGCTGATCATGAACAGGTTGGAGAAGCAGGTCCAATTCTTGATGCTATGGCTGATATGTTGGAGAATATCTCTACTATTACAGTAGTATCTAGAGCCACAGTCACTGCTGTTTATCAAACTTCTCAAATCGTAGCCTCCTTACCAAATTTGTCCTATAAAAGCAAGGCAAGGAGTGGCTATTCATGATGTATCTATTTTCCCAGTTTCTTTGCTAGTTTAAGTATCACGGTTAAATTAACTGCTAAAAGTTTAAAACCATTCTTTTCTTTCTCAGGCATTACCTGAAGCAATATTTCATCAACTACTTCTAAATATGGTTCATCCGGATTCTGAAACACGAGTTGGAGCTCACCGAATCTTCTCTGTTGTTTTAGTACCAACCTCTGTGTTTCCTCGTTCACGGTTGTCTGTATCTGACCCCAAAGGTATACCACGAACACTCTCCAGAGCGGTCTCTGTTTTCTCTTCTTCAGCTGCCTTATTTCAGAAGTTAAGACACCAGAGGCAGTTTCCAAGTGAAAGCATAAGTCAAAATGATAATGAGAGTGTAGCTGAGGAGGAGTTACCAGTTAATGGAAATGGTGGATTCTTGAACAGGTTGAAGTCAACCCATAGTCAGATGTGTTGTGCCAATAGTACCCAGCAACCAACTGCAGCCGATGAAGTTACTACAAGCAATGCTAACAGGGACTTGGTGAGCCTTGCAATGATGATTATATGCTAAGATGTGATTTTGGTTCTATAGTTATTACATTTGTGACATATACACCCTAATCCAAATTTGTTTTGGCTCAATTTCTTTTTCTTTGTTAACATTTCTATTTGAACACAGGAAGCTTCAACTCTCAGGCTGAGCAGCCATCAGATAAATCTCTTGCTATCCTCAATTTGGGCTCAGTCTATCTTTACTGAAAATACTCCCGCAAGTTATGAAGCAATCGCTCATACATACAGCTTACTGCTTCTGTTTTCTAGATCCAAGGTAATAACTCGACACTCATATGATTCAAGTCTTTTGTGATCTTCAGATAATTTCACTTGTTCAAGGGGTCCCATGAGTGACACATTATTTTTCCTTAAAAATTTACTTTTGCTTGTAGAATTCTTTTCACGAGGTCCTAGTCCGGAGTTTTCAACTTGCATTTTCTTTGCGGAATATTTCTTTAAAAGGTTAGCTCCCATCCACACTAATTTGGTTGTGCTTAGAAAAGAATCGTTCCATTAAGGCAGCTCAGTTGGTAGTTGTATAGGAACATCAAATGCAAGAGCGCGAATTTGAATCTGCAATATCCCACTTGCTCGTCTTTAATTAGGTGAACTCCAACCACTAGCCTATTCAACCCAAAAAAAAAAAAAAAAGGAATCTAGAGATACATTATTATTATTATTATTATTATTATATTCTTGGGATTGCCGGTGATAAGTATGTCTTAACCAACATGTGTCACGTATCAGCTTGTTTAATCTTATCTGGTTTTTGAGTTTGATTGCTATACTTGAAAATAGAGGGAATATGCTGAATTATTTCTCTTATCAGATCAAATAAGGAAAATATGATACTAATAGAAGCACCAAAGGCACCAATATAAATCCTAGTTATATAGGGAAAGTATCATATATAAATCACCAAACTCTTAACATTTACTATTCATTGTTGTGATTGAGAAGAACCTATACAGCTCTTTTCCCTATATACAGGATAAATTTTATACCGCTTAAAGTTTGGAGTTTAGGTGTAGTTTAGTTGGTAATTTTAGGAAGTTAGTATCTTCCCTTCGTGATTGGATAATTTTTTGGCGAATTCCATTTAGAAAGAGAAAAATATTTATTTAGATGTGTGCCGCATTTTAAGTTAATGGGATTAAAAGAATAGAACTAATTATGTCATTTTATTTGGATTAGAATGTGTATTTTTCCCCTGGTTTGTTTTATGCAACTTTTTAATTCCTACTTTCCAGTCCTGTTCTGCAACGAGGCCGGGAAGGAGCAGACTGACTGAGGTAATCAAGCCTTTCAACTGTTAATCTTAATTTCGACTTTTTGTTTCACAGGGTCATTGCCACCATCACATCGTAGATCACTATTTACTTTGGCAACTTCAATGATTTTATTTTCTTCAAAAGCATACAATGTTGATTCTCTAGTCCGTAGTGCCAAGGCAGTGCTTACAGAGAGAAAGGTGAGTATTTCCTAAAGATCTTGTGCAACCTCTTCTGTTTTCAAATCCATCATTCAATGTGATCTACGCACTATTATTAAGAACTCACTTGGATTAAAATAATCTTGTCAACATTTATAAGATAATTATGATGTCTCATGCTACCAAATACTACATGTTGGAAATTCCACCTTATTTGAGGTCTTCCCTAGCCATCTTAACTGTGAAAATTTTGGTCCGCATTCGTTGCAGCCTCAAGCACCTTCATTGTGGTTGTTGTAAGAGAGATGCATTTTAAAGTTCTTACAAGTTATTTTGTGGAGTTCAGTTGGGCTTATGCCTAAATTCTAAGATTATGCGAAAAAGGAAGTACTATGATTGTGGAGAAGCTGTGTTGACCTTCTCTTCTCTAATTTTAAGTTCTCTATGTGATTAATGGAAGTAAATAACTATATTACTTCAACTTTTCATATTCTGGCACAGGTTGACCCCTACCTTCATTTGATTGAAGATAACAAGTTACAAGCTGTAAGCTTTTCACCTGACAATATGACCATCATCTATGGATCTAAAGAAGACGACAATAGGGCCTTACGCACAATTTCAGAACTATTGACCTCTGAACCCCAAGATCAAGAAATCTTTGTTTCAGAAATTGTCAAGAGCTTGGAATATATGTCGGAAGTAAGGCTTCTACTTGTGTTATATAAATGACAATATGTTTTGGATAGTGTAAGGATTTTTTTTCTTTTGCATTTCTACGCATCATAAACTTGTTTCCATACGTTCAGCCTGAATTATCCACGTTAAGGGAAGATTTGCTAAAAGAATTCTCACTAGATGATATGTGCCCACTTGGATTCCCATTGAATATGCCAGAAAAGGTGTGTCTAGTAGAAACTGATTATATTTTGATACTTTGTTTACATATGCTTGTGAGTGGTTACTGATGTAATTATTTCTGCATTTTACAGGATGCTTCATTTGTTTCAGCTGACGATGATTATATTCCCGAAGTATTTGATTGTCAAATAAAAGAAAATCCAGGATTGTCCATGGAGTTCCCTAGTCTTTTGAGTGCTAATCAACTCTTAGAACTAGTATGTTACCCATTTCTTACCCTCATAAACTGTTTGTGTTTTAAATTGTGCTTGAAGCTCTTCTCGTATCAATACCAAGGAGATTGACACCGTGTTTTGTGAATGTAGGTATCAGATACATGTAATTCAGCCGGGAGAATTTCTGTATCTATTGCATATGATGTACCTTACAAGGATATGGCTCATAACTGTGAAGTGCTTCTGAGGGGTAAACATAACATGTCCATATTGATGACTACCCAACAGAAGCAAGAAAGTTTTAGGAACTTCTCTTCACAAATTCAAAACAAAGACACCAAAAACACAAATATCTCTTCAGATTCGGATGTGAGTTTTCAGAAGGTAATTCCTTAGTTTAGAGAATTTAGACCCTAAAGTTTTCTATTAGATGACCCTAATGCCTTTAGCTCTATAACAGTATCATCTACATACATACAAAAGTTTAAAATTCAGAATCTAATAAAATAATGTAACGTGCAGATGAGCACTCCTTTCTTTGATGGGAATACTGCTATGGATTTACAAAAACCAAATTCTGATCCTGTTCCATTGTTAAGTGCGACAATTCAGAATCATCCTCACCTGTTCAAGCTACCAGCAGCAAGTCCATATGATAACTTTCTAAAAGCTGCTGGCTGTTGATAACTAGTTTGTACAAATCCTACTAAAATGAGCAATTAATTATAGAAAATTGCTTTATGTGACGAAATGAAAATTATACAAAGTGATTTTGGCTTGATATCTTTTTCTTTGATATTTCATTGATTATATAGTACTTACATTTATAGGGAAGATGATAAATATAAATACACAGAATCCTCCTCACTTGTTCAAACTACCAGCAGCAAGTCTCAAGTCCCTATGATAACTTTCTAAAGCTGCTGGCTGTAGATAATTAGTTTGTACAAATTGATTATATTAAAAAGAGTTATTGCGCAAAGCTCAAGTCATATTTGAGAAATATGATAAATATAATTACACAAGAAATTTTGATTTGCCTCTAAGTTGTCTAACCTATTTAAGGAAATATGATAAATATAATTATGCCGTGATATTATTTTCGGATTGACACCCCTTCCCTACCTTCAAATTGATGTGGCTAGTTAATGATAATAATTTTTTCAACAAAAATATATGGCGGATGTCATACTCTAAATTTGTCTTACCCCTTTATAAAGATCATCTGGCTTATACATCTCGCATATTTCATGTGCATACTTCTCATTAAGACATTTAACATTGCATACATCATTAATCAGTAAACAGTCATGGGATCAAGGTATTTCTTTTCGTAAGCTACACATAAAAAAAGATTGTTCCGTCGGAGAGCAATAAGGTAAAACTCTGGTTTTCGGGGTTTAAATGTGTTCCGCATGTTTCGCAAGATATCAAATTGATAATCAATCAAGCCATCATCATGTCAAGCTCTCATGTGTTTCAGTACGCTCTGAATTGCGGAGAAATCAGGCGTTTCGGTGAATTTGAGACGGTGCGAACCAAATGCAACATTTTTGTTGGTTTGAGCTTAGAAATTCGCAACTTTCAATCGGGATACTGTTTTGAAATGGTTCCTCAGGCATTGGAACCATATCAGTATTTTCTTCATTTTATCTGTTCAGGTCGGAAGCCAATTCTGTGAAGAAAGTCTCCAGAGAATATGATTTCCCTAAAACGTTATTTGAATTTAATGACTTGTTATCTGTTTCTCGGGTATTCGAAAATTCGTAACTTTCATCCGATTCAGTATTTTCGGCTAATTCTTCGAGCATTGAGACCGTCTTGATTTTCTTATCATTTCTCGTGTAGATCGAAAGCTAATTTTATGAAGAAGGTCTCCGAGAATTTTAATTCTTTGAAGACAATGTACCAAATTTAATTACTGGTCCGCTGTTTCGCGGGTACTTAAAAATTCATAACTTCTGATTGAAATATTGTGTCGGAGCGGTTCTTAAGGCGTTAAAACCATCGTAGTATCATCTTCAGTTCGTATGTTCGGCTCAGAAGCTGATTCGGTAAGGAAGATCTCTGAATGTGCGGATACTTTGAAAAGATATAGTGAAAATACGGTGAAAACAGTGTGCTGAACCGCTATTTTTCATACGTTCAAAAATTCATAACTTCCGCCCGGTTTGATGTTTTGGGCGTAAAATTCATCTTGAGATCATCTTCATTTTGTATGTTCGGGTTAAAGGCTGATTCTTTGAGGAAGGTCCCCGAAATTGCAAATTAACAGAGAGTTTATTGTGCTGAACTTGAGTTTTATTCCACTGTTTCTTGATATTGTAAAAATCATAACTTCTTCAATTTTTATCGTATCAAGATGATTCTTACGGCATAATTTTACAAATGATGTTGGCTATAAGTTTTCTTCATACCTCGAGTTCGAATTAAGCTCTGAGGACTTCGGTTTATGACTAGTTTCTCAAACCGATCAGTGAAAATTTTGTATTACTGAAAAAGACAGCTTCAGTGTCAAATATTCTTGCCATTAAAAAATTCATAACTCCTTCAATTTTTATCGTATCGAGTTGATTCTTTCGGCACGACGTTACAAATTTCATCATCTATGATTTTGTTGTTGATCTCGCATCAAAATTTCAAGCTGATTATCATGAGCTTATGGGTTTTCTTTCGATTGCGCCTCTGACACTGAGAACATCTGCATTATTGAGAAAATGTTTGGGCTTCTCTTGGCCCAAATCAGACTCAAATGTGCAACTATATATTGATTTTGCCTCATTATTTTCGCAACACTCAAATCATTTGTAAAGTTTCACACACAAAATAGTATAACAAACTCTCTCAACTCTATCTACTCTCAACAAGAGCAAAGGGAATTCAAAATAATAAAACTCCCTCTAATTCTTCTCTCTCGAAGATATCACACGCAACTTCCTCTCTTTACCCCCTCTGTCCGCCGCCACCACAGGCCCTGCCGGTCACAGTCAAAAGCTCTGTCGGCCGCGACCTTTTCCTTCCGCTGCCACGTCTGCGCGCGAAGCTCTCTTCGTCTACCGGTGATGTTCGTGAAGCCTCCTCCATTCAAGTTCCTTGCTCCACGCATTTTCCGGCCAACATCGCTTCTTTCTCTGATCAAATCTTTGATTCGGTAATTCCTAATTTTCTTGATACTTATCTTGAGTTAAGTGCTTTTGTTAAATTGATTTTAGAATAAAATGCTTAATTGGAAATTCATGAATTGATGTTGAATTAAGTTTTTGGATCTTGAATTCTTGAATTGATAATGATGAATAAATCCGGAATTGATTGAATTGTGCAATAATTCGAGGTCATGAGGATTTAATCCGGTTAATCTTGTTGATGCTAATTTTGCCGTCGAATTGTGATGAGAATTTTGGATTGTTGAATTGTTGTTGAGAATTAACGGTAAATTCATGAGTTGATGCAATTGCGGATTGATTTAAATGACGAATTGATTTTTTGCGACATTGAAAACTCTTGATCCGATTAATTGCATTAACGCATGAATGTTGTTTGTTTGAGCTTGGAATGTTCTATCGTTTACCGCTTTCTTTGCCATGATAAGTAGGACTGGAGATACATGACTGAGAGTCCCTACTTTAGGTAAGCAATTCTATTTTAAAAGACCTGTAGCAGGCAATTCCTATGTGTGCTTGTTTGTTTACCATTCTGTGTGTTTATTTTTGTGCCAAAGACCTCAAAGAAGGCGTTCCATTCTCATTCCCCATTGATAAGTACTCAAATAAGGCAAGTGGAAAAGGGTCCGCAATCGACCCCTACAATTTCTAGTCCACAAGTCATTCATAGCTCGCGTCATATGTCGATGCTATGAATAGTGCTACTCTTGTATCGAGTCAGTCGAGTGGAAGAAGGGTTCATAATCAACCCCTACACTTTGTCATTAGCTTGTGTGTCATGCACCTTGACGCGCTGGTGTTATCTCATTATTGCCTTCTATCTCCTGCCTCGATGATAAAATAACTTGGTTAGGTGTTTAGTCGCATATGATGATTCACTCTCGTTCTTCTCTTGCCTATATAATGCGATATTTTGGTTAAGAGTTGGCACCCCTTATTCTACTTGTCTCAATAACTCGATATCTTGGTTGAGTCTCCCTTTATCCTACCTTGATGACTCGATATCATGGTTAGGCGCCCCTTCCCCCTTGTCCTACATCGATGACACGATATTATGGTTAGGTGTGATCCCTCTCTTTATCCTTCCTTGGTGACATGATACCTCAGTTAGGTGTGTACTGAAGGTGTAAAAAACACAAGAAAGGGGGGTTTTAAATTGGGTTTTAAATAAAAAACTTATCCTTTTAAAATCCCCTTTAATCAGAAACAAGTTACTTCACTTATTGATAATAATGATAAGATGCAAGAAGGAAAGAACAAGTTATGTTTATACTAGTTCACTTGAAAACTATCAAGCTAGTCTAGTCCACCCGCCAAGGTGATTTCGCCTTTCTCAACAAGGTCTTAATCCAATAATCACATAGATTATTATAATGCACAAGATAATTGTAAGTAACTAACTTTACAACCTCAAAGACACACTAATCTTAGACTTCTCAAGGATTCAGACCAACCGGTCCTTTAAGGAAAATCAAACAACTGTTTGAATAAAATTTGTTTACAAAAGACATGCTTCTACACAAGCGAATACATAAACAAATTTTCAATAATATAGACTAAAGAAATACGAAAGCGTATGAAAAGTATTTTTATAATATTTCCACTAGCCAATAAAATATTATAACCGCTGAAGGGTATTTTTGGAATTTTTGGAAAGCTGACAGCTTAAATTACGTGGGAGAGAAGATCGTATGAAACTTCTGTCTTTCATGGTAGTGGAATGAAATAATTTTTTTGTACCATGTACTTTTGTACCATGAAATCTTATCCTCTTTTCTTCTGACGTCAGAGGCTTCTAATCAAGCATATGTTGGAAGAATGAGAATAACACTCGGGTCTTTAGAATTTCAAGTCTTCAAAGTGTTCTAAATTGCGTCTTCAGAATCTTTAGCACTTGATCTTTAGAACCATTTTTCAAACCTTGGATCATCAGAACTTTAAGTCTTCAGAATCTTCAGAACTTCGTCTTCAGAATCTTCAGCACTTGGTCTTGAGATCCTTTTGTCTCCAGAAATGTAAGTCTTCAGCATCTAGACATCAGTCAAAACTCATGTCTTCAGATCTTTAGAACTCCGTCTCTTGGATGAGTATCAAAGTCACTACTTCAGAGCCTTCTGAAGCTTTTTCTACTGTTCATCAGAACTTGTGTAGCTTAGAAGTGGAACTTATTCTCTTTTAATGTCTTGGTAGCACCATTTATCAAAAGCAGAACATGTTTGTTAAATCATAAAAATAACAAATATTAGAGTATCAAAGTTGTTCATACAAACATACTCATTTGTTATCATCAAAACTCAGAGATAAAATTGCAGAATCAAATCTAGTTCTAACAATCTCCTCCTTTTTGATGATGACAAAACTATGTATTTTGATGATATAATTTTGTACATAATCAGAAAAAGTAAAAAAAGAAGGGTAAGAAACACTTATCCTTTATATGAAAACTCCCCCTGACTCTAAGACTTGATAAAGATAGTAAATCTTGATTATGAACCATTTGAATAGAACTCCCCCTGGTTGCACTAGATTAGATATAAGAATCTTGAGTCTTGATGTCAATCATACCAATTGAGATCTTGAAACTTTAGCGTCACAAAGACAAATTCCAGATTCTCAATTCAGAGCTTGATAATGAATAGCGTGATTGTAAACTTAAGCCCATCATCTCTCCAAATGGAATCTCTAAGCCCATTCCCGATAATCAACAAACAATTTATCTCATGCACAAGCGAGTGCAAATTTCTGAGCACTTAAGTGTTCAATAATCTTCCACCTTCAAGTCACGAATGGCGGACTCGCCAATCTACCTCTTCAGGTTTAAGAAGATTGAACAGGGGCATCTGTTGTACCCCAAAATTTTCCCTCTCTTTTCTCAAGACATTTTGTGAGCAACCCCTTCATAGATTGATTTTGAATGATTGCAAATATAATATAACATGTTTGAATAAGCCAAAATTACATTTCTCTCATAATGCATCATTATGTGTCGACACATCAAGTTTTGTATCGATACATAGCTTTCTGAAGTCCCTGGACTTGTATCTCAAAACTATTATGTATCGATACAAAAGCTTATGAGTCGATACATAACTCTTTGATGATCCTGGAATGTAAATCTAAAAACTGCATGCATCGATACATAAATTTCATGCATCGACACATAATATTTTGATGCCCCTGTAATACTTATATGAATCGACACAAAACCTTATGTATCGACACAAAACATTCTGATGATCCTGGAAAACATTTTGAAACTTATATGTATCGATACATAATATCATGTGTCGACTCATACTATGTTTTAAATTCAAAAGTTAAATTTACAATCAGTATGTATCGACACATACGCATTATGTATCGACACAAAACATTCTGATGATCCTGGAAAACGTTTTGAAACTTATATGTATCGATACATAATATCATGTGTCGACTCATACTATATTTTAAATTCAAAGTTTAAATTTACAATCAGTATGTATCGACACATACACATTATGTGTCGACGGGTATAAAAGTATTGGTTCTGTAAAATGCTATAACAGGTTTTTGTATCGACTCAAAACATAATGTACCGACTCATCCTGTTACATGTAACTAACATGAGTCGACACATGACCAACATGCATCGACTCATGCACTTTCTTTTTTGACTAACCGTTTTCTGTTATAAATATAAGCAAGCATTTCTTCAGAATACAAGATAGCAACATAGAAGATTGTATGCAAAACAACTGTGAGCAACCAGAAGCGTTTCAATCCTTCATCTTCATCATCTTCTCAACCATCTTACATTCAACAACAACAAAGAAAATCAAACATCCTTGTTGAATTGAATCAACCGGTTTGAGATAACATGCAGCTGTGTATTGAAGAAGTCTAGCTGAGTTGAAGGTTGAAGAGGAAGCTTCAAGAAATAAACCAGAGGGTTTGTCCTTCAAGAACGGGTGTGTTCTTGAGGGTTTTGTCAGTCACGGTCACGCGAGTCGGATTCATCCGTAGTGAGGGGTTTGGAAATCGGAAGGATTTTGAACAAACAGGTCGTGGAAGCGGAGGATCATTCAGTGACTTTGCAGGGAATCTTGATACATCTCATATCAAGTGGTGATTCTTACAACAAGAAGAAGATCATAGGGATTTCTTGCTTTCTGTGTAGTGTAACCTTGCTATCAAACAATTCAGCATATTGATATAAAAGTTCTCAGTTTCGATTGTGAAATTGAGAGGGAGACGTACCCACACGCGAGGACGACAATGGGGAACTTCCTTACCAAACTACCTGTGTATCATTCTCTCTTTCTTTCTCTTTACAATTTTACATATTCTATAATTTTGCAATTCAATTGGCGTGCTATGTTTTACAGTCTAATGATAAACATAGTGGCTCAAACATTTTCACCAAACCACCACTATTAAATCATTATACAAGCATACGCCAATTATTTGACAAAATTCCTATCAAATTTCTAAATTCATTGGAAATACTGTTTTATGATAAGTGCATTGAAACGTCAAGATTTCTGAGTTGTATATTCATCCATTCCATTTAATAAAAATCCAGCAAAGTTTTCACATGTCAAGCTTTCTAGTAGTCGGTTCAAAGTAGACGAAATTGATTCAGGATATTGATTTTCGCTGCTTTCAACTATCTTTGATAAAACAATTTTAAATCCTTGAAAAAGAAGAGGTGATCTATTCACCCCCTCTCGATCACTTGCCACACCGTCTAACAAGTGGTATCAGAGCACCGGTTAGCTGATGCTTTGTATCTACTCGTAACGCTATGGCCTTTGAACCAAATGGGGCGTATAATAGAGCTCCTGTTTTCAATGGTGAAAACTGTGGCTATTGGAAAGATTGCATGCGAGTACACATAAATTCCATTGACAAGAATGTATGGACTGCCATTCAAAATGGTCCTTTTTAAATCACCATGAGGAATGATACAGGTGCAATAATACCTAAACCTGAGGATCAATGGAATGAAATGGATGAAAAGAAATGGTCGTGCGATTGGAGAGCCAGAAATATGATGATCTCAGCACTTGGTGTTGGTGAGTATTATAGGGTGTCTCACTGCACGTCCGCTAAATAAATTTGGGACGCTTTAGAAATTGCCCATGAAGGCACAACTGAAGTTAAACAATCCCGCATTAATACACTTAATCAAGAGTTCGAGCTCTTTCGCATGAAGCAAGGAGAATCTGTCTCTGACATGCAGAAGAGATTCGTACATCTTGTGAGTTGTTTAAATGCACTTGGAAAACCTGTTTCCAATGAAATTTCTACTAATAAAATTCTGAGATGTCTTAGCAGGGAATGGCAACCTAAAGTAACAACTATCAAGGAAGCAAATGACCTCACTATGCTTACCATTACAACTCTGTTTGGAAAGCTGGAAGAACATCAAAAAGAATTGCAAAGTCTTGAAAAATACGAAAATAAGAGTAAGAAAGAAAGGAACAAAGATAGGGAGGGTGAGAAGAAGTCAATAGCTCTAATGACTTCTAGCTCTAAGTCCTCAACCATAGAGCAAGATGAAAATGGGTCAACTAGTGATGAAGATTCTGATGATGAAGAAATGGGACTTTTTGTTCGGAGATACAATAGATTTATTTGAAAGAATGGAATCAAGCACTCCGATAAGAATCTCATAAGCTTTCGAAAACAATCCAAAGAACCAAGGCAAGAAGAAAATAAAAAGCAAAGAGGTAAGTTACCTTGTTACAATTGTGGTAAAGTTGGACACTACAAACCAGACTATCCAAAGATGAAAAAGGATAAGGAAAAAGCTCCACCAAAGAAGTTCAACAAACAAAGAAGAGCTTATATTGTGTGGGAAAGCGATAGCGATTCATCAAACGATGACAGTTCAAGTTGTAGTGATGAAAGTGCAAATTTATGTCTGATGGCACATACCAAAAATCAATTCTACAACAAGAAAGACAACCACAACAAACAAGTAAGACAAGCATATCCTAACAACTTTTCTTCTATGACCTTTTCTGAACTAAAGTTAGCTTTTGAAAAACTGCAATACAAAGCTGAAGATGCCTTTAAGAGATTATCCTCCGATAAACAAATATTTTCATTTCTCGAGAGTAAAGTCTATAAAGCTAAAAAAGACTTAAAAAGACTAAAAGCTAGTATTGCAGAAAGTTCAAAAGATAAGGATGTTACAGGATGTATTCCCAGAAGGGAATGTGAAGTTTGTCATATTTGGCAGCAAGAGGTTAGGACTCTTACTGCCAAATTAGAAAAAGCTTTACAGCCCAAAGTTACTTTTGCAATCGATCCTAAAATTTTTAAGAAAACATTAAATCCATCGTATTCAAAATACTCTTTTATTAAAAAATTACCAACGGATACAATGAGCAGAAGGAAAACAATACATCATCATCATAGTTTATGCCATTATTGTTGTCACCTTGGACATACCATTGAAAAATGCAAGTTTTTGAGGTTCCTTGTTCCTAAAGGCATTTACCAATGGAGGCCTAAAGGCAACCATGTTACCACTTACCCACATGGACCCAATAAAAATTGGGTACCTACCTCTCTCTTTTGATATTGCAGGAAAAATGCCTCACACCCATGGATAGAAGATGGTTTTTAGACAGCGGGTGTTCAAGGCATATGACTGGTGACATATCGCTCTTCATTGACTTCAAGGCATATGACTGGTGACATATCGCTCTTCATTGACTTCAAGGCAAAGAAGAAAGGATTTTTTACCTATGGAGACAATAACAAAGGAGCTATACTCGGTAAAGGTAGTGTAGGTAATCCCTATATCACTACTATTTCTAATGTCCATTTAGTAGAGGGGATTAAACACAATTTGCTCAGTATTAGTCAATTATGTGACAAAGGTTATAAAGTTACCTTCACAAATACTTGCTGCATAATTGAAAATATTGAAAAATATATTGTGTTTAAGGGCATTAGAGTAAATAATGTCTATATGCTTGACCTTTTTTATGTATCCTTAACAAGCACCAAGTGTCTAGTCACCTTGAATGATGATTTATGGCTTTGGTATAGACGCTTAGCGCATGTTAACTTTGATTTTCTTAATAAGGTTGTATCCAAGGATCTAGTAGTAGGTCTTCCAAAGATAAAAGTTACAAAGGATCACCTATGTGATGCGTGCCAAATGGGAAAGCAAACAAGGGTCTCTTTCAAATCCAAAAACATGATTTCCACTTCACGACCCCTTGAGCTTCTCCACATGAACCTTTTTGGACCCTCTAGAACAAAAAGTTTAGGAGGAAATTATTATGGTTTTGTTATTGTTGACGACTACTCTAGATTTACTTGGACTATATTCCTTCATAGCAAAAATGAAACTTTTTCTGCTTTTAAGAGTTTTGCAAAACTATCTCAAAATAGAATGGAATTGAAAATAATTGCAATTCGAAGCGATCATGGAGGTGAATTTCAAAACCATCTCTTTGATAAGTATTGTGACAAGCATGGTATTGAGCATAATTTTTCAGCACCTCGAACTCCATAGCAGAATGGAGTTGTGGAGCGCAAAAATCGCGTCTTAGAGGAGCTAGCAAGAACAATGCTCAATGAAGTTGGATTGCCAAAATATTTCTGGGCTAATGCAATTAGCACAGCCTGCTATGTTTTAAACAGAATACTAATTCGTCCAATTTTGGATAAAACACCTTATGAAATCTTGAAAGGAAGAAAGCCAAACTTGTCACATCTTCATGTATTCGGTTGCAAATGTTTTGTCTTAAATAATGGAAAAGAAAATCTTGGAAAATTTAATGCAAAAGCAGATGAAGGTATCTTTCTCGGATACTCACAATCAAGCAAAACATATAGGGTATACAATAAACGTCTACTTACAGTTGAGGAGTCAGTTCATGTCTCTTTTGATGAATCTTATCTGAAACATGTCGGAAAAGGTATTTCTCTTGATGGTGCAGGTGTATCTACTGAAAATATACTCAAAGAAACTGTTGAAGGAAATGTTCAATCCAAAACAATTGATGATAAGGAAGAAAAAGATACAAGCCCTTCAAAAGATGAGAAAGAAGAGCAAATGGAAGCAAATGATCTTCCAATAGCTTGGAATTCCTCTAAAGACCATCCCATTGACAACATATTGGGAGACATCTCAAAAGGAGTAATGACTCGCTCCAAGATAAGTAATTTTTGTTATCATTTTGCTTTCGTTTCACAAGTAGAACCTAAGAATGCTAAAGAGGCTTTGATTGATGAATTTTGGCTAATGGCCATGCAAGATGAGCTAAATCAGTTTAAAAGAAATGACGTTTGGGAACTTGTCCCTCGTCCGCGAGACCATCATATCATAGGCACTAAATGGGTTTTTAGAAATAAACTTGATGAAAACGGAATGATAACCCGCAATAAAGCATGCTTGGTAGCACAAGGGTATAACCAAGAGGAGGGCATTGATTATGAGGAGACTTATGCTCCAGTTGCTCGCCTTGAGGCTATACGTCTTTTGATCGATTATGCGCGTGCAAAAGATTTTAAGCTTTATCAAATGGATGTAAAGAGTGCCTTTCTTAACGAAGTCATAAATGAAGAAGTGTATGTCTCACAACCTCTCGGTTTTGAAAATAACGAATATCCAGATCA
Source organism: Vicia faba (assembly GCA_948472305.1). Lineage (NCBI taxonomy): Eukaryota > Viridiplantae > Streptophyta > Magnoliopsida > Fabales > Fabaceae > Vicia > Vicia faba. The sequence continues at coordinate 116,493,196 of OX451738.1, read as the reverse complement.
TGTATTTAAATTAAAACGAGCTTTATATGGTCTTAAACAGGCTCCTCGGGTCTGGTATGAAAGACTTAGTAAATTTCTACTTGATCATGGCTATTCAAGAGGTCAAGTGGACACTACTCTTTTCATTAAACGTAAAGGAAAGCACATCCTTTTAGTTCAAATATACGTAGATGACATTATTTTTGGTTCAACTAATCTACACTTGGTCGAGGAATTTTCCAAAATCATGCAGGATGAATTTGAGATGAGCCTCATGGGGGAGCTAAACTACTTTCTCGGTCTCCAAATAAAGCAGCTCAATGAAGGTACAATTATATGTCAAACAAAATATTGCCAAGAGTTTCTTAAACGATTTGGGATGAACAACTCTAAACCAATTGATACTCCCATGCCTACCAACGAAAATTTAGACAAGGATGAACACGGTAAGAGTGCCGATGTCAAGAAATATAGAGGTATGATCGGATCACTCTTGTATCTTACATCATCTAGGCCTGACATCATGTTTAGTGTTTGCATGTGTGCACGATATCAATCAGATCCTAAGGAATCCCACTTGAAAGCTGTCAAGCGTATACGTAGGTATCTCAATAATACACCTAAGTATGGGCTATGGTATTCCAAGGGAAGCGATTGCAGTTTAGTAGGTTACTCTGATTCTGATTTTGCTGGCTGCAAATTAGATAGGAAAAGCACTAGTGGAACATGTCACTTGTTTTCAAACTCTTTAATAAGTTGGCATAGCAAAAAGCAAGTTTCTGTTGCTTTGTCAACTGCTGAAGCTGAATACGTTACAGCCGGTAGCTGTTGTGCTCAGATCTTATGGCTGAAGCAACAATTACAAGACTACGATATTCAATTAAAATGTATTCCAATCAAATGTGACAATACAAGTGCTATAAACCTCACTAAGAATCCAGTTTTACACTCACGCACTAAACACATAGAAATTAGACATTACTTTCTATGCGATCATGTTGAAAAGGAGGATGTTACGTTTGAGCATGTTGATACTAAAAATCAACTTCCTGACATCTTTACAAAACCACTTGCAACGAACCTCTTCTTCAACATCCACCGTGAGCTAGGGATTTTAGATCTCTCATACGTGTTGTCCTAAACATATATGTAATTGAAATATATCTATGTCACACCATACTGTTAAGATGTGCTTTTTCAGCTTTAGTACATGTGTTCACTTATCAAATCAAACGAGGTAATATCCTTCCTATCTTCACCCTCAATCACCTATAAGTTGATCTAAATGTTCACTGAAAATGTCTTCGTATATCTCTTTTACATAAATTGTGCTTATATAATCTAACTTTTTTATCTGCCAATGCATTACTTTTAACGTGATTACTTTATGTTTACTCTGCTATTTACTCACTTATTGATAACTTTATACCTGACATTCTGTGTGAATGCCAAGTCCATTAACTGCTGAAATTGTATATAAATTTTCCTATGTGCTGAGTTTCTTGAAAATGTTGCTTATTCTCTTTTTGATATGGTCAAAGGGGAAGAAGAAGAGTGTGTCAGTGAAGATTGTGCTTGTATTAGGAAGAAGATACACAAACTCAGGGGGAGCAAGCTTTTTTCATTCACGACACATCATCAGATATTTGCCATCAATAAGAAGAGTGTGTCAGTGAAGATTGTGCTTGTATTAGGAAGAAAATACATAAACTCAGGGGAGCAAGCTTTTTTCATTCACGACACATCATCAGATATTTGCCATCATCAAAAAGGGGGAGTTTATGAGCAACCCCTTCATAGATTTATTTTGAATGATTGCAAATATAATATAACATGTTTGAATAAGCCAAAATTACATTTCTCTCATAATGCATCATTATGTGTCGACACATCAAGTTTTGTATCGATACATAGCTTTCTGAAGTCCCTGGACTTGTATCTCAAAACTATTATGTATCGATACAAAAGCTTATGAGTCGATACATAACTCTTTGATGATCCTGGAATGTAAATCTAAAAATTGCATGCATCGATACATAAATTTCATGCATCGACACATAATATTTTGATGCCCCTGTAATACTTTTATGAATCGACACAAAACCTTATGTATCGACACAAAACATTCTGACGATCCTGGAAAACGTTTTGAAACTTATATGTATCGATACATAATATCATGTGTTGACTCATACTATGTTTTAAATTCAAAAGTTAAATTTACAATCAGTATGTATCGACACATACGCATTATGTATCGACACAAAACATTTTGATGATCCTGGAAAACATTTTGAAACTTATATGTATCGATACATAATATCATGTGTCAACTCATACTATGTTTTAAATTCAAAGTTTAAATTTACAATCAGTATGTATCAACACATACACATTATGTGTCGACGGGTATAAAAGTATTGGTTCTGTAAAATGGTATAACAGGTTTTTGTATCGACTCAAAACATAATGTATCGACTCATCCTGTTACATGTAACTAACATGAGTCGACACATGACCAACATGCATCGACTCATGCACTTTCTTTTTTGACTAATCGTTTTCTGTTATAAATATAAGCAAGTATTTCTTCAGAATACAAGATAGCAACATAGAAGATTGTGTGCAAAACAATTGTGAGCAACCAGAAGCGTTTCAATCCTTCATATTCATCATCTTCTCAACCATCTTACATTCAACAACAAAGAAAATCAAACATCCTTGTTGAATTGAATCAAACGGTTTGAGATAACGTTCAGCTGTGTATTGAAGAAGTCTAGCTGAGTTGAAGGTTGAAGAGGAAGATTCAAGAAATAAACCAGAGGGTTTGTCCTTCAAGAACGGGCGTGTTCTTGAGGTTTTTGTCAGTCACGGTCATGCGAGTCGGATTCATCCGTAGCGAGGGGTTTGGAAATCGGAAGGATTTTGAACAAACAGGTCGTGGAAGCGGAGGATCATTCGGTGACTTTGCAGGGAATCTTGATACATCTCATATCAAGTGATGGTTCTTACAAGAAGAAGAAGATCATAGGGATTTCTTGCTTTCTGTGTATTGTAACCTTGCTATCAAACAATTCAGCATATTGATATAAAAGTTCTCAGTTTCGATTGTGAAATTGAGAGGGAGACGTACCCACACGCGAGGACGACAGTGGGGAACTTCCTTACCAAACTGCCTGTGTATCGTTCTCTCTTTCTTTCTCTTTACAATTTTACATATTCTATAATTTTGCAATTCAATTGGCATGCTATGTTTTACAGTCTAATGATAAACATAGTGGCTTAAACATTTTCACCAAACCACCACTATTAAATCATTATACAAGCATACGGCAATTGTTTAACAAAATTCCTATCAAATTTCGAAATTCATTGGAAATACTGTTTTATGATAAGTGCATTGAAACGTCAAGATTTATGAGTTGTATATTCATCCATTCCATTTAATAAAAATCCAGCAAAGTTTTCACATGTCAAGCTTTCTAGTAGTCGGTTGAAAGTAGACGAAATTGATTCAGGACATTGATTTTCGCTGCTTTCAACTCTCTTTGATAAAACAATTTTAAATCCTTGAAAAAGAAGAGGTGATCTATTCACCCCCCTCTTGATCACTTGCCACACCGTCTAACACATTTCACAAAGGACCTCCAATTCTCAAGGATTCTCAAGGAATTGATCAGACAAAATCACCTCCGAAACACTGAGACCACAAATTAGGGTTTTGACTAAGAACGTATGATCATTGACTATTTGACCTAATACAGGACCTAATGGCTTGGAGCATAATCTCAAAAAAACTCAAACATAACATATTGACCCAATTCCATGGCTTAAATCACTTCTTAAGATCAATTGATTGATAATTGAAATTTGGTCAATTGATAAAAAAAGTCAATTGTACTGAAAAGTCAAACTTTAACTTTTTTGATCAAAATCAAGTTTCAAAAATCATATTTCATCAAGACATGTAAAACTATGAAGATTGTCCATCAAGAAATCAAAAATTCAAAATTATCTTTGAAAAGTCAAAATTCTAAGACTTAGAAATTTTTCTGAGTGTTGGAAAGTTAACTTTTTTCTTGACTTTGTGCCAAAATTTTGACCTAACTTCATGGAAACTTTTCACCTAGTTACAAATTTAATCTTCAAAAGTGTCCAACATGAAGGATGTGGGGGATGTTACAAGCTTTCCAAAATGTCCAAGACCTCATTGATATCATTTTTGAGCTAAGAGAATCAAAGGCAAGAAGTTGGGCATTCATTCTTGATTTACAAGGCAAATTTGTGAAGAACATTTGATCCAATCTTCAAGCATGCTGTACAAATCCTACTTTGCAGGATTCTAACTTGCATTTCACTCATTAATTAAATTCTTACACAAGTGATTAAACTATGATCCAAGTTTTTGAGCCTTTGTCCAATTGATCATTCCATTTTTAGAAGAAAGTAACATATTCATTCTTGAAAAGTTCACTTTAATCATAAAGTCAATTTCATGAGCCTCTAACTTCTTATTCTAATCACACTCAACTTCTAAAAGTTTGAAAAAACATGTTTAAAGTGATCAACCACTTTAGATAGCTTGGTAAAAACATTGGAAACATGTTCTTTATGCTTGCTTCAAAAATAAGCAAGACGACTATAACATGTGATTTCAAAGTCTGAGTTGTTTCAAGTCTCAAAACTTCTCTATAAATAGAGAGGTCAATTACAAGAGAAAGAGGTCAGAAAAAATAGAGAAATTCCAGAAGTTTTGTTGTGTAGACAAGCCCTCAAAATCCCATACTCTCAAAAAACCATAACTGTCCACAAAGCTTCCACTCTTGAGCTTTGAAATCCAAATCCTTGAATCCCTCACACTATTGCAAGTTTCGTCCAAACAAACCATCTAAATACCTTACAAATATCCTATAGAGGTTGTTCAGGCTCAAGAACAACTTCTGTAACATCTCTGTTTTTTCCAAGCTCAAGAACAGTCAAGACAACAACTCAAACTCAAAGCTTATGTCTGTCTTGAAGTTTTTGAAAATGCATTTTTTCATAAAAACAAGTGAATTTTTTGTAAACTGTGATGTCAACTTGTTATTTTACCGCAAGCCTTAAGGAGTCAGGATACCTTTTGTAACAGTATGCTTTCGAACTAACCCATGCTTCAGCTAGGACTTTTGAGGGTTGTAACGTGGCCTGGTTCACGATTTAAGAAACAAAGGATAAAGGCTCAAATTTTATTTGTACCCACCCGCTCTTCGTGATGTTCTTCAAACCTAAACTCAGCTGATCGTGCGTTATACCTTGTTTGAGTCTTTGTCCTGATGTTCCGGTGATGGTTCAGATACTGACAGTTTATTTTGAATAGGCAATCATTTCTTTTTTTGAGGGTTTGTAGCACCTCTTTCTTTTTGATTTCGTTATCCCTGTTTTTTGCCTGAACTGTTTCTTTTGTGTTTACAGTCAGCGGGATGCCCCAGTTTTGTAAGTCTCCTTCATAGGTTTTGACTTATTGGGCTTTAGTTTTTTTGGTAATGACTGCCTGTCTTTATGATTATAGGAACCATCACTGTCTTTTGTTTTGTAAGGATTTCTTTGTTGTGCACTTGGATCAACTGAGAGAACTACCTTGCCCCAGGTTATGATTAAGGGTTTTAATTTTCGAAAAGAAAAACTCCTACTTCTTTGGCTCAAAGGGGTTGACGAGGGATTATCTTCCTTATAACTCCAGTGTTTAGGAATTGAAACAATGCCTGTACCTCATCAGCGGGGTCTGTTCAAAAGCATATTGTAGATTGTGGTATCGTTTTCGTCATCCTCCCTCAAGAGGCTTAGAATTTGCAATTGAGAATCGAACATCACAGAAACACGAAAGCAATTTGAATATAATGAATACGAATAGATTAATTCAAACAGACATATGCGATGCATTAATGGAATAAACAAGTTTGCTATGACATTAATTGTTTGTATAAGCAAAGAAAAATATAACTTGGAAATTCAAATAAAACAAAAGCCTTCAGTGATTTGGCAAAGGAGCAATGATTATGTTTGGAGTCTCTGGTGCTTCAAACTGGACTTCCTTGGCATCAATCATGTCCTGGACCTTATTCTTCAGAGCCCAACAGTTGTCCGTAGTATGCCCCGGGCTATCAGAGTGGTATGCGCACCTTTCGTTGGGATGATAGTTAGGAGCAGAAGTGTTTGGATTCTGAAGAGGAGCCCTTAAGGTAATCAACCCCGTCTTCAACATTTGCTGTAGTGCTTGATCCAATGTCATGTTGATCTTGGTGAACTGTCTTTTGGGTGCGACCTCCTTACGTTGCTGCCCCTGTCTTTGTTGAGCAGGCATAGGATTAGAGATCTGAGTTGCCCCTACATGTTGATCATGACGACCCTTTTTACCATGCACAACATTGGACTCCTTCTTCCCATGGTGGGGCTTTTTCTGAGTGTCAGAAGGTGTAGCCTCTTGAATCTTCCCACTTTTGATGCCAGCTTCAATCCTCTCACCAGTCAAGATCAGATCTATGAACCCAGCAGAAGAATTTCCAATCAGATGGTTGAAGAACGGACCAGCCAGAGTCCCCAAGAACATGTCCACAAGTTCACGGTCAGTTAGAGGTGGCTGCACCCTTCCAGCAAGGTCTCTCCACTTTTGAGCATATTCTTTGAATCTTTCACCCGTCCTTAGTGACATACCCTGGAGTTGGGTACGCGTAGGAGCGAGGTCGGAATTATACTGATATTGCTTGTAGAAGGCAGTAGCAAGGTCCTCCCAGCTGCGGATGTTGGCTCCTTCCAACTGATAGAACCACTCGAGTTGAGTCCCTGAAAGACTTTCCTGGAAGAAATGGATCCATAGATACTTGTCGACAGTGTAAGGTTGGATCTTCCTTACATATGATCTGAGATGCAGTTTAGGGCAAGAAGCCCCGTCGTACTTTGCAAAGGCGGGGGCTTTGAATTTTTGAGGGATCACCACCCCAGAGGATAGACCTAGATCTTCGAAGTCCAGGCCGAGCACTTTCTGTATCTCCATAGCACTTAGGCGGTCCTCTAGCTGTTTGTACTTATCCTCAACAGGAGGGTACTGTTCATCATTGAAATCTGTCTCGTTGTCGGAGACCACGGGACTAGGAACCCTTCTCTCTTGGGGGCTGTCTTTGCCCACAGAGGAAGTAGCCAGCTCAGCCTCATTTTGTGATCCATTCCCAAATCTGCGTCTAGGGTTGAACAAAACAGTCCTCTTCTTCTTATTCTTCATAAGCAGGGTCTTTAATTCCTGTTGTCCTTGGGCTAAGCTCATAACCAGCTCTTGAAACTGGGCATTCTGGGCCTGAAGGGCCTTGATAGCTTGTTCATTGGATGATTCAGGATTCATGATGATTGCTGAAATAAACAGCAAAGAAGATAAGCGACCTGTCAAAAGGGTACCTGTAATGCAATGACATGTATGTATGCATGCGATGTTTTCAAGGATCTCGCGGGGTAAACAAGAAAATTGTTAGCATTTGAATTTGTAGCTTGATTGAAGGCACTGCATATTGTTGAGAGTCCTTCTTCAAGAGTCAAGGCTCACCATATCGAGTGGGTCATAGCCCCTGACTCAAGTTATCAACCTTGGCTAGAGGAAAATAAATCCCCTTTGCCCCTTGCTAGACATTTGATTCATCATGACCTACATCACAGACCCTCGAGATCCTTGAAACGGATTAGTCCTTATGCAGGATGTATGCAATGGTATGATGTTATGCTATGCATGGAGTGATGTAAGTAGGCCCTGTAATGAGTCCAGATTAAGGACTGTAAACAAAACCTGCAAGAAACTCAAGTGTCAGATAACAAGCATGCAAGTAGTCAAGTTTGAAGGCACACAAGTCACACAAGATAACCCTTAGAGTTCAGGCCAACATGAAGTTTAGGTACTACCCTCTTTCAATTTCGTTGGTTAAGACCTGTCCTAGAAAATAGTAACCGGGTTCTAGAGGATCTCAATATCATCGACTACCCTCAATCGGTCATAACTCCAGCATCGTAATCTTTTCTTGCAGCCAGAACCATCGCGAGAGTTTAGCCTCAATGGGTGTAGCATACTGCTACTGTTCTATGGCCAAGTTGGGTCAATTTAGGGTTATAAGGTCGGTTGGTGTTTAATGACTCCTCAAAAGATCCATATTCTCCTCGTTGCAACACAAGGGATATCGGTATAGACCAAGGTGTCACACCAACGTAGCCACTGCTTCACCCGTGTCGGTCTACGCTGGACAGGTCCCTCACAACTTATGCTACCTAAAAGGGTATCCCCAGATCCAGGTTAGGATCTATGAAACTCTGATGCAATGCCCACAAATATAAAAGCAATCAAGACAAGCAATTGAAAACATAAGTATGATCTAATCCTAAGGTACACCTCACTTATTAAGTTTGTCCCCAGCAGAGTCGCCAGTTCTGTGTCGGTGGAAATAGAACTGACTGTTTTTAAGCTGGTTCGCGAAATGTCGCGGTAAGCAAGAGTCGCCACCGTCTTTTATGTTCTCCAACATAGAAAGGACAAAAGCACATCAAAATTCCTTTTCGAGAATGTTTCTCGGTTCGGGAGGTAGATTTATAGAAAGGGAAGTTGTTAGCACCCTTTCTATCTGTGGTTATCCACGGGCTCTTAGGTACTTGCTCTTATGTTTTCAAAATTTGTTTGCTTTTCAAGTGTGTGTGGGTTTTGAAAAAGTTTCGTTTGAAAAATTTCTAAGTAACTCTTGTATATGTCCTCAAGAGTGTATGAAAAATTTGTTTGAAAACTTTTAGAAAGTGTAGGTGTGAAAAGCTGTTTTTGTTTTTAGAAAGAGAGCAAGTACCCAGGAGAATCTACCTACTCTAAGGAATTAGGCTGTGTAAGAGTCCTTTAGATAGTGCTATCCCACCATTGAGAGGTAGGTAGCACCATCGTTGGAGGTATTCGGGTCAATTCGATTATAGGGACAATGTGTGGTCACCGAAGCAATGGTAGGACACCTTAGAAGTAACCCTAATGTCCTAGATCCTTTTTATCCGAGGCAACTGGATCTTAGACAGGAGGGTGACCTCTAAAACACCCTATACTTGACGACCACGTTCGAGGCAACCAGTGAGGCGTACCCTAGGAGTGGCATGTGCATGTGCATTGTTTCAGTTTATGTTTATCTTGTACATGTTATTTGTGATCTACGAGTTGTTTTTAATTTTCATACAAATCTTTCATGCATATTAACAGTTAAGAGTGCAGAAAATAAATTGCGGAAATATGAATCTACGCTATTACAAGGCGCGGGTCTATACATCGCCAAAAACATAACCCGTTTGGAAAATAAATGCGGAAAGTAAAAGAAAATGGTAAAATCCTAATTAACTATTACATCCTTGGAAACAGGTACATCAATATGAGCAAAAGGAATTAAAGCGCGAAAGAAATTTAATCCGGACGTCCTTAGGGTTTTGACCCTTTTTGAGAAAAGAATTTAAGTTTTGTCCTTTTTTGCAATTTAATTAAAATATTAAACCTAGTACTAATTAATTATTTAATTAAAAAGAAAAAAAATGTTTTTTTGTGTTTTTTAAGTCTTTAATGAAAATAATTAATAAAAGAAATTAAAAGTCAAGAAAACCCTAATTCTAGATTGTTTTTATTTATTGTAAAAAAAAGTTAAAATTACCTAATTAAACTAATTAATTTGTTAGTATTTTATTTACAAAAATAACAATTAAAGTGAAATTTAATAATAATAATAATACAAATATTTTAAGTTTCTGATTTTATTATAAAAATAATTTGTTAGTTAATAATAATAATAATAATTAAAAGAATTAAAAAGAGAAAGAAAATAAAAAGGAAAATAAACCAGGGGGGTGTTGATGGACCCAATGGAGGTTTAGTTCTGGAAATTTAGGCCCAATAGCACAAAGCCCTTGTTGACTTCTGGAATCAGGTGTGTGCTCATTGACTAGAGAACACCATAGCCTTTCATCTTTGGTCATTGGTTTTGAGTGGGAAGACACTTGGCGTCTGGGATCTGGATATGTATGGTGGACGTTGCTGGAGAGCGCTGCACATGAATATATTAAGAAAAACAATATGGAAATTGTGGGGGACCTGGGAATCGAACCCAGGTCCCAGTAGTTACCAGACACATCATCAACCACCACACCACGCTGCATGCTTTGTTATTATAATAATGAATAAACATATTATTAAGAAAACAAACACTATGCTGGAAAGAGAAAAAACACGCGTTTCATTTGAACTCTCCAATCACCAGCCAACACGTCCTTCGTCTTCATCCTTTTTCCTGTAAAACAAAGACAATTAGCGGGGGTTTTAAACCCCCACAAAGTAAAACTGCCAATAATAGCGAATAGAAATCCAAGCTATATAAATATGGCGCGAGGTGTCCAGTATATTCGTCTTGATCAGACGGTTTCAACCATGGTCATGAGAGGTTCCAATTTTGCCTGTGCTGTAAAGCCCTAATTCAAGACCTTAAGAACCCTAAAATTCGTTAATGGCAAGTCATGATCCTGTGCGTTATAATCCAATTGATTAATATCATTAGCTTCCTGTGGACTCAAGCAATGCAAGACAACCAACAAATCATGTTAAATGCGCATGGAATATGAATTATGATTACGAACAAAAATGCCAAATCGTGAGTCTGTTTGAGGTGATTCCTAGAGATTTAAGGCTTATTTTCGATTGCAATGTGTTCCTGGAGACTTATGCAATGTGTTAGAATCAAGAAGATGCCTTGAATTGGCCTGGAAGTGAGAAAACGATTTGGCAATTTTCTTGAAAAAAAACTCAATATGGTTATGGCTTCTGCAGCAGTTTTGCACGTTTTAGGCTTTAGGGTTTGGTTATGCTCTTATAGTAGAATGGAATTAGGGTTCAATCTTGGCCAAGAATCCATTGCATTCATGTTTTCAATATTTGATTTCCAATCAAATCTTTTTGCATATTTTTGATTGATAAAGCTTGCCAAACATGGAGATTTTTACCTCTTTGATGGATGCACGAAATTGCCAGCTTGCCCTGAGCCTATTTGCTTCATAAAAAGATTTGAAAACCATATCTTTATATTTTCTACATTTTAAATCAATTAAATGAATTAATATTAATAAAAATTCAATTAATTAATTAAAAATAAGAAAATAAATCAATCTGAGCTCAATGGGTCGTGCATAGGCCTTGGACAATGTTTCAAGAAGAAATTTGAGGTCCATTAGCAAAAATGATGTGTTTTGGGCAATGTTGACTTTTGCAAATTCCCAAAAATTTCCCAACTTCTCCAATGCATATCTTGCTCAATTTTGATCATATGAACATGTTCTTGGACATTTTGGAAAGGTCTTGAAGTCCTCTAACCAATGACTTTGGTCCCATGTCATTTGGATTTACCAATCTCAAGTTATGGTCTTTGACTTAAAGTGCATTTTTGTTGACTTTTGAAATTGACCTATAATGTAGAAATTGATAACTTTTTGTGAGTGCATTTCTTGAACTTGGAATGTGAAGATGAGTTGTAGGAAATGTCATCCCCTTCAAAATGAGCATTGGATGGGATTTTTCTGATGAACCATGAAAAAGTTATGCCCTGGTCAATTTACAGTTGACTTTTCTGCTGTCCAAAAATAGAAACTTTTGCATCTTGATAATTTTTGAGCCATGCTTGTGGAATCATGATAAAGAATTGATCAAATGATGATTATGGCTTCACAATAAGATGTTGACCAAAAATTCTGACTTTTGACTGTAAAATGACCATTTTGCCCCTGCAGTTGATTGTGAAGCAAATGAAGCTTTTGACTGTGTAATTTGACCCTGTGAGCCTTGAAACTTGACATGTAGATGCTTGGCAATGTTTGTAGGCCTATGTGACTTGATTGAACCATTGAAAACCTCAAATTCCTTGGAGGAACCAAAACCTTAATTTTGACTGTGTTAGGAGGCAATTGGACTATGCAACCCTTGAGGAATCTTGAAGCATTTGAAGATTGATCTTGACAAATCTTGAAGAATATGGGAGGGAAAATTTTGGGGTGCAACAGGAAGGTATCTTCATAAAGCTGATTCAGATAGTGTTTCTACGAATGGAAGCCATGATCTGCAAAACAAAACAAAGATAAATTCCCTTGGTCTTTGAAATGGTTAGTGCAATAAGAATGGATGCCATGTTATGATGCATGATGTCATGATAAACCACAGGTATAGCAAACACAATCAAATCACACAAAGTCCTTAGGTTTAAGGCCTACATGAGGTTAAAGGTCATACCCTCTTGAAGTTTAGTTGGTTTCAAACCTGTCCTATAAATAGTAATTGGGTTCTAAGGGATCTCAATATCACTGACCATTCTTTATCAGGCATAGTCTCAGCTCAAGCAATCTTTTCTTACGGCCAAAATATCCCGAAAGTATGATCTCAATGAGTGTAGCATCGAGTATCAACCAATCCTCAGCTCTACACCGAGGCCGGCTATCTCACCACTTTCTAATGGCCAAGTTTGTTCAACTAAGGTTCTAAGATCCGTTAGTGCTTCACGACACCATGCGGTGGCCCCGTATTCTCCTCGTTTCCACACGAAGGATACCGGTACTAACCAAAGTGCCACACAAACACAGACATCGATTAAACCATATCGGTCTACGTCGTACAGTCTCCACGATCTATTGCTGTTTACCTAATAAGTTCCCCCAAATCCGGGTGTAGGATGTATAGTAACCCAAGCAAAACCCTTTAAGAATAAAGCAAGCAAGCAAGAAAGTAATTTTGTAACATGACCTAGATCCTAAGGTTTACCCCACTTATAACATCCCCAGCAGAGTCGCCAGTTCTGTAATACGGTGGCAGAACGAACTGTTAATACTGGTTTGCGTTTTGCGTTTTTTGTTTGCAAAATGTCGCGGTAACCAAGAGTCGCCACCAACTTTTATTTCATCCAAATCATGGAAAAGGAAAAAGAATAGAAAAAACCTTTTTTTTCGAGATATTCTGAGTACGGGGGGTAGATTATAGAAAGGGAAGCTGTTAGCACCCTTTCTATCCATGGTTTTCCATGGGCTCTTAGGTACTTGCTCATTTTTTCAAATTGCTTGTGTGTGCTTGTTTTGAAAATGTTTCACTTCGTGATAACCCTTGTATCAGTCCTCAAGGATGTGACGAAGTTTGTTTTGAAAATTTGTTTTGAAAGGTGTTTGTGTGAAAAGTTTTTATTGAGCAAGTACTTAAGATTCTCCCTACTCAAAAAAAAGATTGTTCATTCTCGTTTCCTTTAGACAGCGCTATCCCACTATTAAGGAGTAGGTAGCACCGTCGTTGGAGTTGTAAGGGACATTCGAAAGGGACAAGTACAATCACTAAAGCAAAAGTTAGAAAACTTTAGTAGTAACCCTAGAGTCTTAAGATCTTTCCGAGGCAACATTTCAGAGGCAACATTTCTGAGGCAACATTCGAATGTGACGTTTTGTTCCTTTAGACTGGAGGACAACCACTAAAATCTCCTATGCTTAATGACTATTTACCGAAGGCAACTAAAGTGAGGTAAACCCTAGGAGTGAACATGTGCACGTGAATTTTTTCAGTTATTTAGTCTTTGCACATTAGGTGATCTACCGTTTTAATTTCAAGATATTATTGCCATACAATCCTATTAGCATGCATCTAACAGTTAAATATTTGTAGGAATTTAAAGTGCGAAAAATAAACCTAGCTATTACAAGGCTTTGACAGTTACATAATTATCTTGACCGAAAATAAAAATGCAGAAGTTTAAAACCCTAATTACTATTACAACCTCGAAACAGTTACAATAATAATAAAACGAACTAAAATGCGCGTGGTAAATTAAATACGAGAAGAAATTGAAAACCTTAAAAATCTAATTGAAAAAATATTTAAATTATTTTTGGGAAAAGACTTAATTAGGTTATGTACAACTAAAACCCTAATTCTAATTATTTTTAATTATAAAATAAATTGAAATTAACCTAATTTAAACTAAATTAAATAATTCAAGAAAATAACATATTTTATAAAAAAAAATTTATGTATTTTTTGTGGTTTTTATTTGAGAAAAACAATTTAATTACAAACTTAAAACCTAATTTCTAATTAGTTTTATTTACAAAAAAAGAATTGAATTATACTAGTTTCTAATTAAATTAATCGAAGAAATAAGTATTTCATGAGAAAAATATTTTGTGTTTTTGTGATTTTTGATTAAATAATTTTTTTTTGTTGATTTTAATTAAAATAATTAAGGAAAATAATAAAAGAATTAAAAATAAGAAAAATAGAAAAAAGGAAGAAATAGGCTTGTGTTATGCTGAATGGGGGGGGGGGGGTGTATTTCTGGATTTTCAGGCCCAATAGCCCTTCAAGCCCGGTCAGCGCTTGATTTCCTGTGGTGTTGACTCGAGGGTGCATCATGGTCCCTCACTGCTGGAGCGTACATCTGGCTGGATGATAAATCCACTGGCTGGCTACTGGAAACGCACAGTAGGCCATTGGATGAGAATTGCACATGATCTGTCAACAGAAAATAAGAATATAGGCGTTGTTGGGACCTGGGATCGAACCCAGGTCCTTATGCTTACCACTGAACACCCTTTCCAGCTGCGCTATTGTGACTTGTTGTTAGCATAGTGAAAAAATATAATATAAAGAAAACAAATAACTGAATCCCACGCGCGCGAATTTTCAAATGGGCGAATGGATGATTGCCACACCATCGTCTTCTTTAGGGAACTGTCGTGTTAGGCAGATGACTTATACCTACAGACAGTGTCTGTAACTACAAGTCTATGAATTTCAAAAATCAACATAACGCAAGATAAATAGAATTAAATACCATGGATCAACCGGATTTGGCCCTCTGATCATCATGGTGTCCTTCATTTAGGCTAATTGTTCCTGTATTCAAAAACCCCAAAACACATGTGGAAACCCTAACAATGGCAAGTACATATATAGGCTTCAAAAATGCAATTAAACTATTCAGTCAGCTTGCAAACATGATAAGGATCACAAATATGTCAATCAAATATGCTAACAATGCAGGAATTGATGTAATCATTTTCAAAAAATAAGGCAAACCGTGGGAGTGATTGCATGCGTTTCTGGGCGAGATAAGACTTGAAAATGATCCAGTTGGCTTCAGGGATGCTCCAGGATACGATTGCTGGCTTTGAATTGCTCTAAAAGGCCCTGTGGAGTGAAAATCGAGTCACACTTTTTGTCCACTTTTTTGAGTTTGTTCTTTCTCTTCTACGACTGCAAAACCTTGTCCTATGCTTTGTACACGTCCAATATATATCTAAGAATAAATTAGGGTTATAAAATTGGCTTGAATCTTTGCAATTATGGGAGATTTGATTTGATTTCCATGCTATATGTAAACTTGCTATTTTGAGCCAAATCATCCCTTTCTTGCACCAATTATGCTTGATTCATTTTGGTCTTGATATCTCAGCATATTTTGATTGCCAACCTGCCCAAAAATCAAATCAAAACATTTCTTTGCTATTATTCACCAATTATTTGATTTAATTTAATTTTTAATTAATAAAAAATCAAAAAGTTAAGCCCATTTGGCAAAAAATGTAATTTTGAGCCTATTTGACTTTAGGCAAATTTTGCAAAAAAATGTCAACTTTGACAAGGCATATCTCCTCCAATTTTAACCCTATAGAGGTGTTCTTAGACTTTTTAGAAAGCTCAAGATGTCCCCTAAGAAACCTTTTTGTTCTCATCTCAATTGAATCTTCCATGTTCATGTAAGAAGCTTTGACCCCAAAGGTGTTTTTGTTGACTTTTCAAAAGGACCCATAATGTAGAAATTCATATCTTTTTGTGGGTGCATATTTTGAACTTGTGGACTTAAGATGAATTGTAGGGAACTACATCCTCTTCAAAATGAGCTTTGGATGGAAAATTTCTGATAAAGCATGTGGAAGTTATGCTTGGTCAAAGTTTGGTTGATTTTTCCTAAGAAACCCTAATTTAGCAACTTTTGGGTTTTGATGAATTTGGAGCATTCCTTGAGGAATCCTGATCAACCCTTGATCAAATGATGAAAGTAACTTAAAAATGTTAATCTTGACCAAAAAACTTGAAGTTTGACTGTATGTGGGTCACAATTGACTTTTGACCTAATACATTCGATTCTCAAGCATTTGAGCAGTTGACTGAGCAAACTTCTAGTGCAAGGCATGAAACTTGACATGTAGGGTCTTGAGAACATATTAAGACCATGGAGAGAATATGAGGTCTTTGGAGTCCACCTATCTTGATGAAAATGGTGTAATCTCAAGCCTCAACTCAACTTTAGTTTTGATGAAAGACAAACAAGCACTATGGCAAGAAGGAAAAGAAGTGGAATTAGCTTAAAGCATCATTCACTCAAAGCTTCAAGGATCATGGCAAGCAAACAAGTATATCAATTCTCATTTGAACTAAATTGATTAGAAATGCTCAAAAATGATATACACACTTGCCACAACACTTCACTTAAAGTTTAAAGCAAATTCTAAGTTTTTCACTAATGTAAATCGATTAACACATCATGTAAATCGATTTACACATGTTTTTTTTAAAAACTAATTGCCCCTGGCAGCAATCGATTTACATGGAGTGTAAATCGATTGATTACTGAACTGAGTTAATTTTTTAACACTAGTAAATCGATTAACACATCATGTAAATCGATTTACACTTCAAATTTTTTGAAAACAAGAACGTTACAAACCCGTGCAATCGATTTACATCTAATGCTAATCGATTTACACGTTGTAATTTTTGAAAAATCTGATCTTGATTTAAGATATCCTTCACACCTTTTCTCCAATGGTTGCATGGTCATACATTGCATCTTCTCAAGTTTTACAAATAGAAAAGTGGTATCCATTTGGAAAGGTATCTTGATTGCTTTAAATACTAAATCTTTCAAATTATAAAACAACTCTTCTCTCATGCAATAATTCTGAACTTTGTAAAATATTCAAACTTCATATTTCTTATTTTTTAAGAACAAAGATTTTCTACACTTTCACACATATAAGAACAGAAATCTTTGAGCATTTTCTAACCATTGTGTTACAATTTGAATTGCTTACAAGAGAAGAAAGAAGAAACTTCATTGAAGTCACTCTATGTGATCAACATCTTTCAAGAAATCATATTTCATAGAATTATACTAAGTGTAACTTATTTCCAGGATTGTTGGAATTAAGTATTAGAATACTTTTGTACCTTGTTGTCCATTGTTGGAAACAAGAGGTATCTTTTGAGAGGATTGTTCTCAAGAGACTTATTGGAAATCCAAGAGGGTGTTCTTGGTATTTGTTAGTGTCTTTAGTTGATAAGACTAGGAAGAGTCTTGTAAAAGTTCTAACAAAATAGTGAAATCTCTTGCGTGTTTGCAAGGGGACTGAACGTACTTCCGGGGTGTGGAAGGAACCAGGATAAATCTCCGTGTCTCTTTACTTTCTGCACTTTACCGTTTTCCATAACACTAAAACAAAACCAGAAAGTGTAAAATAAATCAAAAATCGACCACCACCTAATTCACCCCCCCTCTTAGGCGCAATCTTAAACTTACAATTGGTATCAGAGCAGGTTATAGGTAACCTGCTCCTAGAGATCCAGAATGGCTTTCGCAAATCAACAACCCGTTTTCAGAGATGGTGGTAGTAACAACAAGCCTCCTCTATTTTGTGGCGAATACTTTGATTTTTGGAAAATACGCATGAGGGCGCACCTAGAATCATAAGGAGAAGAAATCTAGGATGCCGTAGAAAATGGTCCATTCATTCCTATAACAGTTATCAACGGTCTCGGAACGGCTAAACCCAAAACTGCATGGGATGATGACGACAAGAAAAAAGTCCTCTATGATAAAAAGTCCGTAAATCTACTTCAAGGTGCACTATGCATGGATGAGTTCTTTCGTGTATCTGCATGTAAATCGGCGAAAGAAATATGGGACACCTTGGTACAAACACATGAAGGAACCGTTGAAGTTAAGAGATCAAGGCTGAATACTTTAAGTCAAGAATACGAGTTATTCCGAATGCATCCCGGAGAAACCATTCTCGACCTATAAAAGAGATTCATCCACTTAACAAATCACTTAAGTGATCTTGGTAAAACCTTGACAAATGATGAACTCAACTTGAAAGTCCTTAGATCATTGACTAGGGAATGGCAACCAAAGGTAACGGCAATCTCGGAAAAGAAGAGTCTCTCCGCAATGACTTCCGCTACATTATTTGGCAAACTTCAAGAATACGAAACGAAACTCGGTAGACTTGAAAAACATGAGAATCTAGAAAAGAAATCCAAAAACATTGCTTTAAAAATTGATTCAAAGGAAGTAGTAAAAGAAGACAATCCGGAAGAAGATGAAAATTTCACGCTTCTTGTTAAAAGACTTGGGAAGTTTTTTGGCAGAAATGACAAGGGCGGATCTCATGCAAATAAGAGAAAGCACTTCAAGAAAAGAGAAGCCTCTACATCAACACAAGATGTCTCATGTTATGAATGTGGAAAGCAAGGACATATCAAGCCAAATTATGCAAATCTCCCAAAGAAAAACGGATTCAAAGGAAAGGACTCAAAACACAAGAAAGCCTACATAGCATGGGAAGATAATGATATGAGTAGTACAACAGAATCGGAAAGCGACGAATGTGCAAATTTTGCCTTAATGGCATCGCATCACTCCGACGGCAAAGATGAGGTTAGTAATGAATTTAATCTTTTTGATGATGATGTTCAAGGTGCCATTGATGAACTCTTGAAAGAATGCAAAATTTTATACAAAAAGGTGTCAAGCCAAGAAAAAGAACTTCTAATTTGTCACGAAAAAATTGACACCATGACTAAAGATTTTGATCTTCAAAAACAGAATTTTATAAAAGAAAAGGAAAACTTTGCATGCACCAAGTGTGAATCAAATGTCTTTCAAATTGTTCAATTGAAAAGAGTCATTGAACGATATGAAAAAGGACAAATAGGATTGGAAGGATTACTAAGTCAACAACGTTATCCAAATGATAAAAGAGGTCTTGGTTATGTGAATACTAAGAAACCAAGTAACAATCCCACTGTTTTTGTAAAGGCTAGTAATAGTTCCAATCCCAAGATAGTAGAAAATAAGCAAGTTGTTCATAATCATCAAAAGAAAAAGCCTAATGTATCTAAAAGAAAACAAATTCCTAGATACAAGAGCAAATTTGTTCCAAACTGTTTTTACTGTGGTATTGTTGGACACACACCTAATGCATGCTATATTAGAAATTTCAGTATGGCTAGTGGACACTATGCATGGGTGAAAAAGGGAACTAACTATGAAGGACCCAAGGCCACTTGGGTACCTAACAAGAAATAATTTGTTTTTGTAGGTATGCTTGAAATCCACATCAAACCTTTGGTATCTTGACAGTGGATGTTCAAAGCATATGACATGAGATGTACACCAATTTTCATATCTAGTACATAAAGCCAAAGGGTATATCACCTATGGAGACAACACCAAAGGAAAGATTCTTGGCGTTGGAATAGTTGGCACACCTCCATCTATTCAAATTGAGGATGTTCTCTATGTTGAAGGATTAAAGTACAACCTTCTTAGCATAAGTCAACTTTGCGATAAAGGGTTCAAAATCAAATTCAACAAAGAAGAATGCCTAATTATGGATGAGGCAACCAATGAGGTAAAACTCAAAGGTATAAGATCTAACAATATTTTTATGATTACTTTAGATGATTTGTCTATGAAGGTACAATGTCTCATGGTAAACAACAATGATGTTTGGTTATGGCACAAGAGGATTGATCAAATACACATGGAGCACTTGAACAAATTAGTTAACCATGACTTAGTTATTGGTCTACCAAAGATGAAATTCATCAAAGACAAATTATGTAGTGCATGCCAAAAGGGAAAACAAACCAAATCAACTTTCAAACCAAAGAATGTGGTTTCAACAACAAGACCACTTCAATTGTTGCACATGGATCTTTTTGGTCCATCTAGAACAAGAAGCTTCAGAGGTAACATTTATGCTTTAGTTATTGTAGATGATTTTTCTCGTTTTGCTTGGACTTTGTTTTTAGTGCACATAAATGACGCATTCAAGGCATTCAAGAGATATGCAAAACAAGTTCAAAATGATAAGTCATTAAAGATAACATCAATCCGAAGTGATCATGGTGGAGAGTTCCAAAACAATCTGTTTGAAGAATTTTGTGAAGAAAATGGGATCTTCCACAATTTTTCAGCACCAAGAACTCCACAAAAAAATGGAGTAGTTGAAAAGAAAAATAGGTCTTTGATAGAACTTGCAAGAACCATGCTAAGTGACTCAAGTTTTCATAAATATTTTTGGGCGGATGCGGTAAGCACGACATGTTACGTAAGCAATCGCGTGATCATAAGACCTATAATAAAGAAAACTCCATATGAGATTTACAAAGGAAGAAAACCAAATATCTCTCACTTTCACTTTTTCGGGTGCAAATGTTTTGTCCTTAACAATGAAAAAGACAATCTCGAAGGAAGTTGTTATTTGTGATGATGATGATTCTATAGATTTACCTCATGAGAATTCATGCGAAGGTGGCAAAATTGTCAACCCGGAACAAACACATGAACTTTCACATCAAAATGGAAATGATGATGGTCTTCTTCAAGAATGGAGAACTCACCGTGATCATCCAATTGACAACATAATTGGAGATATTAGCAAAGGGGTATCTACACGGCTAAATCTTAAGGATGCATGCTTAAATATGGCTTTTGTATCTCAAGTTGAACCTACCAAAGTGGCTCAAGCACTAGAAGATGATCAATGGATCCTTGCCATGCAAGAGGAGCTAAACCAATTCGAGCAGAACGAAGTTTGGGAACTTGTTCCTAATCCAGGAAATAAACGTATCATTGGAACCAAATGGGTATTAAAAAACAAGATGGATGAAAATGGTATAATCACTCGAAACAAGGAAAGACTAGTTGCTAAAGGATACAACCAAGAGGAAGGAATTGATTTTGAAGAAACTTTTTCTCCGGTAGCACGTTTGGAAGCAATAAGACTATTACTTGCATATGCATGCTCATTGGACTTTGAACTTTTTCAAATGGATGTAAAAAGCGCATTTCTCAACGGATTCATAAATGAAGAAGTATATGTAAAGCAACCTCCCGGATTTGAAGAATTCAAACATCCTAATCATGTCTTCAAATTAAAGAAAGCTCTCTATGGGCTGAAGCAAGCACCAAGGGCATGGTATGATAGACTAAGCGCATTCCTATGTGAAAAAGGGTTTGTAAAGGGTAAAGTTGATACCACTCTCTTCATAAAAAATGTTAATCATCATACTTTACTTGTACAAATCTATGTAGATGATATTGTTTTCGGTTCAACTAACCAAAATATGTGCAAGGAATTTTCATCTATGATGCAAGGAGAGTTTGAGATGTCTATGATGGGAAGATTGAATTTCTTTCTCGGTCTTCAAATTAAGCAACTCAAACACGGTATCTTCATAAACCAATCAAAATATTGCAAAGACCTTATAAAGTAGTTTGAGATGGAAAGCAGCAAAGAAAGTGCAATTCCTATGGGATCCGACACCTATCTTGATCCAGATGAATCACGGAACTCTATTGACATAACTAAGTATCGTGGAATGATTGGCTCTCTTCTCTATTTAACAGCAAGTAGACCTGACATCATGTTCAGCGTTTGCCTATGTGCAAGATATCAAGCCAATCCTAAAGAGTCTCACCTTGCAGCAGTCAAGCGCATAATAAAATATCTCAAAGGAACAACCAACGTCGGATTATGGTATCCAAAAAGTAGTATGTGCAATCTAGTTGGTTATTCTGATGCTGACTATGCAGGTTGTAAGACTGATCGCAAAAGTACAAGTGGAACATGTCACATTCTCGGAAATGCCTTGGTTTCATGGTCATGCAAAAAGCAAGCAAGCGTCGCTCTCAGCACTGCCGAAGCAGAATACATTGCGGATGGAAGTGGATGCGCTCAAATTCTTTGGCTAAAATAACAGTTACTTGACTATGGAGTAAACCTTGGATGCATTCCACTTCGATGTGATAACACAAGCGCGATCAACATTACAAAAAATCCAGTTATGCATTCCCGGACAAAACACATTGACATCAGACACCATTTCATCAGAGATCACGTACTCAAAGGAGATGTCGAGATTACTTTTATGGACACTCAAAATCAACTCGCGGACATTTTCACAAAACCACTTGCAAAGGATGCATTCTTCAAAATTCGTCGTGAACTCGGAATCCTAGATGAACAAGATATATAAGGTGCACTTTATCCTTAACTATACATTAATGTACATATATATGGGCTTAGAAAATGTTTCAAATGTTAAAAATATTTTTTTTAAATTTTTTTTAGTAGTAAATCGATTTACCAAGTGTGTAAATCGATTTACCACTGAAGCAAAACTCTTTTTTAATAAAATCTTTTTGAGTAAATCAATTTACCAAGTATGTAAATCGATTTACCACTGAACCAAAATCAATTTTAATAAAATATTTTTTGTGTAAATCGATGTATCAAATGGGCAAATCGATTTATCACTGAAACTGAAGCGTTTTTATTTAATTTTTCACTATGCAAATCGATTGATCCTACACACCAATCGATTTACACCTGTTCAGCATGTGATATTTTTATGAGTCTTTAATATATTGGTCAACCTTACCTTGCCTCTCAGCCTCCCACCTTCTTTTTGACCAATCATCTATCCTTGACCAACCCCACTCAATTAAGTCTCATAAAGACCTCACTTACCCTACTCTACTGTTTAATCTCACCAAAACTCCCTCTCTATCTCATAACACCAAAACTCACTCACTATCTCATAACAACACCAAAAAAATCTCTATCTTCCCTACTCAAAACCCTAACCATCGCCATGGCTCCCAAAAGAAAAGCAACAGCCTCAGAAAAAGGAAAGAAGAAAACTGTTTCAGCCTCTGAAAACTCATTGCTCGAGTACCTCTCGGATACACAACGTGAAATATTCATCAAGCACTTTCAAAGGAAAATAATTTCAGCTCCCAAATTCGGTATGTTATCTACCTTTCCCGATGAATGCTTCACTTTTCATAGGGATTTGATTGCTTATGGGTTAGAACCGTTAATATCATCACGTGGTTACTATTATCCGGATCTAGTTCGAGTATTTTACAGCAACATGCATTATGATAACAACAAATGCTATACCCATGTGCTCGGAACAAGAATTTCTCTGCATTCAAAAACAATAGGAAGAATTTTGAACATCCCATATACTGGAAGTTCTCTCTATGACCCAGAGGATGCTGACTGGGAAAATTATAGGAAGAGAGAATTCTTCTACAACATTAGCCGATTGTCAGAAGCAGAATACCGTGCAAAGCGGATTCGTAGTCTTGGCGGTGTTATTCCGGCTCGGGACACTTGGAGTGCTGGTAATTTTCACATTGATGATAGATTGTTCCATTATTTTATGGTATATATTTTATTTCCTAGAGCAGGAAATCACTATACTGTAACCGATCTAGAATTGCAAATTCTCTATGCAAGGAAAAATGGCATTTTGGTAAACTGGGCTAAACTGATTATGCTGCATATGCTAAGAGTTGCCACAAGGGCTACTTTTATGCCATATGCATACTTCATCACAAGGATCTTGGAAGCATTTGATATTGATTTTACTGGGTTTGAGAGGGTTGAAATGGATCCAATCAGCAATAGGATCTCCATCAAAAATGTTGATTCTCGGATGGGTGTCCATTTCGATTCTGAAGCAAAAACCATCACATATATTGGAGAGGATGTTGTAGGTGATGAAGGCAATAATGCAGATGAAGAAGAAAATGAAGTTCCTCCTCCCGCTGCCTCTTCTGGTCCAACCAACCAAGATGTTATGGATTATATGACTCAACAATTTGCATCTCTCAACACTAACATCAATGCTCAATGGACCACGATAAATGATTTTAGCTCCTCTCGCATCAATGCTTTTCAGAACAATGTGAACCAACAGTTTTCAAACCTCTACTCACATCTCCATATTCCTCCATACGATCCAAACAATCCAGCACCTCCGCCTCCTCAATACACCGAACCACCTCTACAACAACAGTTTCCATATCAAGGACCCTTCTAATATTTTCCTGGCCAATATTATTAAATTCCTATTCTTTATCATTATGTTTTTTGTTTGATAATTGCTTCAAGTGTTAGTTTTGTATTATGTGTATTTGAACTTCGTACAATATTTTTAGAAATTTGCGTTTTAGTTTATGTTCATATCTGTTTCAAATTGTTATAAGTATCATCTTATGTTACATCTTTCCCTTCTTTTTGATAATGTCAAAGGGGGAGAAGGATGTGATAGCACTTTATGGTTGTTTGTTTCAGTTTTCTTTTCAGGGAAAGTTTTCAAATCTTTTTCTCCATAGGGGGAGAAATCTATCTTAGGGGGAGAAAACTCCTTTTGCTCCAATTCTGAACAACTCATAAAGAAAGATGGTTTGTCATCATCAAAAAGGGGGAGAATGTAATCTCAAGCCTCAACTTAACTTTAGTTTTGATGAAAGACAAACAAGCACTATGGCAAGAAGGAAAAGAAGTGGAATTAGCTTAAAGCATCATTCACTCAAAGCTTCAAGGATCATGGCAAGCAAACAAGTATATCAATTCTCATTTGAACTAAATTGATTAGAAATGCTCAAAAATGATATACACACTTTCCACAACACTTCACTTAAAGTTTAAAGCAAATTCTAAGTTTTTCACTAATGTAAATCGATTAACACATCATGTAAATCGATTTACACATGTTTTTTTTTAAAACGGATTGCCCCTGGCAGCAATGGATTTACATGGAGTGTAAATCGATTGATTACTGAACTGAGTTAATTTTTTAACACTAGTAAATCGATTAACACATCACGTAAATCGATTTACACTTCAAATTTTTTGAAAACAAGAACGTTACAAACCCGTGCAATCGATTTACATCTAATGCTAATCGATTTACACGTTGTAATTTTTGAAAAATCTGATCTTGATTCAAGATATCCTTCACACCTTTTCTCCAATGGTTGCATGGTCATACATTGCATCTTCTCAAGTTTTACAAACAAAAAAGTGGTATCCATTTGGAAAGGTATCTTGATTGCTTTAAATACTAAATCTTTCAAATTATAAAACAACTCTTCTCTCATGCAATAATTCTGAACTTTGTAAAATATTCAAACTTCATATTTCTTATTTTTTAAGAAGAAAGATTTTCTGCACTTTCACACATATAAGAACAGAAATCTTTGAGCATTTTCTAACCATTGTGTTACAGTTTGAATTGCTTACAAGAGAAGAAAGAAGAAACTTCATTGAAGTCACTCTATGTGATCAACATCTTTCAAGAAATCATATTTCATAGAATTATACTAAGTGTAACTTATTTCCAGGATTGTTGGAATTAAGTATTAGAATACTTTTGTACCTTGTTGTCCATTGTTGGAAACAAGAGGTATCTTTTGAGAGGATTGTTCTCAAGAGACTTATTGGAAATCCAAGAGGGTGTTCTTGGTATTTGTTAGTGTCTTTAGTTGATAAGACTAGGAAGAGTCTTGTAAAAGTTCTAACAAAATAGTGAAATCTCTTGCGTGTTTGCAAGGGGACTGGACGTACTTCCGGGGTGTGGAAGGAACCAGGATAAATCTCCGTGTCTCTTTACTTTCAGCACTTTACCGTTTTCCATAGCACTAAAACAAAACCAGAAAGTGTAAAATAAATCAAAAATCGACCACCACCTAATTCACCCCCTCTTAGGCGCAATCTTAAACTTACAAATGGAAACCCTAATTTGAGACACACTGCCTTAGGAGAGAGTTGGTTTGGTCAACTCTTGGGCAAACATGAGCCAATTGAGGATCTCTAGAAGTATGTGTTGAATAAAAATGAGAGGGAGAATTTTGAGGTACAACACTTGGCATGGAAATTCTTGAGTACATATTAGGGACAATGGAAATCACTTGAGGCCTTTGAAACCAAAACTTATTTGTGAAAAGTGAAACCCTAGTTGGAAATCCAATGCTTAGGAGGAGAATTTGTCTGGTCAATTCTTCGTCAACCTTGAGTATTTGGGGGACCCCTAGGAGTATGTTTTGAATAAAATTAGAGGGAAAAGTTTGGGGTACAACAGCTTCCCCTGTTCAATCGTCTTAAACCTGAGAATTTAGATTGGCTTGTCTGCCTTTCGCGATCTGAAGGTAGATGATGATTGAACACTAGAGTGCCCAGAAATTTGCGCTCGCCAGTGCACGGGAGTAATGTTGTCAGTTGATGATATGCTTGAATGGGCTTAAAAGTTGCCATTCGGAGAGATGAATGAGAGTTATCGGAGATGGTCTTATAGATGCCATCTAAAGTAAATGTTGACTTTAAACTGGAAGAAGCATCAGAATAAACCTATGGTTGATTTAATTTGAGCTAGAAAATGTATATATTCGTCTTTAACTAGAAAAAGTATCAGAATAAGTCTATAGTTGATTAATCTGAGCCAGAGAAAGGTATACTAGGAGAAGTATCAGAATAAATCATTGGTCGATTTAACCTGATCCAGCAGATATTTATGCTTGTTTTTATTTGGAAGAAAGTATCAGAATAAATCTTTGGTCGATTTAATCTGAGCCAAAATAGGTCTCTGTTGTCTTTAACTGGAAGAAGTATCAGAATAAATTATTGGTCGATTTAATCCGAGACAAAAAAAGTCTTTGACTGGAAGAAGTATCAGAATAAATTATTGGTCGATTTAATCTGAGCCAAAAAAAGGTCTGCTGGAAGCTGTATCAGAATAAATCATTGGTCGATTTATTCTGAGTCAGCGACTATCTACGATAACTTTCAACTGGAAGAAGTATCAGAATAAATCTTTGGGCGATTTAATCTGAGACAAAAGAGGTCTTTGTATCTTTAACTAGAATAAGTATCAGAATAAATCATTGGTCGATTTAATCTGAGCTAGAACAAGGTCTACTGGAAGAAGTATCATAATAAATCATTGGTCGATTTAATATGATCTAGCGACTATCTATGACCATCTTCAACTGGAAGAAGTATCAAAATGAATCTTTGGGCGATTTAATATGAGCCAGAACAAGGTCTACTGGAAGAAGTATCAGAATAAATCATTGGTCGATTTAATCTGAGCCATCAACTATCTATGACCATCTTCAACTAGAAGAAGTATCAGAATAAATCTTTGGGAGATTTAATTTGAGCCAGAAGAAGTATCTTTATCTTTAACTAGAAGAAGTATCAGAATAAATCATTGGTCGATTTAATCTGAGCCAGAGCAAGGTCTACTGGAAGAAGTATAAAAATAAATCATTGGTTTATTTAATCTGAGCCAGCGACTATCTATAACCATCTTCAACTAGAAGAAGTGTCAGAATAAATCTCTGGACGATTTAATCTAAGCCAGAAGATGTTGTTTCTGATAAGACTGCTTGGTCCTACCAATAATTGACGATGTTGGTCTTGTTGATATATCTTTTCTTGAAAAGGTAAAGAGTTAGCTGTATGCAATGTCATGATGTATGAAATGCATTGTGGCACAATGTTCTCAAAATAAATGAGATTGTACTGTATGTGTTTTGTATGCATATTCTATGACGTTGGTAAATGATGCATGAATGTGAGCGTATCAGTTACTTTTTGTAGTGTCATCGAAATGGGGAAAATAAATCCCTGATTGCTTCTGGAGATGAAGAATGTAATTCCTCATTTTTGTCGAGGTTAAATTTGCTGGGGATTCTCGTTTTTTATCTGAGGATATTCTGCTGAAGATTTTGATTTCTGCTTGAGAATAGATGCCTCAAAAGGGTTGATAACCTGTCATGGATTACATGCACTCTGACTAGGGATGGAAGAACGAATAGTCCTCTGATGCGAGTGGCTACTCCACTGGAGGTGATTATCTTGATAAATCCTGCTGGAGAAAAGAGTTATATTGGAAGATTTTATCAATTTGGAGAGATACACTCAGTTGGGGGATGGACTTCCGTAGCTAGAGAAATAAACTCTATTGGGGAAAGGATTTTCATAAACTGCTTGGGGACTTTATGAAACTCTGTTGTAGAATTTGAGAAATTTATAAACCATGCTGGGAAATTCTCCAAGATGCTAGGGAGATGATTGAACCTCTTGATATGTTAAGAATTGTCGGAATATCTGAAATCATTAGGCTACATGCTGAAGTTATGGTGATGAATTGCGGGAAAATGCCCATGTGTCTGTATCTACTGAGGAATGTATCCTTTCTTAAAGATGAATTTTATGAAGATAATCCTCTAGGGGTGGTTGCTATATGGGTATTTACAGATGGATTTTCGACATTGTCCCAACTCTTAAAGCCCTTAGTAAGTATCTTTCTGTTTTTATGCATATATTTGTAAATGGTAATCATATTCAAATGCATATGTTCATTTAAAATAATCACTGGAAGTTTTTGCAAACAAAACAGAGAAATAAAAATAAATAGTTTTGAACCTTAAGAGAGGTGGTTTTGTATTAATTTGAGAAAGTTCGCCTGTAATAGGCGTTTGTACAAGGAGACAGACATCATAATAAGAGAAATGTCGTCGTAAAATGACAAATATACAAAGTGGTACATAAAAGAAAAACAGCTATGTGAAATAATCCCATGGGTTTCAATTCTGCTATCTCCTTTATATATTTGAGCGTCTCATCACTTTGCTGTCTGGAAGAAGTTGACTGGATTGATCCGTACCGTTCGAACTTGCTAACAAAGTCTGGCTGTAATGTGATCCAACGGGACATAGTCATACGCTTTCAAATCCCTAATTTTTCCTGGACCGCCCTTTCAGGTTTTCAGTCTACTGGGATACCCTTTTTTGCCTAAGCCACCTTTTCAGGTTTTCGACTTGCCAGGTGTACATATTTTTCATATATATCCCTGATTTTTGTCTAAACCCTTTTAGTTTGCCGGGATGCCCTTATTTTTGCCTAGGACAGTCAACCTAGCGGGTCTCTTTTCATGCGTAGTATCTTTTAACTATGTATGCATTTACAGGGTGCAGAAGTTCGTCACCGTCCATAGTGGTTAATATCATAGCTCCACCGGAAAATATACTCTTGATTACAAATGGTACTTCGTATGTAGGAGTCCACTTGCCCTTGGGATCACCTTGTGTCAGGATGATGCGCTTGATTACTAGGTCACCAACCTGATATACCTGACATCTGACCTTTTTGTTATAAGCTTTGATCATACGTTTTTGGTACATCTGACTATGACAGACAGCCGCGAGCCTCTTCTCGTTAATCAGGTCCAATTGGTTAAGTCCAGTCTGAATCCATTCGTCTTCGTTTAAACCTGCATCCTTCATGATTCTCAGGGAAGGGATCTGGACTTCGACGGGTAAGACAACTTCCATACCATATACAAGAGAAAAAAGGGGTTGCCCCTGTTGATGTGCACACTGAGGTACGGTAACCATGAAGAGAAAATGGTAACATCTCGTGCCAGTCTTTATATGTTACCGTCATCTTCTGTATAATCTTCTTTATATTCTTATTGGCGGCCTCCACAACACCATTCATCTTCAGCCGGTAAGGAGAAGAATTATGATGCCTGCTTTTAAATTGCGTACAAAGTTCGGTGATCATAGTATTATTAAGATTGGTACCATTATCTATGATAGTTATTTCTGAGATACCATACTGACATATAATATTATGTCTGATGAACCGAGCCACAATGTTCTTGGTAACAAAAGCAAATGAGGCTGCCTCGACCCACTTCGTGAAGTAAACAATGGAGACAAGGATGAAACAGTGTCCATTGGAAGCGGTAGGTCCAATCTCTCCAATCATATCAATACCCCACATTGCGAACGACCAGGGAGGAGTCAAGACATTTAAAGGAACCAGAGGCACATGCATTTTGTCAGCATAGATTTGGCATTTGTGACAAGTTCGGGAGTGATGATGACAGTCTGTTTCCATAGTGGACCAATAGTAACCTTCCCTCAGAATCTTCTTAGCCATTGTATACCCTCTAGAATGAGTTCCAAATATACCTTTGTGCATATCCTCCACGATCTTCTCGCCTTATCTCTATACACCAAAGTAAAGTGGAATCATGGTAGCGCTTGTAGATAATTCTGTTACTGAGGAATAACTTCACAGAGAACCTTCTCAGAAACTTCTTGTCATTGATGGACGCCCCCTCAGGGCACTCTTGAGCTTCGAGATACCTTTTCACCTCGTGGAACCAAGGCTTTTCTTCTACTCCCTCAACATCAATCTCATAATAGTACGTCGGTTCTTCTAATCTTTAATAGTGATCTGAGGGGCTTCGTTATCCCATCTGACCTTAAACATGGATGACATGGTAGCCAACACGTCCACTAACTGATTTCCTCTCGTGGAATATGTTCAAAGGTAACTTCTTCAAAACATAGAATCAAAGTCAACACATGCTCTCGGTAGAGGATGAGATTAGGATGCTTTGTATCTCATTATCCTTTAATCTGAGTGATCACCAAGGCTGAGTCTCCGTATATTTGTAAGAACTTGATCCTCATGTAAATATCAGCCTTGATACCTATAATGTATGACTCATATTCAGACATATTATTGGTACAGTTAAAACATAATCTGGCAGTGAAGGGTGTATGATAGTCTTCGGGGGAGATAATCACAACACCAATGCCATTACCGAGCGCGTTGGAAGCTCTATCAAAGACCATAGTCCATCAGGATCCTTTTTCAGGTCCTTCATCCAGTCCAGGTTCCTTACAGTCAGTTACTAACATAATATTCTCGTTCGGGAACTCAAAATTCATTGACTGGTAGTCGTTTACAGCCTGATGAGCCAAATGATCAGCTAGTACACTCCATTTGATTGCTTTTTGGGTAGTGTACTGAATGTCATATTCCGTCAAGACCATTTGCCATCTTGCTATTCTTCCGGAGAGAGCGGGCTTCTCGAATATATATTTGATAGGATCCATTTTAGATATCAATAAAGTAATGTGAGTAAACATATACTGTCTTAGTCGACGAGCAGCCCATGCCAAAGCGTAACAAGTTTTCTCGAGCAGTGAGTATCTTGTTTCACAGTCGGTAAACTTTTTGCTAAGATAGTATATTGCATGATCTTTTCGACCATACTCGTCATGTTGTCCTATCACACACCCTATTGAGTTCTCTAATACTGTTAAATACATGATTAAAGGTCTTCCTTCAACCGGAGGCATCAAAATTAGAGGTTCTTGAAGATATTCCTTGATTCTGTCAAAGGATATCTGTTGTACCCCAAAATTTGCCATCCCATATTCTTCAAGATTTGACAAGATCATGGTTCAAAATCTCTCAAGGGTTGCACAGTCCAATTGCCTCCTAACACAGTCAAAATTAGGGTTTTGGTTCTTGCAAAGAAATTGAGGTTTCCAAGAGTCCAAACAAGTCCCACATTCCTACATACATTGTCAAGCACCTACATGTCAAGTTTCAAGACTCACAGCATCAAGTTGCACAGTCAAAAACCCTAAAGGCCTCACAGTCAACTGCAGGGGCAAAATGGTCATTTGACAGTCAAAAGTCAAAAATTTTGGTCAACATCTTATTTTGAAGCCACAATCATCATTTGATCAATTCTTGATCATGATTCTCAAAGCATGGCTCAAAAAGTCTCAAGATGCAAAAGTTTCTATTTTTGGACAGTTGAAAAAGTCAACTGCAAATTGACCAAGGCATAACTTCCTCATGGTTTATCAGAAAAATCCCATCCAAAGCTCATTTTGAAGGGGATGAAATTTCCTACAACTCATCTTCACACTTCAAGTCCAAGAAATGCTCTCACAAAAAATTATCAATTTCAACATTATAGGTCATTTTCAAAAGTCAACAAAAAGGCACTTTAAGTCAAAGACCATAACTTGAGATTGTTAAATCAAAATGACATGGGACCAAAGGCATTGGTTAGAGGACTTCAAGACCTTTCCAAAATGTCCAAGAACATGTTCATAGCTTCAAAATTGAGCAAGATATGCATTGGAGAAGTTGGGAAATTTTTGGGAACTTTCAAAAGTCAACTATGCCTAAAACACTTCAAAATTGCTAATGGGCCTCAAATTCTTCCTTGAATCATTACCCAAAGCCTATGCACGACCCATTGAGCTTAAAAGGATTTATTTTCTTATTTTTAATTAATTAATTGAATTTTTATTCTTATTAATTCATTTAATTAGATTTAATTATGAGAAAATATCAAATAATGCTTTTTCAAATCTTTTTGTGCAGCAAATCAAACTAGGGCAAGCTGGCCAAGTCGTTTCACATCTAAAAAAGGAAAATCATCCATGATTGGCAAAGATTTCAATGAAAAAAGATTGAAAAATATATGGTGAAAATCAAAGATTCAAAACATTAATTCTTGGACTTATGGGCTTGTTTTTTGACCTAGAATCGTTCACATACAAAGGCATAGTGAAACCCTATTCAGACATACACGAAAAGCTGCTCAAAAAGCCATAACCAAGTTGCAAAAAACTCAAGAAATTTGGAAAACTGAAATCATAGTTGCAGGACGTTTCAAAGCATAAAAAGTATTCCAACACGTTGCTGGACCTTCCAGGAAACTATTGGCATCAAGAACAAGTCCCCATACTCCAAGAATCGGTAGAACTGAGTCACGTTTCTTCACAAATATTTCATAATCGAATTTTAATTTCCACGCATCATTCATGTGTTTTGATTATTGATTTATGCTACTAACATCTTCCTGAAGCGTTTGGTATAGTTTAATGGTTCTAAAACCGCTTGAATCGAAATCCACCATTGATGAAACCTAGGGTTTCAGAAGCTTCAAAATAGGGCTTTCCTTGTATGGAAAAATTGGACCTTTAGACCTATACAGCTGAATTCAGCAGCTCAAGACGATTCAAATGAGACCATCGCGCCTTTTTTATATGTCCTCCTCTTCTATTCGCTATTATTCGCTGTTCCACTTAGTGGGGGTTTAAAACCCCCGCTACTTGTTTTATATAATTGCAGGTAAACGAAGAAGAAAGATACGTGGCTCTGTGTGGTTGGGAGGTTTGAATCTGCGCGCGTTTTCCAGCGTAGTGGTTACTTTTCATACATTATTTTTATTTGTTATTATGTTTACAAAAACGCTTGAATGGTTCAGTGGTTGGATATACGCTTGGTGAGTGCTGGGACCTGGGTTCGATTCCCAGGTCCCCCATATAATTCATAATATTTTTCCTAACACAATCTTATGCAGCGCTCACTCAATGGCTCACCATACACACTCACGCTTAGGCCTGCCAAGTGGACATGAGATCAATCCAGTGGCTTCAGAAAGAATTCCATGGTGTACCTCAGTCAACCAACACGCACGTGATCCCTAAAAGTCAATGGGGCCTTGTGCTAATGGGCCAGAATTCTTCAATCTTACCTCCTCTTTGGGCCTGATACCCCCTTGGTTTGCATCTTTTCAATTTTATTTTCTTTTCAATTCTAATTCTTTTTAAATTTTTTTAATTGTTTTTCACCATAAAAATAATTTTCATAATAAAAAAAACAGAAAAATCAAAAATACAAAATATGTTAATTATTTATTAATTTCACCATTAAAATATTTTTGTAAATAAATTTCAACAATTAACTTAGTTAATTTAGGTTTTAATTTTAACATTTTTTTCCTTAATAAGTAAAATCCATAGAATTAGGTTTTGACATTTTATCTTTTTCTTAATTAATTTTTCCTCATTATTTATCATTATTTTTGTAAATAAATATGTAATTTAATTAACTAGTAAATTAGAGTAACTTTAATATTTCTTTCATTAATAATCAAAAATCATTTAGAATTAGGGTTTCCATTTAATTTTAATTTTCTTTATTTCATTAAATACCAAAAACATAAAAACATTTTCTTTTCCTTCTTTTCTTTAATTAAATAATTAATTAGCTTTTAATTCAATTTAACTTCAAAAGGGTCAAAACCCTCGGACGTCCTGATTTTATTCTTTCGCACGTTATTCTTTTTTTCTTATTGAATATTATGTAACTGCTCAAGGATGTAATAGTAATTAGGACTTTTACCGCGTTTATTTACTTTCCGCATCTTTTATCAAACGGGTCTTTGTATTTTGGCGGTATATAGACCCGCGCCTTGTAATAGCGTAGCTTTTATCTTTCCGCTTTTTAAATTTTCCGCACTCTTAAATTCTAAATTGCATGAAAGAATGTATGGTTAATTAAAAACAAGCGTAGCTCACAATGCCCTGACCAAAGATAAATATTAAACTGAAAATAACACACAAATACACACACCACTTCTAGGGTACGCCTCACCTGTTGCCTTCAAAACGTGGTCGTCAAGTATAGGACGTTTTAGTAAGTCCTTATGTCCATGATCCAGTTGCCTCGAAACAGTTGCCTCGAAACGGTTGCCTCGGATTAAAAAAGGATCAAGGACATAAGGGTAGCTTCTAAGGTGTCCTACTGTTGCTTCGGTGACCACACTGTCCCTAAACTCGAATTGACCCGAACACCTCCAACGGTGGTGCTACCTACCTCTCAATGGTGGGATGGCACTACCTTAAGGACTTCTACACAGCTTAATTCCCTAGGGTAGGTAGATGACTCATGGATACTTGCTCTCTAAAAAATAAAACAAAATCTTTTCACACCGACACTTTCAAAAAGCTTTCAAAACAATTTTTCAAACACTCTTGAGGACTGATACAAGAGTTATTCAGAAATCTTTCAAAGAAACTTTTTCAAACCCACTTACAATTGAAAAGCAAACATTTTGAAAACATAAAGAGAAAGTATCTAAGAGCCCATGGATAACCATGGATAGAAAGGGTGCTAACACCTTCCCTTTCTATAAATCTAACTCACGAACCGAGAAACTATCTCATAAGGAATTTTGCTGTGCTTTTGTCCTGTCCATGTTGGAGAAAATAAAAGACGGTGGCGACTCTTGCTTACCGCGACATTTCGCGAACCAACGTTAAACAGTCAGTTCTAAATCCACCGATCACAGAACTGGCGACTCTGCTGGGGACACTATAAAGTGAGGTGTACCTTAGGATAGCTCATACTTGTGTTTTCAATTGCCGTGTTTTGTTTGCTTTATTATTATGGGCATTGTCTTGGAGTTTCATAGATCCTAACCCGGATCTGGGGGTACCCTTTTAGGTAGCATAAGCTGCGAGGGACCTGTCCGGCGTAGACCGACACGGGTGAAACAGTGGCTACGTTGGTGTGGCGCCTCGGTCTGTACCAATATCCCTTGTGTCGCAACAAGGAGAATATGAGTCTTCTGAGGAGTCATTAAGCACCAACCGACCTTAGAACCTTAAATGACCCAAATTGGCCAATAGAACAGTAGCAGTATGCTACACCCATTGAGGCTAAACTCTCGCGATGGTTCTGGCTGCAAGAAAAGATTGTGATGCTGGAGTTATGACCGATTGAGGGTAGTCAGTGATATTGGGATCCTCTAGAACCCGGTTACTTCTGATAGGACAGGTCTTAACCAACTAAACTGAAAGAGGGTAGTACCTAAACTTCATGCTGGCCTAAACTCTAAGGGCTGTCTTGTGTGACTTGTGTGCTTTCATACTTGACTACTTGCATGCCTGTTATCTGACACACAGGTTTCTTGCAGGTTTTGTTTACAGTCCTTAATCTGGACTCATAACAGGGTTACTTATATCACTCCATGCATATCATAACATCATACCATTGCATACATCTTGCATAAGGACTAACCCATTTCGAGGATCTCAAGGGTCTGTGATGCAGGTCATAATGAACCAACTGTCTAGCAAGGGGCAAAGGGGATTTATTTTCCTCTAGCCAAGGTTGATAACTTGAGTCAGGGGCTATGACCCACTCAATATGGTGAGCCTTGACTCTTGAAGAAGGACCCTCAACAATATGCAGTTCCTTCAATCAAGCTACCGGATTCCAACTCTAACAATTTTCTTGTTTACCCCGCGAGATCCTTGAAAACATTGCATGCATATCATACATATCATTGCATTACAGGTACCTTTGTTGCAGGTCACTTACCTTTTTCGCTATTTATTTCAGCAATGGCTTCCCAACAAGATAACCAGGGTCTGCACGCTCAAGAGACTCAGTTCAGGGAGATCTTCCTAAGCCTATCCAAGGGGCAGGAAGAGTTAAGGACACTCCTCATGGGGAATTTGGCCAAGAAAAGTCCCGAAGACGACAAGGACGAAAGGCTGAAACATCTGCAAGCGGAGGTAGATACAATGAGAACCCAGATGCTGGGGAAAATGGCTCTCATCCAAGGCTTAGCTCGGGAGCAAGAGGAGTTGAGGACCATGATCAGTCAACTTCATCAAGACAAATACAACATGAAGAAACCAGTCCCAGTCAGGGACCAGGTCATTGATCAGCTTCCAAGAGGACAAGAGTCTGGTATGGTGAAGAGTAGACCTCTCCAAATTGCTACCACTTCACAAGCCCAGCATCAACCTCTCCCAGAGCAGCAGGTTGATTAGAGTAAGCCAAGCAGGTCCAAGAGGCAATTCACCCAGCTCAACATGTCGCTGTTTCAAGCTTTACAACACCTGTTGAGTTTGAATCTGATTACACTAAGGGCTCCTCCCCGGAATCCCAACATCTCTGCTCCTAACTATCATCCCGATAGAAGATGTGCATACCACTCTGATAGTCCTGGACATGACACTGCCGACTGCTGGGCTCTGAAAAACAAGGTCCAGGATCTGATTAATGAAGGAGTAGTGGATTTCACCCAAGTGGGTCAGGCTGAGTGCTTCTACCATCCCTACATGATTCACCATTTGAAGTAACAAGTCCTGAAATGAGAAGATTTTTGTCTATTAGAATTTTCAAGTTGTAATTTTCTTTTGATTGTTCAAACAATTATCATGTCAAACGTTGTTATTTCATTAATGCATCTCATATGTCTGTTTTGAATCAATATATTCGCATTCGCTATATTCGAACTGCTTTCATTTTTTGATGTCAACTCTCGATTAATAATTCTAAGCCTCTTGAGGGAGGATGACGAAAACGATACCACGATCTTTACAGTATGCTTTTGAACAGACCCCGCTGATGAGGTACAGGCATTGTTTCAATTCCTAAACACTGGAGTTATAAGGAAGATAATCCCTCGTCAACCCCTCTGAGCCAAAGAAGTAGGAGTTTTTATTTTCAAAAATTAAAACCCTTAATCATAACCGGGGGCAGGGTAGTTTTCTCAGTTGATTCAAGTGCACAACGAATAGCACCAAAGAGGTCCTCACAAAACAAAAGACAGTGATGGTTAAGAATAATCACAAAGACAGGTAGTCATTATATATCAAAAATAAAAACCCAGTAAGTCAAAACCTACGAAGGAGACTTACAAAACTGGGGCATCCCGCTGACTGTAATCACAAAAGAACAGTTCAGGCAAAAAAAATAGGGATAATAAAAATCAAAAGAAAGAGGTCTAACAAACCCTCAACGGAAAAAATGATGACTGCCTATCCAAAATAAATTGTCAATATCCGAACCATCGCTAGAATATCAAAGCAAAGACCCAAACAAGGTCTAACACACGATCAACTGAGTTTAGGTTTGAAGAACATCACGAAGAGCGGGTGGGTGTTGTACCCCAATTTTTGACCTAAGATCCCATATTTATTTTTGCATTTTTAAACATAAGCCAAGGTCACGAAATACGGTTGGTTTTAACCTCTCACCTTCAAGCTTTGACTATGTGAAGATTGTCAAGTGTGTTGAACATTTTTAGCCTATGTATCACTAATTTCTAATCGCATACAAAGGTGTATGTTCATGTTTTCTTTTGTGTCATGTGCAGAGACAGGTCTGAATCAAGAGCATCAGGTGTCGCGCCTCAATTAAGGTTTTGAGTCTCCCAAGCCAGAAGTACGGTTGATTGTGGATTCTCGAAGACTGATTCATCAAGGCACAACTGTTGCACCCTAAAGTTCGCCCCTAATATGTTTTAGTCGCACTTTCATATCATATTTTATTATTTAGTCACAATCATTAGTAAATATCTTCATTCATCACATTTTGCATCATTAGTCGTATTTAAGTTGACCAGAAAGTCAGTTTAAATCAAAGTTTGCATCGTCTTTTAGTTAAAAAATACTTGACATTTCACTTCATGCATTTTTATCTCTTTACTCGTTTCTTGCATTGCTCCAAGTTGTTTATATGTCGATAATAAAAATATTTTGATTTTATAGACAAACTGTTAAAAGCGATTCAACAATGTGCGAAAAATTAGCGAGAAAAATATTTCAAGTTTTCACCTTTTACCGATCATTTTATGAATCTGCGCTTCGCGTAGATTATGACGGTATGCTCGCTTTATTTTTTCGGTACAGTTCGAAGTCTCGTTTTTAACCTTAAACGTCTGTTTAGTATGGTATTTTTATTATTATTTTATTTTTTATTTTTGACTTCTTGAATATTTTTTCTTTAATCTTTGTGACATGTAGATTATTTTAATGTGTTCATTTTATTTTTTCGGATAAATTTTCGTCCGTTTTTTATCATTTTCGGTCATTTTGGGTCTTTATTTTTTATTCATAAAATATTCAAAAAAAATCATTTTAAGTTGAGTTAATTTTAATACATTTAGTTTTTTTGGTTATTTTTATCATTTAAGGACTATTTGATCACAAAATATATTATTTACACCTTGCTCTATTTCTATTAGTTAATAACATAAGTTATGGATTGATAAAATTGAAATAATTTTGGACGGATACGATTGAACGATTGAAACTGAAATCATCTTTTTCTATTTTCACTTGTCTATATAATACTACTTACTCTTTCTTTGTAGAAGACACCAAACACAGTAAATAAACTCACTTCCCCTCTACTCCATAAAACAAAAACAAAAAAGCAACACATTACTCCTCTCTTTTTTAGCATATCATCATTTCCTCTCTTTAACTCTCTTCCTCCCGCCTGCATACATCCAGCACCATCATCCAGCTCTTATCACTCCTCCGCAGATAGAGCCTATCTTGAGTGGAAATCTGCCTCCTGGCTTTGATTCGAGTACTTGCCGCAGTGTCTATGTGGGCAACATTCATCCTCAGGTTACAAAGCCACTTCTTCAAGAGCTTTTTTCAAGTGCTGGTGCGCTTGAAGGTTGCAAGATTATTCAGAAAGAGAAGTCATCATATGGATTTGTGGACTACTTTGATCGCAGTTCAGCTGCTATTGCTATTGTAACTCTCAACGGGAGGAATATTTTTGGACAGTCCATCAAAGTTAATTGGGCTCATACTCGTGGCCAGAGAGAAGACACTTCAGGACACTTTCATATTTTTGTTGGTGACCTTAGTCCTGAGGTTACAGATGCAACTCTGTATGCTTGCTTCTCTGTGTATTCTAGTTGCTCAGATGCTAGGGTAATGTGGGATCAGAAGACAGGCCGATCTAGGGGATTTGGATTTGTCTCTTTTCGAATTCAGCAGGAAGCCCAAAGTGCCATAAATGAGTTAACTGGTAAATGGCTTGGCAGTAGACAAATTCGTTGTAATTGGGCCACAAAAGGAACCAACGATGAAAAGCAGAGTTCAGATTGCAAATTTGTTGTGGAGTTAGCTAGTGGATTTTCCGGGGAGATCACAGAAGAACGGAAAGAAATTATCAGTGATGACGGTCCTGAGAAGAATCCCCAATACACCACTGTTTATGTTGGCAATCTGGCTCCAGAGGCAAGGATTAAAATTGTTTTCTGGCAATTTATACCTTACTAGTCCTGTTACTTCTGTCGATCTCCATCATCATTTTCATTCCCTCGGGGTTGGAACCATTGAAGATGTTAGGGTGCATCGGGATAAAGGTTTCAGGTTTGTCAGATACAGTACTCATGGTGAAGCAGCCCTTGCTATACAGATGGGTAATGCTCGGTTTCTGTTTGATAAACCTATCAAGTGTTCATGGGGTAGCAAGCCAACTCCTCCAGGAACAGCCGCGAATCCCCTCCTCACAACCGCAACAACAACCACGGTATGCCACTTCCACTCAGATCCGCTAATCCTCACCGCCACGGCCTTCTCTCCAACTCGCGAGGACCGCCCATCAACAACAACAGACTCCATCGCCGCCACGATCCCAGATCGGCGCCACACCTTTCGTTTTACGATGCCATCATCATCATCATCATCATCATCACCGCTAGGTATGGGCGAGCACCATTAGAAGCCTCTGATCCGCGATTCTGCCATGGCTTCTGATACAGGTTCCATTTGTTTTGTTCAGTATGCTGATTCATGTTTATATGTGCAGTTTGTTTGATTTTTATGGAAAAGGGGAAAATATCATTTGAAGTAAGAAGGAGGAAGGAGAGAAATTACTTCTGCTTTTCTATTTGCATAAAAAAAAATCTTCTTTTTATTTCACTGCCTTTAAGTAATTAATTTAGGAATTAATTTTCCTTCTTTCATTAGTCTATATTATTTAATAAAAATACAAAAAAATTGATTAGTTAACTTAATTATATTTTCTTAGATTAATTTATGTTAGCGTATTTTCTTATGTATTTAATATATAAAAAATATATAGAATATGTCTTTAGTTCTTTTTTAGATAAAACATAAATTTGTACTAAACTTTTTAGGGCTTACCGATTAATCATCATTCCTTTGTAAATAAGTCAATAAAGTATGTAATGATGAGTTTTCGATTATTTCTCCGCCATGTGTGGATGAAATTTATTTTATATATTCATGGTTAAATCCAAGGGAAATGTTTTGTTAACTTTATAAGTAATACGATCGTGCGAATACCCTCATTCATTTTTTTAAAACCTAAGATAATTTTCCCAAAAGTTTCAATTTTTAAACTCACACCTTTTAAGTCAAAACTCCGACACTAGGTCGTCGCATCTTCAAAATCTCATCCATACCCATTTTGACCAAATAAACCATTTTAATCAAACAAACAATTTTAAAAACAGATATTCAAAAGGTTCATGCGGAGTACCGCAGATGCATTGGGTGCTAATACCTTCCCATTGTATAACCAACCCTCGAACTCTCGATCTCTTTTCAAAACGCATTGTATTTTCATTACTTTTAAGTATTATTATACATTGCATATTTTAGGGTTTTATTTCGCTCTTTTCCCTTTTCCCTTGGAAATAATAAAGCGCGGTGGAGACTCTTGCTTTTTGTGAGTCAAGTTAATTAATAGCTTGATCTCCGATTTTCACCGCTACAGAATTGGCGACTCTGCTGGGGAATAAAGATTGACCTCTTGCTGGTCCATCCCTAAGTGGGTTAAGCCTAATTTGTTTTATCTGTTTTATCATTATTTGATTGTTTGATTATATGTATATATTATGATTATTTTGGTGTTGATAATATTTACAAAGGACAAGTCCTATACCCGGACTAAGTTACACTTAGGAATAGGACGGGCGGTATAGTCACGTTAACTTTGAGGGAGTAATCCCGAAGAAGGAGGCATGAGATCCCCCACTCAGTGGAAGGCCCTTTTGAACGTAATATTTGTTTACCGAGTAATCGGGAAGACATTATTATTTTCGACCTGGGAGCCAGAGAAGCTGGGAACCGTAGAACCCTAACCCATCTTGGCCTTTTAGGTGTAGCGCGGAGATTATAACGGAGTAATCCGGAAGTAATTGTTACGCGATGCTACGCTCGGATGAGTTTCTCTTGAGAATGTTGCTGATTATTGAGTAATCAAGACGTTGGTAATATCCGAAGGAGGAATGTAGACTCCGGGAACTCTTAGAACCTTGTTCTACAGGTGTGATTAAACCGTTAGTACGTACCTTAAGGATGTTCTTTACCTTTGACTCATTGTTCGTGACGTTGAACCTTTCAACTTTATTTGTGACCTTGCTTGTGGTTGTTGTATAGCCATGCATTCATGCATCCATAAAACCCTTTTCACTTGACTTTGAAGGAATTTAGAGGTCTTTCTTTGTAAACATCACAAGTTTCATCAAACTCAATGGATCTTGGGTGTTGATAGGGAGAAAACCCTAATCCACCAAAATGGATGATTGATCTTGATGATAACTTGATCAATGTTTGGAGCCAATTTAAAATTCATCTTCTATCTTCATACTTTGATGTTTACAACTTAATATCTCGAGTTCCTTGAAAATCAAATAAAAACTCTCTTTTGCATATCATACATCACTCTATATTTTTGTTTCACTTTTAAAAGTCATTTCCAAGTCTTAATTTTTCCTTTGGTCTCACCAGTACAACACTCGCGCTAAGAAAACAATGGAGAATATCAAGCAAGAGGTTTCTGAACTCCGTAAAGAGATGACTATTTTGAAAGCTAGTGTGGAGCGCTTAACTGGTTTGGTTGAAATTCTAGTTGCCGCCCAAGTCAATCCTTCTAGGAGGGACAAAACGATGATAAAAGTCTTCATTGAAACTCTAAAATCATTCTCTCATGAGAAGGTGATGGTTAATGCACCTAATGACTTTCCTGACAAGGTGAATGTGGGAGTGCGTCTAGAAGAAGATGTTGGGAAGGGATGTTCATATGAAGATGGTAGTTCAACTAATGGTGTGAAGAAGTTTGATAATAAATTTTCCAAGAAGAGAACCATAGGAAGAAATAATCATCGTCAGAATCATCACGTTTCTCCTATTCATCAACAGAATCAGCAAGTTCCTAATCAGAGGAAAACCCAGTTTGATCCAATTCCAATTACCTATACAGAGTTGTTCCCTATCCTGATGCAGAGGAATTTGGTTCAGACCCGACCTCCACCGAAGGTTCCTGAGAAGATACATTGGTACTACAAAGCTGATTTGGCTTGTACCTTTCATCAAGGTGCTCCTGGGCATGACTTGGAGGGTTGCTTTGCTTTGAAGATTGAGGTTCAGAAGTTGGTCAGAAGTGGTATCTTGTCATTCAAGGACGTTGGTTTTGAAGTTCAAATCAAGCACATGCCGAAGAGTAAACACGATTGATGGTCACTTTGAGTTTTGAAAGATGTTTTCGGTGATTCAAGTCCAGATGGAAAGCCTTCCCAGATCATTAACTTATTTCTGCTTTTTGTAATTTTTCTTGTTTATCAAAACATTGTTTGCATGTAAGAACTTGTTTGCATCTGTATGATTATCTTAATACAATGAGTATGTTTGTCTTGAAGAAATTCATTCGTTTCACTCATATTTGTTTTCAAATTTTAAATTTGTTTTGGCATTATGATACCAACTTGTTGCCCATTCTCTTGCCTAGGCAGAGATTGAAGGGAGGATGATGATCTAAAGAACACAAAATCTCTGGTTGTTTGCTTTTGGATAAAATCTTGCTGATGATGTACAAGCATTGTTTCAAATCCCTAAACACCGGAGATATAAGGAAGATAATCCCTTGCTAACCCCTTTTGAGCCTTTGAAGCAGAAGTTTCTTTTCTATACGAAAATACCTTGAATTTTAACCTGGGGCAGGGTAGTTTTTAGTTAATCTGACTGAGTCTTCAAAATTCATAAGGAAGATGTTTTTTGAAGAGAAACTACGAGGGCTATCCTTCATGTATAATGAATCTAGAGGATGTGGAACCACAATGTTGTCCCTCATTCATCAAGAAACGAGGCAATTACAATCTTCTCAACAAGCAAATACAAGCTAATGTCACACATTTTGTTCAAAAAGTCAAAAATCGAGAAAAAGAAAAAGCCTGCTAAGTCAAAAAACATGAAAACGTGTGACTTAGGCAAAATTAAGGCATCCCGCTGGACTATCAATTCAAAAGAATTAGTTCAGGAAAAAGTTAGGGAAAATAAAATCGCAAAGAAAAGGACTGCAAAGAAAAGTCCTCAGCAAAGAACAAATTGGTGACTACAAACACGAAGACATGAGGGTGGTTGCTACTCCGAAAACCTCGTCGTTTCCTTAACCGTCACAAAATCCTTTTGAAAGATGAACACTCATATTGAATTAACTGAACATAGGGTTGGAGAACATCATGAAGAATGGGTGGGCACCAAATATTTTGAGCCTTAAAATATTTTTTCTAAAAACCATGAACCAGACCACGTTACAACCTTCAAAAGTCCTAATTGAAGCAAGGTTATTTTGAAAGCATACTTCAATGAGATAGTGTCCCTGACTCCCATGAATGTTCTAAATAGTTATGTTGGTATCATATGTTTTTCCTATACAAAAATAAATGATGCTCTAACTCGCAAAATTTGTGCGATATCTTTTCAAAATCTTCAAGACTTACATAACTGTTGCATTAGAATTTTCATTCTCATAATAAACTTTTTCTAACTGCAAAACATTTGTTTGATATCAAGGAAGCTCACATATAAGCACCAGTGATGAGTCTATTCTTAAGGCCTGAAGCTCTGTTGAGTAATTGGCGGATCATTTCAAGAAAAAATCATATGCAGGGGCATGTCCCCTGAAGACCTTAAGCACGGACATGTTGCTTCTCCTAATTAATGCTTTCCCAACTTGTTTACTCTTTTGGGGCAAAATTTGAAGACTTTGTTGTGCTAACTACAGTCAATCCGGGGCAATCACGTCGAGATTTGATGAATTCCTCTAAGAGTTTGAAGACACCAGGGCATAGTGAATGCCAGGTCTTTTGTAAAATCCTTTGGAGACGATTTCTCCTCATCAACCAGATAGCTTGGGGCATGTTAGAAGTGAAGCTATTCGCAAGAATTGTCGTG
Organism: Vicia faba; assembly: GCA_948472305.1. Classification (NCBI taxonomy): domain Eukaryota; kingdom Viridiplantae; phylum Streptophyta; class Magnoliopsida; order Fabales; family Fabaceae; genus Vicia; species Vicia faba. The sequence continues at coordinate 116,448,395 of OX451738.1, read as the reverse complement.
CAACATACAGCTCATCAGCAGTAAACTTGGGGCATCCAAAATTGGTCCTAGGGGCAATCCAGATTTGTCAAGATATGTTTTGCACACATTATCAGAGGGTGGTGTTCCCAGTATCTCCAGCTAAGCATGACTTTTTCCAGCTGAAACTTTGTTTGTGTTGTTATCCTTTCAATGGATTGTTTGCAATAGAAGACTGGACTTTGGGTTTTCTACCTGAAAATATCTTCCTCTCCAGAGATATTTAAGCCTTGTAAAAGAACCTTGCTCCAATGATGGCCTGTGATTTATCTCCAGTAATGTTCCCATCCTGTTGAGATTAGCCGAGTGTTGGGTTGTGCTATGATGTCTTATCATCTCCAGTTTATCTTGTCTATTTGTTTTGTTAGCACATACATGGCATTCATTTATTCATTCACACTTGCATCATGCACGCACAATTGTATTTGTTGATGTCATTGAGTTCGTATACCTTGGTTGTGTCTATTCAAATAATGTATTTGATCTTTCCAAGTAGAGTGCCAACTTAAGCAGAAAGTGCGCCTTCTTTCTAATTCCCCACTGAGTTAACTCTCGTGGAAGAATCTTGCTTTAGCTTTCCTTTTCCATCTCTGGATAGGATAAATCCCCGTTTGAGTTGTTTCCTCATTGGGTGGAGTCTTGTTTGACTGTTTTTCTCTCCAGTTTATTCCTGGATTGAGCTTTGTCTCTTGTGAACGATACCCTGTGGATATCTCTAGGCTGTGAAACCTAGATGGAGAGTGCATTTATTTTGCAATGTAAATACTTGGTCTTCTCAGGAAGAATCCATTCATGTTGAAGATGAACTTTATTCCCTAGTAGTGTTATCACAACCTTCTTCTGGAATATCGACGTGACAACAAGCGACTGACTCTTTATTTGAGCAGTTTGATTATTTCTGATTTCTCTATGACAAATGGCGGTCTCTTCATGAGCAGTTTGTCCATCCCCGATGAAATTATTGGTTCTCACCTCCAGCAATATCTTCACGATATTTTATGGGTATCTTTTTGGGAAACAGCAAGCGGCAGTCTCTTCATGAGGCAACTTGTGTGTTATGGATACTCTTGACAAACAGCAAGCGGTGGTCTCTTCATGAGCAACTTGTGTGTTATGGATACTCTTGACAAACAGCAAGCGACGGTCTCTTCATGAGCAACTTGTGTGTTATTTTTCTCTTGAAAAACATCAAGCGATGGTCTCTTCATGAGCAACTTGTATGTTATTGATACCTTGAAAGAAACAGCAAGCGACAGTCTCTTCATGAGCAACTTGTTTGTTATTGTCACCTTTGAAAACAACAAGCGAAGGTCTCTTCATGAGCAACTTGTGTGTTATTGGTAATTTTGAAAAGAAAACAACAAGCGGCAGTCTCTTCATGGACAACTTGTATGTTATCAACACTTTTAAAAAAAAACAGCAAGCGGCAGTCTCTTCATGGACAACTTGTATGTTATCAACACTTTTAAAAACAACAAGCGGCGGTCTCTTCATGGACAACTTGTATGTTATCAACACTTTTTTTGAAAATGGCAAGTGGCAGCTTCTTCATGAGCAGCTTGTACGTTAGTATTTTTGGAAGACAGCAAGCGACAGTCTCTTCATGAGCAACTTGTTTGTTATTGTCACCTTTGAAAACAACAAGCGGTGGTCTCTTCATGAGCAACTTGTGTGTTATTGGTAATTTTGAAAAGAAAACAACAAGCGGCAGTCTCTTCATGAGCAACTTGTGTGTTATTGGTAATTTTGAAAAGAAAACAACAAGCGGCGGTCTCTTCATGAGCAACTTGTGTGTTATTGGTAATTTTGAAAAGAAACAACAAGCGGCGGTCTCTTCATGAGCAACTTTTACGTTATTGACACCTTTGAAAGATAGCAAGTGGCGGTCTCTTTATTTGAGTAGCTTGTGTGTCCCCAACAATAATGTTTACTCAGCAAATGGCATCCCTTCGGAAAAGTCCCGTGGGGAAGTTTATTATTTTATCCTTTTCAAGCGATATCTTGGTTAAAGAAGAAATGTGTTACCGTTCTTGGTAAAATTCAGAAATCAGAGATGTTTATCTCCAGCCACAGTGCTGATGTCAATCATTTTGTTTTCCAGCCACAATGCTGATGTCAATCATTTTGTTTTCCAGCCACAGTGCTGATGTCAATCATTTTGTTTTCCAGCCACAGTGCTGATGTCAATCATTTTCCAGTCTCAGTACTGATGTCCATCATTTCCTTTTCCATTCACAATGTTAATGTCAATCCTTTCCCTTCTCCAGTCTCAATACTGATGTAAATCATTCAAGAGTCTCTCATTTGAAGTCTATGACTTTGTTTCCCCAGTGATGTTATAATCTGTTCCCCTGTAGGATTACTGTATAATGTGCTTGGTTTCTCCAGCATAGTCTGTCTCATATGGCGTCATTCCCCATAAAATTCAAAACATCACATTCATATCATATCGTAAACATAATCGCGGTATCTTAAGGCCAAAAATTGTGTATTCTATATTTAAGTCCCTTCAATCTCGTCGAAATGAAGATCCCAATCTTCATATCTCCAGATAGAAGAAACTTAAATAGGGGCAGCTGTTGTACCCCAATTTTTGACCTAAGATCCCATATTTATTTTTGCATTTTTAAACATAATCCAAGGTCACGAAATACGGTTGGTTTTAACCTCTCACCTTCGAGCTTTGACTATGTGAAGATTGTCAAGTGTGTTGAACATTTTTAGCCTATGTATCACTAATTTCTAATCGCATATAAAGGTGTATGTTCATGTTTTCTTTTGTGTCATGTGCAGAGACAGGTCTGAATCAAGAGCATCAGGTGTCGCGCCTCAATTAAGGTTTTGAGTCTCCCAAGCCAGAAGTACGGTTGATTGTGGATTCTCGAAGACTGATTCATCAAGGCACAACTGTTGCACCCTAAAGTTCGCCCCTAATATGTTTTAGTCGCACTTTCATATCATATTTTGTTATTTAGTCACAATCATTAGTAAATATCTTCATTCATCACATTTTGCATCATTAGTCGTATTTAAGTTGACCAGAAAGTCAGTTTAAATCAAAGTTTGCATCGTCTTTTAGTTAAAAAATACTTGACATTTCACTCATGCATTTTTATCTCTTTACTCGTTTCTTGCATTGCTCCAAGTTGTTTATATGTCGATAATAAAATATTTTGATTTTATAGACAAACTGTTAAAAGCGATTCAACAATGTGCGAAAAATTAGCGAGAAAAATATTTCAAGTTTTCACCTTTTACCGATCATTTTATGAATCTGCGCTTCGCGTAGATTATGACGGTATGCTCGCTTTATTTTTTCGGTACAATTCGAAGTCTCGTTTTTAACCTTAAACGTCTGTTTAGTCTGATATTTTTATTATTATTTTATTTTTTATTTTTGACTTCTTGAATATTTTTTCTTTAATCTTTGTGACATGTAGATTATTTTAATGTGTTCATTTTATTTTTTCGGATAAATTTTCGTCCGTTTTTTATCATTTTCGGTCATTTTGGGTCTTTATTTTTTATTCATAAAATATTCAAAAAAAAATCATTTTAAGTTGAGTTAATTTTAATACATTTAGTTTTTTGGTTATTTTTATCATTTAAGGACTATTTGATCACAAAATATATTATTTACACCTTGCTCTATTTCTATTAGTTAATAGCATAAGTTATGGATTGATAAAATTGAAATAATTTTGGACGGATACGATTGAACGATTGAAACTGAAATCATCTTTTTCTATTTTCACTTGTCTATATAATACTACTTACTCTTTCTTTGTAGAAGACAACAAACACAGTAAATAAACTCACTTCCCCTCTACTCCATAAAACAAAAACAAAAAAGCAACACAGTACTCCTCTCTTTTTCAGCATATCATCATTTCCTCTCTTTAACTCTCTTCCTCCCGCCTGCATACATCCAGCACCATCATCCAGCTCTTATCACTCCTCCGCAGATAGAGCCTATCTTGAGTGGAAATCTGCCTCCTGGCTTTGATTCGAGTACTTGCCGCAGTGTCTATGTGGGCAACATTCATCCTCAGGTTACAGAGCCACTTCTTCAAGAGCTTTTTTCAAGTGCTGGTGCGCTTGAAGGTTGCAAGCTTATTCGGAAAGAGAAGTCATCATATGGATTTGTGGACTACTTTGATCGCAGTTCAGCTGTTATTGCTATTGTAACTCTCAACGGGAGGAATATTTTTGGACAGTCCATCAAAGTTAATTGGGCTCATACTCGTGGCCAGAGAGAAGACACTTCAGGACACTTTCATATTTTTGTTGGTGACCTTAGTCCCGAAGTTACAGATGCAACTCTGTATGCTTGCTTCTCTGTGTATTCTAGTTGCTCAGATGCTAGGGTAATGTGGGATCAGAAGACAGGCCGATCCAGGGGATTTGGATTTGTCTCTTTTCGAATTCAGCAGGAAGCCCAAAGTGCCATAAACGAGTTAACTGGTAAATGGCTTGGCAGTAGACAAATTCGTTGTAATTGGGCCACAAAAGGAGCTAATACCAACGATGAAAAGCAGAGTTCAGATTGCAAAGTTGTTGTGGAGTTAGCTAGTGGATTTTCCGGGGAGATCACAGAAGAACGGAAAGAAATTATCAGTGATGACGATCCTGAGAAGAATCCCCAATACACCACTGTTTATGTTGGCAATCTGGCTCCAGAGGCAAGGATTAAAATTGTTTTCTGGCAATTTATACCTTACTAGTCCTGTTACTTATGTCGATCTCCATCATCATTTTCATTCCCTCGGGGTTGGAACCATTGAAGATGTTAGGGTGCATCGGGATAAAGGTTTCGGGTTTGTCAAATACAGTACTCATGGTGAAGCAGCCCTTGCTATACAGATGGGTAATGCTCGGTTTCTGTTTGGTAAACCTATCAAGTGTTCATGGGGTAGCAAGCCAACTCCTCCAGGAACAGCCGCGAATCCCCTCCTCACAACCGCAACAACAACCACGGTATGCCACTTCCGCTCAGATCCGCTAATCCTCACCGCCACGGCCTTCTCTCCAACTCGCGAGGACCGCCCATCAACAACAACAGACTCCATCGCCGCCACGATCCCAGATCGGCGCCACACCTTTCGTTTCACGATGCCATCATCATCATCATCATCATCATCATCATCATCACCGCTAGGTATGGGCGAGCACCATTAGAAGCCTCTGATCCGCGATTCTGCCATGGCTTCCGATACAGGTTCCATTTGTTTTGTTCATTATGCTGATTCATGTTTATATGTGCAGTTTGTTTGATTTTTATGGAAAAGGGGAAAATATCATTTGAAGTAAGAAGGAGGAAGGAGAGAAATTACTTCTGCTTTTCTATTTGCATAAAAAAAAATCTTCTTTTTATTTCACTGCCTTTAAGTAATTAATTTAGGAATTAATTTTCCTTCTTTCATTAGTCTATATTATTTAATAAAAATACAAAAAAATTGATTAGTTAACTTAATTATATTTTCTTAGATTAATTTATGTTAGCGTATTTTCTTATGTATTTAATATATAAAAAATATATAGAATATGTCTTTAGTTCTTTTTTAGATAAAACATAAATTTGTACTAAACTTTTTAGGGCTTACCGATTAATCATCATTCCTTTGTAAATAAGTCAATAAAGTATGTAATGATGAGTTTTCGATTATTTCTCCGCCATGTGTGGATGAAATTTATTTTATATATTCATGGTTAAATCCAAGGGAAATGTTTTGTTAACTTTATAAGTAATACGATCGTGCGAATACCCTCATTCATTTTTTTTAAAACCTAAGATAATTTTCCCAAAAGTTTCAATTTTTAAACTCACACCTTTTAAGTCAAAACTCCGACACTAGGTCGTCGCATCTTCAAAATCTCATCCATACCCATTTTGACCAAATAAACCATTTTAATCAAACAAACAATTTTAAAAACAGATATTCAAAAGGTTCCTGTGGAGTACCGCAGATGCATTGGGTGCTAATACCTTCCCATTGTATAACCAACCCTCGAACTCTCGATCTCTTTTCAAAACGCATTGTATTTTCATTAATTTTAAGTATTATTATACATTGCATATTTTAGGGTTTTATTTCGCTCTTTTCCCTTTTCCCTTGGAAATAATAAAGCGCGGTGGCGACTATTGGTTTTTGTGAGTCAAGTTAATTAATAGCTTGATCTCCGATTTTCACCGCTACAGTGGGTACAAATAAATTTGAGCCATTATCCTTTGTTTCTTAAACCGTGAACCAGGCCACGTTATAACCCTTAAAAAGTCCTAGCTGAAGCATGGGTTGGTTCGAAAGTATACTGTTACGGAAGGTATCCTGACTCCTTAAGGCTTGCGGTAAAATAACGAGTTGACATCACAGTTTATAAAAAAAAATTCATTTGGTTTTACTAAAAAAAATGCATTTCCAAAAACTTCAAGACAGACATAAGCTTTGCATTTTGAAATCACATTGTTTGTATATGACTTTTTGTTTGAACAGCATAGAAATTCGCACGATGAATATCCAATGAACAAGAATCTTCTCAACAAAAGGGTCGTATCAAGTGGAAGAAACACTTCCAATCAAGGGGAATGGCCTGATCATTGTCCATCATCTGGGGCAGTCCAGTCAAGATTCGGAGAATCTCTCAAAAGGCTAATCAGCTTGGGGCAAATCTCCGTTTGGATCACTTGGGGCATTGGACGATCAAAAGAAGATCTTCTGGTGGTATGGTACGACAACACTTCTGACAGGGGCAACTCCCTACATTCTGAGAGTGTGAACATAGTCGAAAAATACTACGCATAATCAAAGACCCGCTAGGTTGACATACCTAGGCAAAAATTAGGGCTTCCCGGCGAACCAAAAAGGTTCGGGCAAAAGTAAGGGATGAAATGAAAAAATCTGTACACCCGGCAAGTCGAAAACCTGAAAAGGAGGCTTGGGCAAAAATGGGTATCCCGGTGGACTGAAAACCCGAAAGGGCGGTCCAGGAAAAAGTTAGGGATCACAGTGTACGACTATGTTCCTTTCATCTCGTCACCTGCCTACCAGAAGATTTGTCAATCGGCAGTCATCAGGCACCTCCACAGGTATCTTCTCCCACAGAAGCTGGGGCAATCAGAATGGTCCAAATTGTACAAGCTGCTCTGTCCTCCAGATACAAGGTATGTTCGGCTGAAGAATGTAACCCAGATACCTTCACTCCCCGCCGAGTAAGACAAGAATCATAAATTCTCCCAAGCAAGTTGACCTCCCGTCAATCCTAACAAGGCACCGTATCTCCAGCAAGTCAGCGATGCTCTCCCCAAGCAAAGTTAATATACTGTCAGCCTTAAGGAAGTTGGATTATCCTCATAAGATCTCAACGTACCCCAGCGGTATACAAATATTCCCTTACAAGCATCCCCGGCAATTTTGATCTAAGATTGTTCCCCGGCAGAATACAGACCCCCCAATGGAGCCACTCCCCAGTGCAATCTCAAAAGTTTCCCCAGGAAAGTGGAATCCATATCCCCAGCAGGTCTTGAAGCTTATCCCCAGTAGATTTTGGAAGCTTGTCACCCGCATAGCACGAACGCGTCTCCCGGACTTTTTATTCAAAGGTTATTTCCCCACCAGGATATAACTGGGTTATCCTCAGCCAATTGCCACGGAAAGATCGCCCCCGTCGAAGTCTTCCTACCTCCAGCGGAGTTCATCAAATCTCTCAACATAGATCAATGGTATCCCCAGCGGAGTTATCATCAACCTCAGCAAAGTACCTCTCTCTCTCCCCACAGAGTTCACTCCCCGCAGAGTAATCTATTCGCAAAGTTTATTCCCCAACGGAGTCATCTTCTCCTACCGGTATTCTTGCAACCATCATCCCCAGCGGAAACAAAAGGCTCTACTCTTCCACAGCAGTCCAGGATTTGACTTCCCGGCATTCGTCAAGGATTTATTTTCCTAGGCAAAAATACAGTCATAAACATCATATCTTAATACATTATAACATGCATATACGCATCATGAACATACAATCTCATTTATCCTGAACATCATGACATCACGCATGTCATACATCATGACATTGCACACAGCTAACGTTTTGTCTTTTCAGGACCAAGATCAATACAAAGATAATTACTATCAACTGTCGTGATTCCAGATCCGATTCCTGTATCTTTCCAGGGTGTATCTGTTGACGACTAATTCCAGACTCGATTCCTGTATCCTGCAAGGGCACGTCTGAAGAGTTTGAAGATCCGATTCCTGTATCTTGCCAGGGTGTATCTATTGACGACTAATTCCAGACTCGATTCCTGTATCTTGCCATGGCACGTCTGAAGAGTTTAAAGATCCGATTCCTGTATCTTGCCAGGGTGTATCTGTTGACGACTAATTCCAGACTCGATTCCTGTATCCTGCCAGGGCACGTCTGAAGAGTTTGAAGATCCGATTCCTGTATCTTGCCAGGGTGTATCTGTTGACGACTAATTCCAGACTCGATTCCTGTATCCTGCCAGGGCACGTCTGAAGAGTTTGAAGATCCGATTCCTGTATCTTGCCAGGGTGTATCTATTGACGACTAATTCCAGACTCTATTCCTGTATCTTGCCAGGGCACGTCTGAAGAGTTTGAAGATCCGATTCCTGTATCTTGCCAGGGTGTATCTGTTGACGACTAATTCCAGACTCGATTCCTGTATCTTGCTAGGACACGTCTGAAGAGTTTGAAGATCCGATTCCTGTATCTTGCCAGGGTGTATCTGTTGATGACTAATTCCAGACTCGATTCCTGTATCCTGCCAGGGCACGTCTGAAGAGTTTAAAGATCCGATTCCTGTATCTTGCCAGGGTGTATCTGTTGACGACTAATTCCAAACTCGATTCCTGTATCTTGCCAGGGCACGTCTGAAGAGTTTGAAGATCCGATTCCTGTATCTTGCCAGGGTGTATCTGTTGACGACTAATTCCAGACTCGATTCCTGTATCTTGCCAGGGCACGTCTGAAGAGTTTGAAGATCCGATTCCTGTATCTTGCCAGGGTGTATCTGTTGACGACTAATTCTAGACTCGATTCCTGTATCCTGCCAGGGCACGTCTGAAGAGTTTGAAGATCCGATTCCTGTATCTTTACAGGGTGTATCTGTTGACGACTAATTCCAGACTCGATTCCTGTATCCTGCCAGGGCACGTCTGAAGAGTTTGAAGATCCGATTCCTGTATCTTGCCAGGGTGTATCTGTTGACGACTAATTCCAGACTCGATTCCTGTATCTTGCCAGTGCACGTATGAAGAGTTTGAAGATCCGATTCCTGTATCTTGCCAGGGTGTATCTGTTGACGACTAATTCCAGACTCGATTCCTGTATCTTGCCAGGGCACGTCTGAAGAGTTTGAAGATCCGATTCTTGTATCTTGCCAGGGTGTATCTGTTGACGACTATTCTCCGGACTCGACTCCTGTATCCAGCCAGGGCACATCTATATAAAGAGTTTGAGGATCAACCCCTGTACAGACCAGGTAATTATTTTCTTTCTCAGGTACGCAAGTCCTCGCTAAGGAATCTCTTGCGCGATCGACACCTAGATGGCATCTATAAGCCCATCTCCATCCTCCCATTACAGTTCCAAATGGCATCTATAAGCCCATTCCCGACAAGGTTCTGTCACATCTCCAGATGGCATCTATAAGCCCATCCTCCTATCCATCATTCCTCCAAATGGCATCTGTAAGCCCATTCCCTACATCACACTGCTAACATGTGAGTGCAAATTTCTGGGCACTCTAGTGTTCAATCATCTTCCACCTTTGGATTACGAAAGGCACGCCAGCCAATCTACATCCTCAGGTCTAAGAAGATTGAACAGGGGCAACTGTTGTACCCCAAAATTTGCCCTCCCATATTCTTCAAGATTTGACAAGATCATGGTTCAAAATCTCTCAAGGGTTGCACAGTCCAATTGCCTCCTAACACAGTCAAAATTAGGGTTTTGGTTCTTGCAAAGAAATTGAGGTTTCCAAGAGTCCAAACAAGTCCCACATGCCTACATACATTGTCAAGCACCTACATGTCAAGTTTCAAGACTCACAACATCAAGTTGCACAGTCAAAAACCCTAAAGGCCTCACAGTCAACTGCAGGGGCAAAATGGTCATTTGACAGTCAAAAGTCAAAATTTTTGGTCAACATCTTATTTTGAAGCCACAATCATAATTTGATCAATTCTTGATCATGATTCTCAAAGCATGGCTAAAAAAGTCTCAAGATGCAAAAGTTTCTATTTTTGGACAGTTGAAAAAGTCAACTGCAAATTGACCAAGGCATAACTTCCTCATGGTTTATCAGAAAAATCCCATCCAAAGCTCATTTTGAAGGGAATGACATTTCCTACAAATCATCTTCACACTTCAAGTCCAAGAAATGCTCTCACAAAAAATTATCAATTTCAACATTATAGGTCATTTTCAAAAGTCAACAAAAAGGCACTTTAAGTCAAAGACCATAACTTGAGATTGGTAAATCCAAATGACATGGGACCAAAGGCATTGGTTAGAGGACTTCAAGACCTTTCCAAAATGTCCAAGAACATGTTCATAGCTTCAAAATTGAGCAATATATGCATTGGAGAAGTTGGGAAATATTTGGGAACTTTCAAAAGTCAACTATGCCTAAAACACTTCAAAATTGCTAATGGGCCTCAAATTCTTCCTTGAATCATTACCCAAAGCCTATGCACGACACATTGAGCTTAAAAGGATTTATTTTCTTATTTTTAATTAATTAATTGAATTTTTATTCTTATTAATTCATTTAATTAGATTTAATTATGAGAAAATATCAAATAATGCTTTTTCAAATCTTTTTGTGCAGCAAATCAAACTAGGGCAAGCTAGCCAAGTCGTTTCACATCTAAAAAAGGAAAATCATCCATGATTGGCAAAGATTTCAATGAAAAAAGATTGAAAAATATATGGTGAAAATCAAAGATTCAAAACATTAATTCTTGGACTTATGGGCTTGTTTTTTGACCTAGAATCGTTCACATACAAAGGCATAGTGAAACCCTATTCAGACATACACGAAAAGCTGCTCAAAAAGCCATAACCAAGTTGCAAAAAACTCAAGAAATTTGGAAAACTGAAATCATAGTTGCAGGACGTTTCAAAGCATAAAAAGTATTCCAACACGTTGCTGGACCTTCCAGGAAACTATTGGCATCAATAACAAGTCCCCATACTCCAAGAATCGGTAGAACTGAGTCACGTTTCTTCACAAATATTTCATAATCGAATTTTAATTTCCACGCATCATTCATGTGTTTTGATTATTGATTTATGCTACTAACATCTTCCTGAAGCGTTTGGTATAGTTTAATGGTTCTAAAACCGCTTGAATCGAAATCCACCATTGATGAAACCTAGGGTTTCAGAAGCTTCAAAATAGGGCTTTCCTTGTATGGAAAAATTGGACCTTTAGACCTATACAGCTGAATTCAGCAGCTCAAGACGATTCAAATGAGACCATCGCGCCTTTTTTATATGTCCTCCTCTTCTATTCGCTATTATTCGCTGTTCCACTTAGTGGGGGTTTAAAACCCCCGCTACTTGTTTTATATAATTGCAGGTAAACGAAGAAGAAAGATACGTGGCTCTGTGTGGTTGGGAGGTTTGAATCTGCGCGCGTTTTCCAGCGTAGTGGTTACTTTTCATACATTATTTTTATTTGTTATTATGTTTACAAAAACGCTTGAATGGTTCAGTGGTTGGATATACGCTTGGTGAGTGCTGGGACCTGGGTTCGATTCCCAGGTCCCCCATATAATTCATAATATTTTTCCTAACACAATCTTATGCAGCGCTCACTCAATGGCTCACCATACACACTCACGCTTAGGCCTGCCAAGTGGACATGAGATCAATCCAGTGGCTTCAGAAAGAATTCCATGGTGTACCTCAGTCAACCAACACGCACGTGATCCCTAAAAGTCAATGGGGCCTTGTGCTAATGGGCCAGAATTCTTCAATCTTACCTCCTCTTTGGGCCTGATACCCCCTTGGTTTGCATCTTTTCAATTTTATTTTCTTTTCAATTCTAATTCTTTTTAAATTGTTTTAATTGTTTTTCACCATAAAAATAATTTTCATAATAAAAAAAAAACAGAAAAATCAAAAATACAAAATATGTTAATTATTTATTAATTTCACCATTAAAATATTTTTGTAAATAAATTTCAACAATTAACTTAGTTAATTTAGGTTTTAATTTTAACTTTTTTTTCCTTAATAAGTAAAATCCATAGAATTAGGTTTTGACATTTTATCTTTTTCTTAATTAATTTTTCCTCATTATTTATCATTATTTTTGTAAATAAATATGTAATTTAATTAACTAGTAAATTAGAGTAACTTTAATATTTCTTTCATTAATAATCAAAAATCATTTAGAATTAGGGTTTCCATTTAATTTTAATTTTCTTTATTTCATTAAATACCAAAAACATAAAAACATTTTCTTTTCCTTCTTTTCTTTAATTAAATAATTAATTAGCTTTTAATTCAATTTAACTTCAAAAGGGTCAAAACCCTCGGACGTCCTGATTTTATTCTTTCGCACGTTATTCTTTTTTTCTTATTGAATATTATGTAACTGCTCAAGGATGTAATAGTAATTAGGACTTTTACCGCGTTTATTTACTTTCCGCATCTTTTATCAAACGGGTCTTTGTATTTTGGCGGTGTATAGACCCGCGCCTTGTAATAGCGTAGCTTTTATCTTTCCGCTTTTTAAATTTTCCGCACTCTTAAATTCTAAATTGCATGAAAGAATGTATGGTTAATTAAAAACAAGCGTAGCTCACAATGCCCTGACCAAAGATAAATATTAAACTGAAAATAACACACAAATACACACACCACTTCTAGGGTACGCCTCACCTGTTGCCTTCGAAACGTGGTCGTCAAGTATAAGACGTTTTAGTAAGTCCTTATGTCCATGATCCAGTTGCCTCGAAACAGTTGCCTCGAAAAAGTTACCTCGAAACGGTTGCCTCAGAATAGTTGCCTCGAAACGGTTGCCTCAGATTAAAAAAGGATCAAGGACATAAGGGTAGCTTCTAAGGTGTCCTACTGTTGCTTCGGTGACCACACTGTCCCTAAACTCGAATTGACCCGAACACCTCCAACGGTGGTGCTACCTACCTCTCAATGGTGGGATGACACTACCTTAAGGACTTCTACACAGCTTAATTCCCTAGGGTAGGTAGATGACTCATGGATACTTGCTCTCTAAAAAACAAAACAAAATCTTTTCACACCGACACTTTCAAAAAGCTTTCAAAACAATTTTTCAAACACTCTTGAGGACTGATACAAGAGTTATTCAGAAATCTTTCAAAGAAACTTTTTCAAACCCACTCACAATTGAAAAGCAAACATTTTGAAAACATAAAGAGCAAGTATCTAAGAGCCCATGGATAACCATGGATAGAAAGGGTGCTAACACCTTCCCTTTCTATAAATCTACCTCCCGAACCGAGAAACTATATCATAAGGAATTTTGCTGTGCTTTTGTCCTGTCCATGTTGGAGAAAATAAAAGATGGTGGCGATTCTTGCTTACCGCGACATTTCGCGAACCAGCGTTAAACAGTCAGTTCTAAATCCACCGATCACACTATCTGACAATCGTCATTCCATTTCACCACTTGATCTTTCTTCAGTAATTTGAAGATTGGTTCACAAGTAGCAGTTATGTGAGAAATGAAGCTGGTAATATAGTTTAGTCGTCCCAAGAAACCTCTAACCTCCTTCTCAATGCAGGGAGTTGGCATCTCTTGAATAGCTTTAACCTTCTCCGGATCTACCTCAACACCTTTTCTACTGACGATGAAACCTAAGAGCGTACCAGATCTTACCCCAAAGGTGCACTTGTTCGGGTTCAGTCTTAACTTGTATTTCTTCAGCCTTTCAAACAGTTTTTGCAAGTGATCAAGGTGGTGTTCTTCAATCTGAGACCTAGCTAGCATGTCGTCAACATAGAATTCTATCTCGTGATGGATAATATCATGGAACAAAGCTACCATATTACGCTGATAGGTTGCCCCAATGTTATTCAACCCAAATGGCATAACCTTGTAGCAGAAAGTGCCCAACTGTGTGCCAAAAGTTATTTTCTCCATGTCTTTAGGCGCCATTTTGATCTGATTATAATCGGATAAACCTTCCATGAAGGAGAAAATCTTATGTTGTGCGGTATTTTCAACAAAAACATTAATATGGGTAAGCAGAAAGTCATCTTTAGGTCTCACCCTATTCAAATCACTATAATCCACACACATACGCACTTTACCGTCCTTCTTAGGTACTGGTACCACGTTCGTAACCCATTGTGGATAATAAGTAACAGCTAAGAATCCGGAATTGAATTGTTTCATTACTTCAGCCTTGATCTTTTTTGACATCTCAGGACGCATACGTCGAACCTTTAGCTTCACTGGAGGGAAGTCTTCTTTTATTGGAAGATGATGAACCACAATATCAATATCAAGCCCCGACATGTTTTCGTATGACTAGGAAAAGATCTCGATGTAGTCACATAATATCTATATTAACCGTTATTTGACACCATTCTCTAAGTAGGAACCTATCTTGACTTACTTTTTATTCTCCTCAGTACCCAAGTTTACCGCCTCGACGGACTCTTCATGAGGCTGTATTAATCTGTCCTCTGTCTGTAATAGTCTAGCAAGTTCTTCTGGTAATTCACAATCTTCATCACCTTCGTCCTCGGCTTGGTAGATCGGATTTTCAAAGTCATAACTGGAAATAGTAGAACTGTTATCTGAAGATGTGAAAAACACAAGAGGGGGGGGGGGGGGGGGGGGGGGGGGGGGGGGGGGGGGGGGGGGGGTGGGGGGGGGGGGGGGGGGGGGGGGGGGGGGGGGGGGTTGAATTGTAAAAACTTAAAACAAATGGCTTGACAACACAGTATTTTTATCCTGGTTCGTTTGATCTCAAACTACTCCAGTCCACCCGTCAAGGTGATTTCACCTCTCTCCAACGAGGTCTTAATTCACTATTCTCAAGGAATTACAACAACTACTTTAACAACTGTTAAAGTCTTCTTGAGTACAACCACAATCCGATTAATCTCAAGGAACTTCTTTTACAAATTAATTAAACAAGTGTGTTTTTGTTTTCTTACAAAACTGTATATCACAACTATGATAATTACACTAAAATAAGCTTGGAATAAAATGACTTTGCTTTAAGCTTTGAGTATGCATGGTTTTGATAGCTTAGAAAAATTGAGTGCGTACGTACGTGCTTCTTTTCACAAGCAATTCTGTTTATATAGGCAAGCAAGGATACATTGTCCATAAAGCAGGTTTAATGATAATAATGCACTTTCCTTTTGTAGAAGATCTTTGTCTGAAGAAAGCCGTTAACATTTAATTCTGTCTTGAATAACCAGTAACGCTTCAGAGTCTTCTTTGTTGTATCTGCTGATGACGCTTCAGAGTGTTGATGACTTGGTAAAGATGTCTTTGATCAGAGTCAGAGGGTATTTGTTTAGGCGCAGATTCTGGTCATCAAACTTTCAGTGTGGTCTGGTGGTTTCAGCGTATACCATAGGTTGTTGATCTTCTGATGCTGATTCCATCAGAACTTCTATATATACAAGGCATAATTCTAAGGAGCATAAATGTTCTTTATATATAACTTAGAAATAAAATTATTCTTTGTATTTTGTTATCATCAAAACTTTAACCAAGGGTTGTAGAATCAAACTATGTTCTAACAATCTGCCCCTTTTTGATGATGACAAAAACCAGATTTTTTCAATAAAGAATAAATAAAAAAAGGTATAGAGTTAAGTAGAAAAACTCCCCCTGAGTTGATTGCTTCCTTTTAATTCCATGAGTCTTTGAGCATCAGAATCTTACTGTATCTTTCAGCATTGTTTTGTACCTGTTCAAGCTTTTTAGAAAAGAGAATTTAAGTAGATTAGAATGTTTCAGACTTATGTCTCAGTAATCCGTTATTGAAAATATCTTTTTCTTTCTCCCCCTTTTTGTCAGTTATAAAAAAGAACACATAATCAGAGCCAAAATGAGTTGATATTAAAAACAGAATTAATGATAAGTTTAGAGCTATGTAAAGAATATTACAGAAAAACAAATTTTTAAACATAGGAAAATCTAAGAGGGAGGAGGAAGACACGTGAACAAAGCTTCCAACAAGCCCTTGATCTAGATGTTGGTTTCCTCCTGCTTGGTTAACATGCTCTTAATTTCCGAAATTTTGTCATCCTGTTTATCCATTCTTTCCTGCATCAAAATATCAGATCTCTTCAGGTCTTCTAAAGTCTGCCTTTCATAGGAGGAAGCTTAAGGATCTTCAGCAACTGGATGCTTCTCAGAGCATTCTGCAATGTCCTCTTTTTGACCCAGTTCCTCAGCAGGAATCATTTGCTCTGAAGTATCAGTCAGATTAAGATCTTCTGACTCTGGTTGAACTTCGTTTGATGGACGATGTTCAGACCAAAGAGCATTGTCCAGAGGGAGAACTTCTTCCTTGAGTAGCTGGCTCAGAACTTGACCTTCAAAAACTTTTAGCAGGTTACCGAAGTTTTGTTGGACTTGTCCGTAGCTCTGTTCTTGCATTTTATGAGTTTCAGAACATACCCATTTTCTGAAACTTATCCAAAGATAATCTGATGCAGCAGGATCAATCAGCTCAAGACTAGCTTGCTTCAGTGAAGTTATCCACTTCTGTATTTCTGTTTCAAATATCAATAAACTGGTACCAACATCTGGTGTAGGTTCAGATGGTTTTGGTTTTGGAATGGCTGTTTTGTTGGTTATGGCAGCCAAGCGTTCAAAAATAGTTAAATCAATGACAGTTTTGGCGTTGTCATTTAGATTGATCTTTGGTGAGGAAGTGGGAGAGTCTGGAATGATTATTTGACTTGTTGGGGTGTTTGGTGGAGTTGATTCTAGTAAAGAGGGAATTTGGGGAATACTGATGGTCAGGGGTATACTGATGTTCAGAAGTTCAGTGATTCCAGGAATGGGAATGGGATCAGAATCAATAGTTTGGTTGGATTGATGGTGATGAAGTTCTGGTTCGCAGGATTCAGGGGGTTGGACCTCATAAGTTTGCACTTCAGGTTGTAATGGTTCAGGTTGTGGAGAAGGTGGATGAGTTTCTGGTAGAGGAGAGAGTGGAATTTCTAGTTGAGGTGGTTCTGAAATGGTTTCAGAGTTTGGATTTACTGGTATGGGAGCAGATATATGCTGGTAAAAGGTTTCAATATCTGATAGAACTTTTGCAAGTTCTTGTTGTGTTAATTAATTATTTGGATTTGTAGGTAGGGAGTGAGATCCTCTAAGAGTTAAAGTTTCTGAGGGGTCAAATTCAAAGTCAAAGTCATCAAGTGTTTGTGGAGAAGGGTTTTCTGATTAAGTTGGGATTGGTACAGATGTTGATACAAATACTAAATTTAAAACAGTTACAGGAGAAGGATTACCTCTCTTTTTAGCTGCTTTGGGAGTGCGCTAGGATGATCCTTCTGCTGCAGCCTTTCTTTTCTTGTTTTTCTTCAGCATAACTTCTGGAGCCTTCTGCTGGAGATCCTGAATTTTTAAATCTGGTGTTGTACCATCTGCCTTGCATGCATCAAGATATCTGACTATTATCTCAGGTTTAGAATCAATTTCTGAGAACATGGGAAAGCTATCCAGAGGGATTCTTCTGTTGGAGATGGTTGCAAAAGAAGTGACACTGGGTTCCTTCTTGATGTTCTCAATGATCTTCATCTTCTTCAGATTCTTTGCATTCAACTGTTTGCCAACAGTAGCTTCTAAAGTGCTGATTTCCTGAGCTTCTGTTAGATGATCAATTAGCTTATTCTCTGTTAGAATATCTGATATGAGCCTTCCTAGGGGTATCCAGTCCCTTTTTGTGCGCTCCTCTTCTCTGGTCTCCTTAACACTAGTCCTTAGATGGTTGAACAACAGATGAGCCAGATTCACCTTAATCTTCTGGGAGATGAAGTAGATCAAAAACTGCTGATCAATGTTGATGTAGTCAGGAGAGCTGGTTGGCTTCCTGTGGTTTATACATCCCAGAATAATCTTAGCCCATATTCCGTGATGGTCTTTTAGATCCCCTATCTTGCTGGAGGGAAGACCCAGAGTGAAGATTTCTCTAGCAATTAGGGCGACATCAGCACATCTTTCAGCCATGTCTATGCATCTTACACCACCACCATTGTAGCCTATCAATCTTGCAATAAGGTCTTCAGTTATGAATATCTTCTTCCCCATTATATATGAAGTAACTTGATGGTTGGAAGATGAAGCATGAATCCAAAATTCCTTCACAAGGATTGGGAACGTTGGACCTACCAGACAGTCAAAATACCTGTTCCATCCTTGAGCCTTTACCTCTTCAGAGAGATTGAACCCGTTCTCTTGAAGACTGTTAAAGTCCACAATCAATTCTGAGAGTACTTCTAGATTTTTGATGGGCGTGAGAAGAGTTCTGAAGGGTTCTTCATATTGTTCTGAGGAATCTGTTCTCTGAGTACTGGAAGTTGGGTTGCTTGAGGAAGCCATGTTCACACAGAAAGCTTTGAGAAGAAAGTTAAAGGGTTTTGAAAAAGGATGCAAACTGAAATCAATTAGATTTTAGAGAAAGTGAAAGTGAAAGAGTGTAAAGAATGAGAAGTGTGTTTAAATAGATTTTTAAAAAGATTTTGAAAACGTAAACGACGAGAGAGAGAAATAAATTATAATGATTATGAGCATTAATGACAGTTGATTTTGGGGGATTCAGAAAGATATTGGAACGGTTACCCATGACATGTGTCCCAATGCATCCAATAAGCGCTTTTGACCTTTCAGAAAAGTGAACGCGTGTTTAGCCTCAGAAAGTAGCTGATGAATGGATGACAACTGTTTGCTTGAGTGAACAACACATTTCTATCGTTGAACTGAAGCGCTCAGATCTTCATGGATAGATTTTGATACAGTCTGTACTTCTAAAGATTTGAAGGCAGATTGATCAGTAGTTCACAGAAAATAACCAAAATTCTGAAAGTTAAGATATGGAAATAAAACTGTTTTATTCTGGGCAAAGCTTCATGCTGAGATGTTTCAGAATGAAGTTAAACCTATCTTTAGAAAGAGGTTTTGTAAAGACATCAGCCCATTTATGGTCTGTGTTAATAAATTTTAAATTGAGAATCCCTTTCTAAATATAGTCCCTAATAAAATGATGTTTTATTTCTATATGCTTAGCTCTAGAATACACAATAGGATTTTTACTGAGACAAATAGCAGAAGTGTTGTCACGGAGGATAGGGATGTTACTCTCAAATATATTGAAGTCCTCAAGTTGACTTTTCATCCAGAGCATTTGCGTGCTACATCCAGCTGCTGCTATGTATTCAGCTTCTGCTGTTGATAGAGCTATTGTGGATTGTCTTTTACTGGACCATGAGATCAGATTTTCTCCCAGAAACTGGCAGCTTCCAGAAGTGCTTTTACGTTCTACTCTGTCTCCAGCAAAATCAGCATCACAGTATCCTACTAAGCTGTAATCACTTGTTTTTCTATAAAACAAACCCAGATTAGTAGTACCTTTCAGATACTTGAAAATTCGCTTAACTACTGTTAAGTGAGATTCTCTAGGATCTGATTGGAATCTAGCACAAATGCAAACACTGAATAGAATGTCAGGCCTTGAAGCCGCCAGATAGAGAAGAGAACCAATCATACCTCTGTAGACCTTCTGTTCTACCTTGTTACTTACCTCTTCTTTTTCCAGAATGCACGTGGGATGCATTGGAATCCTTGAGGGCTTACATTCTGAGAGATCAAATTTCTTCAGAAGTTCTCTGACATATTTGCTCTGATGAATGTAGGTTCCTTCTGGAGTTTGATTAATCTGAATTCCCAGAAAGAACTTTAGTTCCCCCATTAGGCTCATCTCAAATTCTGCCTGCATACATTTAGCAAACTCTCTTCCCAGAGAGGGTTTAGTGGATCCAAATATAATGTCATCAACATAAATCTGACATACTAAGATGTCATTCTTAACTGTCTTACTGAACAGGGTTGTGTCCAGTTTCCCTCTGGTGAATTCCTTTTCTAACAGAAAGTTACTTAGTCTTTCATACCAAGCTCTGGGAGCTTGTTTCAGACCATAGAGTGACTTCTTTAGTTTGAAAACATATTCTGGATTTTTGGAACTTTCAAAACCAGGGGGTTGGTGCACATAAACCTCTTCTTCTATATAGCCATTTAAGAATGCACTCTTGACATCCATCTGATACAGAGTGATGCCTTTATTAATAGCAAATGAAATTAAAAGTCTGATAGATTCTAACCTGGTGACTGGAGCAAAGGTTTCTGTATAGTCTATCCCTTCTTGCTGACTATAACCTTGTGCTACCAGCCGTGCTTTGTTTTTGATGACTTCACCTTGTTCGTTCAGTTTGTTTCTGAACACCCATTTTGTGCCTATGACGTTGAATCCTTTTGGTTTGGGAACCAGATCCCATACGTCATTTCTTGTGAACTGATTTAGTTCCTCCTGCATTTCCAGAATCCAGTCATTGTCCAGAAGTGCTTCATCAATTATTGTTGGTTCAATCAGAGAAACCAGTCCCATGAGGGATTCTTCAGAGTTTCTAAAGGTAGATCTTGTTCTGATTGGATCTTCCTTCCTTCCTAAGATTGTTTCTACTGGGTGATCAATTATGCTTCTAGATGGTCTTTTCTGGAGTTGATCAACAGAAGGTGTTGGGTTGCTTGTAGTGACTCTTTCTGATGTTGAGGGAGTGTCTCTGTTGAGAGCCACTGAGTTGTCTGCAGTACCTGCGAGTTCAACTTCCATACCTGCAAGGAATTCATTCTGCTTTGACTTTTGAGAGTCAAGCTTATCATCAAACCGAACACTGATTGACTCTTCGACATTCTGCGTTTCTGTATTGTATACTCTGTACCCTCTTGAGCGTTCAGAGTATCCTAACATAATGCACTTTTGTGCTTTAGAGTCAAACTTGTTCAAATAATTTTTTGTATTCAAAATAAAACATATACAACCAAATGGGTGAAAATAGGAAATGTTGGGTTTTCTGTTCTTCCACAATTCATATGGAGTCTTTTCCAGAATATGTCTTATGGAGATTCTATTCAGAATGTAACACGCTGTATTTATTGCTTTTTCCCAAAAGATCTTAGCAACGTTAGTCTCGTTGATCATGGTTTTGGCCATTTCTTGCAATGTTCTGTTCTTTCGTTCTACAACTCCATTTTGCTGGGGAGTTCTAGGACAAGAGAAGTCATACATAATGCCTTTTTCATTAAAGAATAATTCAAAATCTTTATTTTCAAATTCTCCACCATGATCACTTATGACTTTGATGATTCTAAGATATTTTTCATTCCGAACTTGGTTGCAGAAGGTAACAAACACAGAGTGTGACTCGTCCTTGTGCCTTAAGAACTTTACCCATGTCCATCTGCTATAGTCATCTACGATTACTAACCCATACTTCTTGCCACTGACTGAGGCAGTTTTTACTGGTCCAAATAAGTTAATGTGCAGAAGTTCTAATGGCTTAGAGGTGGAAACAACGTTTTTGGATTTGAAAGCAGGTTTTGCAAACTTGCCTTTCTGACATGCTTCACACAGAGCATCTGAATTGAAATTCAAGTTAGGAAGTCCTCTGACCAGATTGAGTTTGTTAATATGAGATATTCTTCTCATACTAACATGTCCCAATCTTCTGTGTCAGATCCATTGCTCGTTGTTAACAGACAGAAGACATTTTACATTCTAACTTTTCAGTTCAGAAAGTTTGATTTTATAAATGTTGTTTTTCCTCTTTCCATTAAATAGGATAGTCCCATCTTTCTGACTAACAACTTTGCATGAATTTTGATTGAAGATTATATCATAACCATTATCACTTAATTGACTTATGGATAACAAGTTATGCATTAATCCATCAACTAATAAAACATTACTAATAGAGGGAAGATTTCCATTACCTATTATTCTAGAGCCAATAATCTTTCCCCTCTGATTGCCTCTAAAACCTACGTGGCCTCCAGGCTTAAGTTCCAGGCTTTGGAACATATGCCTTCTTCCCGTCATGTGTCGTGAGCAGCCAGAGTCCAGGTACCATGACTGGTGTTTTTTCTTTACTGCTAAAGATATCTTCCACATGTATTATTTTATCCTTAGGTACCCACATTTTCTTGGGTCCTGATTTGTTAGTTTTACCAAAACTCTGGCTGAATCTCCAAATACACTTAAGGACTTGATTCCCAAATCTATGGCAACTTTGAGACTCGTAATACATGATTCATATTCCGCCATATTATTAGTACAGTTGAAGCACATCCTAGCAGTGAAGGGAGTATGACATACTTCAGGGGATATGATCACAACGCCTATGCCGTTGCCAAGTGCATTGGAGGCTCCGTCAAAAACCAAGGTCCATCGAGATCCTTGTCCAGGTCCGTCATATGGTCTGAGTTCTTCACAATTGTTTATCAACATGATGTCTTCATCTGGGAACTCAAATTTCATGGTCTGATAGTCATCCACAGCCTGTTGAGCAAGGTGATCGGCTAACACACTTCCCTTTATTGCTTTTTGGGTAGTGTATTGAATTTCATATTCAGTCAGGACCATCTGCCATCTTGCCATTCTTCCAGCGAGGGCAGGTTTCTCGAATATGTATTGGATCCATCTTCGATATCAATAAGGTAGTATGGGTCAACATATAATGTCTTAGCTGGCGAGCAGCCCATGCCAGAGCAAAACAAGTTTTCTCGAGCAGTGAATATCTGGTTTCACAGTCGGTAAATTTTTTGCTCAGGTAGTATACTGCATGCTCTTTTCAGCCAGACTCGTCATGCTTCCCCAGCACACACCCCATTGAATTTTCCAAGACAGTTAGATACATGATCAGAGGTCTTCCCTCAACTGGTGGAATCAAAACGGGAGGCTCTTAAAGGTACCCTTTGATCCTGCCGAAGGAAGCCTGACAGTCGTTGTTCCATTCCAACACTTGATCTTTCTTCAGTAATTTGAAGATTGGTTCACAAGTAGCGGTTAGGTGAGAAATGAATCTGGAAATGTAGTTTAGCCGTCCTAAGAATCCCCTGACTTCCTTCTCAGTGCGAGGAGTAGGAATTTATTGTATTGCTTTTACCTTTCTAGGGTCTACCTCGATACCTATGCCACTGACAATGAAGCCTAAGAGTTTACCGGACCTTACTCCAAAAATGCAATTATTTGGTTTCAACCTTAGTTTGTATCTCTTTAGTCTTTCAAACAGTTTCTGCAGATGGTCAAGGTGTTCCTCTTTAGTTTGAGATCTGGCTATCATGTCATCCACATAGACCTCTATTTCGTGATGGATTATGTCGTGAAACAGAGCTATCATGGCACGCTGATAGGTTGCCCCAGCATTCTTCAACCCGAATGACATAACCTTATAACAAAATGTTCCCCACTGTGTGACGAAGGTCATTTTTTCCATATCCTTAGGTGCCATTTTGATCTGGTTGTATTCGGAGAAACCATCCATGAAGGAAAATACTTTATGTTGTGCGGTGTTTTCAACCAGAATATCAATGTGGGAAGCGGGAAGTCATCCTTGGGGCTTTCCCTATTCAAGTCTCTATAGTCCACACACATACGTACCTTATCGTCCTTTTTAGGTACTGGAACAATGTTGGCAACCCATTGTGGATAGGAGGTGACAACTAAGAATTCGGTGTTGAACTTCTTCATGACTTCAGTCTTGATTTTCTCTGACATTTCTGGTCGAATGCGTCGAACCTTCTGTTTTACCGGAGGGCAGTCTTCTTTTGTTGGCAGACGATGGACCACGATATCAGTGTCGAGTCCTGGCATGTCTTCATATGACCAGGCAAAGACCTCAACATAGTCGTGTAGTAACTGAGTTAAGCGCTTCTTGATACTAGGCTCTAGGTTGGCACCTATCTTAACCTCTTTCTTGTCCTCTTCAGTACCTAAGTTAACTGTCTCAACCGACTCTTCGTGGGGTTGTATGGTCCTTTCTTCCTGTTGCAATAACCTGGCTAGTTCTCCTGGTACCTCACAATCTTCCTCACCTTCGTCTTCGGCTTGGTAGATCGGATTTTCAAAGTCATGATAGGCCATAGCAGAAATGTTACCCATGGGATCATGAGTGGATGTGGATCTGCATTTTGATACGTGAGTGTGTGTAAGAGCATAACTATCTTTGAAAAAAAACGGGAAAGGTTAAAAAAGAAAAACAATGACGTAAAATTTGCATGCAGAAACGTCCATGATTTATTGATGACATATGAAGATGAAGTAACAACCCTCACAAATGGACCGTTGTGCCTCGGGTAAGACACAAGGTTTTAAAGTCTAAATTGTTTAACTATTACAAATCTGACAAAAATTAAAAGACAATTACTCTTGAAGAAAAGTAATAGGGACAAATTCTTTGGCTTCCTAGTTATTGAGTCCTCCGCTGACGGTTGGAAAAATCCACTCATCCAGGTTACAACTGCCATCACTTTCTCCACCGTGTTGACTCCCTGATTGCTGATACGTAAAGGTGGCCCCCCGGCATGATTTCGTCGAACATCTCTTTGCGCTTCCGAAGTAAAACCCAAACCAAATTTGTTGGACTTGTAAGGAATATCTGGAAGTTGACCCCAGATATTGCATCCTCCTTCTTCGATCACTGCTCTAGCATCATTCAAAGAGGCCATTTTCAATGGTGGTCTGGTAACTTTTGGAGTCTTGGTGGTAGTCTTGGATGCCACAACTGTTTGTGGGACCTCCTCGAAATGCTGACACAGAGTTTCGATGAACTCACCATCCATTTCCACGTACCTGAAAGAGTTCAGGTGACTGACCAAATATTCCTCCTCTCCATGGACAGTGATGATTTTCCCCTTGATTGGGTACTTCAACATCTGATGTATTGTAGAGGTGACGGCACCAGCGCCGTGATTCCAGGGTTGGCCCAAAAGACAGGAATAGGAAGGGAGGATATCCATCACGTAGAAAGTTGAATCAAAGGTCTGAGTCCCAACTTTATAGGGATGTCAACTTCTCCGTGCACTATCCTCTTAGATTCATCAAAGGCCCTCACTATAATGTTGCTAGGCTTTAAAGTGAGTCCCTCGCAGTCTAGCCGGTCAAGAGCATTTTTGGGAAAGACATTCAGCGATGAGCCCTTATCCACCAGAACGTGGGCTAGCGTAGTGCCCCTACACTCAATGGAGACGTGCAAGGCATCATTGTGTTTCCTTCCTTTGGGAGTCAAGTCGGTGTCAAAAAAACCCAGTCTGTTATCAGCAGTTAGACTGGCCACACAATTCTCAAATTGGTCAATGGAAGTCTCTTGAGACACCTGGGTGATCTTTAGAAACCTTACTAGGGCTTTGGCATGGGCATCTGAACACAAGAGTAAGGCCAACATTGATATTTTCGAGGGGGTTTGTCCCAACTGTTCCACGATGTTGTTGACACTTTTCTTGATTATTTTCAGTATTTCTTCTATCTCTTTTCTGGAAACTTCAGGAATATCCTCTGGATGTACCTTCGTCTGGACAGGCTCAGATAGCACCTCCTTGCCCCTTGTCTTGGCCGTAGGAATAACAATAGGTTTATCAACAGGAGTATTACTGGGAATGCTGGTAGGAGTGGTAGCGGGAATAATTACAAGAGTAACAATGGTCTTTGGAGAGATCTCAGGTTAGAAGATCCTCCCACTTCTTGTTATCTTACTGGTCCCAACGATATTGGCGATGTAAGGATCAATGTCTTTCTCCACTTTGTCTTGGATAGCCAATAGATCTTGCTTGACGTCGTAGTAATAGACGTCAGCCCCATAGTTCCAAGGAACAACTTTATTCGAAGAATATGGTATTGGCCTTGGCACGATGATGATTAGGGGAGCAGACCTTGGAACAGATTTAATCCTAACAGGTCTTTTGGTGGAGACCCTGGGAGGATTATCGGAAATGGTGATTATTGATACATCTTCACAGGAGTTTCTGATAAGAGGAACTTTTTCAAACATGATTTCATTGTTAGCTATCAGGTGCTGGACGCCCATCTTCAGTAACAAACATCCATTTGGTAGAGATACACATAATTGACAACTTTCATGACAGCCCGAAAACAGACCAGCTCGCAATAGATTTTGTTTAATGGTCAAAAGAGGAGTAGTTAAATCATTCACGGAGGAAACAAAATAGTCATCATCAACAACATTGACACCATGACCGTGTTTGGGCATTGGTGCCGTGATCACATTAGGCGTTTCTGGGGGATCAAACTCAATCTCTTTCCCCTCGATAAGGTTTGTATCTTATTCTTCAAGGCCCAACAATGGTTTGTGTCATACCCCAGGCTTTTAGAATGATAGGCACATTGAGCATTCGGGTTGTAGAGAGGAGAAGCTGTATTGGGGTTCTTGGGAGCTTCCTTTAGGGTTACTAGATTGGACTTCAAAATATGTGATAGAACTTAGGACAAGGTCATGTTAATTCGGGTGAATCGTTTTATGGGCACATCTGGTCTGTGTTGATAATTTCGCTGTTGATTTGGTGTAGGATTAGAAATCATAACAGCCCCTACCATCGGGCGAAATTCAGTTTTGTTTTGATTCCTATGCTCGTATGCAACACTGACCTCCTTTTTTCCGGTAAATGGTTTCTTCATTGTGCTTGAGGATGCATCTCTCTGAATTTTGTCACTTTTTATACCGGCTTCTACCCGTTCACTGGTCATGATTAGTTCAGTAAATCCAGCCGAGGAGCTTCTGATCAGGTGGTTGAAGAATGGACCAGATAGCGTGCTTAAGAATATATCCACCAATTCTCTGTCAGATAGAGGGGGTTGGACTCTTCCTGCGAGATCCCTCCATTTTTGAGCATAGGTTTTGAAACCTTCACCTGCACTCATAGACATGCCTTGCAACTGTGTCTTAGTTGGAGCCAAGTCAACATTATACTGGTATTGCTTGTAAAAAGCGGAAGCCATGTCTTCCCAATTGCGAATGTTGGTCCCTTCCATTTGATATAACCAATCCAACTACGTCCCTGACAAGCTTTCTTAGAAGAAATGTACCCATAGGTTCCTATCGGCAGTATGGGCCTGACGTATGATCTTAAATGAAGCTTTGGACAAGAAACACCCTCATATTTAGCGAAAGTGGGGACCTAGAATTTTTGTCGGATGACAACCCCTGAGACAAGTCCTAGCTCTTCGAAATCCAATCCGGGTACTCTCTGGATTTCCATATCATTGAGGCGATCTTCCAATTGTTTGTATTTGTCTTCAGCTGAAGGATACTTCTCTTTAGAGTAATCAACCTCTTCTTCTTCTTCAGACTCTGGATGGTCAATCACTTCCTTGTTTTTCCCTTCTTGATTATCCCCTTCTCCTGATGATGTTGAGAAGTCTAGAGTTCGTCTGGCTGGTCCTTTGAACCTTCTTCCTAGATTCAAAACACCGGCTGTCTTCTTTGCTTTCTTCTTCTTTTCTTTGATCAGCAAAGTTTTCAAATCCTCTTGTCCTTTTGCCAAAGTCAAGAACATTTGTTAAAACTGAGCGTTATGCGCCTGAAGATCTTTTACTGTCTGTTCAATATCAATCTCATTGAAATAAACAGTAGAAAGATAAGGAGACTTGTTGTAAGAAACCTGTTTGTGTGATGATGAATGAAAAATGCATATGCAAATGATTTCAAGGAAATTAGAGACTTAAATCTGTTTTAGACAAAAAGGAAAGACACGTTATATTAATAAATCCAAGTTTGAGTACATCATGCCTCTTTGGGCTTACAATGAAAGAAATGAAATACAAAAAACTCCTAAGACATAAAGGTTGAATGCATCCTCTTTGGTGCGATGTAGGCGTTCAGACTTCGCTCTTCATGAAGCTGCTTGGTGAGTTCCAGGACCTTCTTCTCACTGGCTTAGAATTTGGCTTCGAAACTGTCTTGTTCTTCCTTTAGCTGAACCCAATCTCTTTGCAAGTCTTCGAGAGAGGTAGGCAAGTTGGGATGAAGGACAGTGTACGGGACTTCTCCTTTAACAACAGGCTCTATGGTAACAAGGAGGATAGAATGGTAAGGCATTACGAGACTCTGATCACGAGCTCGTACCCACCTAAGGTAAGGTTCAAGGGAAATTGAATTTTTGTGTCCCAATGTCCTACTATCCACCTTATTTACCATCCTCCAAGCTTGTATAAACCTATGACAGTAGCCTTGATCGTTGTTTTCGTAGTTGAACACCAAACCTTGGATGAGTATCTCATGAGGACCATCTCTTCGGGCATACCCAAACTGTCGTAAAGCTAGGAAAGGGTTATAAGTGATACCTCCCCTAATACCAAGCAGAGGGACGTTAGAGAATTCCCCACAACCGTCAATGATAGAATTATCTTCCAAGGTTCTCGAACACCAATGAATATCAGAGTGGGTGAGGGACATCATCCTTTGAGACCATGTCAATCTTTGCTCGTTTTTCAATGTTGATCGAGGTAAGTGCGAAATAAACCACTTCGCAAGTAGGGGAATACAACACAAGAGAGTTCCTCTTTTCTTCATGGTGCGGGCATGGAAATAATGTAAGATGTCTCCCAACAAGGTAAGTATAGGATTACGAGAGAGAAAGACTGTAATGGCATTCACATCTATGAATTCGTCCGAGTTGGGAAATAGAACATAACCATAGATGAGAAGGGCTAGGACATCTTTAAAGGCTTGAAAATCCAAATCTTCCCAAAGTGAACGAGCCTTCTCCAATAGGAACTTGGCTAGGAACCCTTTGACTCTACTTCTTGTCTCCCAATTTGCTATGATGTCGACTCTCTTCAGATGCAAAGCTTTAGCAATGAATTCAGGCTTCAGAATTCCCTCTAGACCGGTGAACGGTATCTGATCAAGAACTGACACTCCTAATAGTAGAGAGAACTCTTCTAGTGTAGGTACCAACTGATAGTCAGGAAAGGTGAAGCAATGATGCATGGGATCAAAGAATTGGAAGAGTACACACATCATCTCTTCCTGGAAATTGGAGGTAGCTAAATTGAGGAGTCGACCATACTTCTTGGTGAAAGAAGAGTCTTCAGGTACCCTTGACACTAACTCTTAGAGTTAAGGGCGTGCTTTCACAAAGTTGATTCTAATGGTATTTCTTCGAACGAAATTCATGGCCTACAAAACAAAAACAAAGATAAATCCCTAAATTCTTAAAATGGTTAGTAAGAATGTGTATGATGTTATGTACAAGTAAGCATATACACACAAGGAAAACAAGTCCTTAGGTTTAGGCTTGCGTGGAGTTTGTAGGTAAGTACCCTCTTGAAGTTTTAGTTGGCTCAAACCTGTCCTAGTAATAGTAACCGAATTCTAAAGGGTATCAATATCACTGACCTTTCTTTTAGACATTGTCTCGGCATAATCAATCTTTTCTTGCGGTCGAGATATCCTTAAAGTCCAATCTCAATGAGTGTAGTATCGAGTATCACCAATTTTCATATTTCCACCGAAACCGGTCATCTCACCACGTCCTAATGGCCATGTTTGTTCAATTAAGGTTCTAAAGTCAGTTAGTGCTTCATGACGCCACTTAGCAGCCCCATATTCTCCTCGATTCAACACAAGGGATACCGATACCCATAAATGTGTCACATTAACGTAGCCATTGTTTCAACCATATCGGTCTACGCCATACAATTTCCACAATCTATTACTACTTACCTAAAAAGGTGTCCCAGATCCGGGTAGAGGATTGAAGCAAACCCAAACAAAGAACCAAAAATGTAAATCAAGCAAGTTAAACAATGAAAGAAAATAAAGGTGATCTAGCCCTAAGGCAACCCCACATTTAAATAAGTCCCCAACAGAGTTGCCAGTTTTGTAATACGGTGGGAGAACTGACTTGAGATGTTTTGCATTTGATTGCAAATGTTGAGGTTAGCAAGAGTCGCCACCGACTTTTCTTTTATCCAATAGGAAAGGTGGAAAAGAACAGGAAATACCTTAGAGATTATTTCTTGAGTTCGGGGGGTAGATTATGAAAAGGGAAGGTGTTAGCATCCTTTTCATCCATAATTATCTACGGGCTCTTAGTTGCTTGCTAGATCACTTGCTTTTGTTTGAAAAAAATGCTTTTGTGGTGTGGGTTTTGAAAGTATTTTTTAAAAGGTGCCTTCGTTTAGGCAAACTTTGTAATGGTTCTCGTTTGGTAAGAACGTATACAAAGTGTTGGACTTTTTGAAATTATTTCATGTTTTGAAAGTATTTGGTGTGTGTTTGCAAGGATATTTGTTTTGAAAGTGAGCAAACAACTAGGAACATTTCTACCTACTCAAAAGTCTTTTTTGTTCATATCTCTCTTCCTTTGATATTTCTATCTTACCATTGATTGGTAAGAAGTCTTTTCTTTGGATGTAAAAGGGGCGGGCGTGGATCATCGTATAGTCATGATAACAAGGTTGTGAGATATCTCAGTATTTTTCTTTGAGGTACTAAGATCATTTGAAAGGAAACATTTGGAGCGTCATCGAGGGACTATGATCTTGTATTTTGATTGTTTTTGCTAAGACATATCACATGCATAACATGACCATTTTTAAGAAACAAGTGGAGTCACCCTAAGGGTGCATGTGTTAATAGTGTGTTTGATTTGCATGCATTTAATCTTTGATTAGGGTTATCTACTTGTTGATTTCATCTTTCCATACAAACCCTAATTACTAGCATTTATATGGAAGCGATAAATTACGGAAAGTAAATTTACTACGCTATTACATCATTTGGGGATGGGGTATACAAAATTTACAAATGGGGATTTGCAAGAAATTAAATCTAATTATCTATTACAACCATATTGAAAGAATGTACAAGAAATGAAATGGACTTGTTTTGTTTTTATTAAGAGAAGAATATAAGTTTGCTTAAGAAAATATTTTTAGTCTTTTTGATTTTTGAAAGAAATAAAAATAAAGCATGTGAATATAAAAATATTTTGGTGTTTGTTTGATTAATGCAAATAAAAATAAAATAATAAGAGGAAAATGGATCAGAATCAGCATGTTGCTGAAATGAGAGGGAATAGAAGTTCTGACTATGATATGCTGCAAGAAAGAAAATGTTAATAGGAAAATAAAAAGTCAGAAGTTCTGGGTCTGGATACACCAAAGTTCTGAGGTTGCTGGGAATCTAGAAGTTCTAATATCACTGGTGTTGTACTCCAAAATTTTCCCTCTCATTTATCAAGACTTTTCTCACAAGACTTCTTGGACTCAAGACAAGATTAGGGTTTGCTCAACTCAAGGCATCTCATCTTACACTGATAACCCAAAATTAGGGTTTGAGTTTGCACATGTATTTTTGGACCACCAATGCTTCATGTGACTTTCATACTTAATTTTGGACCCCCAAGTTTGTTCATGTTAAGTTTCAAGCCTTGAACCACATTTTTGATCAGTCAATTAGACAGTTGACCTAAAAATCAGTTGTGTTGGGGAAAAGTCAACTATGACCAATTTACAGTCAAACTTCATAATATTTGATCCACAACAACATTTTAGACTCATATGTATCATTTGATCAAGTTTGGATCACAATTCCTCAAGAAATTTGATCAAATCATCAAAAGGGCAAAATGGTCAAAATTAGGGTTTTGACTGAGAAAGGGCAATTTCTGATTTTTAACCTAGCCAATGACCAATTTAGTTCAAGAATGATTTCAAGGGTTCAATGGCATCATCTTGACCTAATTACATGGTTCAAAAGATCTCAAGTTCATTGGTTTGACAGATGAATTTTGCAGTCAACTAATCAAAAGTCAACTGTGCACTGAAAAGTCAAACTTTGACTTTTTTGGTCAATATCAAGTTCCAAGGGTCATAATTCATCAAGATATGTAAAAATGTGAAAATTGTTCACCAAGAAACTCAATTTTGAAAATTAGGGTTTTGAATTTGAAAATTTCATAACTTAGAATTTTTCTAAGTATAAAAATTTTCTTATTTTTTCCCAACTTTTCACCACTTTTTCACCATGATGCATTTTGATTCAAAGAAAACTCCCAACATTAAAGTTTTATTCCTCCATGAAATCTACAACTTTTCTTCACAAACTTTTCCCAAACAATGCATGGATCTCAAGTTATGAATTTTTGAATATAGGTCCATGGACTTCATAACTTAGTGAAATTTTGCCCTAATTTAGGCAGGTTTTGGACCCAATTTCATGGACATTTTTCACCTAGTTCCAAGAGGTATTTCAAAATGAATTTCAAGGATGGATTATAGAGCACATTGCAAGCTTTCCAAAATTTCCAAGAAATCTCTAAGATCATTTTTGATTATGGAGAATCGAAGAAGGGAAGTTGGCATTTTATCACTTTTGTTCAAGCCATTTGTGCATGAGATCAAGTTGAAAATCCAACCCATGTTGTTTGAATCTTGCTTTGCAGGTCCTAAACTCACTCTACACTCCATAATTAAATGCAAACTCAGAATTTCAAGGCTTTATCTTTGCTTTTGGAACTTTACACAAGTTATAATTCCTTTTTTGGCATAAAGTTCACATTGCCATTTTCATAAAGGTGAGCTTTTGCAATTTTGTCAATCTTGAGCCTTGGACCTGTCCCTTTGATGCAAGCAATGTCTATAGGTCTCAAGCATATTGTACAAGTTCATTTTAGGTCACAAGCAAGCAAGGACAGGCATGTTGGCATTGGTCTTGTCACTTTACTTAAAACACAAGAAAGGTTGCAAAAGGTCAAAAAACTTGTGCATCTAGTAAGGAGTGGACTTTGTATCATTTCTATACAAATACACAAACATTTGGAAAGGCATAGCACGATTACATTTAAGCTAAAACTCTCCAAAACTCAAAAACACCATTTTTCTGTCCAAACATCCAGAATCTGCAGAACCAAAGCCAACTAATTTTTGGCTCGTGCGTTTTGTATTTTAACACTTGAAACAGTTCATACACATCATACCAAAGCAAGCCAAGCCTTTACCCTGGTTCTGTAACCCCTGTTTCAGCCATTTCCATTTTCACTTTGGAAGCTTGCAACTTGACTTGTGCAAATATTTTCAGCCATCCTCAGAGCAAGCTAAGCATTGGAATAGCTTCAGGGAAGCTAAAGGAAGCTCACACAATCCTCAGGCCTCCATTAAAGTCCCTACATTGCACTACTCAAATCCAACTGAAGGAGGTATTTTCTTGAACTCTATCTCTCTGAATAGGCATTCTCAAGCCACGATTTGTGAAGAAAAAATATAGTCCATAACATAGTGAAGCTGTACATATGCATACTTTTCATTTATATTAACTGTGCTGTGAGAAATTGGAGCTTGAAGTTCCTGAATTTTTTAGGTCACAAATTAGGGGTTCCAAAATTCTCTCTGATCTTTGAGAGTTAGGTTACAAAATTTATATTGTTGAGATCGTGAGCTCAAAGGCCACATGTTTCATGTTATTAGTTTTTGTTTTTGTGCAAGCATGAGAGAGTTGCAGGTTTGAACTAAGCGCGTGAAGAAGGAGACTGGCTGGAGGACAGGGATGAGTGTCTTGGGCTTTTTGGCGTCTGGGCCCTTTTTGTTTTTTCTATTTACACCTCCTGACTCACTATTTTCACCCCCTGGCTTATTTTGTATATTTTTCATATTTCTTCATAATTTTATATTTATTGCTTTTGATTATTTTTTCTGAACAATAAAAAATCCTAAAAATAATTAAATAATTTTTTGCAATTTTATTTTATTTTTTTGTTATTTTTTTTATTTGAAAAATAGTTTATTTTATTAAATAGAACTTATTTTCTTAAATAACTTGTAAATATATTTAAAAATACTTGTTATTTTTATTATATTATTTATACTCATAAATACTTATTTTTATACATATTTAATTTTTAATATTTGCACATAATATTATTTATTATTTTCTTATACAAAAAATGGACAAAATAATAATAGGAAAATCATTTTCTTTTAATAAAAAAATTAGGGTTTCACCCTTCCAAAAATAACATTATTTTTTCCTTTCTTTTTAGGGCTTAAATTAATTATTCTTCTCATACAAAAAACTAACATAAAACATTTTTTGCATAAATACATTGCATTGCATTTTAAATATTTGTATATTTATTTAATTCGCGCAATATTCGATTGGGTTGTAATAATATATTTAGGTTTATATTTGTGCAAAATCCCCATTCAAAACTTGTATTCCCCCTGCCATAATAATTGTTGTAATAGTTTAGTTTATTTTACGCAATTTATCGCTTTTATACCATGTTTAGTAAATTAGGGTTTGCATGACAAGAACAAAAACAAAGCAAAATAGAAATCCCTAAATGCAAGACAAAAGCATGAAAAATGACACACTTTGTACACAAGCACCCTTAGGGTTTCACCCACTTGGTTGCCTAAAACAAAATGGCCATGTTACGCACGCGAAGTATCTTGGCAAAACAAAACAAGAATAAGATCATAGTCTCTCGATGACGCTATCAAAAGGTTGCCTAAAAAAAGATGATCTTGGTCCCTCCAAAATGCTAAGATACTTGGCAATATTGTTATCATGGTCATACAATGACCCACGCCCGTCCTGTTTACATCCAAAGATAGGGTTGTTTACCAAACCAATGGTAAATCAACAATGTCAAAGGAATAAAAATACACAAGAAAGACATTTGAGTAGGTAGATAGCTTCTAGTTACTTGTTCCATTTCAAAACAATTCTTGCTATTTTCAAAAACAAACACACACACATTTTAAAACATCTTACAAAACATTGAAAACATTTTCAAAAGACAAACATCTTTGTATACATTCTTACGAACGAGAATCATTACAAAGATTGCCTAAACAAATGGCCTCTTTTCAAAATACTTTCAAAACCACACTAAGCACCATTTCAAACAAAGAAAAGCAAAGCAAGTGATCTAAACAAGTAACTAATATCCCATGGAAAACCATGGATGAAAAGGGTGCTAGCACCTTCCCTTTTCATAATCTACCCCCCGAACTCAAGAAAGCATCTCGAAGGTCTTTCCTGTGCTTTTTTACCTTTCCTTTTGGATAAAATAAAAGTCAGTGGCGACTCTTGCTAACCGCGACATTTGCGACGAAACGAAAAACCTCAAGTCAGTTCTCCCACCGTATCACAGAACTGGCGACTCTGCTAGGGAAAATTATAAAAGTGGGGTTACCTTAGGGTCTAGATCACCTTTATTTGCTTACATTGTTTGACTTGTTTGCTTTACATTTTGGTTCTATTGTTTGGGTTTGAATCTCCACCCGGATTTGGGAAACATTATAGGTAAATAGCAATACATTATGGAAACTGTGCGGGGTATACCGACACGGTCTAAGCAATAGCTATGTTAGTGTGACATATTTGTGGGTACCGGTAGCCTTTGAGTCAATCAAAGAGAATACGGGGCCGCTGAGTGATGTCATAAAGCACTAATGAACTTCTAGAACCTTTATTTGACCAACTTGGCCTTTTAGGATGTAGTGAGATGACCGACTTTGGTGCAGTCCGAAGTTGGTAGATACTCGATACTACACTCATTGAGGGTTGGTTTCTTGGAATATTTTGGTCGCCAGTAAAGAGGCTTGAACTGAAACAATGAACAAGGAAACAATCCAGTGATATTGAGCTCCTTAAAACCCGGTTACTATTACTAGGACAGGTTGAGCCAACTAAACTTCAAGAGGGTACTTACCTATGAAACCCCATGCAATCATGAACTAGGAACTTGTGTGATTTGCTTGTACATATATACTTGTGCATAACATCATGGACATCATAAGCACCATATGCATCCACTAACCATTTCAAGGATTTTGGAAATTCATTTTTGTTCTTGTTTTGTAGGATATGGAGTCACTTCGCAGGAAAACTATCCAAGTCAACCTTGTAAGAATTCCTCCACAACTCAAGGAGCTAGCTTCAAGGATTCCTGAGAACTCTCCATTCACCGAGAGGCATGGTCGTCTACTCAACTTGGTCACCTCCAACACAGAGGAAGACATGATGAAGGTTCTCTTCCAGTTCTTTGACCCTTTGCATCACTGCTTCACATTTCCTGACTACCAGCTTGTGCCTACTTTGGAAGAATTATCTCAACTTATGAGGATTCCTATTCTCAATCAAATACCTTTCAACGGTACGGAAAGAGATCCAAAGCCAGAAGATATTGCTCAAGCCCTGCACTTGCACTCATCTGATGTCACAACACATTGGGAAACTAGAAGTGGTGTCAAAGGCTTCTTGGCAAAGTTTCTGTTTGAGAAGGCACAAAGCTGTTGGAACTCCTTGGACTTACAAGCTTTTGAGGAAATTGTAGCCCTTCTCATCTATGGGATGGTCTTGTTCCCTAATCCTGACCAACTCATAGATGTGAGTGCTGTCAAAATCTTCATGTCACGCAATCCAGTGCCTACTTTGCTTGGAGATATCTTAC
This sequence comes from Vicia faba, assembly GCA_948472305.1. Lineage (NCBI taxonomy): Eukaryota > Viridiplantae > Streptophyta > Magnoliopsida > Fabales > Fabaceae > Vicia > Vicia faba. Next base: position 116,411,852 of record OX451738.1, on the reverse strand, counting down.
ACTCTTTTCACACCCGTACAATGAGGAAAAGAGGTGTTCTTATGTGTTTCACTCCTCTTCTGGAAAGATGGTTTATTTCTTATCTTCCCCAAACAGTCTTGTAGAATTAGCAAGGTTTGAGGTGGTCACAACAGTTGATGACACTTAAACATTCAGATATTCATTGGTGTTCTCGATCCAAAGAGAATGTTATCATTGTCGACCATTGTGGGGAATTCCCTAATGTCCCTCTACTTGGAATTAGGGGAGGCATCACCTACAACCCGTGCTTGGCTCTAAGACAGTTTGGTTATGCCCGAAGGGATAGCCCACATGACATGCTGGTTCAAGGCTTGGTTTTTGACTTCGACAACGACAATCAAGGTCTCCGCCAAAGATTCATCCGAGCTTGGAGGATGCCAAACAAGGTAGATAGCAAGACTTTGGGACACAAGAATTCCATCCCTCTTGAGCCTTACCTCAAGTGGGTACGAAACCGCGCTCAAAATCTTATGATGCCTTACCCCTCCATTCTCCCAATGATTATAGAGCCTGTTAAGGAAGGAGAGGTTCCATACACCATCCTACATCCTGACATGCCGACATCACTCGAAGACCTACAAAGGAGTTGGATACAGCTCAAAGAAGAACGCGATACTTTCGAAGCCCAATTCTAGCAAGTGAGAAGAAGGTTTTGGAACTCACTCAGTTACTTCATGAAGAGCAGACTATCAACACCTACATTGCACCAAAGAGGATGCGCAACGTCTTTTTATCTTAGATTTTTGTACTATTTTTCCCTAGGGGCATTGATGTATTCAAATTCTATTTTATTAATATAACGTGTGTTTCTTTTTTGTTTGAAACAAATTTGAATTTTCAAATCCTTGAAAACATTGCATGAATACATATCATTCATCATGAGCATAAACAGGTCTTTGCAACAAGTTTCCTCATCCTTCTACTGTTTATTTCAGCAAGATGGATCTTGAACAAACGGTCAAAGATTTGCAGGCTCAAAATGTTAGAACAATGTTTGAATCTACTACCCTATAATTGAGTTTTGATGATAACAAAGTGAAAAGATATAGTATTTATATGTTTCATGTTTGAACTATATGCTGCCTAAAATTACTATGCTCTGATTTGCAGATACGCTGATTAAAATAAGCAAGATCACTTCTTCAGCATCAGAATTTGATTTCATACACCAGCATCAGAAGTTGCTGAATCAGAACGTCAAGATCAGATGATCAACTCACGTACATGCTGTAGCTTGATGAACAGAACTGCGCGTAAACACTCTGATACAGAAACAAATAGTTCATCAGCAGCGAAGCAGAATCAGAATGAGCCAAGCCAGAACGTGCATTGAAGAAGCAACGGTACTGTGCATTGAACGCTAATTAATTCCAACGGCATCATTCTAGACAAGATCTGCTCAAAAAGGAAAGCTTGTTATTAGCATTGAATCAAGAATATTGCATTCAACGTTCATCTTCTCAAGTGCTATATAAACAAGGCTTCGAAGATTATAATGGCTAATGCTCTCCAATTCTCTATACGCACAAAGCTGAACCATAATCTTCATCTACCAGTTCTGCTAAACCAACAAACTCTGATACTCCATTAGTGTTTAGCAATCTAGTTTCTAAGCTTAATTTGTGTAAACATCACAGTTGTGATAAAGTTTTGTAGAAAACATTCACACACATTGTTTTATACCTTTGTAAGAAAGTGTTGCCTTGACAAACCGGATTGTGGTTTGAATCAAGAAGGCTTTAGCAGTTGTTAAAGCAGTCTGTAATATTCAGTTGAATATAGTGAATTAAGACCTCGTTGGAGAGAGGCGAAATCACCTTGACGGGTGGACTGGAGTAGTTTGAGATCAAACGAACCAGGATAAAAATATCTTGTCAATTGCTTTAAGATTCCAGTTTTACAATTCAACCCCCCCTTCTTGTGTTTTTCACCCCTTCAATTGGCATCAGAGCGCCTGGTTCTGAGCTAAAACACTTAACCGTGTCAGTACAAGATCCAGCGTCAGAAAAACACAATGGCAGGAAACAACTCTCATTTCAGCAATGACACCAATGAGGACAGAGACAGATTCAGCGGCAACCCTCCAGTCTTTGATGGAGAAAACTTTGATTACTGGAAAGACAGAATTGAAAGCTTCTTTCTAGCACATGATGCTGATCTGTGGGATATGGTGACAGATGGATACACGCACCCTGTGAATGCAACTGGTCAGAAGATTGAAAGAAAATCAATGACTGATCAACAAAAGCGTGACTTCAAGAATCACCATAAGGCCAGAACCATCCTCCTCAGTGCCATCTCCTATACTGAGTATGAAAAGATCTCCAACAGAGACACAGCTAAGAACATCTTTGATTCTCTCAGAATGACGCATGAGGGCAACGTTCAAGTCAAAGAAACAAAAGCTCTGGCGCTCATTCAGAAGTATGAGGCGTTCAAAATGGAAGAATCTGAATCCATTGAAACTATGTTCTCTAGATTCCAGATTCTGGTAGCTGGTCTCAAAGTTCTGGACAAAGGATACTCTACTGCTGACCATGTCAAGAAGATAATCAGAAGTTTACCCAAGCAGTGGAGGCCTATGGTTACTGCTCTGAAGCTAGCGAAAGATCTCAACAAAATCACTCTGGAGGAACTTATAAGCTCCCTCAGAAGTCATGAGATAGAGCTAGAAGCTGACGAGCCTCAGAAGCAAGGTAAGCCTTTAGCTTTAAAATCTAACAGAAAATCTGAATCTAAAGTTTTGCAGGCAGTTGAAGAAACATCTGATGGATCCTCATCAGAAGAAGACGAACTTTCCCTTCTCTCCAGAAGAGTAAATCAACTATGGAAGCAAAGACAAAGGAAGTTCAGGAATCCCAGAAGATCTGATCAGAACGAGTCTTCTTCCAGATACAGAAGGACAGATTCTTCCTCTGGATACAGAAGATCTGAAGGCTCCTCCAGTAGCAAGAAGCCAAACACAAAAGACATCATCTGCTACGAGTGCAATGAGCAAGGACACTACAAGAGTGACTGCCCAAAGCTTCAGAGGGAAAAGCCCAAAAAGAAGTTTGGAAGAGAAAAGAAGAAAAGTCTCATGGCCACATGGGATGACTCTGACTCGTCTGAAGCTGACTCAGAATCAGATGATGAAAGGGCAAACATAGCGCTCATGGCTAACATTCCAGATGATAGTGAAGCTTCTGAATCAGACTCAGAATCAGACACAGAAGAGGTATTCCCTAACTTCGCTGTTAATTTTACAAAGGCTGAACTTGCTGAAAGCCTCAATGAAATTCTGGAACGCTATCAGCAGATTAGAGCTAAATTCAGAGACCTGAAAAGGAATCTTGAATCTGACTCTAATAAGTCTGAGAGTCTCAAATTGGAAAACTCTGAGCTGAGAGATAAAATTTTAAAATTAGAAAACTCTTTACAAAACTCTCAGAAGGAACCAATTTCTGAAACTCCCAGCAACGCTGATGAGATCATCAAGGAGTATGATCATAGTTTCCAGAAGTTCCTTGCTAAAAGCATAGATAGAAGCAGAATGGCTTCAATGATCTATGGAGTTAGCAGAAACGGCAGGAAAGGAATAGGATACCAAGGTAAGGTTCCTACACCTAAGAATGTCATGGATTTAACCATTAAACACACTCCTCTAAATTCACACTTTGTGTATGGTCACACACATGACATCAAATATACTAGCAGTAAGCACTCTGTGAAACCAAAATTCAACCAGAGTTTTGGTAAAACTAACAAATCAGGACCCAAGAAGATCTGGGTACCTAAGGATAAAATAATACATGTTGCAGATATCTTTAGCAGCAAGTCAGAAACACCAGTCATGGTACCTGGACTCTGGCTGCTCACGACACATGACGGGAAGAAGGCATATGTTCCAAAGCCTGGAACTTAAGCCTGGAGGCCACGTTGGCTTTGGAGGCAATCAGAGGGGAAAGATAATTGGCTCTGGAACTGTAGGTAACGGAAATCTTCCCTCTATTAATAATGTTCTGCTAGTTGATGGATTGATGCATAACCTGTTATCCATAAGTCAATTAAGTGATAACGGTTATGATATAATCTTTAATCAAAAATCATGTAAAGCTGTTAGTCAGAAAGATGGGACTATCCTGTTTAATGGAAAGAGGAAAAACAACATTTACAAAATCAAACTTTCTGAACTAAAGAGTCAGAACGTAAAATGTCTTCTGTCTGTTAACAACGAGCAGTGGATCTGGCACAGAAGATTGGGGCATGTTAGTATGAGAAGAATATCTCAGATTAACAAACTCAATCTGGTCAGAGGACTTCCAAATTTGAAGTTCAATTCAGATGCTCTGTGTGAAGCATGTCAGAAAGGCAAATTTGCAAAACCTTCTTTTAAATCCAAAAATGTTGTTTCTACCTCTAAGCCATTAGAACTTCTGCACATTGACTTATTTGGACCAGTTAAAACTGCTTCAGTCAGTGGTAAGAAGTATGGGTTAGTAATCGTAGATGACTATAGCAGATGGACATGGGTAAAGTTCTTAAGACACAAGGACGAGTCACACTCTGTGTTTGTTACCTTCTGTAACCAAGTTCAGAATGAAAAAGATCTTAGAATCGTTAAAGTCAGAAGTGATCATGGTGGAGAATTTGAAAATAAAGATTTTGAGTCATTCTTTAATGACAAAGGCTTTCTGCATGATTTCTCTTGTCCTAGAACTCCCCAACAAAATGGAGTTGTAGAACGAAAGAACAGAACATTGCAAGAAATGGCCAGAACCATGATCAATGAGACAAACGTTGCTAAGACTTTATGGGCAGAGGCAATAAACACAGCGTGCTACATTCAGAATAGAATCTCAATAAGACCTATTCTGGAAAAGACTCCATATGAATTGTGGAAGAACAGAAAGCCCAACATTTCGTATTTTCATCCATTTGGATGTACTTGCTTTATGTTAAATACAAAGAATTATTTGAACAAGTTTGATTCTAAGGCACAGAAGTGTATTATGTTAGGATACTCTGAACGCTCAAGAGGGTACAGAGTATACAATACAAAAACACAGATTGTGGAAGAATCAATCAGTGTTCGTTTTGATGATAAGCTTGACTCTGAAAAGTCAAAGCAAAATGAAAATCTTGCAGGTATAGAAATTGAATTTGCAGGTTCTGAAGACAAGTCATCAGAAGCTCTCAACACAGACATTCCTTCAACGTCTGAAAGAAGCAATGCTAGAAATCCTACAACAGCTGCTGATCAACCTCAGAAGAGATTGCCCATAAGCAGTTTGGATCACCCAGAAGAGACTATCCTAGGAAGAAAGGAAGATCCAATCAGAACAAGAGCAAGCTTCAGAAACTCTGAAGAAACTCTTATGGGACTTGTGTCTCTGATTGAACCTTCTTCTATTGATGAAGCACTTCTGGATAATGACTGGATTCTGGCAATGCAAGAAGAGCTGAATCAATTCACCAGAAACGACGTATGGGATCTCGTTCCCAGACCAAAAGGATTCAACGTCATTGGAACAAGATGGGTGTTCAGAAACAAGCTAAATGAACAAGGTGAAGTCATCAGAAACAAGGCACGACTGGTTGCACAAGGTTATAGTCAGCAAGAGGGGATAGACTATACAGAAACCTTTGCCCCAGTCGCCAGGTTAGAATCTATCAGACTTTTAATTTCATTTGCTGTTAATAGAGGCATCACTCTGTATCAGATGGATGTCAAAAGTGCATTCTTAAATGGTTATATAGAAGAAGAAGTTTATGTTCACCAACCCCCAGGTTTTGAAAATACAAAACATCCAGAACATGTTTTCAAACTGAAAAAGTCACTGTATGGTCTGAAACAAGCTCCCAGAGCTTGGTATGAAAGGCTAAGTAACTTTCTGCTTGAAAATGAATTCACCAGAGGGAAAGTGGACACTACTCTATTCTGTAAAATAGTTAAGAGTGACATTTTAGTCTGTCAAATTTATGTTGATGATATTATTTTTGGTTCTACTAATCCTTCTCTTGGAAGAAAATTTGCTAAGTGTATGCAGGCAGAATTTGAGATGAGCCTCATGGGGGAACTGAAATTCTTTCTAGGAATTCAGATCAATCAAACTCCAGAGGGAACTTACATTCATCAGAGCAAATACATCAGAGATCTTCTGAAGAAATTTGACCTCTCAGAATGTAAGCCATCAAAGATTCCAATGCATCCCACGTGCATTCTGGAAAGAGAAGAGGTAAGCAAAAGTGTAGAACAGAAGGTCTACAGAGGTATGATTGGTTCTCTCCTTTATCTGACAGCTTCAAGACCTGATATCTTATTCAGCGTATGTATTTGTGCTAGATTCCAATAAGATCCTAGAGAATCTCACTTAACAGCTGTTAAGCAAATTTTCAAGTATCTGAAAGGTACTACTAATCTGGGTTTGTTTTATAGAAAATCTAGTGATTACAGCTTAGTAGTCTACTGCGATGCTGATTTTGCTGGAGACAGAGTGGAACGTAAAAGTACTTCTGGAAGCTGCCAGTTTCTGGGAGAAAATCTGATCTCGTGGTCCAGCAAAAGGCAATCAACAATTGCTCTGTCAACAGCAGAAGCTGAGTACATAGCAGCAGCAGGATGTAGCACACAAATGCTCTGGATGAAAAGTCAGCTTGAAGACTTCCAGATTTTTGAGAGTAACATTCCTATTCTTTGTGATAATACTTCTGCTATTTGCTTAAGTAAGAATCCTATTTTACATTCTAGAGCTAAGCATATAGAAATAAAACATCATTTCATTAGGGACTATATTCAGAAAGGTATTTTAAACTTAAAATTTATAGATACAGACCATCAATGGGCTGATATCTTTACTAAACCCCTTTCAGAAGATAGGTTCAATTTCATTCTGAAACATCTCAGCATGAAAGTATGCCCAGAATGAAAATGTCTTAATTCCATGTATTTATCTTCAGAATGTAATTATATTACTGTGAACTTCTGATCAATCTTCTTTCAGAAAGATAGAACATGCAGATTGTATCAGATGCAAGTCTAAAGATCTGAGAGTCTAATCTCAAAGACAGACGTGCTGATCACTACATCAAACAAGTGTCATCCAATCATCAGCAAATCTCTGAAGCAGAACGCGTGGACGCTTCTGAGAAGGCAAAGCGCTGATTGGGTGCATTGAGACACATGTTTGGTAACCGTTTTTAAGTATCTTTCTCAAATCCCCCAAAATCAGCAAGCATTTAATGAAAAGTAATCACGCTTGTTAAATGGCAATCATTATTTTTTTTCTCTCTCTTAAAAACGTTTAATTTTTCAAAATAATTTTTGAGAACTCTATTTAAGCACATTAATCCTTCACTCTTATTCTTTACGCTTTCTCATAATCATTCAAGTATTTTCTGCATATTTCTGAGCTTATCTCCTACAAACCTTTTTCTCTCAAATCATTCTCAAAGCTTTTTTGTGAGAACAATGGCATCCTCCAGCATTTCTGCAGGCAATCAGAAGAAAGAAACCTCTGAACAATATCAGGTGCCCCTCAGAACTCTTCTCACACCGGTAAAGAATCTTGAAGTTCTCTCTGAGTTAATCATCGACTTTGAAAGTTTGAAGGAAAATGGATTTGACCTAACTGAAGAAATTAGGGCTCAAAAGTGGGAGAGGTATTTCGATAGGTTGGTTGGACCAACATTCCCAGAGCTTGTCAAGGAATTTTGGATTCATGCCAAGATTTATAAACATCTAGTCATCTCTTCTGTCATGGGAAAGAAGATAGTGATTTCTGAAGATCTCATTGCAAAGCTAATCGGTCAAAGTGGTGGTGGAGTCCGTTGTGTGGACATGGCTGATAGATGCCCTGATATAGGTGTGGTAGCCAACAGCATTTTCACTCTTGGATTTCCCAGCAGCAAAATTAAGGATCTGAAGGATCACTGCAGAGTATGGGCCAAGATTGTTCTTGGATGCTTCAATCACAGGAAACCAACAAGTTCTCCTGATTATATAAACGTGGATCAGCAATTTCTGATCTACTTTATTGATCAGAGGGTGAAGATCAATCTGGCACACTTCCTGTTCAACCATCTCAAGACCAGTGTCAAAGAAACAAGAGAAGAAGAAAGGACCAAAAGGGACTGGATACCGTTTGGAAGGCTCATATCAGATATTCTGACAGAGAATAAGCTGATAGAGTATCTGAGCGAAGCTCAAGTGCTGAGCTCTATTGAACCAACTGTTGGAAAACCGCTGAACGCTAAGAACCTGAAAAAGATGAAGCTGATAGAAAATATTAAGAAGGAACCCAGAGCTACTTCAACTGCTGACATCTCCAGCAGAAGAGTGCCTCTGAGTGATTTCCCAAAATTTTCTGAAATGGAATCCAAACCTGATATGTTTCTCAAGTATCCAGATTCATACAAGGAAGAAGATACAGTTTCAAAGTTGAAGATCAAAGATCTGAGTCAACCCCAACCTGGAGTGACTCAGAAGAAGACAAAGAAGAGGAAAGCGCCAACAGAAGGATCATCTCATCAGACTCCAAAGAAAAGAGGTATTTCATCTGCTGCCCCTATTTCAATTTCATCTACTATTCCAACATCTGCTTCCCCTCCTAAAACCTCTCACAGAATTTCAATCCCAATCCCTACCATTGATGAAACCATACCAGAAGACCCTTCTGAGGCCTTACTACTCAGAAGACCCAGAACTAAGATTCCCAAACAACCAACTGTTTCAACAACACCAGCACTTGATAGAGTTCTAGCTGATATTGAGCGTGAACATGCTTCTGCTCAACCAAATTCTGAACCACCAAATATTCCTCCTCCTCAACCAGAACCACAACCTGAACCAGAAATACAACATCAACCAGAACCAGAACAACAACAACAACAACCACTCACAGAAGAACCTCTGATCCCTGAGCAATCAGAGATTCCACCTCCTCAACCAGAAAATAATCCACCTTCACCACAAACAGAGTTTCACCGCTATGAAACCCCTTCTCCTCATCATTCTGACCCCCACTCACCTCAACCTTCACCGCTGGCAATCCAGTTGCCATGTGGAACCACTATTGTCAGGCCCCAGTTGCCATCCTCATTAGAATCAACACCTCCAAAAACTCCAACCACTCCAATAGAAATATCTGACTCTGATTCTGATAACCCTCCTCCAAAACAAACAACCTCTCAGAAAACCGCTGAAAACCCCAACAGAACTTTCATTGACTTAACAAGTCTTGAACGTCTTGCTGATCTAAGACACAAAATTGCCATAACCAAACCAAAGCAACCAGATGTTGGCTCTGGTATTTTGAATTTTGAAACAGGTATGCTGCAATGGATTGCTTCTTTGAAGCAAGTCTGTCCTGGGATGATCGACCCAGCTGCTTCTGATCAGCTCTGGTCACAGTTCAGACTATGGGTACGTGCTGAAGCCCTCAAGCTGCAGGACGTCAACTATGAGCAGGCTCAACAGAACTTTAGCAAGCTGCTGAAGGAAGTTGAGAGTCAGCTGCCTCAAGAAGTTGTGCTCCCTCTGGACAGTGAATCTTGGTCTGAGAAAAAGCAAGCTGCACAGGTGCAACCATCAGAAGAAGACAAGACCATTCAGGCTGAAGAAAATCCAGCAGAAGATGTCGCTGAAAGTTCTGAGAAGCTTCCTCCTTCTGATACTTATCAAGCTGCCTTGGACAGGCAGGCTCTGGAAGAATTAAGGCTGAATGACTTGCGTCTCCAGCAGCGGATGGACGACAATGATCAGAAGATGAAAGCAAGAATGGATGTACAGGACAACAAAATTGACACTGTGGTCAACATGGTTCAGAAGCAGAATGAAACTTCTGAAAAGATTCAAGCGATGCTGGAAAGCCTGTTCTCACGCATGCCCCCTCAACCTTAAATCTTTTTCATGCATAACTTTTTCATGTTTTCCTCATTTTCTGATGTACTGTTTTGACTATGTTTTGTAATGTTCTTTTGCTCTGATTATGAACTATTTTAATATAATTTGTTTTTCTGATCTAAATTGTTTTAGCACATCACCAACACTTTTTGATTGCTGACAAAAAGGGGGAGAACAAGAATGATATTTAAAATCAATAACGGCTAACTAGACAGAAATTCTCAAACATTCTAACTCTATTACTTGAAATGTTTTTCTGTTTTTGTTTAAAGTCTACAGGCACAAGGAAGCTCCTGAACACTATGAAGACTAGAAGCTCTGATCAAAATGTAGAAGCTCTGATCAATGTTGCTCTGATCTAATATGAAGTTCTGATCGACCAAATACTCTGATCCAAAGCAAAGCTCTGACAGGAAAAGCTCTGAAGCTCTGCTCTCTGATAAGTCAAAGACTCTTCATCTGATGTTCAAAGAAAGACAAAGATCTGATCCTGAAGAACACGTATCATCAAAGGGAAGTAATCAACTCAGGGGGAGTATCTCTTAACTCTGATTTTTCCGTACTTCTTATTCTGATACATTTCCCAGACACCTTTTCACGTTATTTTTCATTTAAAATATCTAGTTTTTGTCATCATCAAAAAGGGGGAGATTGTTAGAACAATGTTTGAATCTACTACCCTATAATTGAGTTTTGATGATAACAAAGTGAAAAGATATAGTATTTATATGTTTCATGTTTGAACTATATGCTGCCTAAAATTACTATGCTCTGATTTGCAGATACGCTGATTAAAATAAGCAAGATCACTTCTTCAGCATCAGAATTTGATTTCATACACCAACATCAGAAGTTGCTGAATCAGAACGTCAAGATCAGATGATCAACTCACGTACATGCTGTAGCTTGATGAACAGAACTGCGCGTAAACACTCTGATACAGAAACAAATAGTTCATCAGCAGCGAAGCAGAATCAGAATGAGCCAAGCCAGAACGTGCATTGAAGAAGCAACGGTACTGTGCATTGAACGCTAATTAATTCCAACGGCATCATTCTAGACAAGATCTGCTCAAAAAGGAAAGCTTGTTATTAGCATTGAATCAAGAATATTGCATTCAACGTTCATCTTCTCAAGTGCTATATAAACAAGGCTTCGAAGATTATAATGGCTAATGCTCTCCAATTCTCTATACGCACAAAGCTGAACCATAATCTTCATCTACCAGTTCTGCTAAACCAACAAACTCTGATACTCCATTAGTGTTTAGCAATCTAGTTTCTAAGCTTAATTTGTGTAAACATCACAGTTGTGATAAAGTTTTGTAGAAAACATTCACACACATTGTTTTATACCTTTGTAAGAAAGTGTTGCCTTGACAAACCGGATTGTGGTTTGAATCAAGAAGGCTTTAGCAGTTGTTAAAGCAGTCTGTAATATTCAGTTGAATATAGTGAATTAAGACCTCGTTGGAGAGAGGCGAAATCACCTTGACGGGTGGACTGGAGTAGTTTGAGATCAAACGAACCAGGATAAAAATATCTTGTCAATTGCTTTAAGATTCCAGTTTTACAATTCAACCCCCCCTTCTTGTGTTTTTCACCCCTTCACAAAATTCACAATTTCAACAGTTACTCTTGACCTTAGCCAAGGGGCAGGAGGAGCTAAAGACTCTGCTAGAGAAAGAGAAAGAGAAAAAGAAGAAGAAGCCAGCTGGTGTGGTTATCATGGGCAGAAGGTTTCAGGGACAAGCCAGAAGGACCTTAGAATTTCCAACAACCTCTGACAAAGGGGAAAGAAAAGGAAAAGAAACGGCAGTACCATCAGATTCAGAAGCAGAAGAAAAGGAAGAAGAGGACTACTCTGAACAACAATACCCTCCGGCCAATGACAAATACAAAAACTTGGAAGAGCGCCTAACTGCTATGGAGATACAGAGAGTACCGGGGCTAGATTTCGAGGAACTGGGGCTGGTGTCAGGAATAGTAATCCCGCAAAATTTTAAAGTGCCTCTATTTGCCAAGTATGATGGGGTGTATTGTCCCAAAATGCACCTCAGATCTTATGTTAGGAAGATTCAGCCGCATTCTGCTGACAAAGACTTGTGGGTCCACTTTTTCAGGACAGTTTATCAGGAACGCAACTTGATTGGTTCTATTAGTTGGAGAGGGCCGATGTCCACAATTGGGAAGACTTGGAAGCAGCTTTCTATAAACAGTATCAATACAACGCTGATTTGGCACCAACCCGTACTCAACTCTAGAGTATGGCTATGGTATCAAATGAGGGCTTCAAAGACTACGCCCAAAAGTGGAGGGATCTAGCAGGAAGGGTGCAACCCCCTTTGTCTGAAAGGGAGTTAGTGGACATGTTCTTGGGAACTCTATCAGGTCCTTTCTTTAATCATCTGATTAGGAGCTCCTCTGCAGGGTTTACCGAATTGATTTTAACTGGCGAGAGGGTGGAAGCCGATATAAGAAGTGGGAAAATTCAGAAAGATGCGTCTGCCTCCACAACCGTGAAAAAGCCCTTCAATGGAAAGAAGGAAGTGCTTGATGTCTATTCACAGAGGAATCAGGGAAAAACTAAGCGCCGACCGACGGTGGGGGCCGTTATGATTCAAAAGCCTGCATCAGACCAGCCAAGAAACAATCAGCCGAGAAATAATCAGCCAAGGGTGGAAAGGCCAGTTCAGCAATTCACCAAGATTAACATGACTCCATCCCAAGTTCTACCACATCTTCTGAAGTTGAATCTGGCCATGCTAAAAGAGGCCCCTAAGAATCCCAATACTTCATCTCCACATTACCATCCGAACGCCAGGTGCGAGTACCATTCTGAAAGTCCAGGGCACGACACCAACAACTGTTGGGCTCTGAAGAAAAAAATCCAAGACCTGATAGACGTGAAGGAAGTTGAGTTTGAAGAACCTGAGAAACCAAATGTTATTTCCGCTCCAATGCCTAGGCACAGTCACAATACCAATGTTATTGAAGAAGACTTGTTTGTTGCTACCGTGGATGAACTGTTAACTCCGCTCCCGATCATCAAGTTGAATTTGTTGAAAGCTGATATATTACCAGGTTGTGACAAAGACTGCCATGTCTGTCTATCCTCATCATTTGACTACCCTCTGTTGAAAAAAGGTATCCAACAACTGATTGATAACCAAGAAATTTTGTTTGAGAAAGCTCTTATTTCACCCATTCCAGTTAAAGAAGTTTCAATAATAACCATCTACGCCAATCGTTCCAGGGTCCCTAAAAGACCCGTTAGGATTACATCTGCTCCAATGACTACTCCACTTAAGATTACAATGCCCGGGCCGGCCCCTTACAAATCAGATAATGCAGTACCATGGAATTATGGTGGAGAAATCTACTACCATGGTATCAAACAGGATGAACTGACTGTCGAAGGAGAGAGCTCCGAAGAGGACAGTTCGAACATCAGTAACATTGCCGGAACAAGCAAGATTACCCATAGTGGGAGAATCTTCTCTCCAGAGATTGCCCCTCCAAAGGCAGTCTTTGGACCCGTGGCCGTTCTGAAGATTACATCAGTACCAGTGATTGTACCTGCAAGCGTACCTACCAACAAAGACAATACAATTCCTATCCCTACTTCCACTGCTGAGAATAAAGGAAATAATGTTCAAGAGGAGCCCGTACTGACGAAGGCTCAATCACTAGCTATTCCTGAAACGTCCAAGAAGGAGATTGAAGAAATCCTGAGGATCATAAAGAAGAGTGATTATGATGTGGTCAAACAATTGGGGCAGACCCCATCCAAAATCTCTATGTTAGCATTGCTGCTGTGCTCTGAGGCACATGCTAGAGCTTTGGTAAAATTTATGAAGACAACTCATGTGCCGCAAGAGACGTCTGCAGACCAATTCCAAGAGTGTGTGGCCAGCTTGACAGCTGATAATGGCCAGGGTTTCTCTGATGCTGACTTGACACCCAAAGGGAGAAAACACAACGACGCATTACATGTCTCAGTGGAGTGTAGAGGAACGACCCTAGCTCATGTCTTGGTTGATACTGGTTCATCTCTGAACGTCTTTCCGAAAAAAGCCCTTGATAGATTGGATTGTGAGGGGCTGACATTAAAACCCAGTAATATAATTGTGAGAGCGTTTGACGGTTCTAAGAGGATGGTCCATGGGGAGGTGGACATCCCGATAAAAGTAGGAACTCAGACCTTCAATTCGACCTTCTATGTGATGGACATCCGTCCTTCTTACTCTTGTCTGTTGGGTCTCCCCTGGATTCACAATGCCGGTGCTGTCACCTCCACCTTGCATCAGATGCTAAAGTACCCCGTCCAAGGGAAGATCATAACTGTCCATGGGGAAGAGGAATACATGATTAGTCACCTGAATTCTTTCTGATATGTGGAATTGGATGGCGAGTTCATCGAAACCCCTTTCCAACACTTTGAAGAAGTCTCTCAGGAAATAGCAGCGACCAAGGAGGTATCTTCAATTCCTCTGATCACAAGACCTCCACTTCGGATGTTATCTCTAAAGGACGCAAAGGCAGTAATAGTGGAGGGTGGATGCACCATCTGGGGGCAGCTTCCAGACATTCCATACAAATCAGACAAGTTTGGCTTGGGGTTTACTTCGACTTCTCAGAAGGCTGTGCGTCGCGCCCGTGCCGGAGGGCCACCTATGAAGATTACCAACCAAGGGGTCAATGCAGTAGAGGACAGTGAAGAAGATGGCAGCTTGGAAGATGGGATATTTCCTACTGTCAGCGGAGGACTTCGCAACTGGGAAGCCAAAGACTTCATCCCGATAACTTTCATATCGCAGTAATTTAACTTTTACATTTCTGTTGGACTTGTAATAATTCACAAACAATTCGTACATTTCAACCTTGTGTCTTACCCGAGGGACATTAGTCCATTTGTAAGGGTTTTTATTTCATTTTCATATGCCATTCAATGAATCATGGACGCTTTTTCATATATAAACCTTTTATGCTCATTGTCTTTGTTTTACATTTTTTGTTTTAAAATGGCTATACCCTTACCCACACCCACACTCACAAATGCAGGTACCCTTCCATTCCGGATCCCATGGGTAACGATACTGCTATAGCCTTCAGTGACTCTGAAGATCTGATCTACCAAGCCGAATACGAAGGTGAGGAAGATTGTGAGGTACCAGGGGAATTGGCCAGATTACTACAACAAGAGGAAAGAACAACTCAGCCTTATGAGGAGCTGTTGGATACAATCAACTTGGGTACCGAGAACGATAAAAAGGAAATCAGAGTGGGTGGCAATCTAGAGCCGAGTGTCAAGGAGCGCCTAATTCAACTATTGCATGATTATGTTGAGATCTTTGCCTGGTCATACGAAGACATGCCGATACTCGATACAGACATTGTGGTACACCGTCTACCCACAAGAGAAGACTGTCCACCAGTGAAACAAAAAGTCCGCCGCATGAGACCTGACATGTCAGAGAAGATCAAAGCAGAAGTTATGAAGCAGTTCAATGCTGGTTTTTTGGCTGTTACTTCCTATCCTCAATGGGTTGCCAACATTGTTCCCGTGCCTAAAAAGGACGGCAAAGTGAGAATGTGAGTGGATTATAGAGATTTAAACAGGGCCAACCCTAAAGATGATTTTCCACTCACACATTGACATCCTGGTTGACAATATAGCCCAGCATAAAGTATTTTCTTTCATGGACAGATTCTCAGGCTATAACCAAATCAAAATGGCACCTGAGGACATGGAGAAAACTACTTTTGTCACACAGTGGGGAACGTTCTGCTACAAAGTGATGCCATTCGGACTGAAGAATGCTGGGGCAACCTATTAACGCGCCATGGTAGCTTTGTTTCATGATATGATACATCATGAGATAGAGGTCTACGTAGATGATATGATAGCCCGATCACAAACTGAAGAAGAACACCTTGATCACTTGCAAAAGCTGTTTGTCAGGTTGAAGGAGTACAAACTAAGGTTGAACCCGAACAAGTGCACCTTCGGAGTCTGGTCCGGTAAACTCTTAGGTTTCATTGTCAGCAACAAAGGCATCGAGGTTGATCCTTCCAAAGTCAAAGCGATACAAGAAATGCCTGCTCCTCGCACTGAGAAGGAAGTCAGAGGATTCTTGGGACGCCTAAACTACATTGCTAGGTTCATTTCTCACCTAACATCTACTTGTGAACAAATCTTCAAGCTGTTGAAGAAAGATCAGGTAGTTAGATGGAATGATGACTGTTAGATTGCTTTCGACAAAATAAAGGAGTATTTACAAGAGCCTCCTGTCTTGATGCCACCAGTCGAGGGAAGACCTCTAATCATGTATCTGACCGTCTTAGAGAACTCAATGGGGTGCGTATTGGGGCAGCATGACGAGTCTGGCCAAAAAGAGCATTCTATTTATTACTTGAGCAAAAAGTTTACCGACTGTGAAACTAGATATTCACTGCTCGAGAAAACTTGTTGCGCTCTGGTATGGGCTGCTCGCCGGCTAAGACAGTATATGTTGACTCATACCACTCTGCTGATATCTAAGATGGATCCGATAAAATACATCTTTGAAAAGTCTGCTTTGTCTGGAAGGATAGCTAGATGGCAGATGATCCTAACAGAATATGACATACAGTACACGGCCCAAAAAGCTATAAAGGGCAATGTGCTAGCTGATCATCTGACCCATCAAGCTGTAGAAGATTATCAATCCATGAAGTTTGACTTCCCTGATGAAGACATCATGACATTGGACAATGTTGAAGGAATCAGGCCATATGACGGACCTGAACAAGGATCCCGATGGACCCTGTACTTTGATGGGTCATCCAATGCACTTGGTAATGGTATCGGTGTTATGCCCATATCTCTAGAAGGATGCCATACTCCTTTTACCGCCATACTTTGCTTCAACTGTACGAACAACATGGCAGAGTACGAAGCCTGCATCTTTGGACTCAAGGCTGCCATAAACTTGGGAATCAAATCTTTGGATGTGTTTGGGGATTCAGCTTTGGTCATTAGTCAGATCAAAGGAGAATGGGACACTAAGCATCCAAATCTTATCCCTTACAAAGAACATGTTTTGACATTGTTACCACATTTCGAGCAGATTACCTTCGAGCATTTCCCGCGAGAATAAAATCAGCTAGCAGATGCTCTAGCTACAATGTCATATATGTTTAAACTTAATTGGGATAACGAGGCTCCCCAGATCACCATTGAACGAATGGATGAACCGACACACTATCACGAGATTAATACGGAAGAAGTAGTGGACCAGCCTTGGTTTCATGAAGTCAAAAGGTATCTCGAGGCACAAGAATATCCAGAAGTAGCTTCAGTCAATGACAAAAAGTTCTTAAGGAGATTCTCAGCTAAGTTCTTCCTAAGTAATGGCTTTCTGTACAAACGCAATCATGATGCTATTCTGCTCCGTTGTATGGACAAGATTGAAGCTAAAAACATCATGGATGAATTGCATGAAGGTACCTTTGTCACTCACTATAGCGGGCATAGGATGGCAAAGAAGATTCTACGGGCAGGCTATTACTGGTCTACCATGGAAGCAAACTACTATCAACACTCCCGGACCTGCCATAAGTGTCAAATTTATGCAGACAAGGTGCACGTGCCTCCGGTTCCTCTAAATGTCTTAACAGCTCCTTGGCCTTTCACTGTGTGGGGAATCGACATGATTGGGGAGATCAAACCTACAGCCTCCAATGGACACCCTTCATTCTTGTGGACATTGACTACTTTACGAAGTGGGTCAAAGAAGCTTCCTTCGCATCCGTTACTAAGAATGTTGTTGCCCGCTTCATCAAGAAGAACCTTATTTGCCGGTACGGTATCTCAGAAAGGATCATCACTGATAACGGTACAAACCTTAACAATACTATGATCACCGCCTTGTGCGAGCAGTTCAAGATTCAACACCATAATTCATCCCCCTATCGGCCAAAGATGAATGGTGCAGTTGAAGCTGCTAATAAAAACATCAAAAAAATCATACAAAAAATGATAGTCACCTACAAGGACTGGCATGAGATGCTACGTTTGCCCTCCATGGGTACCGTACCACGGCTCACACATCAACTGGGGCAACACGCTATTCTTTGGTTTATGGCATGGAGGCTGTTTTACCTATTGAGGTTCAGCTCCCCTCTTTCAGAATTATGAAGGATGCAGGTTTGAGTGAAGACGATTGGATTCAAACCCGACTTGATCAATTAAACTTAATTGACGAAAAAAGACTTACAACTGTTTGTCACGGTCAGACGTATCAAAAACGGATGATCCAGGCTTTCAACAAGAAAGTCAGACGCCAGGTATATCAAGTTGGAGATCTAGTGATCAAACGCATCATCTTGCCACAAAGTGATCCCAGAGGAAAATGGACTCCTATCTATGAAGGACCATTTGTAATCAAGAACATCTTTTCTGGTGGGGCATTGATCTTGACCACCATGGACAGTGATGACCTGCCACACCCTGCGAAGGCAGACATAGTCAAAAGATACTACGCATAAGAGACCCGCTAGGTTGAGACACCTAGGCAAAACAAGGGCATCCCGGCGAACCAAAAATGTTCGGGAAAAAATTAGGGATAAAATAAAAAAAAATTGTACACCCGGCAAGTTGAAAACCCAAAAGGGCGACTTGGGCAAAAAAGGGTTTCCCGGTGAATCGAAAACCCGAAAGGGCGGTTCAGGAAAAAGTTTGGGAATTAAAGCGTATGACTATGTCTCGTCGGATCACTTTAATGACAATCTCTTCACTGATAAACTCTGAGCTTCTGATCAACTCAATCATCTTCGAACGAAGCAACGAATGGACAAGATATTCGGAGATACGAAGGCTATAGCAGAATGGGAACCCCATGGGATTTTTTTACACATAACTATCTTTCTTTGTATTAAAATTTTTTCTCATTTTTATGACACCATCCTCTTACTAGGATGTATGTCTCCTTTTTACAAAATACTTATTCAAAGTAAATACAAAGATATCTCTTTAAAGTACAGAAAACCATTTGTCTTTTTCTTGTTACACTTGTGTTATATTTGCAAAAACGTCCAATGATTCATTAATGAACATATGCATTTGAACATAATTATTGTTTACAAATAAACAAGATGAAAAAGAACAATTACTGACAGGTTGAAAGGATAGGAAAACATCTTTAGGCTATTCCATGAGCAATCCCTACAGTACATCACTAAGATCCCCAGTGGAGCTGAAACTTTCAATCCCCAGCAGAGCCAAAATTTCAAACTATTAATCCCCAGCGGAAACTTTTCGAAATCTCTAAATTCCCAAGCAAGTTATTTTGAAGCCTGAAAAACAACCAGACAACAACTTATGATAACTCCCCAGTAGAGTGGCAGACAACCCAAACTCCTGAACTTTTTCCAAACAGGAATAAGCTTTTTCCCCACAGAGTTTTTATTGCTCCCCAACAGAATGAAGATTCCCATTCTTAATTCCCAGCAGAAGTCATCAAAATTCTCTGGATCCCACCAAGTAGATTACTCAAGCAGTACATGGCATTACTCTCACAACGAATTTTTTGTCAATACTCCAACTTCAAGACATGAAGGATCCCTATATCCCCAGAGAAGTCGCCAAGGATTTCATATCCTCAGCAGTCACGGATTTATTTTCCTCAGCAATACAGCAAATCAGCTTACATGCGCATACATTACATCCATATATCATAAACATTGATAAAGTACATATATTGCATCATACATTTCATGCAACATAACTTTGTGTTTCAGCTAACATTTTACCCCTTTTCAGGATAAGATTAACACCTATCGTTTAACAATATGCAATCATGATACAGTACAGATACACTCCAGACACGGAAGTTATTTTGTTACTCATTCAGACCTCAACTTCAGATACAGTCCAGATACGCTCCAGACACGGTGGCCATTCTGATACTCATTCAGATTTCAATTATCAGATTACAGTACAAATACACTCCAGACACGGAAGTCATTCTGTCACTTGCTCAGATACAACCCAAATACACTCCAGACACGGTTTCCATTTTGTCACTTATTCAGATTCAACTTTTAGACACAGTTCAGATACACTTCAGACACAGATGCCATCCTGATACTCATTCAGATTTCAAGTTCAAATACGCTCTAGACACGGATGCCATTCTGACCCTTATCCTGATACTCATTCAGATTTCAAGTTCAGATACCCTCCATACACGGATGCCATTCTGGCCCTTATTCTAATTCTCATTCAGATTTCAACTATCAAATACAGTATAAATACGCTCCAGACACGGAAGCCATTCTATTACTCATTCAGATTTCAAGTTCAGATACGCTCCAGACACGGATGCCATTCTGGCCCTTGTTCAGATTTCAAGTTCAGATACAGTTCAGATACGCTCCAGACACGGATGCTATTCTGTTTCTCATTCAGATTTCAAGTCTCCAGATACAACTCAGATACGTTTCAAATATAGACACCATTCTGATACTTATTCTTCTGACTTACAACATACAATTCATCAAACGTTCTTGTATGGCATCTACAAGCCCATCTCCAACAATATTCCATCACCTCTCCAAATGGCATCTTTAAGCCCATTCCCTCAACTACATTTTATCGAGTGCAAATTTATGGGCACTCTAGTGTCCAATCATCTTTTACCTTCGAGTCACGAACGGCAAGACTCACCAATCTAACTCTTCAGGTTCAAGAAGATTGAACAGGGGCAGTTGTTGTACCCCAAAATTTCCCCTCTCATTTATCAAGACTTTTCTCACAAGACTTCTAGGACTCAAGACAAGATTAGGGTTTGCTTAGCTCAAGGCATCTCATCTTACACCGATAACCCAAAATTAGGGTTTGAGTTTGCATAGGGATTTTTGGACCACCAATGCTTCATGTGACTTTCATACTTCATTTTGGACCCCCAAGTTTGTTCATGTTAAGTTTCAAGCCTTGAACCACATTTTTGATCAGTCAATTGGACAGTTGAGCTAAAAATTAGTTGTATTGGGGAAAAGTCAACTATGGCCAATTTACAGTCAAACTTCATAATTTTTTATCCACAACAACATTTTAGACTCATATGTATCATTTGATCAAGTTTGGATCACAATTCCTCAAGAAATTTAATCAAATCATCAAAAGGGCAAAATGGTCAAAATTAGGGTTTTGACTGAGAAAGGGCAATTTCTGATTTTTAACCTAGACAATGACCAATTGAGTTCAAGCATGATTTCAAGGGTTCAATGGCATAATCTTGACCTAATTACTTGGTTCAAGAGATCTCAAGTTCATATGATTGACAGATGAATTTTGCAGTCAACTAATCAAAAGTCAACTGTGCACTGAAAAGTCAAACTTTAACTTTTTTGGTCAAAATCAAGTTCCAAGGGTCATAATTCATCAAGATATGTAAAAATGTGAAAATTTTTCACCAAGAAACTCAATTTTGAAAATTAGGGTTTTGAATTTGAAAATTTCATAACTTAGAATTTTTCTAAGTATAAAAATTTTCTTATTTTTTCCCAACTTTTCACCACTTTTTCACCATGATGCATTTTGATTCAAAGAAAACTTCCAACATTAAAGTTGTATTCCTCCATGAAATCTACAACTTTGCTTCACAAAATTTTCCCAAACTATGCTTGAATCTCAAGTTATGAATTTCTGAATATAGGTCCATGAACTTCATAACTTAGTGAAATTTTGCCCTAATTTAGGCAGGTTTTGGACCCAATTTCATGGACATTTTTCACCTAGTTCCAAGAGGTATTTCAAAATGAATTTCAAATATGGATTATAGAGCACATTGAAAGCTTTCCAAAATGTCCAAGAACTCTCCAAGATCATTTTTGATTAGGGAGAATCGAAGAAGGGAAGTTGGCATTTTATCACTTTTGTTCAAGCCATTTGTGCATGAGATCAAGTTGCAAATCCAACCCATGCTGTTTGAATCTTTCTTTACAGGTCCTAAACTCACTTTATACTACATAATTAAATGCAAACTCAGAAGTTAAAGGCTTTATATTTGCTTTTGGAACTTTACACAAGTTGTAATTCCTTTTTTGGCATAAAGTTCACATTGCCATTTTCATAAAGGTGAGCTTTTGCAATTTTGTCAATCTTGAGCCTTGGACCTGTCCCTTTGATGCAAGAAATGTCTACAGGTATCAAGCATATTGTACAAGTTCATTTCAGGTCACAAGCAAGCAAGGACAGGCATGTTAGCATTGGTCTTGTCACTTTACTTAAAAAGCAAGGTTGCAAAAGGTCAAAAAACATGTGCAGCTAGTAAGGAGTGGACTTTGTATCATTTCTATACAAATACACAAACATTTGGGAAGGCATAGCACAATTACATTGAAGCTAAAACTCTCCAAAACTCAAAAACACCATTTTTCTGTCCAAACATCCAGAATCTGCAGAACCAAAGCCAACTAATTTTTGGTTCGTGCGTTTTGTATTTTAACACTTGAAACACTTCATACACATCATACCAAAGCAAGCCATGCCCTTACCCTGGTTTTGTAACCCCTATTTCAGCCATTTCCATTTTCACTTTGGAAGCTTGCAACTTGACATGTGCAAAGAGTTTCAGCCATCCTCAGAGCAAGCTAAGCATTGGAATAGCTTCAGGGAAGCTCAAGGAAGCTCACACAATCCTCAGGCCTCCATTAAAGTCCCTACATTGCTCTACTCAAATCCAACTGAAGGAGGTATTTTCTTGACCTCTATCTCTCTGAATTGGCATCCTCAAGCCACGATTTGTGAAGAAAAAATGTTGTCCATAACATAGTGAAGTTGTACATATGCATACTTTTCATTTATATTAACTGTGCTGTGAGAATTTGGAGCTTGAAGTTCCTGAATTTTTTAGGTCACAAATTAGGGGTTCCAAAATTCTCTCTGATCTTTGAGAGTTAGGTTACAAAATTTATATTGTTGAGATCGTGAGCTCAAATGCCACATGTTTCATGTAATGAGTTTTTGTTTTTGTGCAAGCATGAGAGAGTTGCAGGTTTGAACTAAGCGCGCGAAGAAGGAGACTGGCTGGAGGATAGGGATGAGTGTCTTGGGATTTTTGGCGCCTGGGCCCTTTTTGTTTTTTCTATTTACACCTCCTGACTCACTATTTGCACCCCCAGTCTTATTTTGTATATTTTTGATATTTCTTCATATTTTTATATTTATTGCTTTTGATTATTTTTTCTGAACAATTAAAAATCCTAAAAATAATTAAATAATTTTTTGCAATTTTATTTTATTTTTTTATTACTTTTTTTATTTGAAAAATAGTTTATTTTAATAAATATAACTTATTTTCTTAAATAACTTGTAAATATATTTAAAAATACTTGTTATTTTTATTATATTATTTATACTCATAAATACTTATTTTAATACATATTTAATTTTTAATATTTGCACATAATATTATTTATTATTTTCTTATACAAAAAATGGACAAAATAATAATAGGAAACATCATTTTCTTTTAATAAAAAAAAAGGGTTTCACCCTTCCAAAAATAACATTATTTTTTCCTTTCTTTTTAGGGCTTAAATTAATTATTTTTCTCATACAAAAAACTAACATAAAACATTTTTTGCATAAATACATTTCATTGCCTTTTAAATATTTGTATATTTATTTAATTTGTGCAATATTCGATTGGGTTGTAATAATATATTTAGGTTTATATTTGTGCAAAATCCCCATTCAAAACTTGTACCCCCCCTCCCATAATAATTGTTGTAATAGTTTAGTTTATTTTACGCAATTTATCGCTTTTATACCATGTTTAGTAAATTAGGGTTTGCATGACAAGAACAAAAACAAAGCAAAATAGAAAACCCTAAATGCAAGACAAAAGCATGAAAAATGACACACTTTGCACACAAGAACCCTTAGGGTTTCACCCACTTGGTTGCCTAAAACAAAATGGCCATGTTAAGCACGCGAAGTATCTTGGCAAAACAAAACAAGAATAAGATCATAGTCCCTCGATGACGCTATCAAAAGGTTGCCTAAACAAAGATGATCTTGGTCCCTCCAAAATGTTAAGATACTTGGCAATATTGTTATCATGGTCATACGATGACCCACGCCCGTCCCGTTTACATCCAAAGATAAGGTTGTTTACCAAACCAATGGTAAATCAACAATGTCAAAGGAATAAAAATACACAAGAAAGACATTTGAGTAGTTAGATAGCTTCTAGTTACTTGTTCCATTTCAAAACAATCCTTGCTATTTTCAAAAACAAACACACACACATTTTAAAACATCTTACAAAACATTGAAAACATTTTCAAAAGACAAACATCTTTGTATACATTCTTATGAACGAGAATCATTACAAAGATTGCCTAAACGAATGGCCTCTTTTCAAAATACTTTCAAAACCACACTAAGCACCATTTCAAACAAAGCAAAGCAAAGCAAATGATCTAAACAAGTAACTAAGAGCCCATGGAAAACCATGGATGAAAAGTGTGCTAGCACCTTCCCTTTTCATAATCTACCCCCCGAACTCAAGAAAACATCTCGAAGGTCTTTCCTGTGCTTTTTTAACTTTCCTTTTGGATAAAATAAAAGTCGGTGGTGACTCTTGCTAACCGCGACATTTATGGCGAAACGCAAAACCTCAAGTCAGTTCTCCCACCGTATCACAACTGGAAAATCAGAAGTTCCGGTTGTTTGAGAGAGTGAGGTGATAATGCTATTAGGTGAGGCTATCTAGAAGTTCTGATCTAGGAATATTGTCTGACAGATAAATGGGTAAAAATGTCATTAAATAAAACTAAAAAAAGATGCTTCGAGGGCTAGAACCTAGGACCCTTAGCACTAATGTCTTATGCACACGCTTTCTACCACTGGGGTGGCTGTACATCCGGTATTAGAAGAAAAAGCATAAACATATAACACAAAGTAAGTTCTTATGATGAGCTTCATCTCTTTTTCCATGCTAATCAGAAAATCTGTAACTTAGCCATTTCTCAGCAGAACAGAAAATACAAACATAGCAATTATGGCAGGTTTCCAACATGGTTTCAGAAACATAAAAAAAATATCAAGACTATAAATCAGAAACAAGCGTGTATCTGCTAATCCTAATTTCCTTAAGAAGTTCTGAACTGATATTCTCCCTACTTAGGCAGAAAATACATGAAACCTCAGAGTATATACATCATCAGAATCGGGATGTCTACATTGTATTTGGACATGCAAGTTTAACAATGCCTAAGTAATATGATGAGAGTCAGCAGAAGCTTACCTTGCAGCTGGAAAAGGTCCTGTGAACTAGAGCCTGGTTCTGACTGTTTGTGATATTCTGATTAGCTTCCTCATGTGCTCATCAGGCTGAAACAACCTTTAACTTGGGCTATGGATGGCTGGGAAATTCTGGAACAGCCAAGAAGCAAAATTCTGTCTTTTTGAGGTGGAGACTGATGGGGACCGTGTTACAGTCTGAAAACAGAAGTTAAGACAACTTCTAAATGTATATCAGAAGCTGTATGGATGATTTGGTCAAGAAACACTCGAGGGAAACTGGAGTTTGAATGTAAGAATAAAAAACTGCCAGGTTTTATATTTGTGTTTGTAGTTTTGGATTTCTGGAATTTTTAGCAAGGTTTCAAAGATTTTTCCCTAATGTTTCGACCCTTTTACAGTTGCAAATGAAGTTCAATTTATAGGAAAGGATTTTGTAGCTTGGAGAAGTCAAGAGTACAACCATCATGCTAGGGCGCTGACTTGTTCTTGAAGCAAGTTAAACAAGTATGGTGGTTAGCAGCTTTTAGCCGTGCCTAAGCTGGATTTGTAAGCATGAATTAAGGAAAGGTACCCTCAGAAGCAAAAGCAAAGCATGGGCCTAGCATACTCTTGTACAAAAGCTTGCTTTTTCAAGGACATCAATGTACTTCTATGCCACACGTGGGGAAATCCTTTGGATAAAAACTCAAAAGTGGTTGTGAGCATTACATGACGATGAGATTTATCAAACCAGAAATCCTACAATATGAGATTATGCATCATAGGTTAATTCTGGGTCAGAAGTTCAACATCAACGCAACCTAGAACAAACATTAAATTTCTGATCTTTGAATCTCTTTGCTCCAGCGTGTTCTGAGGGAGTTCTCAGACTTTCTAGAAAGCTTGTAACACGCTTTGCAGACCCTCTTTGAATTAATCTTGCAAATTTTGACTGGACCTACATGAAAATTGGCCCAGAAGTTCTAACTAAATCATGTTTTAGAAAGTTCCATAATCTACTGAATATTTAAGTTTCAGGGACGTGTCTTTGAAGATGTATAACTTGAAATCCCAGAATTTCTAGAAGAAGTTCTGTTCTGCAATGTTTTAGATCTCATTAAGATCTACAACTCTTGTGTTAGGAGTTCTTCCAAAATCAACTTGCATCATGGTGGAGATCTGGCCAAAAGTTCTGAATTTATCATATTTCTTAAACACTTAGAAAAATTTCTAAATATTTAGAATTTTGATTTTCTCAACATAATCTTGACTTTGATTTTCTCGATGAAAAAAAATTCATATTCTAACATGCCTTGATGAAGTATGATTCCTGAAACTTGATTTTTGATCTAAAAGTCAAATTTTGACTTTTCAGTGTATAATTGACCATTTTGCCCTTGTGAATGACTTTCTTGGAAAATTGTAATCCAAGACTTGAAACTTGATAGAAGCAAACCTGAGGGTCCAGGATGATCCTTTGAGAAATGATATGGAAAATTTGGGGTACAACAAGCCCGTAGATAACTACGGATGAAAAGGGTTCTAACACCTTCCATTTTCATATCTTACCCATCGAACTCAAAATCTTTAAGGTCTTTCCTGTTCTTTTCACCATTTCCATATTGGATAAAAGAAAATTCGGCGGTGACTCTAGCTATCCGCATATTTGCGATAAAACATAAAAGTTAGTTCTCCCACCGTAATATAGAACTGGCGACTCTGCTGAGGAGTATATACTTAAAAATAGGGTGTTGTACCCCAAAATTTTCCCTCTCATTTCTCATGACATTTTCAAAAAAGTTCAAATTTGCACAAGTACAATTGGGCTTTCAAGCGTCAAATCGAAGAATGCCTGCTTCAATTTCACACCCTTCGATTGAACTTTTGGCCTCTTTCGATGCAAGCTTGGTTTATATCCTTCGATTGGGCATTGACCTCGAACATGCCTACTTTAATTCACAAAGTAATGGCTATCTGCATGCATCCTTCGATTGAGCAATGACCTCTTTCCTGCATGCTGCGATTCATAAAGCAAGAGGCTCCCACCATGCTAGCATGCACAAGGAAAAAGCTTCGCTATGGCTATCATTCGTATTAGCACCCACAGGGCATTGGCTATCTTCATGCTAAGCTCTGACTAGGAAAAATCTCCCATTGAAACAACTTGCCTTCGATTCATAAAGCAGGAGCCTCCTGCATGCATCCTTTGATTGGAAATTGGCTCTTCATGCAAACCTTCTTTTGAGCAATAGCCTCTAGTATGCTTGCTTGGAGTCACAAAGCAGTGACCTCCTGCATGTAGGCTTCGATAGGGCATTGGCTATCTTCACACTAGCTTCGACTGGACAATATCTCCCTTTGAAATAAGCTAGCTTCGATTCCATCCTTGAAAACCTTCAACACACATAATTGGTGGCCCCTTTAAAGGACATTTACTTGTGGACTTTAAGGGCACACATAGGTGTCCCAGTCGAAGGATGCACAAAAGGCCCATTCGAAAGACACATGTTGGTTGGGAAAAAATATTGTTGTCTGAAGAGGGGTCTGGTTGAAGGATGGATCTAGCTGGTCAAAACGAAAGAGAAATATTCAAATATGCTTGCTGCCCAGAGTCCTATGGGCTTCCTAGTCCAAGCCTACTGCACCGGGCACAACGCTCCAAAACTGTTGCGCAATAGTCCTGCTATACTGCTCCTATATTTGCACCAATTTGGCATGCAAATACTGTACCTTGAAAGCTACAAAAACAATATACTCAATTTGTTCAATTTTTTTGTTTTCCCTCTTAAATCTTAGCCAGCTTCATCTATAAATAAGATGTTTCACAATATCTAAGGGGGGGGGGGGGGAGGGGGTAGCTGGAGAAACTTTGGTTGTGTGAAAAATCATCAAACACTTAACACACTCTCAAACCCAAAATCAAAAGACCACACACTTGTTTCTGTTCCTTTCGAATCCAACATTAGAAACACCACACTTGTTTCTTTTCTCTTTCGAATTCAGAAGCAACCCAGTGTCTGATTCCTTCTTTTGAATCCATCATTAGAAACATAACACTTGTTGCTTTCTTTCGAATCCAAAAGCATCCAGGGGAGAAAATCAAGGTCCAACATACACATTCCAGCTTCAAGCAAGGTAAGTCACTCTGACCTTAACCCTTTCGTTTCAAGCATGTAAATAACATTTGTTCACTTTTTATTTCTGTCCTTTCGACTGCATGATTTTCTTGTCCAAGTATATGTAGAACTAACCTATACAGACTCAAATGAAAGAATTTTTTCCTGTGAATCGAAGCCTTAGGCTTCACCCCTTATTGCTTCACAGTGGAAATCCAAACGAAAGGACAAGGAGTGTGAATCGAAGGATGCACACTCACGTTGACTTCTAGGCCAAATTGAAAGAAGCAGCAAGAAGGGTGAATCAAAGAGTGCATGCTAACACTGACTTCCAGCCCCACTTGAAAGATGGAGAAATGTGTGAAATTGAAAGGCAGTTCCTTCGATCCAGGATGCCTTTTTCTTTCTCTCCTTTTACACTATTTTTTGTCTTTATATTTTCTATATATTTACATTCAATATGGTTGTAATAATTACGACTTTTATTTTTTGCAACCCCCACTTGTAAACTTGTATACCCCATGCCTCAAAAAACATGTAATAGCGTAGGACCTCTATTTTTTGCATTTTATTTCTTTCATAAATGTTAGTAATTAGGGTGTATGGAGAGATAAAACCAACAAGTAGACCACTCTAATCAAAGACTAAATGCATGCAATCAAACACACTTTGCACACATGCACCTCTAGGATAATCTCACTTGTTGCCTCGGAAAATAGTCATGTCCCTCGAATATGGGCGTTTAGCAAAGACCCTCGATAAAAGACCATAGTCCCTCAATGTCCCTTGATGTTGCCTTCGGTAAACGATCTAGTCCATAAACAAAAATCGCTAAAACATCCCATAGGTTGCCTTCTATGACTATACAAATGACCCACGCCCGTCCCTTCACATCCAATGATGGTGCTTCTTATGAATCAATGTTAAGATAGCAACATCTAAAGGAGAAGGAAAAGAACAAACACCTTTTGAGTAGGTAGGACGCTCGTAGTTTCTTGCTTGCTCATAACTAAAAAGAATTTTCACACCAACACTTTCAATTGAAACATTTTCAAAAGTTAAAACACTTTGATGCATTCTTATAGAGACGGGAATCATTACAAAGACACTTTTCAAAATCACTTTCATAAACATCTTCCACAACGAACACCTCTTTGAACTATTTTCAAAACCAACACTTTGTACGCATTCTTATAGAGATGAGAATCATTACAAATAAGTTTTCAAATTATTTTCAAACCAACACCACAAGCACATTTTCAAACAAAGCAAGTGATCTAGCAAGCAACTAAGAGCCCATAGGAAACTACGGATGAAAAGGGTGCTAATACCTTCCATTTTCATAACCTACCCCCCGAACTCAAGAAAACATCTCTAAAGGTATTTCCTATTCTTTTCACCATTTCCTTTGTTGGATAAAAGAAAAGTCGGTGGCGACTCCTTCTAACAACAACAATTGCGATCAAACACAAAACACCCAAGTCAGTTCTCCCACCGTATTACAGAACTGGAGACTTTGCTGGGGAATTACTTAAAAGTGGGGTTACCTTAGGGCTAGATCACCTTTACTTGCTTTCCTTGTTTGAATTTCTTGCTTTACATTTATGGGTCCTTGTTTGGGTTATTATTAAAGATCCTACACTCGGATCTGGGGAACCTTTTAGGTAAGTAGAAATAGATTGTGAAAATTGTATGGCGTAGACCAATATGGTTGAAGCAATGACTATGTTAGTGTGATGCCATTGTTGGTACAGATATCCCTTGTGTTGAATCGAGGAGAATACGGGGCCGCTGAGCGGCGTCATGAAGAACTAACTGACCTTAGAACCTTAATTGAACAACTTGGCCATTAGGAAGTAGTGAGATAGTTGACTTTGGTGTAAAGATGAAGATTGGTTGATACTCGATGCTACACTCATTGAGATCAAACTTTTGGGATATCTTTGCCGCAAGAAAATATTGATTGTGCTGAGACAATGCCTAAAAGAAAGGTCGGTGATATTGAGATCCCCTAGAACCTGTTTACTTTCTAGGATAGGTTAAGCCAACTAAACTTCAAGAGGGTACTTATCTATAAACCCCATGCAAGCCTAAACCTAAGGACTTGTCTACTTTGTGTGTATATGATTATTTGTACATAAAGACTTATTTGCTTTGTTCACTTGTACATAACATCATGACATCATACCATAGCATTTTCAATAACAATTTCAAGGATCTCAAGGGTCTATGATGCAGGGTCATGTTGAACCAGACGTCTATCAAGGGGCAAGAGGATTCATTCTCCTCTAATAAAATGCTACCAAAGACCAAAGTATGATAACTCGAGTCAAGGGCTATGACCCACTTGACATGGTGATCTTGATTCTCGTGGAAGGACATCCACCAATACAAAGTTCTCTAATCAAAGCTGTTGATCAAAATCCAACTTCTAACATCTCCTTGTGTTTACCTGGAAAAAACATGCATCTGCATACCATGCATCATATCATGACAGGTTTTCCCCACACATGTTTCCTTTATCTTTCTATTGTTTATTTTAGTAAGATGGATATGGAACAAACAATGAAGGATCTTCAAGCATAGAATTCTCAATTCCAACAGATGTTCTTGACTTTGGCTAAAGGGCAATAGGACCTGAAGACTCTCCTTCTCAAAGACAAGAAGAAAAATACAAAGAAGTCAGTGGGCATCCTAAATTTAGGAAGGAGGTTCAGAGGACCAGCAGAGCGAGCTCTAGAATTCGCAACTCTGTCAACTGAGGTAGACAATCAGACAAAAGAAGGGGACCATAGTCTGGGGTCTAACAAAGAAGAGGCTGACTATGCTGAAGAACAGTATCCTCCTGCGTACGAAAAATACAAACAACTAGAGGACCATCTCAACACCATGGAAACTCAGAGGGTACCTGGTCTAGATTTTGAAGATTTAGGTTTGTTTCTAGAGTGGCCATCCCACTGAAATTCAAGATCCCTGCTTTTTCCAAGTATGATGGGGTCTCTTGTCCTAAGATGCATTTGAGATCTTATGTTTACAAGATTTAGCCACACACCACTAATCAGAAGCTTTGGGTCTATTTCTTCCAAGAGAGTCTAGTTGAGACTCAACTTGAATGGCTCTATCAATTGGAAGGTTCTCGCATCCACAACTGGGAGGATCTAGCTTCTGCTTTCTACAATCAGTACCAATACAACGCTAATCTTGCACCAACTCGTGTGCAGTTGGAGAATATGACCATGGGTTCCAAAGAGGGCTTCAAAGAATATGCCCAAAAGTGGAGAGACCTGGCTGGCAGGGTGCATCCAACCTTAACTGACAGGGAACTGATTGATATCTTCATGGGAACTTTGACATGCCCATTTTTCAACCACCTGATTGGAAGCTCTTCAGCTGGGTTCACCGAGATGATATTGACTGGTAAGCAAGTAGAGGCTGGCATCAAGAGCGGAAAAATCCAGATGGCTGCATCTTCAAGTACTGAAAAGAAGACGTACATTGGGAAGAAAGAGACTAATGTTGTCTACGGATCAGGAAGCCGTGCTAAGACTGACCGCCATCACTCAGTGTGGGTAGTTTTAATTTCCAATCCTACATCTACTCAATCACGACGAGAAGGTAGACGTAGGATGAAATTTCGAGAAAGAAAATATACCAAGATTGGTATGTCTTTACCACAAGCCCTACAACATTTACTGAAAGCTGAGCTCATTTCGCTAAGAGAACCTCCACAAAATCCCAATACATCTTCACCTCAATACAACCCCAATGCCAATTGTGCTTACCATTCAAACAACCTGGGACATAATACCAATGATTGTTGGACTCTGAAGAACAAAATTCAAGATATGATTGATGCTAAGGAGATCAAATTCGACCCTCTAGAGACTCCCGATGTGATCACTGCTCCCATGCCAAATCATTGAGAGCATCAAGTTCATTTTTGAATTTTCAATTGTAATTTCTTTTACTTGTTCGAACACTTATTGATATGTCAAAATTTGGTTATTTTCATTAATGCATTGAATATGTTTGTCTTGAATTAATTCATTCATTGTCACTATATTTAAACTGTGTTTTCTACTCCTTTTTGTGATATTCAACTCTCGTTAAAAGTTGCAAGCTTTTAGAGGGAGGATGATGAAAACAATGCCATAATCTCAAATAGTATGCTTTTGAATAGACCTTACTAACGATGTACATGCTTTCTTTCAATCCCTAAACACTTGAGTTATAAGGAAGATAATCAATAGTCAACCCCTTTGAGCCAAAGAAGTAGGAGTTTTCTTTTTCACACAAATTGGAACCTTTAATCAAAACCTGGGGCTGGGTAGTTCTCCCAGTTAATTCAAGTGCGTGTCAGTCGTAAGCTTTCACTTCCTAAACAACGAGTGACATCAAGAACGTCCTTCGAAATCAAAAGACGATGATGGTTCCCTATCAAATAGGCAGTCGTTATCTCCCAAGAAAAAAACCCACTAAGTCAAAACCTACGAAGGAGACTTAAGAAAAACTGGGGCATCCCTCTGGTTGTAATCTCAAAATGAGAACAGCCGAGATAAAGTTATGGATAATAAATATAAAAAAGGTCGCTACAAATCCTCGACAACATGAAAATATGTTGCAAAAATGACTACCTTCACGAATAAACGTTCAATATCCGAACTGTGATCGGTGGGAATGAGAACTGACTATTTTTGGAATGCTGGTTCGCGTTTTGCGTTTGTTTTCGCAAAATGTCGCGGTAAGCAAGAGTCGCCGCCGTCTTTTATTTTATCCAACAAGGAAAGGACAAAAGCACAGAAAAATTCCTTTTTCGAGATGTTTCTCGGGTTCGAGAGGTAGATTATAGAAAGGGAAGGTGTTAGCACCCTTTCTATCCGTGGTTATCCACGGGCTCTTAGGTACTTGTTCATTGTGTTTTCAAAATTTTGCTTTTCTTTGTGTTTGTGGGTTTGAAAAGAGTTTTTGTTTGAAAGTAGTGTAAGTGCGAAAAGTTTTGTTTTGTTTTAAAAGGAGAAAGTACTTAAGAACCATCTACCTACTCGAAAAGGGAATTAAACTGTGCTAATGTCCTTTAGACAATGCTAGCCCACTATTGATGAGTAGGTAGCATCGTCGTTGGAGTTTTCGGGTCAATTCAATTAAGGGACGTGTGGTTACTAAAGCAATGTTAGGATGCCTTAACGGTAACCCTAATGTCTTAGATCATTTTATCCGAGGCAACCGTTTCGAGGCAACTATGATCTTTGGACAAAAGGACGACCTCTAAAACTTCCTATACTCAATGACCATGTTCGAGGCAACCAAGTGAGGTGTACCCTAAGAGTGCGCATGTGCGAGTGTGTTATTTCGATTAATTTTATCTGTACATGTCATGGGTGAGCTATGTTGATTTTAAATTCATACATTGGATCTTGTCATGCATTCCCTATTTATCAAACATCTAACAATTAATAGTTGCGGGATTTAAATTGCAGAAATTAAATCTAAACTATTACAAGGCATCGGGTATTTACATCGCCAAAAACAACCCTTGAAATTTAAATTGCGGAAAATAAAATAAAGTGATAAGTGATTAAAGTCCTATTAAAACTATTAGATACCGGAAGCGATTACAATATTGGAAATATGGATCGCGTGCGAGAAAATTAAAACGGCGCATTTTTTAGGGTTTTGACCCTTTTTTATTAAAGAAAGGATTTTAGTTTATTTTTGAATTAAATGGAATTAAATTACATGAATAATTAAATTAAATTAAATAATGAAAATATTTTTGGATTTTTGAGTTTTTAAAGAAATAAAATAAAATGATTAAAAGTTAGTAAAACCTAATATTCTAAATTGATTTTAATTTATTGCAAAAATATTAAATGTTTGAACCTATTTAAAACTAAGTTAATTGATTAATATTTATTTACAAAAATAAAATAATGAAATTAATAAAAATGATATTTTTGTGGTTTTGATTTTATTAAGGGAAATGATTTTTAATTGGTTGATTTAAACAATAAAAATAATAACTAAAATCAAATAAATAATAAGAAATATAAAAGAAAAGGAATAAACCAATGGGGGTGCTAGGCCTGGAAAGGGGGTGAAATCTGCAATTCTGAGGCCCAAATCAAGCCAGCCTTGTTTGACTTTCCAGGATCTCACGCGCGCCTGTTGACTAGAGTTCATGGTAGGCGCTAAATCTTGGCCATTGGACTTGATCTGAAGCCATCTGGCGCCTGATGGGATGAGGAATATGGTGGACCAACGCTTTGGAGAGCACATGCAATTGCCTGGAGAAAAAATACACAAATGTATTGGGGGGCCTGGGATTCGAACCCAGGTCCCAATGGACAATCCACCAACATGCTTACCAACCCTACTAACGCACCTGTTTGTTATTATAATGGACAAATAATATTATAAGAGAAAAGCCAATAATATACTGGAAAATCAAAAACGCCCGAGATTTAATTTGAACGGGCCAATGAAGACAAGCCACGTCTTCGTCTTCTTCAACAGAACCTGTATTTTTTCCTGCGGATTTGGGTTCGTAACAAAACCCGTGGCTTGCTTCTAACATGAATTCCAGGCCATATAAATACAAACTAAAAACATCAACGTGTTCGTTTCTCCTCCCTGAACACAACCATGGTCATCGTTTGTCTTGATTTTGCCTGTATCAAAAATGCCTAAAAACAAGGAATGGAAATCCTAGGTTCGGGTATTATGTTAAAGGCCATGAAAACGAAATTAAATGATACAGAAAGTTCAGAAATTGAATGGCAAGCATGATTATACAAAAAAATTGGCAAAAAGATGCAAGAACATGGATTCACGATTTCATGTTCAGAGCTATGTTCAGGACGACTTACAAGGCGTTTCAGGCGATGAGAGGGCTTGGTTCTGATTTCTATAGCTTCAGTGGATTGCAAACAAGAACACCACGTTGAGATTTTGGATTGAATCGACCTCTAAGTATGATTTCAGTTTCAAGATTTTCTAGCTTTTTTCCAAGTTTTGTTTGGCCATTTTTGCAACTTTCATGTCGTGTCCTTTGTATGTCTAGCTTGTGTGAGTATATTGGAATGAATTAGGTTAAATCTTTGGGCTTGAATCCATGTGCATTGAAGATTGAAGATATGATTTGATCACCATTAACAAAGCTTCCAAAATTATGCCAAATCCAAGATTTTGTTCATAATATGTGATGGTATGAATTTTATTAGGTGTATCATGATAATTAAGACCTGTAATGATCAAAAAGATCTTATCCCATCAATTTTTGGATTTTATTTGAATTAATATTGATTTAAAATGAATTAATTCAATAAAAATCAAATAAAATAGAAAAATTAGTGAATGGACATGAAACTGAAGATAGGACACGTGTGTGGTGTGAAAAGATCAAATCAAGTGGAAAAAAGTGGGCCCATTTGGCAAAATTTGAAGTTTTGGGGATAGTTGACTTTTGGCAATTTTGGAAAAATTCCCAACTTCAACAATGCATAACTTCTTCAATTTTGAACTTTTGGAAGTGTTCTTAGACTTTTTAGAAACCTTGAGATGTCCTATAACCAACCCTTTTGTTCTCATCTCATTTTTATATTCCATGCTCAAGTTATAAGCTTTGGAAAAAAAGGTGTTTTTGTCTACTTTCAAAAATGACCTATAATGTCTAAATTCATAACTTCTTGTGAGTGCATTTCTTGATCTTGGGGTGTGAAGATGTATTGTAGGAAATTGAATCCTCTTCCAAATGAGATTTGGATGGGTCATTTCTCATGATGTATGAGAAAGTTATGCTTGTTCAAAGTTGAGTTGACTTTTCCTACAAAACCCTAATTTAGCAACTTTTGAATCTTGATGAATCTTGATCAATCCTTGATGAATCATAATCAAACCTTGATAAAATGATGAATTATCCTTCAAAATTAGAATGTTGACAAAAAATGTTGAGGTTTGACTATTTGTAGGTCACGGTTGACTTTTGCCCTAACATAGTCGACTTTTGGACCTTTTGAGCAATTGGCTGACCAAACTTCCTCTGCAAGGCTTGAAATTTGACATGGATGATCTTGAGAACATATTAGGACATTTGGGAGAACTTGAGGCCATTTGGATGCAAGGACCTTGATGCAACACAAAACCCTAATTTTGAATTGACTGCCTTAGGAGATGATTTGATTGTACAATTCTTGAGCCAACTTGAGTCACTTGGAGATTATACTTGACATGTCTTGAGAAATATAGGAGGGAAAATTTTGGGGTACAACAGTTTCCCCTATTCAATTTTCTTAAACCTGAGGATATAGCATGGCTTTCGAGCCTTTCGTGATCCGAAGGTGGAAGATAATTGAACACTAGAGTGCCCAGAAATTTGCACTCGCATGGTGTAGTATCAGCATTGTGATGTCGGGAATGGGCTTACAGATGCCATTTGGAGATTTTTGGTAGGAGGATGGGCTTACAGATGCCATCTGCAGGAGTTTCGATCGCATAAGAGATTCCTTAGCGAGAAATTGCATACCTGTTGTTGTAGAAGATTCAGCTGGGGAAGCCTAACTTTTGTTGAGATTTAGGAACTTGACTGTACTTCAACTGAGAGAATGCCTCAGCTAAGTCTTAAGAACCTGTCCATAATTCCATTGGGGGGAAACATCTTCATCAAGATCTAGGAACTGTCTGGTCTTCAATGTAGTATACCATTGAAATTAGAGAACTCGTCCACACTATGACGGAGGAAAACATCAAGATCTAGGAACTGACTAGTGCTCAACGTAGTATACCGTTGAGGTTATAGCACTCGTCCACACTATGATGGAGGAAAACATCAAGATCTAGGAACTGACTAGTGGTCAACATAATATACCGTTGAGGTTATAACACTCGTCCACACTATGACATAGGAAAACATCTTCATCAAGATCTAGGAACTGTCTGGTCTTCAACGTATTATACCGTTGAAATTAGAGAACTCGTCCACACTATGACGGAGGAAAACATCAAGATCTAGGAACTGACTAGTGCTCAACGTAGTATACCGTTGAGTTTATAGCACTCGTCCACACTTTGACATAGGGAAACATCTTCATCAAGATCTAGGAACTGTCTGGTCTTCAACGGAGTATACCCTTGAAATTAGAGAACTCGTCCACACTATGACGGAGGAAAATATTAAGATCTAGGAAGTGACTAGTGCTCAACGTAGTATACCGTTGAGGTTATAGCACTCGTCCACACTTTGACGTAGGGAGACATCTTCATCAAGATCTAGGAACTGTCTGGTCTTCAACGTAGTATACCGTTGAAATTAGAGAACTCGTCCACACTATGATGGAGGAAAACATCAAGATCTAGGAACTGACTAGTGCTCAACGTAGTATACCGTTGAGGTTATAACACTCGTCCACACTTTGACATAGGGAAACATCTTCATCAAGATCTAGGAACTGTCTGGTCTTTAACGGAGTATACCCTTGAAATTAGAGAACTCGTCCACACTATGACGGAGGAAAACATCAAGATCTAGGAACTGACTAGTGCTCAACATAGTATACCGTTGAGGTTATAGTACTCGTCCATAATATGACGTAGGGAAACTGTCGAGATTGAGAACCTTATCTGAAATTCAACTGAGGATAATTCAATTGAGATTTAAGAACTGGTCAGGCCTTCGACTAAGCTGAGAACTTTAACTGTATCTTTCCTGAAAGGTAAAGGTCAGTCGTGTGCAATGCATGATATGGATCAGGCGATGATGTTCTCAAAATAAATGAGATTGTATGGTATGATGCGTATATGCATGTATCATGATGTATGAAAATGTGATGTTTTAGCTGGGGAAAATAAATCTCGGAGCTGCTGGAGAATAGAGTTGAGTTCTTCGTTTCCGCTGGGGATGATGAACGAAGATGATTGTGAGAATAAACTTGCAGGAGAAAAGAACTCCGTTGGGGAATAAACTTATGAAGAGATTACTTTGTGGGGAATTATTCTGTGGGGAGAGATATTCTACTGAAGATTTTAACGATAAACTCCACTGGGGATCCCGTTGATAAGCTCTGTTGGGGATTTTAATGGTGAACTCCACTGGGGATGGATTACCGTTGCTGGTGATATTGAATCTGTTGAGGATTGAACTCCTGCTTGTGAAAGTAAAGAACTTCACTGGGGGATGATCTTTCAGCTGCAACTTGCTGGGGATAAACCTGTTAGACTCTTTTGGGGATAACCCTCTGAATTTGGCTGGGGATGATCTATTTGTTCTCTGCAGGGGATAAGCTTCCAGAGTCTACTGGGGATGATGATTCAACTCCGTTGGGGAAGCTTTTTAGACTGTGCTGGCAAAATTAACTCCACTGGGGTATCTTGTATTCTGCCGGGGAACATTCTTATACTCCGTTGAGGAATATTAAGACTACCGGGGATGCTCTTATACTTGCTGGAGAATATTCTTATACTTCGTCGGGGAATATTAAGACCTTCTGGGGATACCAAGTCTTTTTAGGGTTGATGGTAGACTAACTCTGCTTGGGGAGAGTATTGCTGATTCGTTCGTAGTTGCAAGTTTCAACTGAGAGAGCTATCATTACTGTCTTACCCTGCGGGGAGTGAAGGTATCTTAGCCATATTCTTCAGCTGAATCTACCTTGGTACCTGGTGGATAGAGCAACTTGTACAGTTCGGACAATTCTTGTTTGCCCCTGTTTCTACTATTACCAGTAATTCATCTTTCGTTTCGCATGTAAATATTTATGATCAGCAATTAATGTCAAATGCATATATCAAAAATGAACTTTGGACGTCCTTTGCAAAACAAAACAGATAAAGGAAAATAGTTTGAAATTCATCTGAAAATGAATTTGTATTGATTTTGAAGTTTGGCCTGTAAATAGGCGTTTTTGTACAAGAGGCTGACGCATAGTAAGAGAACACCGCCGAACAAATAAAATTTATACAATTTGTAAAAACAAAACAAAACAGCTATGTGAATAATCCCACTGGGTTCCAACTCTGCTATTGCCTTTATGTCTTCGAGCATCTCATCACTTTGCTACTGGTTGAAGGTAGACCAAATTGATTAGTGATGTCCGAGCTTGATATTCGATACCGGAGTCCGGATGCAAGGTGATCCAATGAGACATAGTGTTACGCTTTAATCCCTAATTTTTGCCTGGACCGCCCTTTCGGGTTTTCAGTCCATCGGGATACCCTTTTTTGCCCAAGCCGCCTTTTCAGGTTTTCGACTTGCCGGGTGTACAGATTTTTTCATTTTCATCCCTTATTTTTGCCCGAACCCTTTTGGTTCACCGGGAAGCCCTTATTTTTGCCTAGGCCAGTCAACCTAGCGGGTCTTTGATTATGCGTAGTATCGTTTCACTATGTCTGTATTGAAGGCGTGAGGAAGGTCGTCACCATCCATGGTGGTTAGAATCATAGCTCCTCCTGAGAAAATGTTCTTAACCACAAATGGCCCTTCGTAAGTAGGGGTCCATTTGCCTGGGATCACCTTGAGGTAAGATAATGCGCTTGATTACCAGGTCCCCAACTTGATACTCTTGTCGTCTGACTTTCTTGTTAAATGCCTTGATCATTCGTTTTTGGTACGTCTGACCATGACAGATAGCAGTAAGTCTCTTTTCGTTGATTAGATTCAGCTGATCAAGTAGGGTCTGAATCCAGTCATCTTCTCTTAAACCTGCATCCTTCATGATCCGAAGAGAGGGTATCTGAACTTCAATAGGCAAGACTGCCTCCATGCCATACACCAAGGAATAGGGTGTTGCCCCTGTTGACGTCCGTCCTGAGGTACGGTACCCATGAAGAGCGAACGGTAACATCTCGTGCCATTCTTTGTATGTCACTGTCATCTTCTGCACAATCTTCTTAATGTTCTTATTAGCCGCTTCTACAACACCATTCATCTTCGGTCGATAGGGAGAAGAGTTATGATGATGTATCTTGAATTGCTCGCAGAGCTCAGTGATTATCTTGTTGTTGAGATTGGTACCATTGTCCGTAATGATTCTCTCTGGTACACTGTATCGACAGATCAGATTGTGCCGAATAAACCGTGCCACGACGTTCTTGGTTACAGTAGCAAAGGAAGCTGCTTCAACCCACTTCGTGAAGTAATCAATCGCTACTAGTATGAAACGATGCCCGTTGGATGCCGTAGGTCTGATCTCGCCGATCATATCAATGCCCCACATTGCAAAAGGCCATGGTGCCGTCAAGACGTTTAGAGAAACTGGAGGTACGTGCACCTTATCAGCATAGACATGGAACTTGTGACATGTCCGAGAATGTCGATAACAGTCGGCTTCCATTGTGGACCAATAATATCCTTCCCGAAGGATTTTCTTTGCCATGGTGTGTCCACTGGAGTGAGTTCCGAAGGTACCTTCATGTAACTCTGCCATGATCCTTTCCACTTCATTCTTATCCACACAACGTAGTAAGGTTGAATCATGGTTACGTTTGTAAAGGATATCATTGATGATGAAGAACTTCGCCGCGAACCTCCTCAGAAACTTCTTGTCATTAACAGATGCACCCTCGGGGTATTCCTGAGCTTCAAGATACCTTTTCACCTCATGAAACCAGGGCTTTTCTATTACCTCTTCAGTCTCAAGATCACAGCAATGTGCAGGTTCGTCTAATATTTCAATAATGATCCAGGGAGCCTCGTTGTCCCAATTGACTTTGAACATAGAAGACATCGTAGCCAGCGCGTCCGTTAACTGATTCTCCTCTCTGGGGAAGTGTTCAAAGGTTATCTCCTCAAAATGGGGAAGCAATGTCAATACATACTCCTTGTAAGGAATAAGGTTTGGGTGTTTCGTATTCCACTTGCCTTTGATCTGACTAATCACGAGAGTGGAATCTCCGAAGACACTTAGAAACTTAATCCTTAGGTCAATTGTTGCTCGAAGACCCTTGATCCATGCTTCATACTCCGCCATATTGTTGGTGCAGTTGAAACATAGTCTGGCG
Source organism: Vicia faba (assembly GCA_948472305.1). NCBI lineage: Eukaryota > Viridiplantae > Streptophyta > Magnoliopsida > Fabales > Fabaceae > Vicia > Vicia faba. The sequence goes on along the minus strand of OX451738.1, from coordinate 116,370,563 downwards.
GTAAACGGAGTATGAGAGCCTTTAGGAGATATGATCATGGCGTCAATGCCATTACCCAAAGCGTTCAAAGCTCCATCAAAGTACATAGACCATCGGGATCCTTCCTCAGGTCCTTCATCCGGTCCAGGTGTCTCACAGTCAGTTATCAACATGATTTTCTCATCCGGGAATTCAAAGTTCATAGACTGGTAATCATCCACTGCCTGATGTGCCAAATGGTCTGCCAATACACTTCCCTTGATTGCTTTTTGAGTCGTGTACTGGATGTCATACTCAGTCAAGATCATCTTCCATCTTGCTATTCTCCCGGACAAGGCAGGTTTCTCGAAGATATACTTGATTGGATCCATCTTTGATATCAACAGAGTAGTGTGAGTCAGCATATACTGTCTCAGCGGGCGAGCAACCCATGCCAAAGCGCAGCAAGTTTTCTCGAGCAGTGAGTATCGGGTCTCACAGTCGGTAAACTTTTTGCTAAGGTAATAAATAGCATGCTCTTTTCGGCCAGACTGATCATGCTGCCCCAACACACACCCCATTAAGTTATCGAGCACTGTGAAGTATAAGATCAAAGGTCTCCCTTTAACTGGTGGCATCAGAATAGGTGGATCTTGGAGATACTCTTTGATCCTTTCGAAAGCGGCCTGGCATTCATCGTTCCAACGTACCACTTGATCTTTCTTCAGTAGCTTGATGATTGGCTCACAAGTAGCAGTCAGGTGCAAGATGAATCGGGCAATGTAGTTCAGTCGTCCCAGAAAGCCTCTGACCTCTTTCTCTATTCTGGGAGCTGGCATCTCTTGTATGGCTTTCACTTTTGCAGGGTCAACTTGAATACCTTTGTCGCTCATGATGAAGCCCAACAGTTTACCAGATCTCACCCCGAAGGTGCACTTGTTCGGGTTCAACCTCAACTTGTACAACTCCAACCTGTCAAACAGATTCTGTAGATGGTCAAGGTGCTCTTCCTCAGTCTGGGACCTTGCAATCATATCGTCGACGTATACTTCAATCTCATGATGTATCATGTCATGAAACAAAGAAACCATGGCACGCTGATATGTTGCCCCAACATTCTTCAACCCAAAAGGCATGACCTTGTAGCAAAAGGTACCCCACTGAGTAACAAAAGTTGTCTTCTCCATGTCTTCGGGAGCCCTTTTAATCTGGTTATAACTGGAGAAGCCATCCATGAAGGAGAATACCTTATGCTGAGCGGTGTTGTCAACCAGAACATCGATATGAGGTAGAGGGAAATCATCCTTGGGGCTAGCCCTGTTCAAATCCCTGTAATCAACACACATTCGGACCTTACCATCCTTCTTCGGTACCGGAACCACATTGGCAACCCACTGAGGGTAAGAAGTAACTTCTAGAAAACCGGCATCAAACTGTTTCATCACCTCAGCCTTGATTTTCTCAGACATCTCTGGGCGCATTCGGCGGACCTTCTGTTTTACTGGAGGGCAATCTTCCTTGGTAGGCAGGCGATGAACCACAATATCAGTATCTAAACCAGGCATATCTTCGTAAGACCAGGCAAAGATCTCAACGTAGTCACATAGAATATGAATCAACCGTCATTTCACACTAGCTTCCAAGTTTGCGCCGATCTTGACCTCTTTCTTATCTGTCTCTGTATCCAGATTCACTGATTCTACCGGCTCCTCATGTGGTTGAATAGCCCTCTCTTCTTGGAGTAGCAGTCTTGCAAGTTCACTAGGCACTTCACAATCATCTTCACCTTCGTCTTCGGCTAAGTTAATCGGATTTTCGAAGTCATAACTGGCAGTAGCAGTGTCGTTACCAGTGAGATCCAGAGTGAATGTGGACCTGTATATGTGAGTGTGTGTAAAATAGTTGTTTTGCAATATATAATAAAGAAAAACAAGGAGCGCAAAATTTGAAATGCAAGAACGTCCAATGCTTTTATTAATGATATATGAAAATGACACACATAAAGCCCTCACAAATGAAGCCACGGTGCCCCGGGTAAGACACCGGGCCATAAAGTTTAAAACATTGTCTATTACATATTCAAAACAAAAAGTTTCATTACTAGGTGATAACTGAAATGGGCATAGAATCCTTCGCTGTCCAGTTGCTTAATCCACCGTTGGTCGTAGGGTAGATCCAACTGGCGATATCAAACTCTTCATCATCCTCACCCCCGATAGCATTTACCATTGCATCTTGTGTAGGCTTCTCTGGTGCTCCGAACTCAATCTCCTTCGCATCGATCAAATCCTGGACCTTGTTCTTCAAAACCCAACAATCGTCTGTATTATGCCCCGGGCTGTCAGAGTGAAAAGCACAGCGGACATTAGGGTTATACCTCGGTGATGTGGTATTTGGACTCTTCGGGGCTTCCTTTAGAACCACCAGATTAGTCTTCAGCAACTGTGGCAGAATCTAAGACAAAGTCATGCTGAGACGAGTGAATTGCCTTCGAGGTCTCTCGTCCTTCTGTTGATTATTGTGCTGAGGAGCACCAACAGGTTTTGAAATAACAACCGCATTGACAGTTTGGCAGTGTTCAGGTCTATTCTGTCTTCTCAAACTGTAGACAGCACTAGACTCTTTCTTAAACGGCTTCTTCTCGGTGCTTGATGAGGCACCCTTCTGTATCTTCCCAGCCTTAATACTGGCCTCAATCCTCTCACCAGTCAAAATAAGATCTGTAAACCCAGATGAAGAGCTTCCAATCAAGTGGTTGAAAAATGGACCAGACAGGGTCCCTAGAAACATATCAACAAGTTCCCGACCAGCTAAGGGTGGTTGTACTCTTCCGGCGAGGTCCCTCCATTTTTGAGCATAATCTTTGAATCCTTCACCCATCCCTATTGACATACCCTGGAGTTGGGTACGCGTAGGAGCGAGGTCGGAGTTGTACTGATACTGCCTGTAGAATGCAGTAGCCAAATCTTCCCAGCTGCGGATACTGGCTCCGTCTAACTAATAGAACCACTCAAGCTGAGTCCCTGAGAGACTGTCTTGAAAGAAATGGATCCATAGGTTCTTATCAGCAGTGTAAGGCTGGATCTTCCTCACATATGACTGGAGGTGCAGCTTCGGACAAGAAACTCCGTCATACTTAGCAAAGGCTGGTGCCTTGAATTTGTGGGGAATCAACACCCCAGATGATAGACCTAGATCTCCGAAGTCCAAACCAGGCACCTTCTGAATTTCCATAGCGCTCAACCGGTCCTCCAGTTGCTTGTATCTATCCTTAGCCGGAGGATACTGTTCTTCATCATAGTCCTTCTCGTTGTCGGAGACCACAGGGCTAGGAGCCCTCCTTTCTTGTGGACTATCTTTCCCTCTAGATGAGGTGGTAAGATCAACTTCATTCTACAGCCTGTTTCCAAACCTCTGCCCTGTGTTAAACAGGATGGTCCTCTTCTTCTTCTTCTTCTTCTTCTCTTTCAAAATCAAGGTCTTCAGGTCCTGCTGACCCTTAGCTAGACATGATGATTGCTGAAATAAACATCGAAGAAGATAAGAGACCTGTAAAGGGTACCTGTTTATGAAGTGCATGGGATGAAATGCGTATGATTATGATTTCAAAGACAATCGGGAGATTCAAATTTGTAAACAAGAAAGGAAACAAACTTTATTAGATAAACTTTGTAATTCAAATTGTTCCACAAATTGCCCTTAAGGTGTTACAAGAATGGAAATACTGAAAAGTAAACAAAAACTGGAAAGGAAATCATCAAAGGTCCATCAATGCTCCCATGGTCTCTTCTTATCAGTGCGAACATAGTCGTTGAGAATCCGCTTGTTCTCTAACTGCATAGTCAATCTCTGGATCTTCTGCTCTTGTTCATTGAACTTCTCTCGGTAAGAATATCGTTCCTCCCTCAATTGCATCCAAGATCTCTTCAGTGCCCCAATGTCAGTGGGCATATAAGGATGGAGAATGGCTGGAAGGACCCCTTCTTCATTAGCAACTTCAAGAGTGACAGGCCGGACAACTTCATATGGCATACCTAGCTTCTAGGCCCGGATGCGGACCCATCTGAGATATGGCTCCATCGAAAGTGAATTCTTTGAGCCCAACTCATGTGGATCAGATTGGTGAACTCTATCCCAAGCCCTTATGAATCTACAACGCTGCTCGTCGCTATCCCCTTGAAAGTCAAAGATGATATTAGGCATTAGCATCTCATGAGGTCCTTCTCTTCTGGCTCTTCCAAACTGACGGAGAGTTAAGCATGGGTTGTAAGAAATTCCTCCATGGGTTCCTAATAGTGGAACATTGGGATACTCCCCACAACAATCAATGATAGTCACCTCATCCATACCCTTGAGAGTCCAGATAATGTCATTATGAGAAAGAGACATCACCCTACAAGCCCATCCCATTCCTTCTTTGTTCTTCAGCACTGACTTGGGGAGGTGCGAAATAAACAACCTCGATAATAAAGGAGCACAGCACATCAAGGTTCCCCGCTTTCGGGCAGTACGAGCATAGAGTTGATGAAGAATGTCACCCAAGAGAGTGGGTACAGGGTTCTGAGAGATGAAGATATTTATCGCATTCACATCAACAAAAGTGTCAGGATTCGAAAACAAAACCAAGCCATAAATCAGAAGAGCCAGAATATCCTCGAAGGCCTTGAAGTCTAGGCTATCCCAGAAGTAGTTAGCCTTACCAACCAAGAACTTAGTCAGAAAGCCTTTTGCTCTACTCCAAGTCTCCCAATTAGCCATTACCTCCTCTTTGGTCAAATAAAGGGCTGCAACAATCTCTTCGGGCCTAAGAGTCTTCTCCCAACCAGTAAATAGGGTCTGCTCCAGAACAGAGATACCAAGCAGCTCAGAGAACTCTTCTAGGGTGGGAACCAGCTGATAGTCTTGAAAAGTAAAACAATGGTATAACGGATCATATAATTGGACCAGGACACTCATCATCTGCTCGTCCAATTTGGAGGTGACCAAACTGAGAAGAGAACCATGCCTCCTGATGAAGGAAGTAATGTCAGGCATCTTGGCAACCAACTCTTTAAGCAAGGTGGCGACTTGGACAAAGTTGATCCGGATGGTATTCTTACGCATGGGCATCATGATGACCTACAAAACAGAGCAAAGATGAAACCCTCCTGTATTTGAAATAGGTTAGTCTTATGCAAGATGTATGCAATGTTATGATGTCATGATGTCATGATGGTAGGCACACCACAAGTATCCACAAATAGCAGACATGGTAAAAGCACACAAGTCACACTGAGAGCCCTTAGATTTCAGACTGGAATGGAGCTTAGGTACTACCCTCTTTTAGTTCAGTTGGTTTAAACCTGTCCTAAAAATAGTAACCGGGTTCTAGAGGATCTCAATATCACTGACTACCCTCAATCGGTCATAATTCCAGTTTAGCAACCTTTTCTTGCAGCCGGAATCATCACGAGAGTTTAGTCTCAATGAGTGTAGCATACTGCTACTGTTCTATGGCCAAGTTGATCAATTTAAGGTTCTAAGGTTAGTTGGTGCTTAATGACCCCTTAGAAGACCCATATTCTCCTCGTTCCAACACAAGGGATATCGGTACAGACTAAAGTGCCACACCAACGTAGCTGTTGTACCCCAAAATTTGCCCTCTCATGTTTTCCAAAGTCTTCCCCCTGCATGGTTGATCACAAAATATTGCCTAGGAAAAAAGAAAATTTTTTATTGGTGCTTTAAGTACCTTTCGATTGGCATTCTGAAGGAGCATTTCGATTGGCACTATGGACAAGCACTTCGATTGGCATTCTGAAAGACCCTTCGATTGGCATTCTGAAAGACCCTTCGATTGGCATTCTGAAAGACCCTTCGATTGGCATTCTGAAGGAGCATTTCGATTGGCATGGGCAAGCACTTCGATTGGAATTATGTCAAGGCAGCTTCGACAGGCATGATTAACCATGTCCTTCGATTGGCATGAACAGCACCTTTCGATTGGACTGTTAACAAAGCCTTTCGATTGGGATCCTTCGATTGATATTTGGACAAGGTCCATTCGAAGAACACCACCCAGGCCATTTGGAAGAGGTCATCAAAGGGCACTCAGAAAACATGTCCAGGTACACTGAACATGAGAAAATGGCATGTTTCCCTTGCAAATATGGAAATAATTAAATGCTGATTGTGGATTTAATTCCTGAGTTAAAGGCCAGATTCTTGCCTTTTCTGTTCCTAAAGAGCTGATTCGACCAGAGTGTTTCTGTTCAATTCAAGACCATTCGAAGAAGCATTCAGAAGGCCCATTCGAAAGACACATGGGAAGACCATTCGAAGGAAGCAACTCAAGGCCAATCGAAGGGCATGGCCTGAAGGCATTCGAAAATCAAAACATGTCCAGGTTCATTCCAGATTCCAAAGAGACATGAATATTTCAAAAAAGGAAATAATTTAATGTGTCTGATTCTTGTCTCATGGCTTTAATGGCCTATTTAATGGGCTGTCTCCTGCTGTTACAAGACCCCCCACTCCTATAAATACAAGGGCCAGTGGCACATTACAACACACACAAAAACTCTACACGAAAAAACACACAACAGGAGAACAAAAAACATTGGAGTTACGCTGCCAAAAGTCATCAGCATTTTCATAAGTAATCCAGGCTAAAGCAACCATTCAGCAAACATCTCCACGCCCAGAGATCCCAAATCAAAAGTGCCTACATCCAGGAAGTGCCCAGATCGAAGGTGCCTACATCCAGGAAGCGCCCAAATTAAAAGTCCAATATGCTGGTAAGAAAGGGTAAACTATCCAACCTCATATTTGCATAATACATCTATACTGGTTGTTACCTTCGATTTTCTATCCTAGACAGGATCAAGAGGCCTGGGTTTGGCACCCAGGTCATGTTCTTCGTTTGCTAACATTTACTGCAGATTTAGCCTGAAGAGACCCAACAAGTGCAGGATCGAAGGGCCTGGGGTTTGATACCCAGGCTCTGCATTTTATTTTGCTAACATACTTTTGCAGGTATAACATCCCAGATCGAAGGAGACACCTTCTCTGGATTGAACCCATTAGTATGCTGGATCGAAGGAGGCATCTCATTCCTGGATCGAAAGCCATGGCCTCCATGATCAAAAGACAATCCTCTTCCCTAGATCGAAGGATACTCGCGCCTTAGTGTCTGGCCCAATCGAAGCTTCCATTCCCTCCATGGGTCGAAACTCCTTTTTTCCCTGGATCGAAGGGTCCCCTTGTGTGATCGGTGGATCTGGAACTGACTGTTTAACGCTGGTTCGCGAAATGTCGCGGAAGCAAGAGTCGCCACCGTCTTTTATTTTCTCCAACATGGAAAGGACAAAAGCACAGCAAAATTCCTTATGAGATTATCTCTCGGTTCGGGAGGTAGATTTATAGAAAGGGAAGGTGTTAGCACCCTTTCTATCCATGGTTATCCATGGGCTCTTAGATACTTGCTCATTGTGTTTTCAAAAGTGTTTGCTTTTCAATTGTGAGTGGGTTTGAAAAAGTTTCGTTTAAAGTTTCAGATCGACTCTTGTATCAGTCCTCAAGAGTGTTTGAAAAATTGTTTTGAAAGCTTTTCTGAAAGTGTCGGTGTGAAAAGAGTTTTTGATTTGATTTGTTTTGAATTAGGGCAAGTATCTACGAGTCATCTACCTACCCTAAGGAATTAGGCTGTGTAAATGTCCTTAAGGTAGTGCCATCCCACCATTGAGAGGTAGGTAGCACCACCGTTGGAGGTGTTCGGGTCAATTCGTTTGTTAGGGACAGTGTGGTCACCAGAGCAACAGTAGGACACCTTAGAAGCTACCCTTATGCCATGTTCATGGACATAAGGACTTACTAAAATGTCCTATACTCGACGACCACGTTTCGAGGGGAAAGGCAACAATGAGGCGTACCCTAAGAGTGGTGTGTGAATTGTGTGTCATTTTCAATTATGTTTTATCTTGGTCATGCATTGGGTGAGCTACGATTTGATTTTATTTGGGCCATTCATTCTTTCATGTGATTAGCAGTTTAAAGGTGCGGAAATTAAAATGCGGAAAATAAAGTCCTACGCTATTACAAGGCGCGGGTATATACATCGCCAAATTAACAAAGACCCGTTTTTTAATAAAATGCAGAAAGTAAATAAGTTCCCTAATTACTATTACAAAGCTTGAGCAATTACATAATATTCACAATAAAAAATAGAAGATAAAAATAAATGCGCGACAAGAAATTACAATCGAGAGTGCGAGGGCGTTGGACCCTTTAAAGATTAAATTGAAATTAAAAGTTAATTAATTATTTAATAAAGAAAATAAGTTTTTTTTTAATGTTTTTTTTGTATTTAATGAAAATAAAGAAAATTAATTAAAGTTAGAAATTAAATGAAACCCTAATTCTAAATTGTTTTTTTAATTATTTAAAAAAAATGTTTAAGTTTTGACCTAATTTACACTAATTATTTAATTACATGAGTATTTACAAAATAATTAATAATTAATAATAATGGTAATAAGAAAATAATTTATTAAGCAAAAGAATAAAAATACTAAAAACCTAATTTCTATATTTTTTAGTTTATTTAAGAAAAACATTAGAATTTTAACCTAATTTTACTAAGTTAATTGTTAAATTTATTTATAAAAAATATTAATGAAATAAATAAACATATTTTTTTATTTTGATTTTTCTGGTTTTTGTATTATGAAAATTAATTTTGTGGAATTAAAAGAAAGAATCCAGCATTAAAAAGAATTAAAAGAAATCAAAGATAATGCAAACCATGGGGGGGTATCAGGCCCTTGTTGGAGGTTTATTGTGAGCATTTTGGCCCATCAGAATGAGGCCTTTTTGACTTTTCCAGCGCGTGTGTAGAACGGTTGACTAGCGTCCATGGTGAGCTGCATGTTCTGGCCTTTGGATTGGCCTTTTAGACACTTGGCAGGCAAGCAGGCGAGGATGCATGGTGATCTTTTGAGAGTGTACTGCATGGAAGCATGTTAAAGAAAAAATTATGGAATATATAAGGGGACCTGGGAATCGAACCCAGGTCCCAGCGTTTACCAAATGAACGTCCAACCATCTAGGCTATGCGCGCGTGTTGTATGTGGAATGGACAAAGAACATAATATATGAAAACAAAGGTGATCACGCTGAAACAACAAAAACGCGCTAAATTTTTGAATGGTCCAATCACGTTCATCCACGCTAGCCTTCTTCTTCCTTTTGCACCTGTAAATGATATCAAATAGCGGGGGTTTTAAACCCCCACTAACTGCAATGTATGAAAATAACGATTAGCACATAAGCAAACATAAAAAGGGCGCGATGGGTGGTTTTGCTTCGTCTGGATGTCCTGAATCCAATGGTATAGGTTTGAATGGCCAATTGTTCCATATATGTAAAGCCCCAAATCTGGAGCTCTGAAACCCTAGCGAACATCCATGGCAATTTTTGATACAGACATTATCAGTTCAATTAGAGGGCACCAATAGCTTCAGAACAATCATGTTAGTGTAAATCAACCATTAAAAGACATTAATAAGGCATGAAAATGCAAACACGAATATGCAAAATTTTATGAACAGGGTGACTTCATTCTACCAATTCCTTGAGTATGGAAGGCTGATTTTGATTGGAATCCCTTCCTGGATGTGTTAGCAAGCTTTTGGAATACTTTTGCAGCCTTGAAACGTCTCCTAGCTAGGTTTTCAGTTTTCACTTTTTTTGTCAAAAAATGCAATTTTGTTCTTGTGTTCTGAGCGCAGCTTCTGTCCTCTAGGCATTAGGGTTATGTTTGCATATGTATGTAGATGGAATTAGGTTAGAAAAACCAAGCCCAAAGTCTTTGAATCAATGCTTTGAATATTTGATTTTGTCAAATCTTTTCCAATCCTTTTTCATGCCAATTATGCCAAATCATGGAAGATTCTTTCCTTTTTGAATGGTACACGAGATATTGAGGTCATGATGGATGAAAATGCTGCATAAAAAGATTTGAAAGGTGTGATTTGCTATTTTTTCATATATAATTTTAATTAAGTGAATTAATAATAATAAAAATTCAAATAATTAATCAAAAATGATAAAATAACTCCCTTGGATGTCAATGGGTCGTGCATAGCCTTTGGGTGATGATTCATGGAAGAAATTGAGGCCCATTAGCATTTTTGAGGCATTTGAAGCAAAGTTGACTTTTCAAAATTCCTAAAAATTTCCCAACTTCTACAAGGCATATCTTGCTCAATTTTTAAGCTTTGATCATGTTCTTGGACATTTTGGAAAGGTCTTTCAGTCCTCTAACCAATTTCTTTGGTCCCATGTCATTTTGATTTACCAATCTCAAGTTATGGTCTTTGACTTAAAGTGCCTTTTTGTTGACTTTTGAAAATGACCTATAATGTTGAGATTGATAACTTTTTGTGAGAGAATTTATTGGACTTGAAGTGTGAAGATGAGTTGTAGGAAATGTCATTCTCTTCAAAATGAGCTTTGGATGGAATTTTTCTGATAAACCATGTGGAAGTTATGCCCTGGTCAATTTGCAGTTGACTTTTTCAATTGTCCAAAAATAGAAACTTTTGCATCTTGAGACTTTTTGAGCCATGCTTGTGAAATCATGATCAAGAATTGATCAAATGATATTTGTGGCTTCTAAATGAGATGTTGACCAAAAATTTTGACTTTTGACTGTCAAATGACCATTTTGCCCCTACAGTTGACTGTGAAGCATTTAGGGTTTTTGACTGTGCAATTTGATGTTGTGAGCCTTGAAACTTGGCATATGGATGCTTGGAAATGTTTATAGGCATGTGGGACTTGATTGGACCGTTGAAAACTTAAACTTCTTTGCCAGAATCAAAACCCTAATTTTGACAGTTAGGAGGCAATTGGACTGTGCAACCCTTGGGAGATTTTGAAGCATGATCCTAGAAAACCTTGAAGAATATGGGAGGGAAAATTTTGGGGTACAACAGTTGCCCCTGTTCAATCTTATTAGACCTGAGGATGTAGATTGGCTGACGTGCCTTTCGTAATCCGAAGGTGGAAGATGATTGAACACTAGAGTGCCCAGAAATTTGCACTCACATAGAGTGTGTCAGCAGTGTGATGACGAGAATGGGATTACAGATGCCATTTGGAGATTGATGGATAGGAATATGGGCTTATAGATGCCATGTTGAGAGGTGATGGATAGGTGGATGGGCTTATAGATGCCATCTGGGTGTCGATCGCGTAAGAGTTTCTATAGCGAGAACTTGCGTACCTGAAAAAGAAAATGATTACCTGGCCTGTTACAGGAGTTGGTCTTCAAACTCTTTGTGTAGATGCGCCCTGGCTGGATACAGGAATCGGATCTTTAAACTCTTCAGACGTGCCCTGGGGAGATACGGGAATCGAGTCTGGAGAATATAGTCGTCAACAGATACACCCTCGCAAGATACAGGAATCGGATCTTCGAACTCTTCAGACGCACCCTGGAAAGATACATGAATCGGGTCTGGTAATGCTAGTCGTCAACAGATACACCATGGCAAGATACAGGAATCGGATCCTCAAACTCTTCAGACGCACCCTGGCAAGATACAGGAATCGGGTCTGGTAATGCTAGTCGTCAACAAATACACCCTGGCAAGATACAGGAATCGGATCCTCAAACTCTTCAGACGCACCCTGGCAAGATACAGGAATCGGGTCTGGTACTGTTAATAGTCAACAGATACACCCTGGTAAGATACAGGAATCGGATCTTCGAACTCTTCAGACGCACCCTGGCAAGATACAGAAATCGGGTCTGGTAATGCTAGTCGTCAACAGATACACCCTGGCAAGATACAGGAATCGGATCCTCAAACTCTTCAGACGCACCCTGGCAAGATACAGGAATCGGGTCTGGTACTGTTAGTCGTCAACGGATACACCCTGGCAAGATACAGGAATCAGATCCTCAAACTCTTCAGACGCACCCTGATAGGATACAGGCATCGGGTCTGGTAATGTTAGTCGTCAACAGATACACCTTGGCAAGATACAGGAATCGGATCCTCAAACTCTTCAGACGCACCCTGGCAAGATACAAGAATCGGGTCTGGTAATGTTAGTCGTCAACAGATACACCCTGGCAATATACAGGAATCAGATCCTCAAACTCTTCAGACGCACCCTGGCAAGATACAGGAATCGGGTCTGGAATCGATCGTCAACAGATACACCCTGGCGAGATACAGGAATCAGATCTTTAGTTGCGACCGTTGATAGCAAATATCTTTGTATTAACCTTTGTCCTGAAAATACAAAATGTTAGTTGTATGTGATGTCATGATGTATGACATGCGAGATGTGATAAGTGAGATTGTATGTTCATGACGCGTACGTGTATGCTGTATGATGTTTATGAATGTATGTTTTCGTCTTAGGAAAATAAATCCTTGACGGATGCCGGGAAGTTAAATCCTGGGCTGATGTGAATAGCATTCTTTGTTTCCACTGGGGAGGATGGTTGCAAGAATACCGGTAGGAGAAGATAACTCCGTTAGGGAATAAACTTGGCGAATGGATTACTCTGCGGGGAGAAAATTACTCTAGCGATCTTGCTGGGGAGCAATACTCTGTGGGAAGAGAGGTACTCTGTTGAGATGTCGATGATAACTTCGCTGGGGATACCTCGTTATGTTGTGTTGGAAGATGAACTCCGCTGGGGATAAGAAGACTTCGCCGAGGACGATCTGTCCGTGGCTTTTGGCTGAGGATAACCCAGTTATATCCTGGTAGGGAAATAACCTTTGAATAAAGCCGGAAGACGCGTTCGTGTTCTGCAGATGGCAAGCTTCCAGAATCTACTGGGGATAAGCTTCCTGCTGGGGAGATTGATTCAAACTTTCCTGGGGAAATTTGGATTGGACTCTCCTGGGGAAATTTTTGAGATATATTGGGAGTGGCTCCACTGAATGTCTGGATACCACCGGGGAACAATCTCAGATCAAGACTGCCGGGGATGCTTGTTAAGAATGTCTGTATGATTCGTTGAGGAATGTTGAGATCTGTTGGGAATACCCAACTTCCTTGAGGCTGACGGTATAACTCTACTTGGGGAGAGTGTATTGACTTGCTAGCTCACTCTCTGGGGAGTTAAGATATCTTGGTTATGTTCTTCAGCTGAACCTACCTTGGTACCTTGATGGACAAAGCAATTAGATCGCTTAGACAACTCATTATTGCCCCTGTTTCTAATGTTACCTGTAATTAATCCTTTGTTTCGTATGCAAATATTTATGAGTTAGCAATTAGTGTCAAATGCATATATCACAAATTGAACCTTGGACGTTCTTCGCAAAACAAAACAGAAAAAGGAAAAACAATTGGCAATTTTAGCTGAAAAGTGAATTTATATTGATTTTTGAATTTGCCTGTAAATAGGCATTTATGTACAAGAGGCCGACGTCCTAGTAAGAGAACGCCGCCGAACAAAAGAGTTTATACAAATTTGTACAAAGGGAAAACAAAACAGCTATGTGAAAAGAATAATCCCACTGGGTTTCAACTCTGCTATCGCCTTTATATCTTCGAGCGTCTCATCACTTTGCTGCTCAGTTGACGATGAAGCTGATTGATCGATGTCGTTTGAACTCGATAGTTGATACTGGATTCTGGATGCAAAGTGATCCAATGAGACATAGTATTACGCTTTATCCCTAACTTTTGCCTGGACTGCCCTTTCGGGTTTTCAGTCCACCGGGATACCCATTTTTGCCCAAGCCGCCTTTTCAGGTTTTAGACTTGCCGGATGTACAGATTTTTTTCCATTTCATCCCTCATTTTGCCCGAACCCTTTTGGTTCGCCGGGAAGCCCTAATTTCTGCCTAGGTATGTCAACCTAGCGGGTCTTTGTCATGCGTAATATCTTTTTACTATGTCTGCATTGGCGGGGTGAGGAAGGTCGTCACCATCCATGGTGGTCAGAATCATGGCTCCTCCTGAGAACACATGTTTAACCACAAATGGCCCTTCGTAGGTGGGGGTCCATTTGCCCCTGGGATCACTCTGAGGAAGAATGATGCGTTTGATTACCAAATCCCCAACTTGATACTCTTGTGGTCTGAATTTCTTATTAAATGCCCTGATCATCCGTTTTTGGTACGTCTGACCATGACAAATAGCAGCAAGTCTCTTTTCGTCGATTAAGTTTAGCTGATCAAGTCATGTCTGGATCCAATCATCTTCGCTCAGATCTGCATCCTTCATTATCCGGAGAGAGGGTATTTGAACTTCAATTGGTAAGACTGCCTCCATGCCGTAGACCAAGGAGAAAGGAGTTCCCCCGGTTGACGTCCTTGCTGAGGTACGGTACCCATGAAGAGCGAATGGTAACATCTCATGCCAATCTTTATAGGTCACTGTCATCTTCTGCACAATTTTCTTGATATTCTTATTCGCGGCTTCTACAGCCCCATTCATCTTCGGCCGGTAGGGAGAAGAGTTGTGGTGCTGTATTTTGAATTGCTCGCAGAGCTCAGTGATCATCTTGTTGTTGATATTGGTACCGTTGTCCGTAATGATCCTTTCTGGGACGCTGTATCGACAGATCAGGTTGTGTCGAATGAACCGTGCCACGACATTCTTGGTTACAGTGGCATAGGAAGCTGCTTCAACCCACTTTGTAAAGTAATCAATCGCTACCAGGATGAAGCGATGCCCATTGGATGCCGTAGGTTTAATCTCACCGATCATATCTATGCCCCACATTGCAAAAGGCCAGGGTGCTGTCAAGACATTCAGAGGAACTGGAGGGACGTGCACCTTGTCTGCATAAATCTGACACTTATGACATGTCCGAGAATGTTGGTAACAGTCGGCTTCCATTGTGGACCAGAAATATCCTGCCCGAAGGATCTTCTTTGCCATGGTGTGTCCACTGGAATGTGTTTCGAAGGTACCTTCATGTAGCTCCACCATGATCCTTTCTGCTTCAGTCTTATCCACACAACGCAGTAAGGTCGAATCATGGTTTCGCTTGTACAGGATGCCGTTGCTGAGGAAGAAATTTGCTGCGAATCTTCTCAGAAACTTCTTATCGTTGACAGATGCACCTTCAGGGTATTCCTGAGCTTCCAAGTACCTCTTCACCTCATGATACCAGGGCTTTTCAGTCACTGCCTCAGCCTCAAGATTACAACAGTATGCCGGTTCGTCCAGTTTCCAGATGATGACCCGGGGAGCCTCATTGTCCCATTTGACCTTGAACATAGAAGACATCGTAGCTAACGCGTCCTCCAACTGATTCTCCTCTCTTGGTAAATGTTCAAAAGTTATCTCTGTGAAATGGGGGATCAATGTCAACACACATTCTTTGTAAGGAATAAGATTCGGATGTTTCGTATCCCACTCGCCTTTGATCTGATTGATCACGAGAGCGGAATCTCCGAAGACACTCAGAAACTTTATCCTTAAGTCAATCGCAGCTTGAAGACCCATGATACATGCCTCATACTCCGCCATGTTGTTGGTGCAGTTGAAACATAGCCGGGCAGTAAGTGGAGTATGAGTGCCTTGAGGGGATATTATCACAGCGCCGATACCGTTACCCAAAGCGTTGGAGGCTCCGTCAAAGTGCATAGACCATCGGGATCCTTCCTCAGGTCCTTCATCCGGTCCAGGTACTTCACAACCAGTCACTATCATGATGCTCTCGTCAGGAAATTCAAAGTTCACCGATTGGTAGTCATCTACTGCCTGGTGTGCCAAGTGGTCTGCCAATACACTTCCTTTGATAGCTTTCTGGGTCGTGTACTGGATGTCGTATTCTGTCAAGATCATTTGCCATCTTGCTATTCTTCCGGATAGAGCAGGCTTTTCAAATATGTACTTTATCGGATCCATCTTTGAGATCAACAAGGTAGTGTGAGTCAGCATATATTGTCTCAGCCGGCGAGCAGCCCATACCAAAGCGCAGCAAGTTTTCTCGAGTAGTGAGTATCAGGTCTCACAGTCGGTAAACTTTTTGCTAAGGTAATAAATGGCATGCTCTTTTCGGCCAGACTCGTCATGCTGCCCCAACACACACCCCATTGAGCTGTCAAGTACTGTCAGGTATAGTATCAGAGGTCTCCCTTCAACCGGTGGCATAAGGATGGGTGGTTCTTGGAGATACTCTTTGATTCTGTCAAAAGCGGCCTGACATTCATCATTCCAACGTACTACCTGATCTTTCTTCAGCAGCTTGAAGATTGGCTCACAGGTAGCAGTTAGGTGTGAGATGAATCGAGCAATGTAATTCAGACGTCCTAGAAAGCCTCTGACCTCTTTTTCTGTCTTAGGAACTGGCATCTCTTGAATGGCTTTAACTTTGGCAGGGTCCACTTGAATACCCTTGTCACTTACGACGAAGCCTAACAACTTTCCAGATCTTACCCCGAAGGTACACATGTTCGGGTTCAATCTCAGCTTGTACAACTTCAGACGGTCAAATAGTTTCTGTAGATGGTCAAGGTGTTCCTCCTCAGTTTGAGACCTTGCAATCATATCATCGACATACACTTCAATCTCATGATGGATCATATCATGAAATAAAGCAACCATGGCACGTTGGTAGGTTGCCCCAGCGTTTTTCAGTCCAAATGGCATGACCTTGTAGAAGAAGGTGCCCCACTGAGTAACAAAGGTAGTCTTTTCCATGTCTTCAGGAGCCATCTTGATCTGATTATAACCTGAAAAACCATCCATGAAGGAGAACACCTTGTGCTGAGCAGTATTGTCAACCAGAACGTCAATGTGAGGTAGGGGGAAGTCATCCTTGGGGCTGGCCCTGTTCAGATCCCTGTAGTCAACACACATTCTGACCTTACCATCCTTCTTTGGTACCGGCACCACATTGGAAACCCACTGAGGGTAAGAAGTTACTGCAAGAAACCCGACATCGAATTGCTTCATAACCTCAGCTTTGATCTTCTCAGACATCTCTGGACGCATACGGTGGACCTTTTGCTTAACCGGAGGGCAGTCTTCCTTGGTAGGCAAATGATGGACCACAATGTCGGTATCCAACCCAGGCATGTCTTCGTAGGACCAGGCGAAGATTTCCACATAATCATGTAGCATCTGAGTCAACCGTTGTTTTACGCTGAGCTCCAGATTGGCACCAATCTTGACTTCTTTCCTATCTGTCTCAGTACCCAGATTTATCGTTTCCACTGGCTCTTCATGTGGTTGAATTACCCTCTCTTCCTGGAGTAACAGTCTTGCAAGCTCACCAGGCACTTCGCAATCATCTTCACCTTCGTCTTCGGCTAAGTTGATCGGATTTTCGAAGTTATAACTGACAGTAGCAGAGTCGTTACCAGTGAGATCCAGAGTGGATTGAAACCTGTGTAGGTGAGTGTGTGTAAATATAGCTGTTTTGCAATATATAAAGAAAGAAAGAAAGAAAGGGAGCACAATATTTGAAATGCGAAAAAACGTCCAAGATATTTATTCATGATATATGGAAATGACAGTTATAAGCCCTCACAAATGAAGCCAACGGTGCCCCGGGTAAGACACCGGGCCATAAAGTTTCAATTCATTGTTTATTACAAATAACAAAAACAAAGGAATTCATTACTGCGTAACAAAAGTAACAGGTGTATGATCTTTTGCGGTCCAATTGTTCAATCCACCATCAGTCGTCGGGTAGATCCAGCTATCGAACTCTGATTCTTCCACTTCGTCTTCATCCCCAATAGCATTCACTCCTGGATTGGTGATGAGCACAGGAGGTCTTCCAATCCTAGCTTTGCGCACAGTCCTCTGAGCCTCTGCAGTAAAACCCAGTCCAAACTTGTCAGTTTTAGGAGTGAAATCAGGGAGCCTGCCCCAGTTAGCACATTCACCTTTCTTGATTACAGCCCGAGCATCCTTCAAGGAAGCCATCTTCAAAGGAAAGTCTTCTTCAACCACTGTTTCTGCTGCTGCCAATGTTGGAGGTACCTCTTCAAAATGCTGAAAGGGGGTTTCAATAAACTCCCCGTCCATCTCGATATACCAGAAGGAATTCAGATGACTAACCATGTATTCTTCCTCCCCCTGCACAGTGACAATCTTCCCTCTAACAGGGTACTTGAGCTTATGGTGTAGAGTGGATGTCACTTCCCCAGCTTTGTGAATCCAAGGTCGACCCAGCAAACAGGAATAAGATGGACGAATATCCATCACATAGAACGTCGAGTCAAAAACTTGAGAACCCACACGAATAGGGATGTCTACCTCACCATGAACCATCCTCTTCGATCTGTCAAAGGCTCGGACAATGATGTTACTAGGTTTCAATTCCAGGCCCTCACAATCCAACCGGTCTAAGGCCTTCTTGGGCAACACATTCAGGGAAGAACCGGTGTCCACCAACACGTGCGCGAGAGTAGTGCCCCTGCATTCTATGGAGACATGCAGGGCATCATTGTGGTTTTTTCCCTTGGCGGTAAGATCAGCATCCGAGAAACCCAAACCATTGTCGGCTGTCAAATTGGTTACACAGTCAGTGAATTGATCTGCAGAGGTCTCTTGTGGCACATGGGCCGTCTTCAGAAATGAAATCAGGGCCTTGGCATGGGCCTCTGAGCACAGCAACAATGAGAGCATAGAGATCTTGGAGGGGGTATGCCCCAGCTGTTCAACGACATTGAAGTCGCTTTTCTTGATTATCTTAAGAATTTCCTCCATCTCTTGCTGGGAGGCTTCAACATTCACAGACTTTGGTGCCTCCATCCGGGCAGGCACATCATCAATCCCTTTGCCCCGAGCATTAGATGACTCGGCAGCGGGGGAAGCAACTTGATCAAAAGTGGAAACAGGCGCACTTGCAGGCGTAATTATGAGATGTCTTCGAATAGTTGGTGGCGCAATGTCAAGCGAGAAGAGCCTGCCACTGCGGGTTACTTTGGCTGGACCGGTGATATTGTTGATGCTGGTACCGATATTGAACTCTTGCTTTATTCCAAGTACATATACATCTGCCCCATAGTGCCATGGGACAGCCTTATCAGATTCATAGGGGAGGGGCCCCGGAACAGTAATAACAATGGGTGCAACAGTCATGATTTTAACTGGCTTCCTCGGGGGATCCTTGATTGGATTGTTGAAAATTGTAACGACGGATACTTCTTCAGAGGGAACAAAAGGAACAGCGGTCTTCTGGAACAAAATCTCCTTGCTATCCATCAGGCTTTGGATGCCTAACTTCAGCAACGGACAACCAGTAGGGGTAACAACACACAAAAGGCAACCCTCGCTACAACCCGGAAATAAACCGGCTAGCAACAGGTTCCTCTTAACAGTCAACAGAGGGGTAGCAACATCATTCACAGAAACGGCATACAAGTCTTCATCAACAACATTTACTCCATGCTGGGGCATAGGAGCAGTCACCACATTTGGCCTCTCGGGCGCTTCAAACTGTATCTCCTTCGCATCAATAAGGTCCTGCACCTTATTCCTCAGGGCCCAGCAGTCATCAGTAGAATGCCCCGGGCTATCGGAGTGATAAGCACAACGGGCATTTGGGTTATACTTAGGAGAGGAAGTATTCACAACCTTCGGAGCCTCTCTGACGGTCACCAAGTTGGTTGATAGCAATTGTGGCAAGATTTGTGACAAGGTCATACTCAGTCGGGTAAATTCTCTTCTGGGTCTTTCAGCCCTTGGTTGATTGGTTTGCCAAGGAGCGACAGCAGGCTTAGCAATTACCACCGTGTTGACAGATTGGCGGCGCTCTGGTTTGTCTTGCCTCCTAGGCCCATACACAACACTGGCCTCCTTCTTAAAAGGTTTCTTCTCATAACTTGAAGACGCACCTTTCTGAATTTTACCTGATTTCATACCAGCCTCTATCCTTTCCCCAGTCAGAATGAGATCTGTGAACCCTGCAGATGAATTGCCAATAAGATGATTGAAGAATGGCCCGGATAGGGTCCCCAAGAACATATATACCAATTCACGGTCAGTTAATGGTGGCTGCACCCTGCCAGCCAGGTCCCTCCACTTCTGCGCATACTCTTTAAAACCTTCTCCCGATCCTAGCGACATACCCTGGAGTTGGGTACGTGTAGGAGCGAGGTCGGCATTATATTGATACTGCTTGTAAAAAGCAGTAGCCAACTCCTCCCAGTTACGAACCTTGGTTCCATCCAGCTGATAGAACCATTCGAGATGAGTCCCTGAAAGACTCTCCTGGAAGAAGTGGATCCACAAGTTCTTGTCCACTGTATACGGCTGAATCTTCCGCACGTAAGATCTGAGGTGCAGCTTAGGGCAGGACGCCCCGTCATACTTTGCGAAAGATGGTGCTTTAAACTTTTGCGGGATAATCACACCAGAAGATAAACCCAAGTCTCCAAAATCCAAACCAGACACTTGTTGAATTTCCATGGCGTTCAGACGGTCTTCCAACTGCTTGTATCTGTCTTCAGCTGGAGGATACTGCTCCTTATTAAAATCAGTCTCATTGTCAGAGACCACCGGACTTGGAGCCCTTCCCCCCTGGGGACTGTCTTTGCCTACAGAAGAATCAGCTTCCTCATTCTGCAGTGTGTTACCAAATCTCCGGCCCGTGTTGAATAGAACAATTCTCTTCTTCTTCTTCTTCTTCTTAACCAGCAGAGCCTTCAGCTCCTCTTGACCTGGGGCCAAACCCATGATCAGCTCTTGAAATTGTGCGTTCTGCGCCTGAAGGGATTTGATAGACTGCTCGGTAGATGATTCAGGGTTCATGATGCTGAAATAAACAGCGAAGAACAGTAAGCAACCTGAAAAGAAGAGTACCTGCTATGCACATGATGAATGATATGTGTTTATGCAATGCATTCAAGGGTTCGAAAGTTCAAATTTGTTGTAGACAAAAAGGAACACACGTTATCATTAAGAAAATAATTGTTCAGTACATCAGAGCCTCATGGGCAAAACATTACAAAAGTGAATCAATCCCAGAATACACTACGCATCCTCTTCGGAGCAATGTAAGTGTTGAGATTACTTTCCTCGTGCAGCAGGCGGGTGAGCTCCAAGACCTTCTTTTCACTAGCATGTAGACTGGTCTCAAGAGAATTTCGTTCTTCCTTAAGCTGGATCCAGCTCTTCTGCATTTCTTCCCAGGATGTAGGCATGTCAGGATGTTGAATGGTGTAGGGCACCTCTCCTTCCAAAACTGGCTCTTTGATCACGGGGAGAACATGAGGATATGGCATCACCAGCTTCTGGGAGCGGGCTCGTACCCACTTGAGATAAGGTTCCAGGGGGATGGAGTTCTTGTGCCCCAATGTCTTGCTATCTACCTTGTTGGGCATCCTCCAAGCTCTGATAAATCTCTGGCGAAGTCCTTGTGCATCGTTGTCGAAGTCAAAAACTATGTCAGGAATTAACATGTCATGAGGGCCGTCTCTCGGAGCATAACCAAACTGTCTCCAAGCCAGGCACGGGTTGTAAGTAATACCTCCTCTGATTCCAAGTAAAGGAACATTAGGGTATTCCCCGCAACAATCAATGATAGTGACATCCTCTCTAGACCGAGAGCACCAATGTATATCTGCATGTGTAAGAGTCATCAATCGTTGTGACCATCTCAAACCCCGCTCGTTCTTCAAAACTGATTGCGGAAGGTGCGAAATAAACCACCTTCCCAGGAGAGGAGTACAGCACATAAGAACACCTCTTTTTCTCATGGTTCGAGTGTAACATGAGTGAAGGATGTCCCCGAGCAACGTAGGTATAAGATTCCTGGACATGAAGATCTGGACAGCACTGATATCTATAAGCTGATCGGGATTCGGGAACAAAACCAATCCATAGACAAGGAGGGCCACAACTTCTTCAAAGGCTTGTAGGTCAAGGGAGTTCCAACATTCTTGGGCCTTCTCAAACAGAAACCTGGCTAAGAACCCTTTGATACCACTTCTAACTTCCCAATGTCCCTTGAGGTCAGATGGTTGTAGGCGTAGTGCTTTAGCAATCTCTTCAAGCTTGGGTTCCTTCTCCGTACCGTTGTAGGGTAGTTGATCAAGGATAGGAATCTTCAGAAGCCGGGAGAACTCTTCCAATGTAGGAACCAGTTGATAATCCAGGAAAGTGAAACAGTGATGCAAAGGGTCAAAGAACTGGAACAGGACCTTTATCATATCTTCCTCAATGTTGGTGTTGACCAAGCTGATGAGTCTTCCATGCCTCTCACTGAAAGAAGAGCTCTCGGGAATCCTGGATATAAGCTCCTTAAGCTGAGGAGGGATCCTTACAAGGCTGATCTGAATTTTCTTTCTGCGAACAGTTTCCATGTCCTACAAAACAAGAACAAAGATGAAGATTCGAACCCCTGAAATGGTTAGTCAATGCATATGATGCTGTATGATGTCATGATGCTATGATTAAACACCACAAATATTCACAAGAAGCAAACATGGTAAGGCACACAAGTCACACAAGACAAGCCCTTAGAGTTTAGGCCAACATGGGATCTGGGTATTACCCTCTTGAAGTTGGTGGGCTCAACCTGTCCTATCTGAAGTAACCGGGTTCTAAGGGTCCCAATATCACTGGATTGCTTTCATTGTTCATCGTTTCGATTTAGCCACTGAACTGGCGACCGAAATATTCCAAGAAAACAACCCTCAATTGAGTGTAGTATCGAGTATCAACCAACCTTGGACTGCACCAAAGTCTGTTATCTCACTACCCTAAAGAGGCCAAGATGGTTCAATTAAGGTTCCTAAGGTCAGTTGATGCTTCACGACACCACGCGGAGGCCCCATACTCTCCTTGACTGAACTCAAGGGTTACCGGTACACACCAAAGTGCCACATCAACATAGCAGACTGCTTCAACCATGTCGGTATACCCCGCACAGTTCCCTCACAACCTTGTTGCTACTTTCTAAGAAGGTATCCCCAGATCCGAGTTAGGATCTATAGAACTCCCAAGACAGTCCCACAATAATAAAGCAAAAAAGTCAAAGCAATTGAAAACACAAGTGATCCTAGTCCTAAGGTACACCTCACTTTAAGAATTCCCCAGCAGAGTCGCCAGATCTGTGATCGGTGGATCTGGAACTGACTGTTTAACGCTGGTTCGCAAAATGTCGCGGAAGCAAGAGTCGCCACCGTCTTTTATTTTCTCCAACATGGAAAGGACAAAAGCACAGCAAAATTCCTTATGAGATTATCTCTCGGTTCGGGAGGTAGATTTATAGAAAGGGAAGGTGTTAGCACCCTTTCTATCCATGGTTATCCATGGGCTCTTAGATACTTGCTCATTGTGTTTTCAAAAGTGTTTGCTTTTCAATTGTGAGTAGGTTTGAAAAAGTTTCGTTTAAAGTTTCAGATCGACTCTTGTATCAGTCCTCAAGAGTGTTTGAAAAATTGTTTTGAAAGCTTTTCTGAAAGTGTCGGTGTGAAAAGAGTTTTTAATTTGATTTGTTTTGAATTAGAGCAAGTATCTACGAGTCATCTACCTACCCTAAGGAATTAGGCTGTGTAAATGTCCTTAAGGTAGTGCCATCCCACCATTGAGAGGTAGGTAGCACCACCGTTGGAGGTGTTCGGGTCAATTCGTTTGTTAGGGACAGTGTGGTCACCAGAGCAAAAGTAGGACACATTAGAAGCTACCCTTATGCCATGTTCATGGACATAAGGACTTACTAAAACGTCCTATACTCGACGACCACGTTTCGAGGGGCAAGGCAACAATGAGGCGTACCCTAAGAGTGGTGTGTGAATTGTGTCATTTTCAATTATGTTTTATCTTGGTCATGCATTGGGTGAGCTACGCTTTGATTTTATTTGGGCCATTCATTCTTTCATGTGATTAGCAGTTTAAAGGTGCGAAAATTAAAATGCGGAAAATAAAGGTCCTACGCTATTACAAGGCGCGGGTATATACATCGCCAAATTAACAAAGACCCGTTTTTTAATAAAATGCAGAAAGTAAATAAGTTCCCTAATTACTATTACAAAGCTTGAGCAATTACATAATATTCACAATAAAAAATAGAAGATAAAAATAAATGCGCGACAAGAAATTAGAATCGAGAGTGCGAGGGCGTTGGACCCTTTAAAGATTAAATTGAAATTAAAAGTTAATTAATTATTTAATAAAGAAAAGAAGTTATTTTTTATGTTTTTTTTGTATTTAATGAAAATAAAGAAAATTAATTAAAGTTAGAAATTAAATGAAACCCTAATTCTAAATTGTTTTTTTAATTATTTAAAAAAAAATGTTTAAGTTTTGACCTAATTTACACTAATTATTTAATTACATGAGTATTTACAAAATAATTAATAATTAATAATAATGGTAATAAGAAAATTATTTATTAAGCAAGAGAATAAAAATACTAAAAACCTAATTTCTACATTTTTTAGTTTATTTAAGAAAAACATTAGAATTTTTACCTAATTTTACTATGTTAATTGTTAAATTTATTTATAAAAAATATTAATGAAATAAATAAACATATTTTTTTATTTTGATTTTTCTGGTTTTTGTATTATGAAAATTAATTTTGTGGAATTAAAAGAAAGAATCCAGCATTAAAAAGAATTAAAAGAAATCAAAGATAATGCAAACTATGGGGTGGTATCAGACCCTTGTTGGAGGTTTATTGTGAGCATTTTGACCCATCAGAATGAGGCCTTTTTGACTTTTCCAGCGCGTGTGTAGAACGGTTGACTAGCGTCCATGGTGAGCTGCATGTTCTGGCCTTTGGATTGGCCTTTTAGACACTTGGCAGGCAAGCAGGCGAGGATGCATGGTGATCTTTTGAGAGTGTACTGCATGGAAGCATGTTAAAGAAAAAATTATGGAATATATAAGGGGACCTGGGAATCGAACCCAGGTCCCAGCGTTTACCAAATGAACGTCCAACCATCTGAGCTATGCGCGCGTGTTGTATGTGGAATGGACAAAGAACATAATATATGAAAACAAAGGTGATCACGCTGAAACAACAAAAACGCGCTAAATTTTCGAATGGTCCAATCACGTTCATCCACGCTAGCCTTCTTCTTCCTTTTGCACCTGTAAATGATATCAAATAGCGGGGGTTTTAAACCCCCACTAACTGCAATGTATGAAAATAACGATTAGCACATAAGCAAACATAAAAAGGGCGCGATGGGTGGTTTTGCTTCGTCTGGATGTCCTGAATCCAATGGTATAGGTTTGAATGGCCAATTGTTCCATATATGTAAAGCCCCAAATCTGGAGCTCTGAAACCCTAGCGAACATCCATGGAAATTTTTTATACAGACATTATCAGTTCAATTAGAGGGCACCAATAGATTCAGAACAATCATGTTAGTGTAAATCAACCATTAAAAGACATTAATAAGGCATGAAAATGCAAACACGAATATGCAAAATTTTATGAACAGGGTGACTTCATTCTACCAATTCCTTGAGTATGGAGGGCTGGTTTTGATTGGAATCCCTTCCTGGATGTGTTAGCAAGCTTTTGGAATACTTTTGCAGCCTTGAAACGTCTCCTAGCTAGGTTTTCAGTTTTCACTTTTTTTGTCAAAAGTTGCAATTTTGTTCTTGTGTTCTGAGCGCAGCTTCTGTCCTCTAGGCATTAGGGTTATGTTTGCATATGTATGTAGATGGAATTAGGTTAGAAAAACCAAGCCCAAAGTCTTTGAATCAATGCTTTGAATATTTGATTTTGTCAAATCTTTTCCAATCCTTTTTCATGCCAATTATGCCAAATCATGGAAGATTCTTTCCTTTTTGAATGGTACACAAGATATTGAGGTCATGATGGATGAAAATGCCGCATAAAAAGATTTGAAAGGTGTGATTTGCTAATTTTTCATATTTAATTTTAATTAAGTGAATTAATAATAATAAAAATTCAAATAATTAATCAAAAATGATAAAATAACTCCCTTGGATGTCAATGGGTCGTGCATAGCCTTTGGGTGATGATTCATGGAAGAAATTGAGGCCCATTAGCATTTTTGAGGCATTTGAAGCAAAGTTGACTTTTCAAAATTCCCAAAAATTTCCCAACTTCTACAAGGCATATCTTGCTCAATTGTTAAGCTTTGATCATGTTCTTGGACATTTTGGAAAGGTCTTGAAGTCCTCTAACCAATATATTTGGTCCCATGTCATTTTGATTTACCAATCTCAAGTTATGGTCTTTGACTTAAAGTGCCTTTTTGTTGACTTTTGAAAATGACCTATAATGTTGAGATTAATAACTTTTTGTGAGAGCATTTCTTGGACTTGAAGCGTGAAGATGAGTTGTAGGAAATGTCATTCTCTTCAAAATGAGCTTTGGATGGAATTTTTCTGATAAACCATGTGGAAGTTATGCCCTGGTCAATTTGCAGTTGACTTTTTCAATTGTCCAAAAATAGAAACTTTTGCATCTTGAGACTTTTTGAGCCATGCTTGTGAAATCATGATCAAGAATTGATCAAATGATGTTTGTGGCTTCAAAATGAGATGTTGACCAAAATTTTTGACTTTTGACTGTCAAATGACCATTTTGCCCCTGCAGTTGACTGTGAAGCATTTAGGGTTTTTGACTGTGCAATTTGATGCTGTGAGCCTTGAAACTTGGCATATGGATGCTTGGAAATGTTTATAGGCATGTGGGACTTGATTGGACCCTTGAAAACTTCAACTTCTTTGCCAGAATCAAAACCCTAATTTTGACTGTTAGGAGGCAATTGGACTGTGCAACCCTTGGGAGATTTTGAAGCATGATCCTAGCAAACCTTGAAGAATATGGGAGGGCAAATTTTGGGGTACAACACCTTGTATTTTATTTTTGTTTTCATTGACATCTTTTTATCTTTTTAATTAACATTAAAATCAAAGAAAACCACAAAAACGTTAGGCTAGTTTTTTCTATTAAAATTAACTTTGTTAATTAATCTCTTAATTATCTTAACATTTTCTCAAAAACTAAAATTAAATAGATTTAGAGCATTTTACCAAAAATAAAATAAAACAACAAAAAGATTTTTATTCTTAGAATTTTTAGAGTTTATTTTCAGATTCGCGCGCGTTTATTTTATTATGACTGTCTACTGGTTTGTAATAGCTTAAACTAAGACTTTTTACTGCTTTTATTCCCCCAATTTTTGAACATGTAAATAATCCCCCTCCCCGAAGCCTTGTAATAGTGTAGGATTTACAATTCCCGCACTTTAAATTCCTGTACATATATTAACTGTTTAGATGTATGCTAACTAGGATTGCATGGCAAGATCTATCTTAATTTAAAATCAACCACAGCTCACCATAACATGTACAAAGATAACATAAACTGAAAATTGACACACTTGCACATGCCACTCTTAGGGTACACCTCACTTGGTTTCCTAAAACGTGGTCATTAAGTATAAGATGTTTTATAGGTCGTCCTTCTGTCCAAAGATCAAAGTTGCCTCGAAATGGTTGCCTCGATAAAAATGATCTAAGACATTAGGATTACTACTAAGACGTCCTAACGTTGCTTTAGTGACCACACGTCCCTTAAACCGAATTGACCCGAAAAGCTCCAACGATGATGCTACCTACTCCTCAATAGTGGGATAGCACTGTCTAAAGGACATTTGCACAGTTTAATTCCTTTTTTAGTAGGTAGAGGTTCTTAAGTACTTGCTCATTTTAAAAAAACAAAACAAAACTTTTCACACTTACACTTTTCGAACAAAGTTTTCAAAACACTTCATTACACTCTTGAGGACAAAAGCAAGAGTTAAATCGAAGTTTCAAACAAAAACTCTTTTCAAAACCCACAAACACAAAGAAAAGCAAACTTTTGAAAACATAGTGAGCAAGTACCTAAGAGCCCGTGGATAACCACAGATAGAAAGGGTGCTAACACCTTCCCTTTCTATAATCTACCTCCTGAACCCGAGAAACATCTCGAAAAGGAATTTTTCTGTGCTTTTGTCCTTTCCTCGTTGGATAAAATAAAATACGGTGGCGACTCTTGCTTAACCGCGACATTTTGCGAAAACAAACGCAAACGCGAACCAACATTCCAAAACAGTCTGTTCTCATTCCCGCCGATCACAGAACTGGCGACTCTGCTGGGGAGTCATTATAAGTGAGGTGTACCTTAGGATTAGATCACTTGTGTTTTCAATTGTATGCTTTGTATGATTTAAAATTTTATGGGTTTGTATCGGAGTTCTATAGATCCTAACCCGGATCTGGGGATACCCTTTAGGTAAGTAGCAACAAACTGTGAGGGAACTGTGCGGGGTATACCGACATGGTTGAAATAGTAGCTACGTTGATGTGGCATTTTGGTGAGTACCGGTAACCCTTGAGTTAAGTCAAGGAGAGTACGGGGCCGCCGCGTGGTATCATGAAGCATCAATTGACCCTAGAACCTTACTTGACCATCTTGGCCTTTTTTAGGGGTAGTGAGATGACCGACTTTGGTGCAGTCCGAAGTTGGTAGATACTCGATACTACACTCATTGAGGGTTGTTTTCTTGGAATATTTTGGTCGCCAGTTAAGTGGCTAAACCAAAACAATGAACATAGAAAACAATCCAATGATATTGAGCTCCTTAGAACCCGGTTACTATTTATAGAACAGGTTTTGAGCCAACTACACTCAAGAGGGTACTTACCTATGAAACCTCATGCAAGCCTGAAATCTAAGGGATCTTTTGTGTGACTTGTGTGCCTTCAAACTTGAACTACTTGCACATACTGGTTATCTGACAACATGGGTTCCTTGCAGGTTTTGTTTACAGTCCTTATCCAATAATTTGGACTTATTGCAGGGCTTACTTACATCACCTCACACTTGTGCTTAAACACATAGCATACACATCATAACATCATGCATTAACGATTCCTTAACCATTTCAAGGATCTCGAGGGTCTGTGATGCAGGTTATGGTAAATCAGATGTCCAGCAAGGGGCAAAGGGGATTTATTTTCCTCTACCCAAGGTTGTCTAGAAATCCAAGCATGATAACCTGAGTCAGGGGCTATGACCCACTCGATATGGTGAGCTTGACTCTTTAAGAAGGACTCTCAGCAACATGAAGTTCCTTCAATCAAGCTACCAAATTCAGATTCTAACAGTTTCTTGTTTACCCCGCGAGATCCTTGAAAAAATTGCATACATATATCATACATATCATTGCATAACAGGTCTTCCAGTATAGGTCTCTCATGTTCTCGCTGTTTATTTCAGCAATGGCTTTCCAACAAGACAACCAAGATCTTCATACTCAAGAGACTCAGTTCAGGGAAATCTTCCTAAACCTATCCAAGGGGCAGGAAGAGTTGAGAACACTCCTCATGGGGAACTTGGTCAAGAAAAGTCCTGAAGACAATAAGGACGAACGGCTGAAACATCTGCAAGCTGAGGTAGATGCAATGAGAACCCAGATGCTGGGGCAGATGGCTCTTATCCAAGGCTTAGCTCGGGAACAAGAAGAGTTGAGAACCATGATCAACCAGCTTCATCAAGACAGATACAACAGTATGAAGCAAATAGTCAAAGTTGGGGACCAAGTCATTGATCAGCCTCCAAGAAGACAAGGGTTTGGTTTGGTAAAGAATGGACCTCTCCAAGTTGCTACTACCTCAAGGGTCTAACAACAACCTCACCAAAAACAACAGGTTGATCAGAGTAAGCCAAACACGCCCAGGAGGCAATTTACCAAGCTCAACATGCCACTGTCTCAAGCTTTACAACACCTGTTAAGATTGAATCTGGTGATGTTAAGGGACCCTCCTAAGAATCCCAGCACAGCCTCCCCAAAGTACAATCCTGATGCAAGCTGTGCATATCACTCCAACAGCCCGGGGCACGATACTAACATCTGTTGGGCGTTGAGAAACAAAATTCAAGACCTGATTGATGAAGGAGCATTGGAATTCACACAAGATGGTCAGGCTGAGTTCTTCTACCATCCCTCCAAAGTTCACCATTTGAAGTGACAAGTTCTGAGACGAGAAGACTTTTGTTCATTTGAATTTTCAAGTTGTAATCTCTTTGTTATTCAAACAATTATCTATTAATGTCAAACTTTGTTTCATTAATGCATTGCATATGTTCGTCTTGATTTGATCCAATCATTTTAATTATATTTAAATTATCCTTTTTTACTCACTTTATGACATTCAACTCTTGCTAAAAGTTACAAGCCTTTAGAGGGAGGATGACGAAACAATGCCATAATCTCATACAGTATGCTTTTGGACAGACCTTGCTGATGATGTACATGCATTTCTTTCAAATCCTAAACACTGGAGTTATAAGGAAGATAATCCCTAGTCAACCCCTTCGAGCCAAAGAAGCAGGAGTTTACTGTTTTAAACAAATTGAAACCTTTAATTTAAACCTGGGGCAGGGTAGTCTCTCAGTTAATTCAAAAGATGCGCATTGAAGTCGCAAAACTCTCAGTTTATAATACAACGAACGACATCAAAAGCATTCCTCTGGAATCAAAAGACAGTGGTGGTTCCTTATCTCATAGGCAGTCAATCTCTCAAAAGAGAAAAGCCCACTGAGACAAAACCTATAAAGGAGGCTTAAGAAAGCTGGGGCATCCCGCTGACTGTAATCTCGAAAACAGGAACAGTCAGGCAAAAGTTAGGGATAACAAATCAAAAGAACGAGGTCGCTAAAAATCCTCAACAACATGAAAAATGTTGCAAAAATGACTGCCTTCAAAAATCCAACTTATGTGAACCATCACCAAAACTTCGTTCCAAATTCGAATAGAGTCCGACGCACAATTAACTGAGTTTAGGATTGAAGAACATCACGAAGAGTGGGTGGGTACAAATATACTTTGAGCCTTTATCCTTTGTTTCTTAAACCGTGAACCAAGCCACGTTAGAACCCTTCAAAAGTCCTAACTGAAGCATGGGTTAGTTCAAAAGTATACTGTTACAAAAGGTATCCTGACTCCTGTAAGGCTTTGCCCTAAATCTTGTGTTGAATTTGTCTTATAAAGAGTTTTTCTGCTAAAAAACACATTTTTCAAAAATTTGAGACAAGCATAAACTTTGCATTATTTGAATATCACTGTTTGCGCTTGGCTATTTGTTTGACAGAGGAGAAATTCACACAACGAATATCCGATGAACGAAAGTCCTCTCAGTGAAAAAAATCACTTCAAAAAGGATGAAACTTCCATTGAAAAATCTCCTATCAACAAGGGGACTTGACATGTCACTGTCCAGTACACCTGGGGCAGTCCAGTCAAGATTTAAGAAATCTCTGAAGAAGTGCAGAGTAACCAGGGGCAAGTCTCCATCTCTGTCACTTGGGGCATTGAACATCAATCTCAGTGAAGGGTTACGTACACTTGCTACTAGGGGCAATGACAGATCTCCCCAAAATCCTTCTCATAGGATAACTCCTGTTGTACCCCAAAATTTGCCCTCCCATATTCATCAAGAATTGTCAAAATCAAGGTCACAAAATGCCCCAAGGGTTGTGCAGCTCAACTGTCTTCTATACAGTCAATACTAGGGTTTGAGTTCTGGTCAAGCAAATGAACTTTCCAAAGGCCCAATCAAGTCTCATATGCCTACAAAGATGGTCAAGTATCCTCATGTCAAGTTTCAAGGCATTCAGCTCAAGATTGCACAGTCAAAACCCTAGATTGCACTACAGTCAACTGTAGGGGCAAAATGGTCATTTGGCAGTCAAAAGTTCAAATTTTTGGTCAATATATCATTTTGAAGCCACAAACATCATTTGATCAATGCTTGATCATGATTCTCAAAATTTGGCTCAGAAATCATCAAAGATACAAAAGTTGCTATATTTGGACAGCTGAAAAAGTCAACAGAAATTGACCAGGGCATAACTTTCACATGGATTATCAGAAAAATTCCATCCAAAGCTCATTTTGAAGAGAAAGACATTTCCTACAATTCATCTTCATGTTCCAAGTCCAAGAAATGCTCTCACAAAAAGTTATCAATTTCAACATTATAGGTCATTTTCAAAAGTCAACAAAAAGTGACTTTAAGTCAAAGGCCATAACTTGAGATTGGTAAATCAAAATGACATGGGACCAAAGGCATTGGTTAAAGGACTCAAAGACCTTTCCAAAATATCCAAGAACATGTGAAAAGCTTAAAAATTGACCAAGTTATGCCTTGTGGAAGTTGGGAAATTTTTGGAAATTTTTGAAAGTCAACATTGATGCAAAAGGCCTAAAAATGCAAATGGGCCCAATTTTCTTCCAAATTTCTTCATGCCAAGCCTATGCACGACCACTAGGCCCAAAGGGAAGTATTCTCATATTTTTTAATTATTTATTTGAATTAATATTAATTTATATTCATTTAAATGATTTTAATATATGAAAAATATCAAACTTAACCTAAAAAAATCTTTTCATGCATGTTTATTCATAATATTTCGTGCATATCCCAATTAGGCAAATTTGGATGAGATTGGATCATGATTGAACAAAAATAACATGAAAAAAGATTGGAAAAAGATATTAAGCAAATCAAATCTTAAACCATTGAATTCATGAGATTCTATCCAACTTTGTTGACCTAACATGTTCTATACATACTCAGTATCACAAACAAAAACCCTAGAGACTGCAAGCTGCGCTCATACACAATACACAAACTTGAAAATAATCCAAAAAACTTCAAAACTGAAATCAACTTTGGAGAACGTTTCAAGCCATAACATTGTGTCCATCTTATTCCTGAGGCTTCAAGGATCACGTACCAGTCAAAACCATTCATCCCAGCATCAAGAATTGGTAAAACGGGCATACCCTGTACCGAAAATAATTGACACTCTTGCATATTGATTCATACGTTTTCCATAGTTTTTGAGGTTTGATTTGTGTTCCTGACATAATTCTTGTGCTAACTGTATAACTCAATTGTGTTTTCATCGCCTCTAGACGAAACCGCCATTAAAGCTTTCTAGGTTTTCAGGCCTGTGAAATTAGGGGTTCCCTTATCTGGTAAAATTGAAACACCATAATGCCAGGATCATAATCAGGAGGTTTGGACGAAACGATTCCAATGCTCGCGACAAATTTCTGAACCAAGGCGTGCTAATCGCTATTATTGAATTTGGCTCATTTTGAGGGGGTTTAAAACCCCCGTTAAATATTTGTTTTTTTTTCAGGAAATAAATCAAACGGAGAAGACGATGTGCTGGCCAGTGTTGATTGGAAGATTTGAAATTTCGCGCGTTTTGAAGCGCTAACTTTTGTTTTATCTTATTATATTCATTACTTATTTATATATCAAATGGATCAATTGGCACAGATGGTTGACGCAGGCGCTAGCAATCCCCTTGTCCTGGGTTCGAACCCCAGGACTCTTGCAATATCCTATATTATTTTTCAATTGTAAATCCCATGCAGGCCTGACGTTAAGGTTTACCATGCACACTCAATAATCACCGTCCAAGCGTCCATCAGCAGCAATCTAGAGGCCAGGATCAAAGGAGTATGCTACACTCTCAGTCAACGCGTCATTACTGGATTCAAAAAGTCAACCAACGTCCAGCTTATTGGGCCAGGCCTTTCCCATCAAAACCTCCAAAATTGGGTTTACCCCCCCCTCTGGTTTGCATTATTTTCTAATTTTCTTTTATGTTTTATTTTATTATTTGCTTATTTGTTTTATTGTTTTAAATTAACTAATAATTTTGTTTACAAAAAAAATATAATATACAAAAACATAAAAAATCCAGAAAATACAAAAACTATAATATTTTATTAAATAAATTGGAATGTAAAATATTTAGTTTAATTAGGTTTTAATTTTAATTCTTTTTTAATAAAAATCCAAAAAATGTAAAGTTAGGTTAATTGATAGTTTTAATGTCTTTTTAATTTTTATTTCTCAATACCACTTATTTATTATTTTCTTAAATTAAAAATTGCATGTAAATTAACTTAGATATTAAATTAGGTTAAAAATTAATCCTTTCATAATAAATAAAAATACTAGAATTAGGGTTTGTCTTTCAATTTAATTTCAATTAATTTCCTTCCCTTATTAAATTTAAAAAACACAAAATACCAAAAATATTATTTTCATTTAATTTCAATCTTTAATTCATTAATTTAATTATTGTGGTAAAAGGGTCCAACGCCCTAGTTCGTCATTAATCATTTAATTCGCGCATTTATCTTTTATCGTTTATATAATCATGTAATTGCCCCAAAGCGTTGTAATTTACTTTTTCGCACTTTATTTCTTCGCATTATTTATTTTTTCCGCTAAATCGGGTCCGGTTTAATTTTGGCGATGTGGACCCGCGCCATTTGTAATAGTCTAGCTTTATTTCCCGCAACTTTATAACTGCTAACAAATATGCATGAAAGAATGTATGGACTTAAAGTAAAATCAATGCGTAGATCACAACCAAACATGACAAGACAAATAAACTGAAACATGACACACGATTCGCACACACCACCCCTAGGGTACGCCTCACTGTTGCCTTGCCTCGAAAGGTGGTCGTCGAGTAGAGGGCGTCTTAGTAAGTCCTCATGATCCGGGAACCTGGCATGAGGGTAGCTTCTAAGGTGTCTTCCCATTGCTCTGGTGATCACCACGTCCCTAAAACTCGAATTGACCCGAACACCTCCAACGGTGGTGCTACCTACCTCTCAATGGTGGGATGGCACTACTTTAAAGGACTCTTACACAGACGAATTCCTTAGGGTAGGTAGGTTCTCGTAGGTACTTGCTCTAAACTCAAAAAATACTTTTCACACCACACAAAAGCTTTCAAAACAAAAACTTTTCAAACACTCTGACGTATGAGTCGATCTGGAACTTTTTTTCAAAAGAAACTTTTTTAAAACCCACAATTGAAAAGCACGCAAAACAATTTGAAAACACATTGAGCAAGTATCTAAGAGCCCATGGATAACCATGGATAGAAAGGGTGCTAACACCTTCCCTTTCTATAACCTACCTCCCGAACCGAGAGCGGTCTCTTTAAAGGAATTTTTCTGTGCTTTTGTCCTTTCCATTTGGAGAAAATAAAAGACGGTGGCGACTCTTGCTTCCGCGACATTTTCGCGAACCAGCGTTAAACAGTCAGTTCCAGATCCACCGATCACAGAACTGGCGACTCTGCTGGGGAATTAACTTAAAGTGAGGTGTACCTTAGGGCTAGCTTATAACTATGTTTTCAATTGTATTGCTTTGTGTGCTTTAAATTGTGGGTTGCTTGGGAGTTCTATAGATCCTAAACCCGGATCTGGGGGATACCTTTCTTAGAAAGTAGCAACAAGGCTGTGAGGGAACTGTGCGGGGTATACCGACACGGTTGAAACAGTCTGCTACGTTGATGTGGCACTTTGGTGTGTACCGGTAACCCTTGAGTTCAGTCAAGGAGAGTACGGGGCCTCCGCGTGGTGTCGTGAAGCATCAACAGACCTTAGGAACCTTAATTGAACTATCTTGGCCTCTTTAGGGTAGTGAGATCACTGACTTTGGTGCAGTCCGAGGTTGGTGGATACTCGATACTACGCTCAATTGAGGGTTGCTTTCCTGGAATATTTCGGTCGCCAGTTCAGTGGCTAAATCGAAACGATGAACAATGAAAGCAACCCCGTGATATTGGGAACCTTAGAACCCGGTTACTTTGATTAGGACAGGTATGAACCCACCAACTCAAGAGGGTATTACCCAGACCCCATGCTGGCCTTAAACCTTAAGGGCTTGTCTTGTGTGCCTTGTTTGCCCTACATGTTTGTCTTTGTAAATATCTGTGGTGTGTTTAATCATAGCATCATGACATCATCCAGCATCATATGCATTGACTAACCATTTCAGGGGTTCGAATTTTCATCTTTGTTCTTGTTTTGTAGGACATGGAAACTGCTCGTAGAAAGACAATTCAGGTCAATCTTGTAAGGATCCCTCCTCAGCTTAAGGAGCTTATATCCAGGATTCCCGAGAACTCTTCATTCAGTGACAGACATGGAAGCCTCATCAGCTTGGTCAACACCAACATTGAGGAAGATATGATAAAGGTCTTGTTCCAGTTCTTTGACCCTCTGCATCACTGCTTTACCTTATTGGACTATCAGTTGGTACCTACACTGGAGGAGTTCTCCCGGCTCCTGAAGATCCCTATCCTTGATCAGCTGCCTTTCAACGGCGCAGAAAGGGAACCTAAGCTGGAAGAGATTGCTAAAGCCTTGCACCTACAGTCATCGGACCTCAAGGGACATTGGGAAGTTAGAAGTGGCGTCAAAGGGTTCTTAGCCAAGTTTCTGTTTGAGAAAGCCCTTGAATGTTGGAACTCTCTTGATTTGCAAGCTTTTGAAGAAGTGGTAGCCCTCCTTGTTTATGGTTTGGTACTATTCCCTAATCCAGATCAGCTTATCGATATCAGTGCCGTCCAGATCTTTATGTCCAGAAATCCCATACCTACATTGCTGGGGGACATCCTTCACTCATGTTACACTCGAACCATGAGAAAAAGAGGTGTCCTTATGTGTTGCACTCCTCTCCTGGGAAGGTGGTTTATTTCGCACCTTCCCCAACCAGTCCTGAAGAATGAGCGGGGTTTGAGATGGTCACAACGGTTGATGACTCTTACACATGCAGATATACATTGGTGCCCTAGATCCAGAGGAGATGTCACTATCATTGATCGTTGTGGGGAGTACCCTAATGTTCCTTTACTTGGAATCAGAGGAGGTATTACTTATAGCCCATGCCTGGCTTGGAGACAGTTTGGTTATGCTCGGAGGGATGGTCCTCATGACATGTTAATTCCCGACATAGTTTTTGACTTCGACAGTGATACTCAAGGACTTCGTCAGAAATTTATCAGAGCCTGGAGGATGCCCAGTAGGATAAACAGCAAGACACTGGGGCACAGGAACTCCATCCCTTTGGAGCCCTATCTCAAATGGGTACGCACCCGTTCTCAGAAGTTAGCGATGCCTTATCCTCATATGCTTCCAGTAATCAAAGAGCCTGTCTTGGAAGGGGAAGTGTCTCATGTTATTCAGCACCCTGATATGCCCACATCCTGGGAAGAGATGCAGAAGAGCTGGATTCAGCTTAAGGAGGAAAGGAATTCTTTGGAGACTAATCTGCATGCCAGTGAAAAGAAAGTCTTGGAGCTCACCCGTCTGCTGCACGAGGAGAGGAACCTCAACACCTACATAGCTCCGAAGAGGATGCGCAGTGTATTTTGGGATTGACTTGACTTTTGTATTTCCTTTTTGCCCACGAGGCCTTGATGTATTAAACAATGATTTCTTTAATGATAACGTGTGTTCTTTTCTTGTCTACAATGAATTTGAACTTTCGAACCCTTGAATGCATTGCATACGCATTTCATACATCATGTGCATAGCAGGTTTTTCCCTTTTTTCAGGTTGCTTACAGTTCTTCGCTGTTTATTTCAGCATCATGAATTCCGGATCTGAATCAACTGAGACTTCAATCAAGGCTCTCCAGGCGCAGAATGCGCAGTTTCAAGAAATGATCATGGGTCTAGCTAAAGGCCAAGAAGAGCTGAAGGCCATGCTCCTGAAGAAGGAGAAGAAGAAGAAAAGAAGGACTGTTCTATTCAACTCGGGCCGAAGGTTGGGTAATACTCTGCACCAAGAAGAGGTTGTTTCTTCTGTTGGAAAAAGTCCTTCTCAGGCAGAAGCAAGGGTTCCTAGTCCGGTGGTCTCCGACAACGAGACAGATTTTGATGAAGAGCAGTACCCTCCTGAAGACAACAAGTATAAACAACTGGAGGACAGGCTGAAAGCTATGGAGGTGCAACAGACACCTGGGCTGGACTTCGGAGATCTGGGTTTGTCGACTGGTATAATTATCCCGCACAAGTTCAAAGCTCCAACCTTTTCCAAGTATGACGGGGCATCCTGTCCCAAGCTGCATTTGAGGTCTTACGTGCGAAAGATTCAGCCGTACTCTGCGGACAAGAATCTATGGATCCACTTCTTCCAGGAGAGTCTTTCAGGGACTCACCTCGAATGGTTCTATCAGCTGGATGGGACCAAAATTCGTAACTGGGAGGAGCTGGCCACTGCTTTCTACAAGCAGTATCAGTATAATGCCGACCTTGCCCCCACGCGTACCCAACTCCAGGGTATGTCGTTGGGCGTAAGCGAAGGTTTTAAAGAGTACGCGCAGAAGTGGAGAGATCTGGCTGGCAGGGTGCAGCCACCTTTGACTGATCGAGAGTTAGTGGACATGTTCTTGGGGACCCTATCTGGGCCATTCTTTAATCATCTCATTGGGAATTCTTCTGCTGGTTTCACTGATTTGATCTTAACTGGAGAAAGAATCGAAGCTGGGTTGAAGTCTGGAAAGATTGCAAAGGCTGCATCATCATCTGGGTCGGACAAGAAACCGTTTAAAAAGGAGTCTAGTGCTGTGTATGGCTCCAGAAAATCAGAAAGACCTGACCACCGCCAATCTGTCAGCGCGGTAATGATCGCTAAACCTGCTGCCGCTCCCCGGCCAAACAATCCTCAAAGGGTTGATAGACCCCGGAGAGAGTTTACCCGGTTAAGCATGACCCTATCGCAGATTCTGCCACAGCTGCTCGCAACCAATTTGGTATCTGTCAAGGAGGCACCAAAGTTCCCTAACACTACCTCTCCTAAGTACAACCCGAATGCCCGTTGTGCTTACCATTCAGATAGCCCGGGGCATGCCACTGATGACTGTTGGGCACTAAGGAACAAGCTGCAGGACCTCATTGATGCTAAGGAGGTACAATTTGAGGCATCTGACAAGCCTAATGTGGTGACAGCTCCCCTGCCTGCTCATGGGATAAATGCTATTGGAGATGATGAGGAAGTTGACGAAGCTGAGTTCGATAGCTGGATCTACCCGGCTGCTGATGGTGGACTTAACAATTGGAGCGCCAAAGACAATCTCTCTGTTTCTTTTGACACTAAGTAATAAATTTCTTTGTTTCATTTTGTAATAAACATTGATAAACTCTATGGCCCGGTGTCTTACCCGAGGCACCGTGGTTCTATTTGTGAGGGCATATGAACTGTCATTTTATACATCATAAATGAAAATCTTGGACTTTTTCGCATTACAAATATTGTGTTCCTTTTTCTTCTTTCATTTCCTTTACATAATTTTCAAAACAGCTGTATTTACACACACACTCACTCATACAGGTTCCAATCCACTCTGGATCTCACTGATAACAGCTCTGCTAATGCCAATTATGACTTCGAAAATCCGATCAACTTAGCCGAAGACGAAGGTGAAGATGATTGCGAAGTGCCTGGCGAGCTTGCAAGACTGTTGCTTCAGGAAGAGCGGGCAATTCAACCCCATGAAGAGCCAGTGGAAACCATAAACCTGGGTACTGAGGCAGACAGAAAAGAGGTAAAGATTGGTGCTAACCTAGAGCTCAGCGTGAAGCAACGGTTAACCAAGATGCTGCATGACTATATGGAGATCTTTGCCTGGTCCTACGAAGACATGCCAGGTTTGGATACCGATATTGTCGTCCATCACTTGCCGACGAGAGAAGACTGCCCTCCAGTTAAACAAAAGGTTCGTCGGATGCGTCCAGAGATGTCAGAGAAGATTAAAGCCGAGGTCATGAAACAGTTTGATGCCGGGTTTCTTGCAGTGACTTCTTACCCTCAGTGGGTTGCTAATGTGGTGCCGGTACCTAAAAAGGACGGCAAGGTCAGAATGTGCGTTGATTACAGGGATCTAAACAGGGCCAGCCCCAAGGATGACTTCCCTTTACCTCACATTGATGTCCTCGTTGATAATACAGCTCAGCACAAGGTATTCTCTTTCATGGATGGCTTTTCAGGTTACAATCAGATCAAGATGGCACCTGAAGACATGGAAAAGACTACATTTGTTACTCAGTGGGGCACCTTCTGTTACAAGGTCATGCCGTTCGGGTTAAAGAACGCTGGGGCAACCTACCAGCGTGCCATGGTTGCCTTATTTCATGATATGATCCACCATGAGATCGAAGTGTATGTGGACGACATGATCGCTAGGTCCCAGACTGAGGAAGAGCATCTAGATCACCTGCAGAAGTTGTTTGACCGGTTGAAATTGTACAAGCTGAGATTGAACCCGAACAAGTGCACCTTCGGGGTAAGATCTGGGAAGTTGCTAGGCTTCGTGGTCAGTGATAAAGGTATTCAAGTAGACCCTGCTAAGGTCAAAGCTATTCAAGAGATGCCAGTTCCTAAGACAGAGAAGGAAGTCAGAGGCTTTTTAGGACGCCTGAATTACATTGCTCGATTCATATCTCATCTGACTGCTACCTGTGAGCCAATCTTCAAGCTGCTGAAGAAAGATCAGGTAGTACGTTGGAACGATGAATGTCAGGCTGCTTTCGACAAAATCAAAGAGTATCTCCAAGAACCACCCATCCTTATGCCACCGGTTGAAGGGAGACCTCTGATACTATATCTGACAGTGCTAGACAACTCAATGGGGTGTGTGCTGGGGCAGCATGACGAGTCTGGCCGAAAAGAGCATGCCATTTATTACCTTAGCAAAAAGTTTACCGACTGTGAGACCCGATACTCACTGCTTGAGAAAACTTGCTGCGCTTTGGTATGGGCTGCTCGCCGGCTGAGACAGTATATGCTGACTCACACTACCTTGTTGATCTCAAAAATGGATCCGATAAAATACATATTTGAAAAACCTGCTCTGTCTGGGAGAATTGCAAGATGGCAAATGATCTTGACGGAATACGACATTCAGTACACCACCCAGAAAGCCATCAAAGGGAGTGTATTGGCGGACCACTTAGCTCATCAAGCTGTAGATGACTACCAATCAATGAACTTCGAGTTTCCAGACGAAAGCATCATGATTGTGACTGATTGTGAAGTACCTGGACCGGATGAAGGACCTGAACCAGGATCCCGATGGTCTATGCACTTTGACGGAGCTTCCAATGCTTTGGGAAATGGTATCGGCGCCATCATCATATCTCCACAGGGTACTCATACTCCACTCACTGCCCGGCTATGTTTCAACTGTACCAACAACATGGCGGAGTATGAGGCGTGTATCATGGGTCTTCAAGCTGCTATCGACCTACGGATCAAGTTCCTCAGTGTCTTCGGAGATTCCGCCCTAGTGATCAATCAGATCAATGGAGAGTGGGATACGAAACATCCAAACTTGATTCCTTACAGAGAATGTGTGTTGACCATGATTCCCCACTTCACAGAGATAACCTTTGAGCACTTTCCGAGAGAGGAGAATCAGTTAGCGGACGCGTTAGCTACAATGTCTTCAATGTTCAAGGTTAAATGGGATAATGAAGCTCCCCAGATCACCATCTGGAAACTGGACGAACCGGCATACTGTTGTGATCTCGAAATTGAATTGGTAACTGAGAAGCCTTGGTACCATGAAGTGAAGAGATATCTGGAAGCTCAGGAATACCCTGAAGGTGCCTCTATCAACGATAAGAAATTCCTGAGGAGGTTCGCAGCCAAGTTCTTCCTAAGCAACGGCGTCTTATACAAGAGAAACCATGATTCAACCTTACTGCGTTGTGTGGACAAGACTGAAGCAGAAAGAATCATGGAAGAACTACATGACGGGACCTTTGGTACGCATTCCAGTGGGCACACCATGGCTAAGAAGATCCTACGGGCAGGATATTACTGGTCTACCATGGAAGCTGATTGCTACCAACATTCTAGGACATGCCACAAATGCCAGATCTACGCAGATAAGGTGCATGTTCCTCCGGTTCCCCTGAATGTTCTGACTGCGCCCTGGCCATTTGCAATGTGGGGCATAGACATGATCGGCGAGATAAGACCTACGGCATCCAATGGACATCGCTTCATCCTAGTGGCGATTGACTATTTTACGAAGTGGGTTGAAGCAGCATCCTATGCTACAGTAACCAAGACTGTTGTGG
Organism: Vicia faba; assembly: GCA_948472305.1. NCBI lineage: Eukaryota > Viridiplantae > Streptophyta > Magnoliopsida > Fabales > Fabaceae > Vicia > Vicia faba. Next base: position 116,328,721 of record OX451738.1, on the reverse strand, counting down.
CACGGTTTATTCGGCACAATCTGATCTGTCGATATGGCGTCCCTGAACGGATCATTACAGACAACGGTACCAATCTGAACAATAAGATGATTGCTGAGCTTTGCGAACAGTTCAAGATACAGCACCACAATTCTTCTCCTTACAGACCGAAGATGAATGGGGCTGTAGAAGCAGCTAACAAGAACATCAAGAAGATCGTGCAAAAGATGACAGTAACGTACAAAGATTGGCACGAGATGTTACCGTTCGCTCTGCATGGGTACCGTACCTCAGCTAGGACGTCAACCGGGGCAACTCCTTTCTCTCTGGTTTATGGTATGGAGGCAGTCTTGCCGATCGAAGTGCAAATTCCCTCTCTCCGGATAATGAAGGATGCAAATCTGAACGAAGATGATTGGATCCAGACACGACTTGATCAACTCAACCTTATTGATGAAAAGAGACTTGCTGCTATCTGTCATGGTCAGACGTATCAGAAACGGATGATCAGGGCGTTTAACAAAAAGGTCAGACCACAGGAATATCAAGTTGGGGATCTGGTTATCAAGAGAATCATACTTCCTCAGAGTGATCCAAGGGGCAAATGGACCCCTACATACGAAGGGCCATTTGTGGTTAAGCATGTGTTCTCAGGAGGAGCAATGATATTAACCAACATGGATGGTGACGACCTTCCTCACCCCGCCAATGCAGACATAGTTAAAAAATACTACGCATAAAAAAGACCCGCTAGGCTGACATGCCTAGGCAAAAGTTAGGGCTTCCCGTCGAACCAAAAGGGTTCGGGCAAAATGTAGGGATGAAAATGAAAAAATCTGTACACCCGGCAAGTCGAAAACCTGAAAGGGCGGCTTGGGCAAAAATGGGTATCCCGGTGGACTGAAAACCCGAAAGGGCGGTCCAGGCAAAAATTAGGGATAAAGCGTAAAACTATGTCTCATTGATCACTTTGCATCCAGAATCCGGTATCAGCATCAAGTTCAAACGGCACCGATCAGTCAGCTTCATCTTCAACCAAGGTCATCAAGTGATGAGACGCTCGGAGTTATGAAGACAATAGCAGAGTTGAAACCCAGTGGATCATTCATCGTTCACACAGCTGTTTTATTTTTCTTTTGTACAAAACTTGTATAGACTCTTTTGATCGGCGACGTACCTCTTACTAGGGCGTCAGCCTCTTGTACACAAAACGCCTATTTTCAGGCCATTCAAAAATCAATAAAAATATATTTTCAGTTAAACGTGCCCAAGTGTTTTTCTTTTTTCTGTTTTGTTTTGCGAAGAACGTCCAAGGTTCAATTTGTGATGTATGCATTGACAATAATTTGCTAACTCATAAATATTTGCATACGAAACGAAGGAATTCATTGCAGGTGACACTAGAAACAGGGGCAATAAGAGAGTTGTCTGAGCAGTCTAATTGTTCTATCCTCTAAGGTACCAGGGTAGGTTCAGCTACAGAACACGGCCAAGTGTATCTTAATTCCCAGAGAGTGGTTCAACGAAACAATACATTCTCCTCCAAGCAAATCATCAAATATCAAGGAAATTGAGTATCCTCCTGTAGTTCTCAATACCTCCCCAGCAGCATGTATTCTGCACAAGCGTCCCCGGCAGTCTTGGTCTAAAGATTGTTCCCCGGCGATATACCACCATTCAAAGGAATCACTTCCCAGCATATCAAACTTCCCCCAGAAGAGTCCAATCCAGGTTCCCCAGGAAAGTTGGAATTCATATCTCCCCAAGCAGCAAGCTTATCCCCAGTAGATTCTGGAAGCTTACCCCTCGCAGAGCACGAACGCGTCGTCCCGGCTTAATTTAAAGAGTTATTTCCGTAACAGGATATAACTGGGTTATCCTCAGCCAAAAGCCACGGAAAGAGCGTCCTCGGCAAAGTATCTTCCTACCCCAGCGAAGTCTATCAACACTCCCAGCACAACAAGGATATCCTCAGTATAACTCATCAACGGTATCCCCAGCGGAGTTGTCTTCATCAACTCAAGCAAAGCATCGCTATCCCCACAGAGTAACACTCCCTAGCATGATCGCTAGAGTATCTTTTCTCCCGCAGAATTATTTCATTTGCCAAGTTCATTCCTCAACGGAGTTATCTCCTCCTACCGGTATTCTTGCAACAATCATCCCCAGCAGTAGCAAAATCTCTTCCTCAACATCAGCCCAGGATATGACTTCCCGGCACCCGTCAAGGATTTATTTTCCTAGACAAAAACATACATGAATCATCACATACATCATTATAGCATGCATAACGTATTGCATCATACAAATCTCATTCGTATTGATAACATCATTGCTTGATCCATATCATGCATCGCATATAACTGACCTCTACCTTTCAGGAAGGATGCAGTTGAAATTCTCAAGCATATTTCAAGGATGTCTCTAGTCCAGTCAAATCGACTCCAAACAGATTTTTCTGATAAAGACTCAGTAGAAGTTATGGTCCCCTCTCCGACGGTGAGCGTGAGGTGGTAATTCCTTTTTCAAGATGGTTTCCTCTCCGACGATGAGCGTGAGGTGATATTCTTTTGTGGTCCCCTCTCCGACGGTGAGCGTGAGGTGGTAGTTCCTTTTTCAAGATGTTTTCCTCTCCGACGATGAGCGTGAGGTGATATTCTTTTGTGGTCCCCTCTCCGACGGTGAGCGTGAGGTGGTAATTCCTTTTTCAAGATGTTTTCCTCTCCGACGATGAGCGTGAGGTGATATTCTTTTGTGGTCCCCTCTCCGACGGTGAGCGTGAGGTGGTAATTCCTTTTTCAAGATGTTTTCCTCTCCGACGATGAGCGTGAGGTGATATTCTTTTGTGGTCCCCTCTCCAACGGCGCGTGAGGTGGTAATTCCTTCTTCAGATGTTTCCCTCTCCGGCATGAGCGTGAGGTGATATCTCCTTTCAGATTATAATTTCCTATAGTTCCCTCTCCAACGTGAGTGAGGTAACTCCCTTTGAGATTGTAATATCCTTTGGTTCCCTTCCTGACACTACAAAGATGGTAATTCTCACCAAGATTTTTCTCAACGAGCGTTGTTGAAGTTAAAATCACCCAAGGTTCTCTTACCATTCATGATTAAGGCAGTAACCATTCCTGGTTCATTCATCAGCGTTTGAAGCTCCAGACTCAGCTCCTGTAACCAATCAGGACATATCTATATCAAGCATCTAAAATCAGCTCCTGCGGCGTGTCAGGTACTCATTTTTCTGTTTTGCAGGTATGCAGGTTCTTGCTAAGGAATCTCCTATGCAATCAACGTCCAGATGGCATCTATAAGCCCATCATCCTATCTAAGCAATCTCTAAATGGCATCTATAAGCCCATTCCATCATCACTGTTACTATGTGAGCGCAAATTTCTGGGCACTCTAGTGTTCAATCACCTTCTACCCTCGGATTACGAAAGGCACGTCAGCCAATCTGCATCCTCAGGTCTAAGAAGATTGAACAGGGGCAACTGTTGTACCCCAAAATTTGCCCTCCCATATTCATCAAGAATTGTCAAAATCAAGGTCACAAAATGCCCCAAGGGTTGTGCAGCTCAACTGTCTTCTATACAGTCAATACTAGGGTTTGAGTTCTGGTCAAGCAAATGAACTTTCCAAAGGCCCAATCAAGTCTCATATGCCTACAAAGATGGTCAAGTATCCTCATGTCAAGTTTCAAGGCATTCAGCTCAAGATTGCACAGTCAAAACCCTAGATTGCACTACAGTCAACTGTAGGGGCAAAATGGTCATTTGGCAGTCAAAAGTTCAAATTTTTGGTCAATATATCATTTTGAAGCCACAAACATCATTTGATCAATGCTTGATCATGATTCTCAAAATTTGGCTCAGAAATCATCAAAGATACAAAAGTTGCTATATTTGGACAGCTGAAAAAGTCAACAGAAATTGACCAGGGCATAACTTTCACATGGATTATCAGAAAAATTCCATCCAAAGCTCATTTTGAAGAGAAAGACATTTCCTACAATTCATCTTCATGTTCCAAGTCCAAGAAATGCTCTCACAAAAAGTTATCAATTTCAACATTATAGGTCATTTTCAAAAGTCAACAAAAAGTGACTTTAAGTCAAAGGCCATAACTTGAGATTGGTAAATCAAAATGACATGGGACCAAAGGCATTGGTTAAAGGACTCAAAGACCTTTCCAAAATATCCAAGAACATGTGAAAAGCTTAAAAATTGACCAAGTTATGCCTTGTGGAAGTTGGGAAATTTTTGGAAATTTTTGAAAGTCAACATTGATGCAAAAGGCCTAAAAATGCAAATGGGCCCAATTTTCTTCCAAATTTCTTCATGCCAAGCCTATGCACGACCACTAGGCCCAAAGGGAAGTATTCTCATATTTTTTAATTATTTATTTGAATTAATATTAATTTATATTCATTTAAATGATTTTAATATATGAAAAATATCAAACTTAACCTAAAAAAATCTTTTCATGCATGTTTATTCATAATATTTCGTGCATATCCCAATTAGGCAAATTTGGATGAGATTGGATCATGATTGAACAAAAATAACATGAAAAAAGATTGGAAAAAGATATTAAGCAAATCAAATCTTAAACCATTGAATTCATGAGATTCTATCCAACTTTGTTGACCTAACATGTTCTATACATACTCAGTATCACAAACAAAAACCCTAGAGACTGCAAGCTGCGCTCATACACAATACACAAACTTGAAAATAATCCAAAAAACTTCAAAACTGAAATCAACTTTGGAGAACGTTTCAAGCCATAACATTGTGTCCATCTTATTCCTGAGGCTTCAAGGATCACGTACCAGTCAAAACCATTCATCCCAGCATCAAGAATTGGTAAAACGGGCATACCCTGTACCGAAAATAATTGACACTCTTGCATATTGATTCATACGTTTTCCATAGTTTTTGAGGTTTGATTTGTGTTCCTGACATAATTCTTGTGCTAACTGTATAACTCAATTGTGTTTTCATCGCCTCTAGACGAAACCGCCATTAAAGCTTTCTAGGTTTTCAGGCCTGTGAAATTAGGGGTTCCCTTATCTGGTAAAATTGAAACACCATAATGCCAGGATCATAATCAGGAGGTTTGGACGAAACGATTCCAATGCTCGCGACAAATTTCTGAACCAAGGCGTGCTAATCGCTATTATTGAATTTGGCTCATTTTGAGGGGGTTTAAAACCCCCGTTAAATATTTGTTTTTTTTTCAGGAAATAAATCAAACGGAGAAGACGATGTGCTGGCCAGTGTTGATTGGAAGATTTGAAATTTCGCGCGTTTTGAAGCGCTAACTTTTGTTTTATCTTATTATATTCATTACTTATTTATATATCAAATGGATCAATTGGCACAGATGGTTGACGCAGGCGCTAGCAATCCCCTTGTCCTGGGTTCGAACCCCAGGACTCTTGCAATATCCTATATTATTTTTCAATTGTAAATCCCATGCAGGCCTGACGTTAAGGTTTACCATGCACACTCAATAATCACCGTCCAAGCGTCCATCAGCAGCAATCTAGAGGCCAGGATCAAAGGAGTATGCTACACTCTCAGTCAACGCGTCATTACTGGATTCAAAAAGTCAACCAACGTCCAGCTTATTGGGCCAGGCCTTTCCCATCAAAACCTCCAAAATTGGGTTTACCCCCCCCTCTGGTTTGCATTATTTTCTAATTTTCTTTTATGTTTTATTTTATTATTTGCTTATTTGTTTTATTGTTTTAAATTAACTAATAATTTTGTTTACAAAAAAAATATAATATACAAAAACATAAAAAATCCAGAAAATACAAAAACTATAATATTTTATTAAATAAATTGGAATGTAAAATATTTAGTTTAATTAGGTTTTAATTTTAATTCTTTTTTAATAAAAATCCAAAAAATGTAAAGTTAGGTTAATTGATAGTTTTAATGTCTTTTTAATTTTTATTTCTCAATACCACTTATTTATTATTTTCTTAAATTAAAAATTGCATGTAAATTAACTTAGATATTAAATTAGGTTAAAAATTAATCCTTTCATAATAAATAAAAATACTAGAATTAGGGTTTGTCTTTCAATTTAATTTCAATTAATTTCCTTCCCTTATTAAATTTAAAAAACACAAAATACCAAAAATATTATTTTCATTTAATTTCAATCTTTAATTCATTAATTTAATTATTGTGGTAAAAGGGTCCAACGCCCTAGTTCGTCATTAATCATTTAATTCGCGCATTTATCTTTTATCGTTTATATAATCATGTAATTGCCCCAAAGCGTTGTAATTTACTTTTTCGCACTTTATTTCTTCGCATTATTTATTTTTTCCGCTAAATCGGGTCCGGTTTAATTTTGGCGATGTGGACCCGCGCCATTTGTAATAGTCTAGCTTTATTTCCCGCAACTTTATAACTGCTAACAAATATGCATGAAAGAATGTATGGACTTAAAGTAAAATCAATGCGTAGATCACAACCAAACATGACAAGACAAATAAACTGAAACATGACACACGATTCGCACACACCACCCCTAGGGTACGCCTCACTGTTGCCTTGCCTCGAAAGGTGGTCGTCGAGTAGAGGGCGTCTTAGTAAGTCCTCATGATCCGGGAACCTGGCATGAGGGTAGCTTCTAAGGTGTCTTCCCATTGCTCTGGTGATCACCACGTCCCTAAAACTCGAATTGACCCGAACACCTCCAACGGTGGTGCTACCTACCTCTCAATGGTGGGATGGCACTACTTTAAAGGACTCTTACACAGACGAATTCCTTAGGGTAGGTAGGTTCTCGTAGGTACTTGCTCTAAACTCAAAAAATACTTTTCACACCACACAAAAGCTTTCAAAACAAAAACTTTTCAAACACTCTGACGTATGAGTCGATCTGGAACTTTTTTTCAAAAGAAACTTTTTTAAAACCCACAATTGAAAAGCACGCAAAACAATTTGAAAACACATTGAGCAAGTATCTAAGAGCCCATGGATAACCATGGATAGAAAGGGTGCTAACACCTTCCCTTTCTATAACCTACCTCCCGAACCGAGAGCGGTCTCTTTAAAGGAATTTTTCTGTGCTTTTGTCCTTTCCATTTGGAGAAAATAAAAGACGGTGGCGACTCTTGCTTCCGCGACATTTTCGCGAACCAGCGTTAAACAGTCAGTTCCAGATCCACCGATCACAACTCCCAACAAAGGTTTAATCTCTGAAAACCTTTCCCCAGCTGAACCAACCTCAAGAATCCTCGAGGACTTCCCCCAAAGAAGATGTCACCTCTCTAGCAGACTGACGACAGGGTTTATTTCCCCAACAACACCAGGATTCCCCAGCTTGAGTTTACCTCTCCGACTACTACAAATCAAAGGACCACAACTCCTCTTCCCCAGTAGACTCTGGAAGCTTGTCCCCTGCAAAGCACAAATAAGTCTCCTCAGCCAAATTCAGAGGTTATCCTCACAAGAGTCTAACCGGATTATCCTCAGCAAGTTGCAACTGAAAGATCATCCCCAGTGAAGTTCTTTCTATCCCCAGCTGAGTTCATTCCTTTCATAGACAGAAATTCAATCCCCAACAGGGTTCACTGTCACCAGCAACAGTAATTCATCCCCAGCTGAGTTTTATTTCTCCAAATCAGCAGATCTTCTAGCAGAGTATATACTCCCCACAGAGTCATTTCCTTGTCAGTCCATTCCCCAACGGGGTTATTCTCTTCTGTAGGATTATTCTCCCAATCATCTTCGATCGTTATCTCCAGCGAGTGAAACTCTTTATTCTCCAACAACAGTCAGGGATTTATTTTCCCAAACTCGGACGTACCACAATAGCATTTCATGTTCATACATCATGACGTGCGCATACATATTGCATACAACATAATCTCATTTATTTTGAGAACATCATCATACAATGCATGTCACACATCATATACGATTAATCATGTACCTTTTTAGGAAAGATGGTTATCATCAACAACTTCCAGCAAGTTCAAGATTAACTCCGGAAACTAAACAGACTTCACACGGGTCTATCCTGAAAAATCCTACACGGGTCCTTTATCATATATTTCTGAATGAAGTTTTACACAAACTCATCCCAAAGTAACCTTACCCAGGTTCATCCTGAAGTTTTACACAAACTTATCCCAAAGTAACCTTACCCAGGTTCATCCTGAAGTTTTACACAAACTTATCTCACAGTAACCTTACCCCGGTTCATCCTGAAGTTTTACACGAACTTATCACAGTAACCTTACCCTGGTTCATCCTGAAGTTTTACACGGACTTATCACAAGGCAACCCTACACAGGTTCCTTCTCAGGAAATTTCAGATGCAGTTTTACACGGACTCATCATCAGAAACCCTACACCGGTTCCCTCTTTCTAAAGATAAAGTTTTACACGGACTCGTCATCAGGCAACCCTACACCGGTTCCCTCTCTTTCCAAAGATGTAGTTTTACACGAACTCATCATCAGGCAACCCTACACAGGTTCCTCCTTTCCAGATGAAGTTTTACACGGCCTCTCCATCAGGCAACCCTACACAAGTTCCTCCTTTCCAGATGCAGTTTTACACGGGCTCATCATCAAGAAACCCTACACAGGTTCCTCCTTTCTAGATGCAGTTTTACACGGACTCATCATCAAGAAACCCTACACAGGTTCCTCCTTTCCAGATGCAGTTTTGCACGGACTCATAATCAAGAAACCCTACACAGGTTCCTCCTTTCCAGATGCAGTTTTACATGGACTCATCATCAAGAAACCCTACACAGGTTCCTCCTTTCCAGATGCAGTTTTACACGGACTCATCATCAAGAAACCCTACACAGGTTCCTCCTTTCCAGATGCAGTTTTACACGGACTCATCATCAAGAAACCCTACACAAGTTCCTCCTTTCCAGATTCAGTTTTACACGGACTCATCATCAAGAAACCCTACACAGGTTCCTCATTTCAAGATAAAGTTTTACACGGACTCATCATCAAGAAACCCTACACAGGTTCCTCATTTCAAGATAAAGTTTTACACAGACTCATTGTGATCGGTGGATCTGGAACTGACTGTTTAACGCTGGTTCGCGAAATGTCGCGGAAGCAAGAGTCGCCACCGTCTTTTATTTTCTCCAATAGGAAAGGACAAAAGCACAGAAAAATTCCTTTAAAGAGATCGCTCTCGGTTCGGGAGGTAGGTTATAGAAAGGGAAGGTGTTAGCACCCTTTCTATCCATGGTTATCCATGGGCTCTTAGATACTTGCTCATTGTGTTTTCAAATTGTTTTGCATGCTTTTCAATGTGGGTTTAAAAAGTTTCTTTGAAAAATTTCAGATCGACTCATACGTCAGAGTGTTTGAAAAGTTTGCTTTGGAAGCTTTTGAAAAGTGTTGGTGAGAAAAGTCTTTGAATTTTTGTTTTGAAGAGAGCAAGTATCCTTGAGAACCTACCTACCCTAAGGAATTCGTCTGTGTAGATGTCCTTTAAAGTAGTGCCATCCCACCATTGAGAGGTAGGTAGCACCACCGTTGGAGGTGTTCGGGTCAATTCGAAGTTCGGGACATGGTGATCACCAGAGCAATGGGAAGACACCTTAGAAGCTACCCTCATGCCAGGTTCCCGGATCATGAGGACTTACTAAGACATCCTCTACTCGACGATCACCTTTCGAGGCAAGGCAACAGTGAGGCGTACCCTAGGGGTGGTGTGTGCGAATTGTGTGTCATGTTTCAGTTATTTGTCTTGTCATGTTTGAAGTGTTCTACGCTTGATTTTAATTAGACATTCATTCTTTCATGCTTGGTTAACAGTTAAATATTTTGCGAGGAAATAAATCTAAACTATTACAAATGGCGCGGGTCCACATCGCCAAAATTAAACCGGACCCGATTTAGCGGAAAAATAAATAATGCGAAGAAATAAAGTGCGAAAAGTAAATTACAACGCTTTGGGACAATTACATAATTATAATTAAACGACATAAGATAAATGCGCAATTAAATGATTAACGACGGGCGTTGGGCCCTTTTGCAAAAATAATTAAAAGTTAATGAGAATTAAAAATTAAATGATCAAATGTTTTTGTTATTTTTTTGTATTTTTTAGATTTAATAAGGAAAAGAAATTAATTGAAATTAAATTAAAAGACAAACCCTAATTCTAGTATTTTTTATTTATTATGAAAGATTTAAATTAAACCTAAATTAGACTCTAAATTATTTATGTACAATTTTAAATAGGAAAATAAATAAATAAATAACAATTATTATTCTAAAAAAGGGGAAAAATATTAAAGGGAAATAAAAAGAATTAACGATTAAAACCTAAATTCTACATTTTTTTGGATTTTTATTAAAAAGGAATTAAAATTAAAACCTAATTATACTACATAATTTACATTCTAATTTATTCATGAAAATAATTAATATATAAATATTTATTAATTTGTATTTTCTGATTTTTTATTATGTTTTTTATATTTTGTAGAAAAAAAATAAATTAATTAAAGCCATAAAAAACAAATAATACAATAAAAATAAATGTAAGAAGAAAAATAAAAAAAAACAAACCAGGGTGGGGTGTTGCCCCAAATAAGGAGGTAAGGCCTGGTAATCTGGCCCAATAAGCATTTGTTGACTTTTTGGATTGTGTGTGATGCCATTGACCTGATATATAGTATCCTTTGAATTTAAGCCTTTGATCTGTACGCACTGGACGCGTGGCTGGTGGATTCTTGAGGAGGCATAGCATGGATCATCACTAGCGCTGCCTAGGATTTTAGTTTGAAAAATAATATGGCAAATATGCAAGACCTGGGGTTCGAACCCAGGTCACGAGCATTACAAGTACTTCCACCTACCACTGAACCATGTGATTTACATTTAACATATATTAACGAATAAATAACAAAAAGCAAACGCGTTGATGGCCTGGAAAAGCGCGCGCGTTTTTAAACGCACCAACCACCACGTGACACGGCCTCATCTTCTTCCCCTTCCCTGTAACACAAAACTAATGGGCAACGGTTTTGCAACGTGGTTTTAGGCAAGCAACGGGAAAATAGCGACTAGCCCATATCCAAACATAAATTGGGCGCGATGGCATGGATCTTTTCGTCTCTAAGCCCTGAATGCAACCATGGTATCCAGAAGTCCTAATTTTTCTTGTATTGGGAAACCCCCTTTTTGAATTCCTGAAACCCTAAAGACCATTCATGGCAGATTCACGTATATTGCTCAAAAACAAAATTAGTTAGTATGGTTAGCTTTAGAATATCATGAGAAACATGAATATACAAACAAAAATGCAAAAAGATGTCTAAATCATGCTATGCGATTTCAACATTTTCTTGGTTCAGTTTGACTTTGTGATACCGTTTCAAGGCGTTTGACTTGTTGTTTTTGATTGAGAAACGTTTAGAATTGTCCAAGGAAGCTATTGCAATTGGTTTGGTGCCTTGAATCGCCCTATAACCTTGATTTCAGAATTCAACTTTTTGGACAATTTTCAAGTTTGTGTTTTGCTTTCTGAGCGCAGCCTGTAGTCTCTTTCATTAGGGTTGTGATGCTGATCATATATGGAGTGATTAGGTTAAGAAAAGTTGGACAAAATCTTATGCATTGATGAATTTTGGATATTTGATTTCATGGATCTTTTACAATCTTTTTTTCATGGTTTTTGTGCCAAATCTGATCAATTAGCACCAAAGCTTGCCTATTTGAGATATGCACGAATTGTAGAGATTAGAATGTGCACAAAAAGATTTTTTTAGGTTAGTTTGATATTTTTCATATATTAAAATCATTTAAATGAATATAAATTAATATTAATTCAAATAAATAATTAAAAAATATGAGAATACTTCCCTTTGGGCCTAGTGGTCGTGCATAGGCTTGGCATGAAGAAATTTGGAAGATAATTGGGCCCATTTGCATTTTTAGGCCTTTTGCATCATTGTTGACTTTCAAAAATTTCCAAAAATTTCCCAACTTCCACAAGGCATAACTTGGTCAATTTTTGAGCTTTTCACATGTTCTTGGACATTTTGGAAAGGTCTTTGAGTCCTTTAACCAGTGCCTTTGGTCCCATGTCATTTTGATTTACCAATCTCAAGTTATGGCCTTTGACTTAAAGTCACTTTTTGTTGACTTTTGAAAATGACCTATAATGTTGAAATTGATAACTTTTTGTGAGAGCATTTCTTGGACTTGGAACATGAAGATGAATTGTAGGAAATGTCTTTGTCTTCAAAATGAGCTTTGGATGGAATTTTTCTGATAATCCATGTGAAAGTTATGCCTTGGTCAATTTCAGTTGACTTTTTCAGCTGTCCAAATATAGCAACTTTTGCATCTTTGATGATTTCTGAGCCAAATTTTGAGAATCATGATCAAGCATTGATCAAATGATGTTTGTGGCTTCAAAATGATATGTTGACCAAAAATTTGAACTTTTGACTGTCAAATGACCATTTTGCCCCTACAGTTGACTGTAGTGCAATCTAGGGTTTTGACTGTGCAATTTTGAGCTGAATGCCTTGAAACTTGACATGGGGATGCTTGACCATCTTTGTGAGCATATGAGACTTGATTGGGCCTTTGAAAAGTTCATTTGCTTGACCAGAACTCAAACCCTAGTTTTGACTGTATAGGAGACAGTTGAGCTGCACAACCCTGGGGGAATTTGTGACCTTGACTTGGCAATTTCTTGATGAATATGGGAGGGCAAATTTTGGGGTACAACAGTTGCCCCTGTTCAATCTTCTTAGACCTGAGGATGCAGATTGGCTGACGTGCCTTTCGTAATCCGAGGGTAGAAGATGATTGGACACTAGAGTGCCCAGAAATTTGCGCTCACATGGTAGCAGTGGTGATGAGGGAATGGGCTTATAGATGCCATTTGGATGTTGCTTGGATAGGATGATGGGCTTATAGATGCCATCTGGACGTTGATCGCGTAGGAGATTCCTTAGCGAGAACCTGCATACCTGCAAAACAGAAAAATGAGTACCTGACATGTCGCAGGAGCTGATTTTAGATGCTTGATATAGATGTGTCCTGATTGATTACAGGAGCTGGGTCTGGAGCTTCAAACGCTGATGAATGAACCAGGGATGGTTACTGCCTTAGCATGAAGGGTAAGAGAATCCTGAATGATTTCAACTTCAACAACGCTCGTTGAGAAAATCTTGGTGAGAATTACCATCTTCGTAGTGTCAGGAAGAGAACCAAAGGACATTATAATCTCAAAGGGAGTCACCTTACTCACCGTTGGAGAGGGAACTATAGGAAATTATAATCTGAAAGGAGATATCACCTCACGCTCATGCCGGAGAAGGAAACATCTGAAGAAGGAATTACCACCTCACACGCCGTTGGAGAGGGGACCATAAGAGAATGTCACCTCACGCTCATGCCGGAGAGGAAAACATCTGAAGAAGGAATTACCACCTCACACGCCGTTGGAGAGGGGACCATAAGAGAATGTCACCTCACGCTCATGCCGGAGAGGAAAACATCTGAAGAAGGAATTACCACCTCACACGCCGTTGGAGAGGGGACCATAAGAGAATATCACCTCACGCTCATGCCGGAGAGGAGAACATCTGAAGAAGGAATTACCACCTCACACGCCGTTGGAGAGGGGACCATAAGAGAATATCACCTCACGCTCATGCCGGAGAGGAGAACATCTGAAGAAGGAATTACCACCTCACACGCCGTTGGAGAGGGGACCATAAGAGAATATCACCTCACGCTCATGCCGGAGAGGAGAACATCTGAAGAAGGAATTACCACCTCACACGCCGTTGGAGAGGGGACCATAAGAGAATATCACCTCACGCTCATGCCGGAGAGGAGAACATCTGAAGAAGGAATTACCACCTCACACGCCGTTGGAGAGGGGACCATAGGAGAATATCACCTCACGCTCATGCCGGAGAGGGGAACATGAGAACTTCTACTGAGTCTTTATCAGAAAAATCTGTTTGGAGTCGATTTAACTGGACTGGAGAAGTCCTTGAAATATGTTTGAGAATTTCAACTGCATCTTTCCTGAAAGGTAGAGGTCAGTTATATGCGATGCATGATATGGATCAAGCAAACATGGATACGATTTATATGATATGATGTGTACATGCATGCTATAATGATGTACGTGATGATTCATGTATGTTTTCGTCTAGGGAAATAAATCCTTGACGGGTGCCGGGAAGTCATCTCCTGGGCTGATGTTGAGGAAGAGATTTTGCTTCCGCTGTGGATGATTGTTGCAAGAATACCGGTAGGAGAAGATAACTCCGTTGAGGAATAAACTTGGCAAATGAAATAATTCTGCGGGAGAAAAGATACTCTAGCGATCATGCTGGGGAGTGTTACTCTGTGGGGATAGCGATGCTTTGCTGCTTTGATGAAGATAACTCCGCTGGGGATACCGTTGATGAGTTATGCTGGGGATATCTTTGTTGTGCTGGAAGTGTTGATAGACTTCGCTGGGGGTAGGAAGATATTTTGCCGAGGACGCTCTTTCCGTGGCTTTTGGCTGAGGATAACCCAGTTATATCCTGTTACGGAAATAACTCTTTAAACCAAGCCGGGACGACGCGTTCGTGCTCTGCGAGGGGATAAGCTTCCAGAATCTACTGGGGATAAGCTTTCTGCTTGGGGAGATATGAATTCCAACTTTCCTGGGGAAACTGGATTGGACTCTTCTGGGGGAGGTTTGAATTGCAGGGAAGTGATTCCTTTGAATAGTGGCATACCGCCGGGGAACAATCTTTAGACCCAGACTGCCGGGGATGTTTGTGTATTGCTGCTGGGGAAGTATTGAGATCTACGGGAGGATACTCAATTTCCTTGATATTTGATGACTTTGCTTGGAGAAGAATGTATTGACTTGTTGAACCACTCTCTGGGGGATTAAGATACACTTGGCCGTGTTCTTTAGCTGAACCTACCTCAGTACCTTGGGGGATAGAACAATTAGCTGCTCGGACAACTCTTTATTGCCCCTGTTTCCAGTGTCACCTGCAATTAATTCCTTTGTTTCGTATGCAAATATTTATGAGTTAGCAAATTATTGTCAATGCATACATCACAAATTGAACCTTGGACGTTCTTCGCAAAACAAAACAGAAAAAGAACAACACTTGGGCACGTTTAACTGGAAATGTATTTTTATTGATTTTTGAATGGCCTGAATAGGCGTTTTGTATACAAGAGGCTGACGTCCTAGTAAGAGGCATGTCGCCGATCAAAAGAGTTTATACAAGTTTTGTACAAAAGAAAAATAAAACAGCTGTGTGAAAGATGAATGATCCACTGGGTTTCAACTCTGCTATTGCCTTTATTACTCCGAGCGTCTCATCACTTGATGACCTTGGTTGAAGGTGAAGCTGACTGATCGATGCCGTTTGAACTTGATGTAGATACCGGATTCTGGATGCAAAGTGATCCAATGAGACATAGTTTTACGCTTTATCCCTAATTTTTGCCTGGACCGCCCTTTCGGGTTTTCAGTCCACCGGGATACCCATTTTTGCCCAAGCCGCCCTTTCAGGTTTTCGACTTGCCGGGTGTACAGATTTTTTCATTTTCATCCCTACATTTTGCCCGAACCCTTTTGGTTCGACGGGAAGCCCTAATTTTTGCCTAGGCATGTCAGCCTAGCGGGTCTTTTTTCATGCGTAGTATTTTTTAACTATGTCTGCATTGGCGGGGTGAGGAAGGTCGTCACCATCCATGTTGGTTAAGATCATTGCTCCTCCTGAGAACACATGTTTAACCACAAATGGCCCTTCATATGTAGGGGTCCATTTGCCCCTTGGATCACTCTGAGGAAGGATGATTCTCTTGATAACCAGATCCCCGACTTGATATTCCTGTGGCCTGACCTTTTTGTTAAATGCCCTGATCATTCGTTTCTGATACGTCTGACCATGGCAGATAGCAGCAAGTCTCTTTTCGTCAATGAGATTGAGTTGGTCAAGTCGTGTCTGGATCCAATCATCTTCGTTCAGATTTGCATCCTTCATTATCCGGAGAGAGGGAATTTGCACTTCGATCGGCAAGACTGCCTCCATACCATAAACCAGAGAGAAAGGAGTTGCCCCGGTTGACGTCCTTGCTGAGGTACGGTACCCATGCAGAGCGAACGGTAACATCTCGTGCCAATCTTTGTAAGTTACTGTCATTTTTTGCACGATCTTCTTGATGTTCTTATTTGCTGCTTCTACAGCCCCATTCATCTTCGGTCTGTAAGGAGAAGAATTGTGGTGCTGTATCTTGAACTGTTCGCAGAGCTCAGCAATCATCTTGTTGTTCAGATTAGTACCGTTATCTGTAATTATCCGCTCAGGGACGCCGTATCGACA
Organism: Vicia faba; assembly: GCA_948472305.1. NCBI lineage: Eukaryota > Viridiplantae > Streptophyta > Magnoliopsida > Fabales > Fabaceae > Vicia > Vicia faba. The sequence goes on along the minus strand of OX451738.1, from coordinate 116,312,362 downwards.
GATCAGATTGTGTCGAATAAACCGTGCCACCACAGTCTTGGTTACTGTAGCATAGGATGCTGCCTCAACCCACTTTGTAAAATAGTCAATCGCCACTAGGATGAAGCGATGTCCATTAGATGCCGTAGGTCTTATCTCGCCGATCATGTCTATGCCCCACATTGCAAATGGCCAAGGCGCAGTCAGAACATTCAAGGGAACCGGAGGAACATGCACCTTATCTGCATAGATCTGGCACTTGTGGCATGTTCTCGAATGTTGGTAACAGTCAGCTTCCATTGTGGACCAGTAATATCCTGCCCGTAGGATTTTCTTAGCCATAGTGTGCCCACTGGAATGCGTACCAAAGGTCCCTTCATGTAGCTCTTCCATGATTCTCTCCGCTTCAGTCTTGTCCACACAGCGCAGTAAGGTTGAATCATGGTTTCTCTTGTACAAGATGCCGTTGCTTAGGAAGAATTTGGCTGCAAACCTCCTCAGGAATTTCTTATCGTTGACAGAGGCACCTTCAGGGTATTCCTGAGCTTCCAGATATCTCTTCACTTCATGGTACCAAGGCTTCTCAGTTACCAATTCAGTTTCGAGATCACAACAGTATGCCGGCTCGTCCAGTTTCCAGATGGTGATCTGGGGAGCTTCATTATCCCATTTAACCTTGAACATTGAAGACATAGTAGCTAACGCGTCCGCTAACTGATTCTCTTCCCTTGGAAAGTGCTCAAAGGTTATCTCTGTAAAGTGGGGAATCATGGTCAACACACATTCTCTGTAAGGAATCAAGTTTGGATGTTTCGTATCCCACTCTCCGTTGATCTGATTGATCACAAGAGCGGAATCTCCGAAAACACTTAGAAATTTGATCCGTAAGTCGATCGCAGCTTGAAGGCCCATGATACACGCCTCATACTCCGCCATGTTGTTGGTACAGTTGAAACACAGCCGGGCAGTGAGTGGAGTATGAGTACCTTGTGGAGATATGATGATGGCGCCGATACCATTTCCCAGAGCATTGGAAGCTCCGTCAAAGTGCATAGACCATCGGGATCCTGGCTCAGGTCCTTCATCCGGTCCAGGTACTTCACAATCAGTTACTATCATGATGCTTTCATCTGGAAACTCGAAGTTCATTGATTGGTAGTCATCTACAGCTTGATGAGCTAAGTGGTCTGCCAATACACTCCCTTTGATGGCTTTCTGGGTTGTGTACTGAATGTCATATTCCGTCAAGATCATTTGCCATCTTGCAATTCTCCCAGACAGAGCAGGCTTTTCGAATATGTATTTTATCGGATCCATTTTTGAGATCAACAAGGTAGTGTGAGTCAGCATATACTGTCTCAGCCGGCGAGCAGCCCATACCAAAGCGCAGCAAGTTTTCTCAAGCAGTGAGTATCGGGTCTCACAGTCGGTAAACTTTTTGCTAAGGTAATAAATGGCGTGCTCTTTTCGGCCAGACTCGTCATGCTGCCCCAGCACACACCCCATTGAGTTGTCAAGTACTGTTAGATATAGGATCAGAGGTCTCCCTTCAACCGGTGGCATAAGGATAGGTGGTTCTTGGAGATACTCTTTGATTCTGTCGAAGGCAGCCTGACATTCATCGTTCCAACGTACTACCTGATCTTTCTTCAGCAGCTTGAAGATTGGCTCACAGGTAGCAGTCAGATGAGAGATGAATCGAGCAATGTAATTCAGGCGTCCTAAAAAACCTCTGACTTCCTTCTCTGTCTTAGGAATTGGCATCTCTTGAATAGCTTTGACCTTAGCAGGGTCCACTTGAATACCTTTATCACTGACCACGAAGCCTAGCAATTTCCCAGATCTTACCCCGAAGGTGCACTTGTTCGGGTTCAATCTCAACTTGTACAATTTCAACCGGTCAAACAACTTCTGTAGATGATCTAGATGCTCTTCTTCAGTCTGGGACCTAGCGATCATGTCGTCCACATACACTTCGATCTCATGATGGATCATGTCATGAAATAAGGCAACCATGGCACATTGGTAGGTTGCCCCAGCATTCTTTAATCCGAACGGCATGACCTTGTAACAGAAGGTGCCCCACTGAGTAACGAATGTAGTCTTTTCCATGTCTTCAGGTGCCATCTTGATCTGATTGTAACCTGAGAAGCCATCCATGAAAGAGAATACTTTGTGCTGAGCTGTGTTATCCACAAGGACATCAATGTGAGGCAAGGGGAAGTCATCCTTGGGGCTGGCCCTGTTCAGATCCCTGTAATCGACACACATTCTGACCTTGCCGTCCTTTTTAGGTACCGGCACCACATTAGCAACCCACTGAGGGTAAGAAGTCACTGCAAGGAACCCGGCATCAAACTGTTTCATGACCTCGGCCTTAATCTTCTCTGACATCTCTGGACGCATCCGACGGACCTTTTGTTTAACTGGAGGGCAGTCTTCCCTAGTCGGCAAGTGATGAACGACAATATCGGTGTCCAACCCTGGCATGTCTTCGTAGGACCAGGCAAAGATCTCCATATAGTCATGCAGCATCTTGGTTAACCGTTGCTTCACGCTGAGTTCTAGGTTAGCACCAATCTTTACCTCTTTTCTGTCTGCCTCAGTACCCAGGTTTATAGTTTCCACTGGCTCTTCATGGGGTTGAATTGCCCTCTCTTCCTGAAGTAACAGTCTTGCAAGCTCGCCAGGCACTTCGCAATCATCTTCACCTTCGTCTTCGGCTAAGTTGATCGGATTTTCGAAGTCATAATTGGCATTAGCAGAGCTGTTATCAGTGAGATCCAGAGTGGATTGGAACCTGTATGAGTGAGTGTGTGTGTAAATACAGCTGTTTTTGAAAATTATGTAAAGGAAATGAAAGATAAAAAAGGAACACAATATTTGTAATGCGAAAAGTCCAAGATTTTCATTCATGATGTATAAAATGACAGTTCATATGCCCTCACAAATAGAACCACGGTGCCTCGGGTAAGACACCGGGCCATAGAGTTTATCATTGTCTATTACAAAATAACAAAACAAAGAAATTTATTACTTAGTGTCAAAAGAAACAGAGAGATTGTCCTTGGCGCTCCAATTGTTAAGTCCACCATCAGCAGCCGGGTAAATCCAGCTATCGAACTCAGCTTCATCAACTTCCTCTTCGTTACCAATAGCATTAACTCCATGAGCAGGCAGGGGAGCTGTCACCACATTAGGCTTGTCGGATGCTTCAAACTGTACCTCCTTAGCATCAATGAGGTCCTGCAGCTTATTCCTTAGTGCCCAACAGTCATCAGTGGCATGCCCCGGGCTATCTGAATGGTAAGCACAACGGGCATTCGGGTTGTACTTAGGAGAGGTAGTGTTAGGGAACTTTGGTGCCTCCTTGACAGATACCAAATTGGTTGCGAGCAGCTGTGGCAGAATCTGCGATAGGGTCATGCTTAACCTGGTAAACTCTCTCCGGGGTCTATCAACCCTTTGAGGATTATTTGGCCGGGGAGCGGCAGCAGGCTTAGCGATCATTACCGCGCTGACAGATTGGCGGTGGTCAGGTCTTTCTGATTTTCTGGAGCCATACACAGCACTAGACTCCTTTTTAAACGGCTTCTTGTCTGAACTAGAGGATGATGCAGCCTTTGCAATCTTCCCAGACTTCAACCCGGCTTCAATTCTCTCTCCAGTTAAGATTAAGTCAGTGAACCCAGCAGAAGAATTCCCAATGAGATGGTTGAAAAACGGCCCAGATAGGGTCCCCAAGAACATGTCCACTAACTCTCGATCAGTCAAAGGTGGCTGCACCCTGCCAGCCAGATCTCTCCACTTCTGCGCGTACTCTTTAAAACCTTCGCTTACGCCCAACGACATACCCTGGAGTTGGGTACGCGTGGGGGCAAGGTCGGCATTATACTGATACTGCTTATAGAAAGCAGTAGCCAGCTCCTCCCAGTTACGAACTTTGGTCCCATCCAGCTGATAGAACCATTCGAGATGAGTCCCTGAAAGACTCTCCTGGAAGAAGTGGATCCATAGATTCTTGTCCGCAGAGTACGGCTGAATCTTTCGCACATAGGACCTCAAATGCAGCTTGGGACAGGATGCCCCGTCATACTTAGAAAAAGTTGGAGCTTTGAACTTGTGCGGGATAATTACACCAGTCGACAAACCCAGATCTCCAAAATCCAGCCCAGGTACCTGTTGAATTTCCATGGCCTTCAACCTGTCTTCCAGTTGTTTGTACCTGTCATCTGCAGGAGGATACTGTTCCTCATCAAAATCTGTCTCGTTGTCGGAGACTTCTGGAGTAGGAAGCTTTACTTCTGCCTGAGAAGGACTCTTGCCAACAGAAGAAACGACCTCTTCTTGGTGCAGAGTATTACCCAACCTTCGGCCCGTGTTGAATAGAACAGTTCTTCTTTTCTTCTTCTTCTCCTTCTTCAGGAGCATGGTCTTCAGTTCCTCTTGGCCTTTGGCTAGACCCAGGATTAGCTCTTGAAACTGCGCATTCTGCGCCTGGAGAGCCTTGATTGAAGTCTCAGTTGATTCGGATCCGGAATTCATGATGCTGAAATAAACAGCGAAGAACTGTAAGCAACCTGAAAAGGGAGAAACCTGCTATGCACATGATGTATGAAATGCGTATGCAATGCATTCAAGGGTTCGAAAGTTCAAATTCGTTGTAGACAAGAAAAGAACACACGTTATCATTAATGAAATCATTGTTTAATACATCAAGGCCTCATGGGCAAAAGTACAAGAATCAAGTCAATCCCAAAATACACTGCGCATCCTCTTCGGAGCTATGTAGGTGTTGAGGTTCCTCTCCTCGTGCAGCAGACGGGTGAGCTCCAAGACTTTCTTTTCACTGGCGTGCAGACTAGTCTCAAGAGAATTCCTTTCCTCCTTAAGCTGGATCCAGCTCTTCTGCATCTCTTCCCAGGATGTGGGCATATCAGGGTGCTGAATAACATGAGACACCTCCCCTTCCAAGACAGGTTCTTTGATTACTGGAAGCATGTGAGGATAAGGCATGACTAGCTTCTGGGAGCGGGCGCGTACCCACTTGAGATAAGGCTCCAAAGGGATGGAGTTCCTGTGCCCCAGTGTCTTGCTGTCTATCCTACTAGGCATCCTCCAGGCTCTGATAAATCTCTGACGAAGTCCTTGAGTATCATTGTCGAAGTCAAAAACTATGTCAGGAATCAACATGTCATGAGGACCGTCCCTCCGAGCATAACCAAACTGTCTCCAAGCCAGGCATGGGCTATAGGTAATACCTCCTCTGATTCCAAGTAAAGGAACATTAGGGTACTCCCCACAACGATCAATGATAGTGACATCTCCTCTGGATCTAGGGCACCAATGTATATCTGCATGTGTAAGAGTCATCAACCGTTGTGACCATCTCAAACCCCGCTCATTCTTCAGGACTGATTGGGGAAGGTGCGAAATAAACCACCTTTCCAGGAGAGGAGTGCAACACATAAGGACACCTCTTTTTCTCATGGTTCGAGTGTAACATGAGTGAAGGATGTCCCCCAGCAATGTAGGTATAGGGTTCCTGGACATAAAGATCTGAACGGCACTGATATCAATGAGCTGATCTGGATTAGGGAACAACACCAAACCATAAACAAGGAGGGCTACCACTTCTTCAAAAGCTTGCAAGTCGAGAGAGTTCCAACATTCAAGAGCTTTTTCAAACAGAAACCTGGCTAAGAACCCTTTGACACCACTTCTAATTTCCCAATGTCCCTTGAGGTCAGATGACTGTAAGTGCAAGGCTTTAGCAATCTCTTCCAGCTTAGGTTCCTTTTCTGTACCGTTGAAAGGTAGCTGATCAAGGATAGGGATCTTCAGGAGCCGGGAGAACTCCTCCAATGTAGGTACCAACTGATAGTCCAAGAATGTAAAACAGTGATGCAGGGGATCAAAGAACTGGAACAAGACCTTTATCATATCTTCCTCAATGTTGGTGTTGACCAAGCTGATGAGGCTTCCATGCCTTTCACTGAATGAAGAGTTCTCGGGAATCCTGGATATAAGCTCCTTAAGCTGAGGAGGGATCCTTACAAGATTGACCTGAATTGTCTTTCTACGAGCAGTTTCCATGTCCTACAAAACAAGAACAAAGATGAAAATTCGAACCCCTGAAATGGTTAGTCAATGCATATGATGCTGGATGATGTCATGATGCTATGATTAAACACACCACAGATATTTACAAAGACAAACATGTAGGGCAAACAAGGCACACAAGACAAGCCCTTAAGGTTTAAGGCCAGCATGGGGTCTGGGTAATACCCTCTTGAGTTGGTGGGTTCATACCTGTCCTAATCAAAGTAACCGGGTTCTAAGGTTCCCAATATCACGGGATTGCTTTCATTGTTCATCGTTTCGATTTAGCCACTGAACTGGCGACCGAAATATTCCAGGAAAGCAACCCTCAATTGAGCGTAGTATCGAGTATCAACCAACCGCGGACTGCACCAAAGTCAGTTATCTCACTACCCTAAAGAGGCCAAGATAGTTCAATTAAGGTTCCTAAGGTCTGTTGATGCTTCACGACACCACGCGGAGGCCCCGTACTCTCCTTGACTGAACTCAAGGGTTACCGGTACACACCAAAGTGCCACATCAACGTAGCAGACTGTTTCAACCGTGTCGGTATACCCCGCACAGTTCCCTCACAGCCTTGTTGCTACTTTCTAAGAAAGGTATCCCCAGATCCGGGTTTAGGATCTATAGAACTCCCAAGCAACCCACAATTTTAAAGCACACAAGGAAAACAATTGAAAACATAGTTATAAGCTAGCCCTAAGGTACACCCCACTTTAAGTTATCCCCAGCAGAGTCGCCAGTTCTGTGATCGATGGATCTGGAACTGACTGTTTAACGCTGGTTCGCGAAATGTCGCGGAAGCAAGAGTCGCCACCGTCTTTTATTTTCTCCAATAGGAAAGGACAAAAGCACAGAAAAATTCCTTTAAAGAGATCGCTCTCGGTTCGGGAGGTAGGTTATAGAAAGGGAAGGTGTTAGCACCCTTTCTATCCATGGTTATCCATGGGCTCTTAGATACTTGCTCATTGTGTTTTCAAATTGTTTTGCATGCTTTTCAATGTGGGTTTAAAAAGTTTCTTTGAAAAATTTCAGATCGACTCATACGTCAGAGTGTTTGAAAAGTTTGCTTTGGAAGCTTTTGAAAAGTGTTGGTGAGAAAAGTCTTTGAATTTTTGTTTTGAAGAGAGCAAGTATCCTTGAGAACCTACCTACCCTAAGGAATTCGTCTGTGTAGATGTCCTTTAAAGTAGTGCCATCCCACCATTGAGAGGTAGGTAGCACCACCGTTGGAGGTGTTCGGGTCAATTCGAAGTTCGGGACATGGTGATCACCAGAGCAATGGGAAGACACCTTAGAAGCTACCCTCATGCCAGGTTCCCGGATCATGAGGACTTACTAAGACATCCTCTACTCGACGATCACCTTTCGAGGCAAGGCAACAGTGAGGCGTACCCTAGGGGTGGTGTGTGCGAATTGTGTGTCATGTTTCAGTTATTTGTCTTGTCATGTTTGAAGTGTTCTACGCTTGATTTTAATTAGACATTCATTCTTTCATGCTTGGTTAACAGTTAAATATTTTGCGAGGAAATAAATCTAAACTATTACAAATGGCGCGGGTCCACATCGCCAAAATTAAACCGGACCCGATTTAGCGGAAAAATAAATAATGCGAAGAAATAAAGTGCGAAAAGTAAATTACAACGCTTTGGGACAATTACATAATTATAATTAAACGACATAAGATAAATGCGCAATTAAATGATTAACGACGGGCGTTGGGCCCTTTTGCAAAAATAATTAAAAGCTAATGAGAATTAAAAATTAAATGATCAAATGTTTTTGTTATTTTTTTGTATTTTTTAGATTTAATAAGGAAAAGAAATTAATTGAAATTAAATTAAAAGACAAACCCTAATTCTAGTATTTTTTTATTTATTATGAAAGATTTAAATTAAACCTAAATTAGACTCTAAATTATTTATGTACAATTTTAAATAGGAAAATAAATAAATAAATAACAATTATTATTCTAAAAAAGGGGAAAAATATTAAAGGGAAATAAAAAGAATTAACGATTAAAACCTAAATTCTACATTTTTTTGGATTTTTATTAAAAAGGAATTAAAATTAAAACCTAATTATACTACATAATTTACATTCTAATTTATTCATGAAAATAATTAATATATAAATATTTATTAATTTGTATTTTCTGATTTTTTATTATGTTTTTTATATTTTGTAGAAAAAAAATAAATTAATTAAAGCCATAAAAAACAAATAATACAATAAAAATAAATGTAAGAAGAAAAATAAAAAAAAACAAACCAGGGTGGGGTGTTGCCCCAAATAAGGAGGTAAGGCCTGGTAATCTGGCCCAATAAGCATTTGTTGACTTTTTGGATTGTGTGTGATGCCATTGACCTGATATATAGTATCCTTTGAATTTAAGCCTTTGATCTGTACGCACTGGACGCGTGGCTGGTGGATTCTTGAGGAGGCATAGCATGGATCATCACTAGCGCTGCCTAGGATTTTAGTTTGAAAAATAATATGGCAAATATGCAAGACCTGGGGTTCGAACCCAGGTCACGAGCATTACAAGTACTTCCACCTACCACTGAACCATGTGATTTACATTTAACATATATTAACGAATAAATAACAAAAAGCAAACGCGTTGATGGCCTGGAAAAGCGCGCGCGTTTTTAAACGCACCAACCACCACGTGACACGGCCTCATCTTCTTCCCCTTCCCTGTAACACAAAACTAATGGGCAACGGTTTTGCAACGTGGTTTTAGGCAAGCAACGGGAAAATAGCGACTAGCCCATATCCAAACATAAATTGGGCGCGATGGCATGGATCTTTTCGTCTCTAAGCCCTGAATGCAACCATGGTATCCAGAAGTCCTAATTTTTCTTGTATTGGGAAACCCCCTTTTTGAATTCCTGAAACCCTAAAGACCATTCATGGCAGATTCACGTATATTGCTCAAAAACAAAATTAGTTAGTATGGTTAGCTTTAGAATATCATGAGAAACATGAATATACAAACAAAAATGCAAAAAGATGTCTAAATCATGCTATGCGATTTCAACATTTTCTTGGTTCAGTTTGACTTTGTGATACCGTTTCAAGGCGTTTGACTTGTTGTTTTTGATTGAGAAACGTTTAGAATTGTCCAAGGAAGTTATTGCAATTGGTTTGGTGCCTTGAATCGCCCTATAACCTTGATTTCAGAATTCAACTTTTTGGACAATTTTCAAGTTTGTGTTTTGCTTTCTGAGCGCAGCCTGTAGTCTCTTTCATTAGGGTTGTGATGCTGATCATATATGGAGTGATTAGGTTAAGAAAAGTTGGACAAAATCTTATGCATTGATGAATTTTGGATATTTGATTTCATGGATCTTTTACAATCTTTTTTTCATGGTTTTTGTGCCAAATCTGATCAATTAGCACCAAAGCTTGCCTATTTGAGATATGCACGAATTGTAGAGATTAGAATGTGCACAAAAAGATTTTTTTAGGTTAGTTTGATATTTTTCATATATTAAAATCATTTAAATGAATATAAATTAATATTAATTCAAATAAATAATTAAAAAATATGAGAATACTTCCCTTTGGGCCTAGTGGTCGTGCATAGGCTTGGCATGAAGAAATTTGGAAGATAATTGGGCCCATTTGCATTTTTAGGCCTTTTGCATCATTGTTGACTTTCAAAAATTTCCAAAAATTTCCCAACTTCCACAAGGCATAACTTGGTCAATTTTTGAGCTTTTCACATGTTCTTGGACATTTTGGAAAGGTCTTTGAGTCCTTTAACCAGTGCCTTTGGTCCCATGTCATTTTGATTTACCAATCTCAAGTTATGGCCTTTGACTTAAAGTCACTTTTTGTTGACTTTTGAAAATGACCTATAATGTTGAAATTGATAACTTTTTGTGAGAGCATTTCTTGGACTTGGAACATGAAGATGAATTGTAGGAAATGTCTTTGTCTTCAAAATGAGCTTTGGATGGAATTTTTCTGATAATCCATGTGAAAGTTATGCCTTGGTCAATTTCAGTTGACTTTTTCAGCTGTCCAAATATAGCAACTTTTGCATCTTTGATGATTTCTGAGCCAAATTTTGAGAATCATGATCAAGCATTGATCAAATGATGTTTGTGGCTTCAAAATGATATGTTGACCAAAAATTTGAACTTTTGACTGTCAAATGACCATTTTGCCCCTACAGTTGACTGTAGTGCAATCTAGGGTTTTGACTGTGCAATTTTGAGCTGAATGCCTTGAAACTTGACATGGGGATGCTTGACCATCTTTGTGAGCATATGAGACTTGATTGGGCCTTTGAAAAGTTCATTTGCTTGACCAGAACTCAAACCCTAGTTTTGACTGTATAGGAGACAGTTGAGCTGCACAACCCTGGGGGAATTTGTGACCTTGACTTGGCAATTTCTTGATGAATATGGGAGGGCAAATTTTGGGGTACAACAGTTGCCCCTGTTCAATCTTCTTAGACCTGAGGATGCAGATTGGCTGACGTGCCTTTCGTAATCCGAGGGTAGAAGATGATTGGACACTAGAGTGCCCAGAAATTTGCGCTCACATGGTAGCAGTGGTGATGAGGGAATGGGCTTATAGATGCCATTTGGATGTTGCTTGGATAGGATGATGGGCTTATAGATGCCATCTGGACGTTGATCGCGTAGGAGATTCCTTAGCGAGAACCTGCATACCTGCAAAACAGAAAAATGAGTACCTGACATGTCGCAGGAGCTGATTTTAGATGCTTGATATAGATGTGTCCTGATTGATTACAGGAGCTGGGTCTGGAGCTTCAAACGCTGATGAATGAACCAGGGATGGTTACTGCCTTAGCATGAAGGGTAAGAGAATCCTGAATGATTTCAACTTCAACAACGCTCGTTGAGAAAATCTTGGTGAGAATTACCATCTTCGTAGTGTCAGGAAGAGAACCAAAGGACATTATAATCTCAAAGGGAGTCACCTTACTCACCGTTGGAGAGGGAACTATAGGAAATTATAATCTGAAAGGAGATATCACCTCACGCTCATGCCGGAGAAGGAAACATCTGAAGAAGGAATTACCACCTCACACGCCGTTGGAGAGGGGACCATAAGAGAATGTCACCTCACGCTCATGCCGGAGAGGAAAACATCTGAAGAAGGAATTACCACCTCACACGCCGTTGGAGAGGGGACCATAAGAGAATGTCACCTCACGCTCATGCCGGAGAGGAAAACATCTGAAGAAGGAATTACCACCTCACACGCCGTTGGAGAGGGGACCATAAGAGAATATCACCTCACGCTCATGCCGGAGAGGAGAACATCTGAAGAAGGAATTACCACCTCACACGCCGTTGGAGAGGGGACCATAAGAGAATATCACCTCACGCTCATGCCGGAGAGGAGAACATCTGAAGAAGGAATTACCACCTCACACGCCGTTGGAGAGGGGACCATAAGAGAATATCACCTCACGCTCATGCCGGAGAGGAGAACATCTGAAGAAGGAATTACCACCTCACACGCCGTTGGAGAGGGGACCATAAGAGAATATCACCTCACGCTCATGCCGGAGAGGAGAACATCTGAAGAAGGAATTACCACCTCACACGCCGTTGGAGAGGGGACCATAGGAGAATATCACCTCACGCTCATGCCGGAGAGGGGAACATGAGAACTTCTACTGAGTCTTTATCAGAAAAATCTGTTTGGAGTCGATTTAACTGGACTGGAGAAGTCCTTGAAATATGTTTGAGAATTTCAACTGCATCTTTCCTGAAAGGTAGAGGTCAGTTATATGCGATGCATGATATGGATCAAGCAAACATGGATACGATTTATATGATATGATGTGTACATGCATGCTATAATGATGTACGTGATGATTCATGTATGTTTTCGTCTAGGGAAATAAATCCTTGACGGGTGCCGGGAAGTCATCTCCTGGGCTGATGTTGAGGAAGAGATTTTGCTTCCGCTGTGGATGATTGTTGCAAGAATACCGGTAGGAGAAGATAACTCCGTTGAGGAATAAACTTGGCAAATGAAATAATTCTGCGGGAGAAAAGATACTCTAGCGATCATGCTGGGGAGTGTTACTCTGTGGGGATAGCGATGCTTTGCTGCTTTGATGAAGATAACTCCGCTGGGGATACCGTTGATGAGTTATGCTGGGGATATCTTTGTTGTGCTGGAAGTGTTGATAGACTTCGCTGGGGGTAGGAAGATATTTTGCCGAGGACGCTCTTTCCGTGGCTTTTGGCTGAGGATAACCCAGTTATATCCTGTTACGGAAATAACTCTTTAAACCAAGCCGGGACGACGCGTTCGTGCTCTGCGAGGGGATAAGCTTCCAGAATCTACTGGGGATAAGCTTTCTGCTTGGGGAGATATGAATTCCAACTTTCCTGGGGAAACTGGATTGGACTCTTCTGGGGGAGGTTTGAATTGCAGGGAAGTGATTCCTTTGAATAGTGGCATACCGCCGGGGAACAATCTTTAGACCCAGACTGCCGGGGATGTTTGTGTATTGCTGCTGGGGAAGTATTGAGATCTACGGGAGGATACTCAATTTCCTTGATATTTGATGACTTTGCTTGGAGAAGAATGTATTGACTTGTTGAACCACTCTCTGGGGGATTAAGATACACTTGGCCGTGTTCTTTAGCTGAACCTACCTCAGTACCTTGGGGGATAGAACAATTAGCTGCTCGGACAACTCTTTATTGCCCCTGTTTCCAGTGTCACCTGCAATTAATTCCTTTGTTTCGTATGCAAATATTTATGAGTTAGCAAATTATTGTCAATGCATACATCACAAATTGAACCTTGGACGTTCTTCGCAAAACAAAACAGAAAAAGAACAACACTTGGGCACGTTTAACTGGAAATGTATTTTTATTGATTTTTGAATGGCCTGAATAGGCGTTTTGTATACAAGAGGCTGACGTCCTAGTAAGAGGCATGTCGCCGATCAAAAGAGTTTATACAAGTTTTGTACAAAAGAAAAATAAAACAGCTGTGTGAAAGATGAATGATCCACTGGGTTTCAACTCTGCTATTGCCTTTATTACTCCGAGCGTCTCATCACTTGATGACCTTGGTTGAAGGTGAAGCTGACTGATCGATGCCGTTTGAACTTGATGTAGATACCGGATTCTGGATGCAAAGTGATCCAATGAGACATAGTTTTACGCTTTATCCCTAATTTTTGCCTGGACCGCCCTTTCGGGTTTTCAGTCCACCGGGATACCCATTTTTGCCCAAGCCGCCCTTTCAGGTTTTCGACTTGCCGGGTGTACAGATTTTTTCATTTTCATCCCTACATTTTGCCCGAACCCTTTTGGTTCGACGGGAAGCCCTAATTTTTGCCTAGGCATGTCAGCCTAGCGGGTCTTTTTTCATGCGTAGTATTTTTTAACTATGTCTGCATTGGCGGGGTGAGGAAGGTCGTCACCATCCATGTTGGTTAAGATCATTGCTCCTCCTGAGAACACATGTTTAACCACAAATGGCCCTTCATATGTAGGGGTCCATTTGCCCCTTGGATCACTCTGAGGAAGGATGATTCTCTTGATAACCAGATCCCCGACTTGATATTCCTGTGGCCTGACCTTTTTGTTAAATGCCCTGATCATTCGTTTCTGATACGTCTGACCATGGCAGATAGCAGCAAGTCTCTTTTCGTCAATGAGATTGAGTTGGTCAAGTCGTGTCTGGATCCAATCATCTTCGTTCAGATTTGCATCCTTCATTATCCGGAGAGAGGGAATTTGCACTTCGATCGGCAAGACTGCCTCCATACCATAAACCAGAGAGAAAGGAGTTGCCCCGGTTGACGTCCTTGCTGAGGTACGGTACCCATGCAGAGCGAACGGTAACATCTCGTGCCAATCTTTGTAAGTTACTGTCATTTTTTGCACGATCTTCTTGATGTTCTTATTTGCTGCTTCTACAGCCCCATTCATCTTCGGTCTGTAAGGAGAAGAATTGTGGTGCTGTATCTTGAACTGTTCGCAGAGCTCAGCAATCATCTTGTTGTTCAGATTAGTACCGTTATCTGTAATTATCCGCTCAGGGACGCCGTATCGACAGATCAGATTGTGTCGAATAAACCGTGCCACCACAGTCTTGGTTACTGTAGCATAGGATGCTGCCTCAACCCACTTTGTAAAATAGTCAATCGCCACTAGGATGAAGCGATGTCCATTAGATGCCGTAGGTCTTATCTCGCCGATCATGTCTATGCCCCACATTGCAAATGGCCAAGGCGCAGTCAGAACATTCAAGGGAACCGGAGGAACATGCACCTTATCTGCATAGATCTGGCACTTGTGGCATGTTCTCGAATGTTGGTAACAGTCAGCTTCCATTGTGGACCAGTAATATCCTGCCCGTAGGATTTTCTTAGCCATAGTGTGCCCACTGGAATGCGTACCAAAGGTCCCTTCATGTAGCTCTTCCATGATTCTCTCCGCTTCAGTCTTGTCCACACAGCGCAGTAAGGTTGAATCATGGTTTCTCTTGTACAAGATGCCGTTGCTTAGGAAGAATTTGGCTGCAAACCTCCTCAGGAATTTCTTATCGTTGACAGAGGCACCTTCAGGGTATTCCTGAGCTTCCAGATATCTCTTCACTTCATGGTACCAAGGCTTCTCAGTTACCAATTCAGTTTCGAGATCACAACAGTATGCCGGCTCGTCCAGTTTCCAGATGGTGATCTGGGGAGCTTCATTATCCCATTTAACCTTGAACATTGAAGACATAGTAGCTAACGCGTCCGCTAACTGATTCTCTTCCCTTGGAAAGTGCTCAAAGGTTATCTCTGTAAAGTGGGGAATCATGGTCAACACACATTCTCTGTAAGGAATCAAGTTTGGATGTTTCGTATCCCACTCTCCGTTGATCTGATTGATCACAAGAGCGGAATCTCCGAAAACACTTAGAAATTTGATCCGTAAGTCGATCGCAGCTTGAAGGCCCATGATACACGCCTCATACTCCGCCATGTTGTTGGTACAGTTGAAACACAGCCGGGCAGTGAGTGGAGTATGAGTACCTTGTGGAGATATGATGATGGCGCCGATACCATTTCCCAGAGCATTGGAAGCTCCGTCAAAGTGCATAGACCATCGGGATCCTGGCTCAGGTCCTTCATCCGGTCCAGGTACTTCACAATCAGTTACTATCATGATGCTTTCATCTGGAAACTCGAAGTTCATTGATTGGTAGTCATCTACAGCTTGATGAGCTAAGTGGTCTGCCAATACACTCCCTTTGATGGCTTTCTGGGTTGTGTACTGAATGTCATATTCCGTCAAGATCATTTGCCATCTTGCAATTCTCCCAGACAGAGCAGGCTTTTCGAATATGTATTTTATCGGATCCATTTTTGAGATCAACAAGGTAGTGTGAGTCAGCATATACTGTCTCAGCCGGCGAGCAGCCCATACCAAAGCGCAGCAAGTTTTCTCAAGCAGTGAGTATCGGGTCTCACAGTCGGTAAACTTTTTGCTAAGGTAATAAATGGCGTGCTCTTTTCGGCCAGACTCGTCATGCTGCCCCAGCACACACCCCATTGAGTTGTCAAGTACTGTTAGATATAGGATCAGAGGTCTCCCTTCAACCGGTGGCATAAGGATAGGTGGTTCTTGGAGATACTCTTTGATTCTGTCGAAGGCAGCCTGACATTCATCGTTCCAACGTACTACCTGATCTTTCTTCAGCAGCTTGAAGATTGGCTCACAGGTAGCAGTCAGATGAGAGATGAATCGAGCAATGTAATTCAGGCGTCCTAAAAAACCTCTGACTTCCTTCTCTGTCTTAGGAATTGGCATCTCTTGAATAGCTTTGACCTTAGCAGGGTCCACTTGAATACCTTTATCACTGACCACGAAGCCTAGCAATTTCCCAGATCTTACCCCGAAGGTGCACTTGTTCGGGTTCAATCTCAACTTGTACAATTTCAACCGGTCAAACAACTTCTGTAGATGATCTAGATGCTCTTCTTCAGTCTGGGACCTAGCGATCATGTCGTCCACATACACTTCGATCTCATGATGGATCATGTCATGAAATAAGGCAACCATGGCACATTGGTAGGTTGCCCCAGCATTCTTTAATCCGAACGGCATGACCTTGTAACAGAAGGTGCCCCACTGAGTAACGAATGTAGTCTTTTCCATGTCTTCAGGTGCCATCTTGATCTGATTGTAACCTGAGAAGCCATCCATGAAAGAGAATACTTTGTGCTGAGCTGTGTTATCCACAAGGACATCAATGTGAGGCAAGGGGAAGTCATCCTTGGGGCTGGCCCTGTTCAGATCCCTGTTCAAGGCGTTTGACTTGTTGTTTTTGATTGAGAAACGTTTAGAATTGTCCAAGGAAGCTATTGCAATTGGTTTGGTGCCTTGAATCGCCCTATAACCTTGATTTCAGAATTCAACTTTTTGGACAATTTTCAAGTTTGTGTTTTGCTTTCTGAGCGCAGCCTGTAGTCTCTTTCATTAGGGTTGTGATGCTGATCATATATGGAGTGATTAGGTTAAGAAAAGTTGGACAAAATCTTATGCATTGATGAATTTTGGATATTTGATTTCATGGATCTTTTACAATCTTTTTTTCATGGTTTTTGTGCCAAATCTGATCAATTAGCACCAAAGCTTGCCTATTTGAGATATGCACGAATTGTAGAGATTAGAATGTGCACAAAAAGATTTTTTTAGGTTAGTTTGATATTTTTCATATATTAAAATCATTTAAATGAATATAAATTAATATTAATTCAAATAAATAATTAAAAAATATGAGAATACTTCCCTTTGGGCCTAGTGGTCGTGCATAGGCTTGGCATGAAGAAATTTGGAAGATAATTGGGCCCATTTGCATTTTTAGGCCTTTTGCATCATTGTTGACTTTCAAAAATTTCCAAAAATTTCCCAACTTCCACAAGGCATAACTTGGTCAATTTTTGAGCTTTTCACATGTTCTTGGACATTTTGGAAAGGTCTTTGAGTCCTTTAACCAGTTCCTTTGGTCCCATGTCATTTCGATTTACCAATCTCAAGTTATGGCCTTTGACTTAAAGTCACTTTTTGTTGACTTTTGAAAATGACCTATAATGTTGAAATTGATAACTTTTTGTGAGAGCATTTCTTGGACTTGGAACATGAAGATGAATTGTAGGAAATGTCTTTGTCTTCAAAATGAGCTTTGGATGGAATTTTTCTGATAATCCATGTGAAAGTTATGCCTTGGTCAATTTCAGTTGACTTTTTCAGCTGTCCAAATATAGCAACTTTTGCATCTTTGATGATTTCTGAGCCAAATTTTGAGAATCATGATCAAGCATTGATCAAATGATGTTTGTGGCTTCAAAATGATATGTTGACCAAAAATTTGAACTTTTGACTGTCAAATGACCATTTTGCCCCTACAGTTGACTGTAGTGCAATCTAGGGTTTTGACTGTGCAATTTTGAGCTGAATGCCTTGAAACTTGACATGGGGATGCTTGACCATCTTTGTGAGCATATGAGACTTGATTGGGCCTTTGAAAAGTTCATTTGCTTGACCAGAACTCAAACCCTAGTTTTGACTGTATAGGAGACAGTTGAGCTGCACAACCCTGGGGGAATTTGTGACCTTGACTTGGCAATTTCTTGATGAATATGGGAGGGCAAATTTTGGGGTACAACACTCATCATCAGGCAGCCCTACACCGGTTCCCTCTCTTTCCAAGATGCAGTTTTACACGGACTCGTCATCAGGAAACCCTACACAGGTTCTTTCTCAGGAAATTTCAGATGCAGTTTTACACGGACTCGTCATCAAGAAACCCTACACAGGTTCTCTCTTTCCAAAGATAAAGTTTTACACTGACTCATCATCAGGCAACCCTACACCGGTTCCCTCTCTTTCCAAGATGCAGTTTTACATGGACTCATCATCAGGCAACCCTACACAGGTTCCTCCTTTCCTGATGAAGTTTTACATGGACTCATCATGAAGTAACCCTACCCAGGTTCCTTCTTAGCCCAGATATGCAGTTCACCTCCAGAGTTAATTCCCCAGTAGAGTAACAGACAACTGAAGCTCCTATTTCTCTCAAGACAACTACCAACAATCTCCAAATGGCATCTTTAAGCCCATCCTCCTACCACCAATCTCCATATGGCATCTATAAGCCCATCCTACTACCAACAATCTCCAAATGGAATCTGTAAGCCCATTCCCGACATCACAATGCTGATACTACACCATGCGAGTGCAAATTTTTGGGCACTCTAGTGTTCAATTATCTTCCACCTTTGGATCACGAAAGGCTCGAAAGCCAATCTATATCCTCAGGTTTAAGAAAATTGAACAGGGGCAACTGTTGTACCCCAAAATTTTCCCTCTCATGTTTTCCAAAGTCTTCCCCCTGCATGGTTGATCACAAACTCTTGCCTAGGAAAAAAGAAAATTTTTGAGTGGTGCTTTAAGTACCATTCGATTGGAATTCTGAAGGAGCATTTCGATTGGCACTATGGACAAGCATTTCGATTGGCACTATGGACAAGCACTTCGATTGGCATTCTAAAAGACCCTTCAATTGGCATTCTGAAAGAACCTTCGATTGACATTCTGAAGGAGCATTTCGATTGGCATGGGCAAGCACATCGATTGGAATTATGTCAAGGCAGCTTCGAAAGGCATGATTAACCATGTCCTTCGATTGGCATGAACATCACCATTCGATTGACCTGTTAACAAAGCCTTTCGATTGGGATCCTTCGATTGATATTTGGACAAGGGCCATTCGAAGAACACCTCCCAGGCCATTTGGAAGAGGCCATCAAAGGGCACTCAGATAACATGTCCAGGTACACTGAACATGAGAAAATGGCATGTTTCCCTTGCAAATATGGAAATAATTAAATGCTGATTGTGGATTTAATTCCTGAGTTAAAGGCCAGATTCTTGCCTTTTCTGTTCCTAAAGAGCTGATTCGACCAGAGTGTTTCTTTCAATTCAAGACCATTCGAAGAAGCATTCAGAAGGCCCATTCGAAAGACACATGGGAAGTCCATTCGAAGGAAGCAACTCAAGGCCAATCGAAGGGCATGGCCTGAAGGCATTCGAAAATCAAAACATGTCCAGGTTCATTCCAGATTCCAAAGAGACATGAATATTTCAAAAAAGGAAATAATTTAATGTGTCTGATTCTTGTCTCATGGCTTTAGTGGCCTATTTAATGGGCTGTCTCCTACCGTTACTAGACCCCCACTCCTATAAATACAAGGGCCAGTGGCACATTACAACACACACAAAAACTCTACACGAAAAAACACACAACAGGAGAACAAAAAACATTGGAGTTACGCTGCCAAAAGTCATCAGCATTTTCATAAGTAATCCAGGCCAAAGCAACCATTCAGCAAACATCTCCACGCCTAGAGATCCCAAATCAAAAGTGCCTACATCCAGGAAGTGCCCAGATCGAAGGTGCCTACATCCAGGAAGCGCCCAAATTAAAAGTCCAATCTGCTGGTAAGAAAGGGTAAACTATCCAACCTCATATTTGCATAATACATCTATACTAGTTGTTACCTTTGATTTTCTATCCTAGACAGGATCAAGAGGCCTGGGTTTGGCACCCAGGTCATGTTCTTTGTTTGCTAACATTTACTGCAGATTTAGCCTGAAGAGACCCAACAAGTGCAGGATCGAAGGGCCTGGGGTTCGATACCCAGGCCCTGCATTTTATTTCGCTAACATACTTTTGCAGGTATAATATCCCAGATCGAAGTAGACACCTTCTCTGGATCGAACCCATTAGCATGCTGGATCGAAGGAGGCATCTCATTCCTAGATCGAAAGCCATGGCCTCCATGATCAAAAGACAATCCTCTTCCCTGGATCGAAGGATACTCACGCCTTAGTGTCTGGCCCAATCGAAGCTTCCATTCCCTCCCTGGGTCGAAACTCCTGTTTTTCCCTGGATCGAAGGGTCCGCTTGTATTTTATTTTTGTTTTCATTGACATCTTTTTATCTTTTTAATTAACATTAAAATCAAAGAAAACCACAAAAATGTTAGGCTAGTTTTTTCTAATAAAATTAACTTTGTTAATTAATCTCTTAATTATCTTAACATTTTCTCAAAAACTAAAATTAAATAGATTTAGAGCATTTTCCCAAAAATAAAATAAAACAACAAAAAGATTTTTATTCTTAGAATTTTTAGAGTTTATTTTCAGATTCGCGCACGTTTATTTTATTATGACTGTCTACTGGTTTGTAATAGCTTAAACTAAGACTTTTTACTGCTTTTATTCCCCCAATTTTTGGACATGTAAATAATCCCCCTACCCGAAGCCTTGTAATAGCGTAGGATTTACAATTCCCGCACTTTAAATTCCTGTACATATATTAACTGTTTAGATGTATGCTAACTAGGATTGCATGGAAAGATCTATCTTAATTGAAAATCAACCACAGCTCACCATAACATGTACAAAGATAACAGAAACTGAAAATTGACACACTTGCACATGCCACTCTTATGGTACACCTCACTTGGTTGCCTAAAACGTGGTCATTAAGTATAGGATGTTTTAGAGGTCGTCCTTCTGTCCAAAGATCAAAGTTGCCTCGAAATGGTTGCCTCGATAAAAATGATCTAAGACATTAGGATTACCACTAAGACGTCCTAACGTTGCTTTAGTGACCACACGTCCCTTAAACCGAATTGACCCAAAAAACTCCAACGACGATGCTACCTACTCCTCAATAGTGGGATAGCACTGTCTAAAGGATATTTGCACAGTTTAATTCCTTTTGAGTAGGTAGAGGTTCTTAAGTACTTGCTCATTTTAAAAAAACAAAACAAAACTTTTCACACTTACACTTTTCGAACAAAGTTTTCAAAAAACTTCATTACACTCTTGAGGACAGAAGCAAGAGTTAAATCGAAGTTTCAAACTAAAAATCTTTTCAAAACCCACAAACACAAAGAAAAGCAAACTTTTGAAAACATAGTGAGCAAGTACCTAAGAGCCCGTGCATAACCACGGATAGAAAGGGTGCTAACACCTTCCCTTTCTATAATCTACCTCCCAAACCCGAGAAATATCTCGAAAAGGAATTTTTCTGTGCTTTTGTCCTTTCCTCGTTGGATAAAATAAAAGACGGTGGCGACTCTTGCTTAACCGCGACATTTTGCAAAAACAAACGCAAACGCGAACCAGCATTCCAAAACAGTCAGTTCTCATTCCCACCGATCTCAGTAGCTACTACTTCAACTGCGTCGATCTATGCCGGACAGTTCCCTCACAGTTTATTGCTACTTACCTAAAGGGTATCACCAGATCCGGGTTAGGATCTATAGAACTCCGATACAAGCCCACAAATATAAATCATACAAAGCATACAATTGAAAACACAATGATCTAATCCTAAGGTACACCTCACTTAAGAATGTTCCCCAACAGAGTCGCCAGTTCTGTGATCGGTGGGAATGAGAACTAACTGTTTTTGGAATGCTGGTTCGCGTTTTGCGTTTGTTTTCGCAAAATGTCGCGGTAAGCAAGAGTCGCCACCATATTTTATTTTATCCAACAAGCAAAGGACAAAATCACAGAAAAATTTCTTTTTCAAGATGTTTCTCGGGTTCGGGAGGTAGATTATAGAAAGGGAAGGTGTTAGCACCCTTTCTATCCGTGGTTATCCACGGGCTCTTAGGTACTTGCTCATTGTGTTTTCAAAATTTTGCTTTTCTTTGTGTTTGTGGGTTTGAAAAGAGTTTTTGTTTGAAAGGAGTGTAAGTGCGAAAAGTTTTGTTTTGTTTTAAAAAGAGCAAGTACTTAAGAACCATCTACCTACTCGAAAAGGGAATTAAACTGTGCTAATTTCCTTTAGACAATGTTAGCCCACTATTGATGAGTAGGTAGCATCGTCGTTGGAGTTTTCGGGTCAATTCGATTAAGGGGCGTGTGGTCACTAAAGCAATGTTATTATGCCTTAGCAGTAACCCTAATGTCTTAGATCATTTTATCTGAGGCAACCGTTTCGAGGCAACTATGATCTTTGGACAAGAGGACGACCTCTAAAACTTCTTATACTCAATGACCACGTTCGAGGCAACCAAGTGAAGTGTATCCTAAGAGTGCGCATGTGCGAGTGTGTTATTTCGATTAATTTTATCTGTACATGTCATGGGTGAGCTATGTTGCTTTTAAATTCATACATTGGATCTTGTTATGCATTCCCTATTTATCAAACATCTAACAATTAATAGTTGCGGGATTTAAATTGCGGAAATTAAATCTAAACTATTACAAGGCGTCAGGTATTTACATCGCCAAAAACAACCCTTGAAATTTAAATTGCGGAAAATAAAATAAAGCGATAAGTGATTAAAGTCCTATTAAAACTATTACATACCGGAAGCGATTACAATATTGGAAATATGGATCGCGTGCGAGAAAATTAAAACGACGCATTTTTTAGGTTTTTGACCCTTTTTTATTAAAGAAAGGATTTTTGTTTATTTTTGAATTAAATGGAATTAAATTACATGAACAATTAAATTAAATTAAATAATGAAAATATTTTTGGATTTTTGAGTTTTTAAAGAAATAAAATAAAATGATTAAAAGTTAGTAAAACCTAATATTCTAAATTGATTTTAATTTATTGCAAAAATATTAAATGTTTGAACTTATTTAAAACTAAGTTAATTGATTAATATTTATTTACAAAAATAAAATAATGAAATTACTAAAAATAATATTTTTGTGGTTTTTATTTTATTAAGGGAAATGATTTTTAATTGGTTGATTTAAACAATAAAAATAATAACTAAAATCAAATAAATAATAAGAAATATAAAAGAAAAGGAATAAACTAATGGGGGTGTTGGGCCTGGAAAGGGGGTGAAATCTGCAATTCTGAGGCCCAAATCAAGCCAGCCTTGTTTAACTTTCCAGGATCTCACGCGCACCTGTTGACTAGAGTTCATGGTAGGCGCTCAATCTTGGCCATTTGACTTGATCTGAAGCCATCTGGCGCCTGATGGGATGAGGAATATGGTGGACCAACGCTTTGGAGAGCACATGCAATTTCCTGGAGAAAAAAATACACAAATGTATTGGGCGGCCTGGGATTCGAACCCAGGTCCCAATGGACAATCCACCAACATGCTTACCAACCCTACTAACGCGCCTGTTTGTTATTATAATGGACAAATAATATTATAAGAGAAAAGCCAATAATATACTGGAAAATCAAAAACGCGCGAGATTTAATTTGAACAGGCCAATGAAGACAAGCCACGTCTTCGTCTTCTTCAACAAAACCTGTATTTTTCCTGCGGGTTTGGGTTTGTAACAAAATCCGTGGCTTGCTTCTAACATGAATTCCATGCCATATAAATACAAACTAAAAACATCAACGTGATCGTCTCTCCTCCCTGAACACAACCATGGTCATCATTTGTCTTGATTTTGCCTGTATCAAAAATGCCTAAAAACAAGGAATGGAAACCCTAGGTTCGGGTATTACGTTAAAGGCCATGAAAACGAAATTAAATGATACAGAAAGTTCAGAAATTGAATGGCAAGCATGATTATACAAAAAATTTGGCAAAAAGATGCAAGAACATGGATTCATGATTTCATGTCCAGAGCTATGTTCAGGACGACTTACATGGCGTTTCAGGCGATGAGAGGGCTTGGTTCTAATTGCTATAGCTTCAGTGGATTGCAAACAAGAACACCACGTTGAGATTTTGGATTGAATCGACCTCTAAGTATGATTTCAGTTTCAAGATTTTCTAGCTTTTTTTCAAGTTTTGTTTGGCCGTTTTTGCAACTTTCAGGTCGTGTCCTTTGTATGTCTAGCTTGTGTGATTATATTGGAATGAATTAGGTTAAATATTTGGGCTTGAATCCATGTGCATTGAAGATTGAAGATATGATTTGATCACCATTAACAAAGCTTCCAATATTATGCCAAATCCAAGATTTTTTTCACAATATGGCATGGTACGAATTTGATTGGGTGTATCATGATAATTAAGACCTGTAATGATAAAAAAGATCTTATCCCATCAATTTTTGGATTTTATTTGAATTAATATTGATTTAAAATGAATTAATTCAATAAAAATCAAATAAAATAGAAAAATTAATGAATGGACATGAAACTGAAGATAGGACACGTGTGTGGTGTGACAAGATCAAATAAAGTGGAAAACAATGGGCCCATTTGGCAAAATTTGAAGTTTTGGGGATAGTTGACTTTTGGCAATTTGGGAAAAATACCCAACTTCAACAATGCATAACTTCTTCAATTTTGAACTTTTGGAAGTGTTCTTGGACTTTTTAGAAACCTTGAGATGTCCTATAACCAACCCTTTTGGTCTCTTCTCATTTTGATATTCCATGCTCAAGTTATAAGCTTTGGCAAAAAAGGTGTTTTTGTTGACTTTCAAAAATGACCTATAATGTCTAAATTCATAACTTCTTGTGAGTGCATTTCTTGATCTTGGGGTGTGAAGATGGATCGTAGGAAATTGAATCCTATTCAAAATGAGCTTTGGATGGGTCATTTCTCATGAAGTATGAGAAAGTTATGCTTGGTCAAAGTTGAGTTGACTTTTCCTACAAAACCCTAATTTAGCAACTTTTGAATCTTGATGAATCTTGAGCAATCCTTGATGAATCATGATCAACCCTTGATCAAATGATGAATTATCATTCAAAATGATAATGTTGACATAAAATCATGAGGTTTGACTATTTGTAGGTCACAGTTGACTTTTGCCCTAACACAATCGACTTTTGGACCTTTTGAGCAATTGGCTGACCAAACTTCCTCTGCAAGGCTTGAAATTTGACATGGATGATCTTTAGAACATATTAGGAAATTGGGGAGCACTTGAGGACATTTGGATGCAAGGACCTTGATGCAACACAAAACCCTAACTTTGAATTGACTGCCTTAGGAGATGATTTGATTGTCCAATTCTTGAGCCAACTTGAGTCACTTGGAGATTATTCTTGACATGTCTTGAGAAATATGGGAGGGAAAATTTTGGGGTATAACATGAACCATCACCAAAACTTCATTCCAGACTAAAATGGAATCCAAACGCGCAATTAGCTGAGTATAGGGATGACGAACATCATGAAGAATAGGAGGGTACAAACACACTTTGAGCCTTATCCTTTGTTTCTTAAAACCGTGAACCAGGCCATGTTTACAATCCTTCAAAATTCCTAATTGAAGCATGGGTTAGTTCGAAAGCATACTGTTACCAAAGTTATCCTGACTCCTATAAGGCTTTACTGTAAATCCTGAGTTGAATTCATATTCTTAAAAATTCTTTTATCCGCTAAAATGCATTTTCAAAACTTCAAGACAAATATAAACTTTGCATTATTTTGAATACCGCTGTTTGCATATAGCCATTTGTTTGACAACATACAAATTCACATGACCAACATCCAATGAACGAAAATTCTCTCAAGAAACATAATCATTTCAAATGGAAAGACACTTTCAATGACAAAACTCCTATAAGAAAAGGGGCATGGCATGTCCCTGTCCAACTCATCTGTGACAGTCAAGTCGAGATTCCAAGAAATCTCTCAAGAAGTGCTGAATAACCAGGGGCAGATCTCCATCTGAATCACTTGGGGCATCAAATTTGAATTCCGGCAAAGGGTCATGTATGTCCGAGCATACATGCAGTACTATAACACTTACTACTAGGGAAAGTGACAAATCTCCACAAAGTCCCCTTCATAAGATGATCACCAGTCAAGTCCCCACAGAGTCATCTCTATAAGGTTATCCCCACAGAATAATCTTCACGGGTAAGGGTACAAACTCCTCAAGGCCAAATTCATGGATATCCCCACAAGGTTGGATCCAAGCAATCCCCAACCAGAGTTTCAATCTTCGAAAAAACTCATCCCCAACAAGTTGTTAACTTCCATTCTATCCAATCAAGAAATAACTCTCCGCTAGAGCAACAGAGAACTAGAACTCCTGAACTCTTTTCCTCAAGTAGAAATCAACACTCTCCACAGAGTTTTCCTCAAGCAGAAATAAACACTCTCCACAGAGTTTCCCTCAAGCAAAGTCAACATTCCCCAACAGAGTTCTACTTAAACAACAGAATAAGAATCCCCAACGGAAACATTCTAAAACAAGGTCTGAAGAGGTGCATACTCTTCATCCCCAACAACAGTCCGGGATTTAATTTCCCAAGGCTGACCATCATTTTTCAAGGATTTATTTTCCTAGATAAAGATACACTTCAACAATATTTCACATTTCATACGTCATAGCATATGCATACAAAAGGCATATAGCGCAATCTCATTCATTTTGAGAACACCATCACACAATTCATTTCATACATCATGACATTGCATACTGCTAACTCTTTACCTTTTTAGGAAAAGATCAATCAACAGATAAACATCATCAACTATCTTTAAACTTCTCAGAAAAATAAAGCTTGGATTTTTCTTTCTGACACTTGTTGAAGTAGTAGTTGTTAGACTCCTTCATTACCTGCTGAGGTGGTAGTCGTTAAAGATTCCTTCATTATATGTTGAGGTAGTAGTCGTCAAAGATTCCTTCATTTCCTGTCAAAAAAGTAGTCGTTAGATTCCTTCATTACCTGTTGAAGTAGTAGTCGTTAGATTCCTTCATTACCTGCTGAAGTAGTAGTCGTCAAAGATTCCTTCATTACTTGTTGAAGTAGTAGTCGTTAGATTCCTTCATTACCTACTGAGGTAGTAGTCTTCAAAGATTCCTTCATTATTTGTTGAGGTAGTAGTCGTCAAAGATTCCTTCATTTCCTGTCGAAGTAGTAGTTGTTATATTCCTTCATTACCTGTTGAAGTAGTAGTCGTTAGATTCCTTCATTACCTGCTGAAGTAGTAGTCGTCAAAGATTCCTTCATTATATTTTGAGGTAGTAGTCGTCAAAGATTCCTTCATTATCTGTTGAGGTAGTAGTCGTCAAAGATTCCTTCATTGCCTATCGAAGTAGTAGTCATTAGATTCCTTCATTACCTGTTGAAGTAGTAGTCATTATATTCCTTCATTACCTGCTGAAGTAGTAGTCGTCAAAGGTTCCTTCATGTTAAGCTCTGACTAGGAAAAATCTCCCTTTGAAACAACTTGGCTTCGATTCACAAAGCAGGAGCCTCCTGCATGCAACCTTCGATTGGACATTGGATCTTCATGCAAACCTTCGTTTGAGAAATGTCCTCTTGTATGCTTGCTTGGAGTTACAAAGCAGTGACCTCCTGCATGCAGGTTTTGACAGGGCATTAGCTATGTTCACACTAGCTTCGACTGGACAATATCACCATTTGAAATAAGCTTGCTTCGTTTCCACCCTTGAAAACTTCAACACACATAATTGGTGGCCCCTTTAAAGGACATTTACTGGTGGACTTGAAGGGCACACATGGGTCTCCCAGTCGAAGGATGCACAAAAGGCCCGTTCAAAAGACACATATTGGTTGGGAATAAATATTGTTGTCTGAAGAGGGGTCTGGTCGAAGGATGGATCTAGTTGGTCAAAATGAAATAGAAATATTCAAAGATGCTTGCTGGCCAAAGTCCTATGTGCTGCCAAGTACAAGCCTGTTGTACTGGCCACAACGCTCCAAAAATGCTGCACAACAGTCCTGCTACACCGCTCCTATATTTTCACCAATTTGGCATGAAAATACTGTACCTCGAAAGCTACAAAAACCATATACTCAATTTTTTTAAATTCTTTTGTTTTCCCTCTGAAATCTCAGCCAGCTTCATCTATAAATAAGATGTTCCACAATATCTAAAGGGGGGGGGGGGGGGGGCTTTTGGCAACTGGAGAAACTTTGGTTGTGTGAAAAAAATCATCAAACACTTAACACACTCTCAAACCCATAATATAAAGACCACACACTTGTTTCTGTTCCTTTCGAATCCAACACTAGAAACACAACACTTGTTTCTTTTCTCTTTCGAATCCAGAAGAAACCCAACGCCTGATTCCTTCTTTCGAATCCAACATTAGAAACATAACACTTGTTGCTTTCTTTTTAATCCAAAAGAATCCAGGGGAGCAACTCAAGGTCTAACACACACATTCAAGCTTCAAGCATGGTAAGTCACTCTGACCTTAACCCTTTCATTTCAAGCATGTAAATAACATTTTTTCACTTTTTATTTATGTCCTTTCAACTGCATGCTTTTCTTGTCCAAGTATATGTTAGAACTAACCTATAAAGACTCAAATGAAAGAAAAAGTTTCCTATGAATCGAAGCCTTAGGCTTCACCCCTTACTTCTTCACAGTGGAAAACCAAACGAAAGGACAGAGAGTGTGAATCAAAGGATGCACACTCACGTTGACTTCCAGGCCCAATCGAAAGAAGTCGCAAGAAGGGTGAATCAAAGAGTGCATGCTAACACTGACTTCCATCCCCAATCGAAAGATAGATAATTGTGTGAAATTTAAAGGCACTTCCTTAGATCCAGGATAACTTTTTCTTTATGTCCTTTTACACTATTTTTTGTCTTTATATTTTCTATATATTTACATTCAATATGGTTGTAGTAATTAGGACTTTTATTTTTTGCAACCCCCACTTGTAAACTTGTATACCCCATCCCTCTAAAAACATACAATAGCGTAGGACCTTGATTTTTCGCATTTTATTGCTTTCATAAATGTTAGTAATTAGGGTGTATGGCAAGATAAAACCAGCAAGTAGACCACTCTAATCAAAGACTAAATGCATGCAATCAAACACACTTTTCACACATGCACCTCTAGGGTAATCTCACTTGTTGCCTTGGAAAATAGCCATGTCCCTCGAATATGGGCATTTTAGCAAAGACCCTCGATAAAAGATCATAGTCCCTAGATGTCCCTCGATGTTGCCTTCAGTAAACAATCTAGTCCCTAAATGAAAATTTCTAAAACATTCCTTAGGTTGCCTTCTATGACTATACAAATGACCCACGCCCATCCCTTCACATCCAACGATGGGGCTTCTTATCAATCAATGGTAAGATAGCAACATCTAAAGGAGGAGGAAAGTAACAAAGACCTTTTGAGTAGTTAGGATGCTCGTAGTTGCTTGCTAGCTCATAACTAAAAAACATTTTCACACCAACACTTTCAATTGAAACATTTTCAAAAGTTAAAACACTTTGTACGCATTCTTAAAGAGACGAGAATCATTAGAAAGACACTTTTCAAAATCACTTTCAAAAACATCTTCCACAACAAACACCTCTTTGAACTATTTTCAAAACCAACACTTTGTACGCATTCTTATAGAGACAAGAATCATTACAAAGTCGTTTTCAAAATATTTTCACACCCACACCACAAGCACATTTTCAAACAAAGCAAGTGATCTAGAAAGCAACTAAGAGCCTGTAGAAAACTACAGATGAGAAGGGTGCTAATATCTTCCCTTTTCATAACCTACCCCCCCCGAACTCAAGAAAACATCTCTAAAGGTCTTTCCTGTTCTTTTCACCCTTTTCTTTGTTGGATAAAAGAAAAGTCGGTGGTGACTCTTGCTAACCGCAATGTTTTACCCAAAAAATTTCGCTCCCATATTTCTCAAAACATTGCAAGAAAGATCTCCAAGTTGCTCAAAGTAGCCCAAGGGTTGGCCAGACAAGCTCTCTCCTAAGGCAATCTACTTCAAATTAGGGTTTCATGTTGCATTAAGATACTTAAGTCCAAGTGATCCCAAGTGCTCACCAATTTCATAATATGTTCTCAAGATCATCCATGTCAAGTTTCAAGCCTTGCAGAGGAAGTTTGCTCAGTCAATTGCTCAAAAGGCCCAAAAATCGACTGTGCTAGGGCAAAAGTCTACTGTGGCCCACATACAGTCAAACTTCAAGATTTTTTGTCAACATTCTCATTTTTAAGTATATTTCATAATTTTATCAAGGTTTGATCATGATTCATCAAGGATTGCTCACAATTCATGAAGACTCAAAAGTTGCTAAATTAGGGTTTTGTAGGAAAAGTCAACTCAACTTTGACCAAGCATAACTTTCTCATAATTTATGAGAAATGACCCATCCAAAGCTCATTTTGAAGAGGATAAAATTCCCTACAATCCATCTTCAGCTCCCAAGTTCAAAATATGCACTCACAAGAAGTTATGAATTTGGACATTATAGGTCATTTTGAAAAGTCAACAAAAACACCTTTTATGTCAAAGCTTCATACATGAGCATGGAATATCAAAATGATATGATACCAAAATATTTGATTATAGGACATCTCAAGATTTCTAAAAAGTCCAAGAACACCTCCAAAGAGTCAAAATTGAGGAAGTTATGCATTGTTGAAGTTGACCTTTTTTGCAAAATTGCCAAAAGTCAACTATCCCCAAAACTTCAAATTTTGCCAAATGGGCCCAATCTTTTTCACTTGTTTTGAGTTGGCAATATAGCCCATGTGCTCTAACCTTGGCCACTTGTCCATATATTATTTTTATTATTTATTCTGGTTTTTATTTGAATTAATTCAATTTAAATCAAAATAAATCAAATAAAATCAAAAACCATAGAAACCAAGGATTTTGTGATTATTTCAGGTCTTAAATTACAGATTGCAAGCATTCAAATTCGTGCAAATGCATATAGTGGAAAAAAAGATTGAAAAAGCCATGTTTGGAAAGATTTTAAAGAGGAATCAAATCAAATATCAAAAGCATTGAAGGAAGAAGATTTGGATGCAATTTGCAACCCTAATCCCTTCACTAATACATAAGGAGGCGAGGCAGACCAAAGAAAGGGTTAGAAACAGGCGTGAGAAGGAGAACCAGATTTGAAATAAAAAGTAAAAAGTGTGAGATCGAATTGATAGTTAGAGGCATCCTCAAGGCTTATCATCTATCTCAATCGCTTTCTGGCACTTTCAGGAACCTAAAGCTATCAAAAACAAGTCTGTTCCGGTCCCTAAACGCGCTGTAAGTCCATCATGATACATGCCTGTTCTTGAATTTGCATCTTGTAATTTGAGCATTGTTAACATGAATTAATGGAATATTGTTGACCTATGAAGCATTTGCAAACTTTCTGCATTATTTGATTCCATTTATATGGCCTGTAGCGTTAATCACCATTGCTAGGTTTTCGAGCTTGGTTTTAGGGCTTTTTATTTCAGGAACAATTGGCCTTTGTAATTGGTACAGTTGTGATCAGGAGGACGAGACGAATCTAACCATGGTGTTAGATGTTATTTCCATGGCCTGTGGAAGATTTTGAGAACGCTTAGTTTGTAGCAACGGACATTTGTCCGTAGGTATAGGCTAACGAACTTTTAGCCACGGTGCAGGGAAGAAGACGCAGACGTGGCCAACTTCCATTGGCTTATTTGAATTTACGCGCAAAAATACCATTACTGTACTTGTTTTGTATATTATTTTTATTGTTTGTTATATGTACAATAAAAACAAGTGATGCAGTGGTTGCCACGTGAGCGTTAAGGCTTTGGAAGGCTGGAGGTCAGGGGTTCGATCCCTGCCTCCAGCATTTTCTATTTTCACATTTTCTTGCAGGTGATCCAATGCACCCATGAGCCTGAGATCCACCATACTCCTTCATCATCAATGCGCCAGATGGCCAGATGGCCAAATTTGGTGGTCATCATTGAAGGAACACCATGAGCCCAGTCAAACGCAACACATAGGATCAAGAAAGTCAAATGGACTCTAGCACTAATGGGCCCAGAAGTTGCTATTGGCACACCCCAATTCAGGCCCATTTCTTATTCTTTTCTTTTTCTATTTCATTTATTTATTTTATTTTATTTATTTTACTAACTAATAATTAATTTTCTTTTTTATCAAAAATCACCAAAAAAATATTTTTATGTCCAAATAAATTTAGAATATTATTTTTCATCAATAAATTTATTAATTTAATTAGATTTGATTAATTAGACAATTTTAATTTCCTTTTGTAAATAATTAAAATCAATTAGAATCAATAGGTTTTTATTACTAACTTAATTATTTTATTTTTTCCTAAAATAACAAAAACCAAAAAAACATGGCATTTAATTATTTTTCATTAATTAACTTAAATTAACTAGTTAATTGCATTTTTAATTTAAAAAAAAAGAAAACTTATTTCTCTTTAATAAAAACAACAAAAAAACAATTTTCCTTTTTAATTAGGATAGAAGGTTCAAAACCCTATATTTCGCATTCGATCTAATTTTCTCGCGCGTTTTATTTTTATCCAATTATTGTATCTGCTCCCGGTTTGTAATAATTTAATTAGGACATTTATTTATTTTTACCGCTTTTAATTTCAAAGGGTTTGTTTTTGGCTATGTAAATACCCGAAGCCTTGTAATAGCTTAGTTTAAATTCCGCATTTTAATTTCTGCAAATATTCAACTGTTAGATGTTTGATAATAGGGTTTGCATGACAAGAATGTATGTTTAATTTTAAAACGGTTAGAAAACCTTTAAATGTGCAAAGATAAATAAATCTGAAATTGAATCACTCACACATGCGCACTCCTAGGGTACACTCCCACTTGGTTGCCTTCGGTAAACAGTCATTGAGTATAGGTTGTTTTAGAGGTCGTCCTCTTGTCTAAAAGATCATAGTTGCCTCGGAAAGGTTGCCTCAGACATTGTTGCCTCGGATAAATGATCTAAGACATTAGGGTTACCACTAAGATGTCCTAACATTGCTTTAGTGACTGTACGTCCCTTTCGAATTGACCCTCAAACTCCAACGACGGGGCTACCTACTCATTAATAGTGGGCTAGCATTGTCTAAAGGAAACAAACATAGAACGATTCCTTTTTCGAGTAGGTAGATTAGTTCTTAAGTACTTGCTCATTCCAAACAAATTTTTTTACACTTACACTCCTTTACAAACAAGTTTTCAAAAAACACTTCATTACACTCTTGAAGACAGAAGCAAGAGTTAAATCGAAGTTAAAACAAAAAAAAAACTTTTCAAAGCCCACAAACACAAAGAAAACAATTTCGAAAATGATGAGCAAGTACCTAAGAGCCCATAGATAACTACGGATAGAAAGGGTGCTAATACCTTCCCTTTCTATAATCTACCCCCCGTACTCAGAAATATCTCGAAAAAGGAATTTTTCTGTGCTTTTTTCCTTTCCTTGTTGGATAAAATAAAAGATGGTGGCGACTCTTGCTTACCGCGACATTTTGCGAACACAAAACGCAAAACGCAAACCAACAAAGTTTCCTTAACGAAATAGGGAAACCACGTCCCGGTTCTGGCCACCGTATTACAGAACTGGTGACTCTGCTGGGGATTTAATAAGTGGGGTGTTCCTTAGGAATAGTTCATCATATTGTTTTCAATTGCTTGATTTATATGGTTTATCTTTGTGGGTTTGAATCGGAGTTACTATAGATCCTAACCCGGATTTGGGGATACCTTTTAGGTAAGTAGCAATAGATTGTGAGGGAACTGTACGGCGTAGACCAATACGGTTGAAGCAGTAGCTACGTTGGTGTGACACTTTAGTTTGTACCGATATCCCTTGTGGAGGAAAAAGGAGAATATGGGGCTGCTAAGGGGTCATTAAGCGCCAACATACCTTAGAACCTATAATCGACCAACTTGGCCATAGAAAAGTAGCAGTATGCTACACTCATTGAGACCATACTCTCGCGATGATTCTTGCCGCAAGAAAAGGTTGCTAAATTGGAATTATGACCGATCGAGGATGGTCAGAGATATTGAGATTCTCTAGAACCCGGTTACTATTACTAGGATAGGTTGAACCAACTAAACTGAAAGAGGGTAATACCTAAACTCCATGCCAGCCTGAAATTTAAGGGCTATTGTGTGACTTGTTTTCCCTTACCATGTTTGTTATCTGTGAATACTTGTGGTGTGTTTCTATCATGACATTATGCATCATGACATTGCATGCATATTTCATTATACTAACCATTTCAAAGACCAAGGGGATTCATCTTTGTTCTGTTTTGCAGATCATGGCCTCCATGCGCAGAAATACCATTCGGATCAACTTCGTGCAGATCCCTGCTCAACTTAGAGATTTGATTTCCAAGGTTCCTGATACTTCTTCCTTTGTCAGAAGACATGGTCATCTCCTGGGTTTGGTCACTTCCAAGATGGATGAATAAATGATGAGTGTCTTGTTCTAGTTCTTTGACCCGTTGCATCACTGTTTCACCTTCCCAGACTATCAGTTGGTCCCTACTTTGGAGGAGTTCTCTGATTTACTTGGTATATCTATTTTAGAGCAGACACCACTTACAGGTTTGGAGATAGCTCCCAGGCCCGAGGATATTGCTTCAACCCTCCATCTTACAAGGGCTGATGTGGTGTCTAACTGGGAAACTCGGAGTGGGGTTAAAGGCTTCCTGGCTAAATTCTTGATTGATCAGGCTCAACAGTTTTGGGACAGTTTAGACTTTCAAGCATTTGAAGACATCCTAGCACTTCTCATTTATGGCTTGGTTTTGTTTCCAAATTCAGATTCCTTTGTCGATGTGAATGCAGTGAAGATTTTCATATCCCGTAATCCAGTGCCCACTCTCTTGGGTGATATTCTACATGCTCTTTATGCCCGTACTTCTCGGAAACGGGGAACCCTTATGTGCTGTGCACCATTGCTAGCGAGGTGGTTTATTTCTCACCTCCCCAAATCTGTTTTGAAGAATGAGGAAGGCATGGGTTGGGCCTACAGAATTATGTCCCTTACTCACACGGACATCATCTAGAGTACTAAAGACATGGAAGAAACAGCTGTTATTGATCGCTGTGGGGAATACCCCAATGTTCCATTACTTGGAATTAGAGGAGGGATCACCTATAATCCTTGTTTGGCCTTACGACAGTTTGGACGAGCTCGAAGGGACGATCCTCATGAGCTGCTGCTTCCTAACATTGTCTTTGACTTCATGAGGGATGTTGAAGGACATCGCCGCAGGTTCATACGAGCTTCGGATAGGGTGAACAGGTCTGATCCGCATGAGCTAGGAATGAAGACTTCTCTCCCGATGGAACCGTATCTCTGGTGGGTTCGAGCCTGTTCTCAAAAGCTAGGGATGCCGTACGAAGCTGTCTTGCCGGTAATTGTTGAGAGTACTGATGAAGAAGGGGTTCCTTGTACTGTCCTCTACCCATACATGCCTACTGACATTGGGGAATTGAAGAGGTCTTGGATCAAGCTAAGGGATGAAAGGGATACTTACAGGGAGAAGTATCATGAGCAGGAACAAAAGATCTTGAAGCTTACAAAGTAGTTGGAGAACGAGAGGGTCCTCAACGACTATGTCAGCACCAAAGGAAAACGACCATGGGAATGCTGATGTCTTTTATTGCTTTTAGTTTAGACTTACTTTTCAGTATTCCTTTTGTAACGCCTTAAAGGCATTTGTTAAACATTGTTTTAAGTTTTTATCTAATAAAGTGCGTTTCATTTTGGTTTACGAATTTGAATCTCCCTAAAGTCTTTGAAATCATATCATATGCATTCCATTCCCATACACCTCATTACAGGTACCCTTACAGGTTTCTCATCTTCTTCGCTGTTTATTTCAGCACATCATGTCTTCCGAAACATCCACTGATGAAGCTATTAAGGCTCTGCAAGCTCAAAATGCTCAGTTCCAGGAAATGTTCATGAACTTGGCCAAGGGTCAACAAGATCTGAAGACTCTTATCTTGAAGGATAAGAAGAAGAAGAAGAAGACAGTCCTTCTGAATATGGGTCACAGGTTTGGGAACAGGTTGCGGGAAGAAGTTGATTTGTCCCACTCATCTGGAGGGAGAGAGAATTAAGAAGAAAGGAGGGCTCCTAGCCCTGTGGTCTCTGACAATGAGACTGACTTTGATGAAGACCAGTATCCTCCGGCTGAGGATAGGTATAAGCAGCTCGAAGACCGATTGAGCGCAATGGAGATCCAAAAGATACCTGGGTTGGACTTTGAAGATTTAGGTTTGGCATATAGGGTGGTGATTCCCCACAAGTTTAAAGCGCCTGTCTTTGCTAAGTACGATGGGGTCTCCTGTCCGAAGTTACACCTCCGATCGTATGTCAGAAAGATTCAACCATATACTGCTGATAAGAACCTATGGGTTCATTTCTTTCAAGATAGTCTCTCAGGGACTCAACTTGAATGGTTCTATCAACTTGAAGGAGCTAACATACGTAACTGGGAGGACCTTGCTGCTGCTTTTTACAAGCAGTACCAATATAATGCCGACCTTGCTCCCACGCGTACCCAACTTCAGGGTATGTCTATGGGTGCGAGCGAAGGTTTTAAGGACTACGCTCAAAAGTGGAGAGACCTTGTTGGTAGAGTCTAACCCCTTCTGGCTGATAGGGAGTTGGTGGATATGTTTCTTGGGACCTTGTCTGGTCCGTATTTCAACCATTTGATCAGAAGTTCATCGTCAGGTTTCACTGAATTAATTATGACTGGGGAGAGGGTTGAAGCCGGTATCAAGAGCTGCAAGATACAGAAGGGTGCTTCATCAAGTATAGAGGAGAAGCCTTTCAAGAAGGAGTCTAGTGCAGTTTACAACTCGAGGAGCCAAAATCGACCTGAGCGCCGCCAAGCGGTTAATGCGGTAGTTATTTCAAGACCAACTGTTGCCCCACAACGCAACAATCAACAAAGAGTAGAGAGACCGCAAAGATAGTTTACTCGGCTCAGCATGACTTTATCTCAAATTCTGCCGCAACTATTGAAAACCAACTTGGTGATTCCGAAGGAGGCCCCAAAGAATCCCAACACCACGTCACCGATGTATAATCTGAACGCCCGCTGTGCTTATCACTCTGATAGCCCAGGGCATGATACCAATAATTGCTGGGCTTTGAAGAATAAAGTGCAGGATCTGATTGATGCTAAGGAGATCGAGTTTGAAGCGCCAGAAAAGCCTAGTGTCATGACTGCTCCTATGCCCAAGCATGGAGTGAATGCTGTGGATGATGACTCGTTTGTGACTTTCGTAAAAGACATTGCTACTCCATTGATGATTGTGAAGAAGAACCTTCTGTTAGCCGGTTTATTTCCAGGCTGTGGCGAAGGTTTCCATATGTGTTCCGTCCTACCTACTGGTTGCCATCTATTGAAGTCAGGTGTCCAACGCCTGATGGATAACAAAGAAATTATGTTTGAGAAAAATTTGGTTCCATTAATTCCTTTTGAAGATATTTCTATAATCACCATTTCCGCTAATTCTTCCAAGGCTTCCTCGAGAAAGCCTGTTAGAATTACATCTGTTCCGAGAATTGCTCCATTGATCATCACCATTCTTGGACCTATCCCTTACACATCAGATAAGGCTGTCCCGTGGCATTATGGGGATGACGTGTATTAACATGGGATTAAACAAGACCTGAAGGACGAAGATACTGATATTGGTGTCAGCAATATTGTTGGATCTAGTAAAGTCACCCGAAGCGGAAGACTTTTCTCCCCTGAGATTTCCCCACCAACCATTTGGAAGCCTGTTGTTATTACACCCTCCAGTACATCTGCTACTGTACCTGTTCATGTTCCAATCATTACCCCTGTCGTCGAGTCATCTGACGCTCGGGGCAAAGGGATCACCGGTGAGCCTGCCCAGATGGAGGCACCAAAGAAGATTACTGTTGAAGCCTCTAGACAGGAGATAGAGGAAATTTTGAAGATCATCAAAAAGAGCGACTACAACGTAGTCAAACAGTTGGGGCAAACCCCGTCAAAGATCTCTATCTTATATTTATTGTTGTGCTCAGAAGCCCATGCTAAGGCTCTGATTGCTTTCCTTAAAACTGCGCATGTGTCACAGGAGACATCTGTTGATCAGTTCAAAGACTGCGTGGCTAGTTTGACTGCTGATAACGGGTTGGGTTTCTCCGACACAGATTTGACTGCCAAAGGAAAGAACCACAATGACGCTCTGCATGTTTCAATCGAGTGTCGAGGCACTACTCTAGCTCACGTGCTGGTAGACACCGGGTCCTCGTTGAATGTTTTACCCAAGAAAGCGTTAGACCGGTTGGACTGTGAAGAGTTGGTATTGAAACCAAGCAATATTGTGGTTAGGGCCTTTGATGGGTCCAAAAGGATGGTACATGGAGAGGTGGATATTCCTATCAAGGTTGGTTCCCAGACTTTCACGTCTACATTCTATGTGATGGATATTCGGCCATCTTATTCCTGTTTTCTGGGTCGCCCGTGGATCCATAAAGCTGGGGCAGTAACTTCTACGCTCCATCAGATGTTAAAGTATCCAGTGAAGGGGAAAATTGTTACAGTACGAGGGGAAGAGGAGTACATGGTGAGCCACCTTAACTATTTTCGGTATGTAGAGATGGATGGGGAGTTCATTGAAACCCTGTGCCAAAACTTTGAAGAAGTCCCCCAGACATTAGCATCGACTGAAACTGCTGCTGAAGATCCTCCAATGAAGATGGCTTCCCTCAAGGATGCCCGGGATGTTGTTGAAAAAGGTGGGTGTGCGAATTGGGGCCAACTCCCTAACTTTTCACACAAGACTGACAAGTTTGGTTTGGGTTTTACTGCAGAAGCTCAAAGGGCTGTTCGGCGTGTGCGGATTGGAGGACCTCCCATGATTATCACAAATTCGGGAGTGAATGCGATTGAAGACGATGATGAAGATTCTGAGTTTGACAGCTGGATTTACCCGACTACCGACGGTGGATTAAGCAATTGGACGACAAAGGACTTCGTACCTATTTCTTTTATTACACAGTAATGAGACTTTTGTTTTATGTTTGTAACAGACAACTTTTAAACTTTACGGCCCGGTGTCTTACCCGAGGCACCGTGGCTTTGTTTGTGAGGGCTTTATATTTGTCACCTCCATATATCATCAATAAAAGCATTATACGTTTCTTGAATTACAAATTTTGCGCTCCTTGTTTTTTTTCTTTTCTATCTTGCAAAATGGCTATTTTACACACACTCACATATACAGATCTA
Organism: Vicia faba; assembly: GCA_948472305.1. NCBI lineage: Eukaryota > Viridiplantae > Streptophyta > Magnoliopsida > Fabales > Fabaceae > Vicia > Vicia faba. The sequence goes on along the minus strand of OX451738.1, from coordinate 116,273,295 downwards.
CATCCACTCTAGATCCCACTGATAACGACTCTGTTACTTCCAGTTATGACTTCGAAAGTCCGATCAACCAAGCCAAGGACGAAGGTGAGGATGATTGCGAAGTGCCTGGTGAACTTGCTAGATTGTTACTTCAGGAAGAGAGGGCCATACAACCGCATGAAGAGCCAGTGGAAACAGTAAATCTGGGTACAGAAGAGGACAAGAAAGAGGTCAAGATTGGTTCAAATCTGGAGCCTAGTGTTAAGAAAAGGTTGATACAGATGCTGCGTGACTATGTTGAGATCTTTTCTTGGTCTTATGAAGATATGCTTGGGTTGGATACTGATATTGTGGTTCACCGCTTGACAACTAAGGAAGACTGTCCTCCAGTGAAACAGAAAGTTCGCCGAATGCGCCCAGAGATGTCTGAGAAAATCAAGGCTGAGGTTTTGAAACAGTTTGAAGCCAGTTTTCTAGCAGTTACTTCTTACCCGTAGTGGGTTGCCAATGTGGTTCTAGTGCCGAAGAAGGATGGTAAGGTTTGAATGTGTGTTGACTATAGGGATCTGAACAGGGTAAGCCCTAAGGATGATTTCCCTCTGCCTTATATCGACATTTTGGTTGACAACACCGCACAGCATAAGGTCTTCTCCTTTATGGATGGTTTCTCCGGTTACAATCAGATTAAGATGGCTCCCGAAGACATGGAGAAGACAACGTTCATCACACAGTGGGGTACCTTTTGCTACAAGGTCATGCCTTTCAGATTGAAGAAAGCTGGGGCAATATATCATCGCGTCATGGTTGCTTTGTTCCACGACATGATTCATCATGAGATTGAGGTATACGTTGACGACATGATTGCAAGATCCCAGACTGAGGAAGAACACCTTGACCATCTTCAGAAGCTGTTTGACAGGTTGAAGTTGTACAAGCTAAGGTTAAACCCGAACAAGTGCACCTTCGGAGTGAGGTCTGGTAAGCTGATGGCTTTCGTCGTTAGTGATAAAGGTATTCAAGTGGATCCTGCAAAGGTGAAGGCTATACAGGAAATTCTATCTCTCTGAACAGAAAAAGAAGTCAGAGGCTTTTTGGGACGTCTGAACTACATTGCCCGATTCATCTCACACCTGACTGCTACTTGTGAGCCAATCTTCAAGCTACTGAAGAAAGATCAAGTGGTAAGATGGAATGATGAATGTCAGGCTACTTTTGAAAGGATCAAAGAATATCTCCAAGAGCCTCCTATTTCGATGCCTCTAATTGAAGGGAGACCTCTGATCTTATACTTGACAGTACTCGATAATTCGATGGGGTGTTTGCTGGGGCAGCATGACGAGTTTGGTCGAAAAGAGCATGCTATTTATTACCTTAGAAAAAAGTTTACCGACTGCGAGACCAGATACTCGTTTCTTGAGAAAACTTACTGCGCTTTGGCATGGGCTGCTCTCTGGCTGAGACAGTATATGCTGACTCACACTACTCTATTGATATCAAAGATGGACCCAATCAAGTATATCTTCGAGAAGCCTACCTTGTCTGGAAGAATAGCGAGATGGAAGATGATCTTGACTGAGTATGACATTCAATACACGACCCAAAAATCAATCAAGGGAAGTGTGTTGGCAGATCATTTGGCACATCAGGCTATAGACGACTACCAATCCATGAACTTTGAATTCCCGGATGAGAATATCATGATAGTGACTGACTGTGAGACACCTGGACCGGATGAAGGACCTGAGGAGGGATCCCGATGGTCTATGTACTTTGATGGAGCTTCAAAGGCTTTGGGTAATGGCACTGGCACCGTGATCATATCTCCTGAAGGCTCTCATACTCCGTTCACCGCCCAACTATGTTTCAACTGTACCAACAACATGGCGGAGTATGAAGAGTGCATTATGGGTCTTCGAGCAGCAATTGACCTAAGGATTAAGTTCTTGAGTGTATTCGGAGATTCCGCTCTCGTGATCATTCAGATCAAAGGCGAGTGGGATACAAAACATCCAAATCTTATTCCTTACAAAGAGTATGTGTTGACGTTGCTTCCACACTTCGAGGAGATAACCTTTGAACACTTCCCTAGAGAGGAGAATCAGTTAGCGGACGCGCTAGCTACAATGTCTTCTATGTTCAAGGTCAGATGGGACAATGAAGCTCCCCAGATTACCATTGAAAGGTTGGACGAACCTGCACATTGTTGTGACATTAAAATTGAAGAGGTAGCAGATAAACCCTGGTTTCACGAGGTAAAAATGTATCTTAAAGTTCAAGAATACCCCGAGGGTGCATCTGTTAATGATAAAAAGTTTCTGAGGAGGTTCGCGGAAAAGTTCTTCATGAACAATGGCATTCTTTATAAGTGTAATCATGAATCCACCTTACTACGATGTGTGGATAAGAACGAGGTGGAAAGAATCATGGTAGAGTTACATGAAGGTACCTTCGGGACTCATTCCAGTGTACACACCATGGCGAAGAAAATCCTTCGGGCAGGATATTATTGGTCCACCATGGAAGCCGACTGTTATCAGCATTCTTGGACCTGTCACAAGTGCCAAGTCTATGCTGATAAGGTACATATATCTCCAGTTCCTCTGAATGTCCTGACAGCTCTGTGGCCTTTTGCAATGTGGGGCATCGACATGATCGGCGAGATCAGACCTACTGCGTCTAACGGGCATCGTTTCATCCTGGTAGCTATTGATTACTTTACAAAGTGGGTTGAAGCAGCTTCCTTTGCTACCATAACCAAGAACATCGTGGCACGGTTTATTCGGCACAATCTGATTTGTCGATACGGTGTACCAGAGAGGATCATTACGGACAATTGTATAAATCTCAACAATAAGATGATCACTGAACTCTGCAAGCAGTTCAAGATACAGCGTTACAACTCTTCTCCTTACCGGCCGAAGATGAATGGGGTTGTTGAAGCGGATAATAAGAACATCAAGAAGATTATGCAGAAGATGACAGTGACATACAAAGATTGGCACGAGATGTTACCATTTGCTCTTCATGGGTACCGTACCTCAGCGCGGACGTCAACAAGGGCAACACCCTATTCCTTGGTTTATGGCATGGAGGCCATCTTGCCCATTGAAGTTCAGATACCGTCTCTTCAGATTATGAAGGATACAGGTTTGAGAGAAGATGACTGGATCCAGACCTGGCTTGATCAGTTGAACTTAATCGATGAGAAGAGACTTACTGTTATTTGTCATGGTCAAACGTATCAAAAACGGATGATCAAGGCATTTAACAAGAAAGTCAGACGACAAGAGTATCAAGTTGGGGATCTGGTGATCAAGCGCATCATCCTACCTCAAGGTGATCCCAGGGGCAAATGGACCCTTACATACGAAGGGCCATTTGTGGTTAAGAACATTTTCTCAAGAGGAGCTATGATTCTAACCACCATGGATGGTGACGACCTTCCTCACCCCGTCAATGCAGACATAGTAAAAAATACTACTCATAATCAAAGACCCGCTAGGTCGACTGGCCTAGGCAAAAATAAGGGCTTCCCGGCGAACCAAAAGGGTTCGGGCAAAAATAAGGGATGAAAATGAAAAAATCTGTACACTCGGCAAGTTGAAATCCTGAAAAGGTGGCTTGGGCAGAAAAGGGTATCCTGGTGGAATGAAAACCCAAAAGGGTAGTCCAGGCAAAAATTAGGGATCAAAGCGTAACAATATGTCTCATTGGATCACCTTGTAACCAGACTTCGGTATCAACTATCAAGCTCGGACGACACAAATCAATCTGATCTACCTTCAACCAAGTAGCAAAGTGATGAGATGCTCAAGGACATAATGCAATAGCAGAGTTGGAACCCAGTGGGATAGTTCACATAGATGTTTTTCTTTGTTTTTCACAAATTGTATAAACTCTATTATTCGGCGGTGTTCTCTTACTAGGACGTCAGCCTCTTGTACAAAAAACGCCTATTTACAGGCTAACTTCATAATTAATACAAGTCATTTTCACAAATAAATTTCAAACTGTCTTCCTTTTTCTATTTTGTTTTGTGAGAACGTCCAATGTTCATTTTTGATATATGCATTTGACATTGATTGCTGCTCATAAAAATTTACATGCGAAACAAAAGACGATTACTTGTAATATCAGAAACAGGGGCAAACGAGATATATCCAAACCGTACAGTTGCTCTGTCCACCAGGTATAGGGCTATACCTAGCTGGAGGAAACGATTGAAAGTACATTCATTCCCCGCAGAGTAAGAAGAAAGATAGTGGTGTTAGCTCTCCCCAGCTGAGACTCACAACTGCGATTGAATTGGCGATATTCTCCCCAAAGCAGAGTTTATCTACCATTAGCACTAAAAAGTCTTATCATCCCCAGCGGAGTATAATAATTATCCCAAGTGGAGTTTGAAGACTGTCCCCAGTAGACTATGGAAGATTATCCCCAGTAGAGTCTAAAAGGTTATTCCCCGTGAAATCGCGACTGGAAAATCATCCCCAGTGGAGTTCATTCCTTTCACAAATAGGAATTCAATCCCCAACAGGTTTCAGTATCGCCAACAACGGTAATTCATCCCTAGCTGAATTTATCAATGGAATCCTCAGCAGAGCATCTCTTCCCCATAAAGTCATTCTATCGTCAGTTTATTCCCCAGCGGAGTTATCCTCTCCTGCAGGTTTATTCTCACAAACATCTTCATCCACTATCTCCAGTGGGAAACAAAGAATTCAATACTTTTCTCCAGCAGCAATCTGGGATTTATTCTCCCCATCTAAAAACATTACATTTCCATACATCATGACATATGCATATACGCATCATACAATCACAATCTCATTTATTTTGAGAACATCATTGCTTGATACATATCATGAATTACATACAGCTAAACTTTACCTTTCAGGAAAGATACAATCAGATTCTCACAAAATTCAAGCTATGAAGCTTTTACCTCAGTTGAATTACGGACGAGTTCCTAAATCTCAGCAGAGATATTTCCTCAGTTTAATTACAAACGAGTTCCTAAATCTCAGCAGAGATGTTTCCTCAGTTGAATTACGGACGAGTTCCTAAATCTCAACAAAAGATGTTTCCTCAGTTGAATTACGGACGAGTTCCTAAATCTCAGCAGAGATGTTTCCTCAGTTGAATTACGAACGAGTTCTTAAATCTCAACAAAGATGTTTCCTCAGTTGAATTACTGATGAGTTCCTAAATCTCAACAAAAGATGTTTCCTCAGTTGAATTATGGAGGAGTTCCTAAATCTCAACAAAAGATATTTCCTCAGTTGAATTACGGGCGAGTTCCTAAATCTCAGCAGAGATGTTTCCTCAATTGAATTACGGACGAGTTCCTAAATCTCAGCAGAGATGTTTCCTCAGTTGAATTACGGACGAGTTCCTAAATCTCAGCAAAGATGTTTCCTCAGTTGAATTACAGATGAGTTCCTAAATATCAGCAGAGATGTTTCCTCAGTTGAGTACGGATGACCAAGGTAACTAAATATCAACAGAGATCATTCCTCAGTTTAGTACGGACAATCAAAGTTCCTAAATATAAACAGAGACGACTCACCAGTAGAATAACGGACGTCGAAGCTCCTAAATTTCTACTTCTCTCAACGAAGATCAGGCTTCCCCAGCGGAATCTTCCACAACAACAGGTATACAAGCTCTCGCTAAGGAATCCCTTATGCGATCGACACTCCTTCAGATGGCATCTTTAAGCCCATCCCCTTGTCAGCAATCTCCAAATGGAATTTGTAAGCCCTTTCCCGACATCACAAGACAATTATCACTTCATGCGAGTGCAAATTTCTGGGCACTCTAGTGTTCAATCCTCTTCCACCTTCGGATCACGAAAGGCACGAAAGCCAATCTACATCCTCAGGTTTAAGAAAATTGAACAGGTGCAGTTGTTGTACCCCAAAATTTGCCCTCCCATATTTCTCAAAACATTGCAAGAAAGATCTCCAAGTTGCTCAAAGTAGCCCAAGGGTTGGCCATACAAGCTCTCTCCTAAGGCAGTCTACTTCAAATTAAGGTTTCATGTGGCATTAAGATACTTAAGTCCAAGTGATCCCAAGTGCTCACCAATGTCCTAATATGTTCTCAAGATCATCCATGTCAAGTTTCAAGCCTTGCAGAGGAAGTTTGCTCAGTCAATTGCAGAGGAATCAAATCAAATATCAAAAGCATTGAAGGAAGAAGATTTGGATGCAATTTGCAACCCTAATCCCTTTACTAATACATAAGGAGGCGAGGCAGACCAAAGAAAGGGTTAGAAACAGGCGTGAGAAGGAGAACCAGATTTGAAAAAACAAGCAAAAAGTGTGAGATCAAATTGATAGTTAGAGGCATCCTCAAGGCTTGTCATCTATCCCAATCGCTTCCTGGCACTTTCAGGAACCTAAAGCTATCAAGAACAAGTCCATCACGATACACCCCTGTTCTTGAATTCGCATCTTGTAATTTGAGCATTGTTAACATGAATTAATGGCATATTGTTGACCTATGAAGCATTTGCAAACTTTCTGCATTATTTGATTCCATTTATATGGCTTGTAGCATTAATCACCATTGCTAGGTTTTCGAGCTTGGTTTTAGGGCTTTTTATTTCAAGAACAATTGGCCTTTGTAATTGGTACGATTGTGATCAGGAGGACGAGACGAATCTAACTATGGTGTTAGATGTTATTTCCATGGCCTGTGGAAGATTTTGAAAACGCTTAGTTTGTAGCAACGAACATTTGTCTGTAGGTATAGGCTAACGAACTTTTAGCCACGATGCAGGGAAGAAAACAAAAACGTGGCCAGCTTCCATTGGCTTATTTGAATTTGCGCACAAAAATACCATTACTGTACTTGTTTTGTATATTATTTTTATTATTTGTTATATGTACAATAAAAACAATTTATGCAGTGGTTGCCACGTGAGCGTTAAGGCTTTGGAAGGCTGGAGGTCAGGGGTTCGATCCCTCCTCCAGCATTTGCTATTTTCACATTTTCTTGCAGGTGATCCAATGCACACATGAGCTTGAGATCCACCATACTCCTTCATCATCAATGTGCTAGATGGCCAGATGGCCAAATCTGGTGGTCATCATTGAAGGAACACCATGAGCCCAGTCAAACGCAACTCATAGGATCAAGAAAGTCAAATGGACTCTAGCACTAATGGACCCAGAACTTGCTATTGGCACACCCCAATCAGGCCCATTTCTTATTCTTTTCTTTTTATATTTCATTTATTTATTTTATTTTATTTATTTTACTAACTAATAATTAATTTTCTTTTTTATCAAAAATCACCAAAAAATATTTTTATGTCCAAATAAATTTAGAATATTATTTTTCATCAATAAATTAATTAATTTAATTAGGTTTGATTAATTAGACAATTTTAATTTCCTTTTGTAAATAATTAAAATCAATTAGAATCAATAGGTTTTTATTACTAACTTAATTATTTTATTTTTTCCTAAAATAACAAAAACCAAAAAAAACATGGCATTTAATTATTTTTCATTAATTAACTTAAATTAACTAGTTAATTGCATTTTTAATTTAAAAAAAAAATGAAAACGTATTTCTCTTTAATAAAAACAACAAAAAAACAAATTTCCTTTTTAATTAGGATAGAAGGGTCAAAACCCTATATTTCGCATTCGATCTAATTTTCTCGCGCGTTTTATTTTTATCCAATTATTGTATCTGCTCCCAGTTTGTAATAATTTAATTAGGACATTTATTTATTTTTACCGCTTTTAATTTCAAAGGGTTTGTTTTTGGCTATGTAAATACCCGAAGCCTTGTAATAACTTAGTTTAAATTCCGCATTTTAATTTCTGCAAATATTCAACTGTTAGATGTTTGATAATAGGGTTTGCATGACAAGAATGTATGTTTAATTTTAAAACGGTTAGAAAACCTTTAAATGTGCAAAGATAAATAAATCTGAAACTGAATCACTCGCACATGCGCACTCCTAGGGTACACTCCCACTTGGTTGCCTTCGGTAAACGGTCATTGAGTATAGGTTGTTTTAGAGGTCGTCCTCTTGTCTAAAAGATCATAGTTGCCTCGGACATTGTTGCCTCGGATAAATGATCTAAGACATTAGGGTTACCACTAAGACGTCCTAACATTGCTTTAGTGACTGTCCGTCCCTTTCGAATTGACCCTCAAACTCCAACGACGGTGCTACCTACTCATTAATAGTGGGCTAGCATTGTATAAAGGAAACAAACATAGAACGATTCCTTTTTCGAGTAGGTAGATTAGTTCTTAAGTACTTGCTCATTCCAAACAAATTTTTTTACACTTACACTCCTTTACAAACAAGTTTTCAAAAAACACTTCATTACACTCTTGAAGACAAAAGAAAGAGTTAAATCAAAGTTAAAACAAAAAATAAACTTTTCAAAGCCCACAAACAAAAAGAAAACAATTTTGAAAATGATGAGCAAGTACCTAAGATCCCATAGATAACTACGGATAGAAAGGGTGCTAATACCTTCCCTTTCTATAATCTACCCCCTGTACTCAGAAATATCTCGAAAAAGGAATTTTTCTGTGCTTTTTTCCTTTCCTTGTTAGATAAAATAAAAGACGGTGGCGACTCTTGCTTACCGCGACATTTTGCAAACACAAAACGCAAAATGCAAACCAGCAAAGTTTCCTTAACGAAATAGGGAAACCACGTCCCAGTTCTGGCCACCGTATCACACACAACAATTGTGATCAAACGCAAAACACCCAAGTCAGTTCTCCCATTGTATTACAATAGGGTTCCACTAGAGTTTAGATCACTTTTAATTGCTTTAGTTGTCTGAATTATTTGCTTTACTTAAAAGGGTTGCTTGGGTTTTTTTTTCTTGCAAGATCCTATACCCGAATCTAGGGTACCTTAGGTAAGTAGAAATAGATCATGGAAACTATACGGCGTAGACTGATATGGTTGAATTATGGCTACAATTAGTGCAATACTTTAGATTGTATTGATGTTCCTTGAGTTAGTCGAGGATAACATTAGGCTTCCACATAATGTCATTAGCACTAACTAGACTTTTAGAACCTTAATTGACCCATCTTGGCCATTAGAAGGTAGTGAGATGGCTGGCTATGGTGCAGTCCAAAGTTGGTTGATACTCGATACTACACTCATTGAGATTCGACTCGTGGGATATTTTGGTGGAAAATCAGTTGTTGTACTAAATAAAACCTTGAGAAAGATTTGTGATATGAGATTCCTAGAACCCAGTTACTATTTTAGGACAGGTTGAGCCAACTTAACTTTAATAGAAAAGGGTGCTTACCTATAGACCTCATGTAAGCCTTTAAACCTAAGGCTCTTGTGTGATTCATTTGTGTTTTCTTGTTATCTTACATGAACACGACATCATAACATCATACCATCATGGAATTTTGCTAACCATTTCAAGGATCTTAGGGATCTTTGTTGTAGGATTATCATGAGCCAGATTGCTAACAAAGGGCAAGAGGATTTATTTTCCTCTAACCAGATGCTGTCAAAGTTCAAAGTAAGTTATTCTGAGTCAGAGGCTAGGACCCACTTGATATGGTGAGCTTGGTACTTATGTAAGGACATCCAAAAATGAAGACTTAATGCTCTACAAGTCAAAGCTGCAACCATATTCTTCTTCGATCTTTTTACCCCGCAAGATCCTTGAAAACCTTGCATTTGCATCTACATATCATGCATTTCAGTACTTAACAGGTACCTTTCAAGAAAGGTTTTCTCATCTTCTTGCTATTTATTTTAGACAAAAAAATGGATCTTGAACAGACAGCCAAAGATATCCAAGCGCAAAATGCTCAATTCCAACAGATGTTCCTGAACTTAGCTAAGGGGCGGGAAGAGCTGAAAGTAATGGTCACCAGTGAAAAGAAGAAGAAGACAAAGAAACCGTTTGATGTTCTGAACATGGGCAGAAGGTTCATAGGTCCAGTGAGGCGAGTCCGAGACCTTGATATCCCCTCAGATGAAGAAGACAAACAGGATGAAGACAGTAAAAGTATGAAGACTGAAAGAAGCCATTCTGGTTCAAACAAATGTCCCGATGAAGAGGAAGATGATTACTTGAATAAGCAGTATCCCCCTGCTGATGAGAAGTATAAATTGCTGGAAGAACGTCTGAGGGCTATGGAAATCTAGAAGGTGTCTGGTTTGCATTTTGATGATTTGGGTCTGGTTTCAGGAGTTGTCATTCCTCCTATGTTCAAGACTCCTACCTTTGCCAAGTATGATGGCATTTTGTGTCTAAAGATGCATCTGAGGTCTTATGTTCGGAAAATCCAATCTCACACTACTGATAAGAAACTGTGGGTTCATTTCTTTCAAGAGAGCTTGTATGGAACACAGTTGGAGTGGTTCTATCAACTGGAAGGGACCAAAATTCATAATTTGGAAGATTTGGTTGCTTCTTTCTATAAGCAATACCAATATAATGTTGATCTTGCACAAACCCGTATGCAATTGAAGAGTATGACCATGAGCTCTAATGAAGGTTTTAAAGAGTATGCCCAGAAATGGAGAGACCTTACGGGAAAAGTTCAAACTCCATTGGTTGATAAAGAGCTGGTTGACATGTTTATGAGCACACTGACAGGTCCCTTTTACAATAATATGCTAGGGAGTTCTTCGGATGGTTTCACTGAACTGATCTTGATAGAGGAACATGGAAAATGGAATCAGAAGTAGAAAAATCCAAGTGGATACATATTCAAATGTTACGAAGAAGCCCTATAATGGTAAGAGGGAATCCAATGTTGTGTACGTCCAGAAGGGTCGCAATAAGAGCGACTGCAACCAATCTTTCGGGGAAGTACTGATCTCCAATACTGAGCCAGTGCAACAACAACAAAATATCAGTGTAGGAAGGAAGCATCTAGGAGGTAGTTTACAAAGATCAGCATGCCATTGACTCAAGCATTTCAACACATGTTGAAAGTGGGGATGGTTACATTGAAGGAGCCTCCTTGGAATCCCAACACTTCCTCTCCCCACTACAATCCTAACACAAGGTGTGCATAGCACTCCGATAGCCCCGGACACGACACTAGAAATTGTTGGGATGTGAAGAATAAAATCCAAGACATGATCGATGCTAAGAAAATTGAATTTGATCCTCCTGAAACCCCTAATGTGATTATTGCGTTTATGCCCAATCATTACAAAGGCGTTAATGCTATTGGAGATGTTTCTTATGTTTATATTGTGAATGATTTGACTACTCCTCTGATGATTGTTAAAGAGAAGCTACTGCAAGCCAATTTATTTTCGGGTTGTGCCAAAGACAACTACTACTATGAATCCCAATCCAATGGTTGTGCATTATTGAAAAAAGGTATTCAGTGTCTAATGGATGACCATGATATTCTGTTTGAGAAAATTCCTATTGAGAAGACTCCTCCCGTGGAGAGCACATCCCAAGACTTAAATCTCGAAGAAGTGTCTACGATTTTGGTACCCCTGTAAGGATCACTTCTAAGGGTCCTATGAAGATTATTTCCGAATCTACAGTTTCTCCCTTGATTATTACTGCGCCTCGGCCAATTTCGTATTCATCTAATAAGGCTATCCCTTGGAATTATGGAGTTGATATCTACTACCATGGAGTCAAGAAGGAACCATTGACTGTTGAAGAGGAAAATGTTGAGGTTACTAATCTCGATGTTGGCAATATTTTGGGGAATAGTAAGGTTACCAGAAGTGGAAGAGTTTTCTCTCCTGAGATATCTCCGAAGACTGCTACTACACCAATTCGTATCACTGCTACTGAATCAACTACTGAAATCCGAGATAAAGAACATATGACCGATCCCGTCTAGACGGAGGCACCAAAAGAAGTTATTGTTGAAGACCCCTCCAAGCAAGAGATGGAGGAAATATTAAAGATTATCCGGAAGAGTGACTACAAGATTGTTGAACAACTGGGGCAGACCCCCTCCAAAATATCTATGTTATCCCTATTGTTATGGTCTTAAGCCCATGCTCAGGCTTTAGTGAAATTTCTAAAATCTGCTCATGTACCGCAAGAAATCACTGTTGATTAGTTCAAAAATCATACTGCTAGCCTAACGACTGATAATGGGCTAGGATTTTCTGACGCATACTTAACTCCTGCAGGAAGGAATCATAATAAGGCCTTACATGTCTCTATTGAGTGTAGGGGGACTATTTTATCTCATGTGTTGGTGGACACAAGTTGCTCTTTTAACGTCTTACCAAAGACTGCTTTAGATAAACTTGACTGTGAAGGGGTTGTCCTAACACCCAGTGACATTGTGGTGAGAGCTTTTGATGGTTCAAAGAGAACGATGCATGGAGAGGTGGATCTTCTAATCAAAGTGGGTTCCTAGGTATTCGAATCTACTTTCTATGTGATGCATATTTATCCATCCTATTCTTGTTTGCCAGGATGCCCTTTGATTCATAGGGTAGGTGTTGTTACTTCTACCTTACACCGGAAGTTGAATTATCCCATGAGGGGAAAGATCATTACAGTTTACAGCGAATAAGAATATATGTAAGCCATCTGAATTCTTTTAAGTATGTCGAGATGGATGGTGAATTTTTCGAGACTCCTTGCTAGACCTTTCAGGTTGTTTCTCAGATAACCTCGTTTGATAAAGCTGCTTTTGTTGTTCTTAAGACTCCATCAAAAATGTCTTCTCTGAAAGACGCTAGGGTTGTGGTTGAAGAAGGTGATTACATTGTTTAGGGTCCTCTTCCCGATATTCCTTACAAATCTGATAAGTTTGGTTTGGGTTTCACTTCTCAGGATCAGAGGGTTGTTCGTCGTGCTCGTGCCAATTCTAGGGGACCGCCATTCCGCATCAACAGTAATGGAGTTCACAACAATCATGTTAATGCTATGGAAGACGATGATAGTGGTTGCGACATAGACAGTTGGATCTTCCCTACTACCGGTAATGGGCTAAATAATTGAAAGGATGGAGACTTTATACCAATCTCCTTTAGTTAGGAGTAAATTCTATTTTATGTTTTTCTTGCTTTCAAATTTTGATTATATAATTTAAACAAAGACTTTAAGCCTTGTGCCTTACCCGGGGCATAATGGTACATTTGTTAGGGTTGTCATTATTCATAAGCATATTTTCATTTAATAAATCATTGGACGTTTACACTCAAAATTTTGCGCTCACTGTCTTTCTTTTACTTTATTGTTTTCAAAATATCTATGTATTCTTACACACACCCACATAACCAATTGTAGATCCACATCCACCCTGGATCCCATTAATAACAATTCTGCTATTTCTAATAATGACTTCAAAAATTTGATCTGCCAAGCCGAGGACGAAGGTAAGGAAGATTGTGAAATACTTGGAGAGCTTTATAGGCTCTTAATGCAAGAAGAAAGAGCCATATCACCATATGAAGAGCCAGTCGAGGTTGTGAACTTGGGTACTGAAGAAGACAAAAAAGATGTCAAGATAGGTGCCAACCTAGAAGACAATGTCAAAAAGAGGTTAATTCTGATGTTGCATGATTATGTTGAGATCTTTGCTTGGTCGTACGAAAACATGCCAGTGCTTGACATTGATATCGTGGTTCATCGTCTATCGATGAAGGAATGTTGCATCCCTATAAAGTAGAAAGTTCATCGTATGCGTCCTGAGATGTCATAAAAGATCAAGGTTGAGGTTATGAAGAAATTCAATGAAGTGTTCTTAGCTGTTACATCCTATCCTCAGTGGGTTGAAAATGTGGTTCCAGTACCCAAGAAAGATGGTAAGGTGCATATGTGTGTAGATTACAGGGATTTGAATAAGGGCGAGCCCCAAAGATGTCTTTCCGCTTCCACATATTGATGTTCTGGTTGACAACACCGCTCAAAATAAAGTATTTTCCTTCATGGATGGTTTCTTCATTTATAATCAAATCAAGATGGTGCCTGAAGACATGAAGAAGACTACTTTTGTCACACAGTGGGGCACTTTCTGTTACAAAGTTATTCTTTTCGGTTTGAAGAACACCGGTGCAACATATCAGTGTGCTATGGTAGCTTTGTTCCAAGATATGATCCATCACAAGATAGAAGTTTACGTTGATGTCATGGTAGCTAGATCCCAGACAAAAGAAGAACATCTTGACCACATGCACAAGCTATTTGAAAGATTGAAGAAATATAAGCTAAGGTTGAATCTAAAATAATGCACCTTTGGGGTAAGATCCGGTAAGATCCTAGGTTTCGTCATCAGTGGGAAAGGTATTGAAGTTGACCCTGCCAAGGTTAAAGCTATTCAAGAAGGAAGTCAGAGGTTTCCTAGGACGATTAAACTATATTTCCAAATTTATTTCGCATTTAACCGCTAGTTATGAGCCAATCTTCAAGTTACTAAAGAAATATCAAGTAATAAGGTGGAACGACGATTGTAAGATAGCCTTTGACAAAATCAAGGAGTACCTCCATGAACCTCCAATTTTGATACCACCGGTTGAAGGAAGACCTCTGATTATTTACCTGGCAGTATTAGAGAATTCAATGGGGCGTGTATTGGGGCAGCATGACGAGTCTGGTCGAAAAGCGCATGCAATATACTACCTTAGCAAAAAATTTACCGACTGTGAAACAAGATACTCACCACTCAAGAAAACTTGTTGTGCTTTGGCATGGACTACTCACTGACTAAGATAATATATGTTGACTCATACCACGTTGTTGATCTCTAAGATGGATCCAATAAAATACATATTCGAGAAGTCCGCTCTCTCCGAAAAAATAGCAATTTGGCAAATGGTCTTGAAAAAATATGACATTCAGTACACCAATCAGAAAGAAATCAAAGGAAGTGTACCGAAAGATCTTTTGGCTCATCAAGCTATAGACGACTATCAGTCTATGAATTTCGAGTTCCCGGAATATTATGCTAGTTACTGATTATGAAGAAACTGGACTATATGAAGGGCCTGAGCCAGGATCCCGATGGACTATGGTGTTTGATGGAGCTTCCAATGCGCTTGGTAATGAATTGGTGCTGTGATTGTCTCTCCCAAGGGCTGCCATACACCCTTCACCTCTAGATTATGTTTTGATTGTACCAACAACATGGCAGAATACGAAGCATGCATAACGGGTATGAAGGATGCTATTGATATGAGAATTAAATTCTTGAATGTATATGGGGACTCATCCCTAGTAATCAGTCAGATTAAGGTAAAATGGGATATGAAGCATCCAAATCTAATTCCCTATCGGGAGCATGTGTTAGCGTTAATTCAATACTTGGAAGAAATCACTTTTGAACATATTCCGCGAGAAAAGAATCAATTGTTAGACGCATTAACCACCATGTCGTCTATGTTCAAAGTCAAATGGGATAATGAAGCTCCTCGAATTACTATTGAGAGATTAGACGAACTGGAATATTGCTACGAAGTTGATATTGATGGAGTAGAGGAAAAGCCTTGGTGCCACGAAGTAAAAAGATACATCGAGACTCAAGAATATCCTGAAGGGACATCTATCAATGATAAGAAATTCCTACGGAGGTTCTCTGTCAAATTCTTTCTTAGTAATGGAATTTTCTACAAGCGCAATCATGATTCGACTCTACTTCATTGAGAAGATAAGAAGGAAGCTACATAAATTATGGAGGATATGCATGAAGGAGTTTTTGGTACTCACTCTAGTGGCATACGATGGCTAAGAAATTTCTGAGAGTGGGTTATTATTGGTCGACCATGGAAACTGATTGCAATCGTCATTCAAGAACTTGTCAGAAGTGCCAGATTTATGCTGACAAAGTACATGTGCCTCCGGTTCCTGTGAAGTTCTTGACTTCTCCTTAGTTGTTTGCAATGTGGGTCATTTATATGATTGGAGAGATCAAGCCTACCGCGTCTAATAGGTATCGTTTCATCCCGGATGCTATTGATTATTACATGAAGTGAGTTGAAGCAGCTTCGTTTGCCTTCGTTACCTAGAATGTTGTGGCCTGATTCATTAAGCATAATTTCATCTATCGGTACGACATACCTGAAAGGATCATCACATATAACAGTACCAATCTCAATAATACTATGATCACGGAACTCTGCATGCAGTTTAAGATTAAGCACCACAATTCTTCTCTGTATCGACCAAAGATGAATGGTGCAGTGGAAGCCTCTAACAAGAATATTAAGAAGATTTTGCAGAAGGTGACAGTGACATATAAATATTGGCATGAGATGTTACCATTTTTCCTTCATAATTATCGCACTTCGACACGTACATCAACTGGGGAAACCCCGTTTTATATAGTATACAGTATGGAAGTTGTCTTACCTGTCGAAGTCCAGATTCCTTCCCTAAGGATTATGAAAGATGTAGGTTTGGATGAAGACTGGTAGATTCAGACTAGACTTGACCAAATAAATTTGATTGATGAGAAAAGGCTTGCGGCTGTTTTCCATGGTTAGATGTATCAGAAGTGCATGATCAAGGCCTTCAATAAGAAAGTCAAACATCAGGTGTACCATGCTGGTAATTTGGTTATAAAGCGCATCATCCTACAACAAGGTATTTCTAGGTGCAGATGGACTCCCACATATGAAGGGCCATTTGTGATCAAGAAGATATTTTCTGGCAGTGTTATGATACTTATCACCGTGGACGGTGAAGATCTTCCACACCTTGTAAATGCGGACATATTTAAAAAATACTACGCATAAAAGAGACCAGCTAGGTTGACTTGCCTAGGAAAAAATAAGGGCATCCCGGCGAGCCAAAAGGGTTCAGGCAAAATTAGGCATATAAAAAAAATTTACATCCGCCAAGTCGAAAACCTAAAAATGCGGCCTGGGCAAAAAAGGATATCCCAGTGGACTGAAAAGACGAAAGGTTGGTCCAGGAAAAAGTTAGGGATTAAAGCGTACAACTATGTCCCATTAGATCACTGATCTACTTAGAGTTAGCATAATTATCGATGTCAAAGTTCAAATGGTACAAATCAATTCAAACTTCTTCCGACAGCGAGGGATGCGATGCTGAAGACATAAGGGCAATAGAAGAGTTGAAACTCGATGAGATCATTTCCACATAGTTGTTTTTCTTTGTTTCTCTTTGTTCACCTTTTCTTTTACGATGATTTCCTCTTACTAGGATTTATGTCTCTTTGTATAAAACGGTCTGTTTATAGGCAAAATTTCTAAATTAATACAATCTGTTTCAAATTCAAAATCTATTTTCACTTTTTTAGTTTTGTTTGCAAAAACGTCCAATGATTATATTGAATGAACATATGCATTTAGATATGATTTCCATTTACAAATATATGCATGAAAAAAAGATTAGAATTTTTGAAGACTCTAGGAGTTGCGATAATATTCGAAGTTGACCATAAATTCCCACAGAGAAATTTCCTCAGATCTTCCCCCACAAGTTGATCCCATCAAAGATTATTTCCCCAGTGAAGCCGCCACAACGTATAGGGTTTATTTCACCAACAAATTTTATTTCTCCAATATGGTTATTTTTTGACAAGATTCTTCTTTCAGACCAGATGACATTCAACATAGTACTCTCTATAAGAGTCAATAGTCATATCTGAAACCCGGTCAAACAAAACATCAGAGGAATTTTAGCTCTTTCATCTCCAGTCATAACACCAATATTACAAAGAACAATGAATGGCTGACTCTCCTTGAATACTTCTATCCCCAAGCAGAAGTCGAACATCCCCTGCAGAATATCCTCAAACCGAAAGTAGAAATCCGCAGTAAAGTCAAGTTGAGGAACTACTATCTTAATCCCCAACAACAATTGGGGATTTATTTTCCCCAGTCAAACAATATTGTACAAAGCTACCGATACACACCAATAACATATTTCATCCATACATCATTTACAAAAAAAATCATAACATATGCATACGAAACGCACATACCATTCTCATTTATTTTGAGAGCATCATTATGCAATGCATTACATACATCATGACATTGCACAAACTAACTTTGTCTTTTCAGGTTGAGTTCACAAATGAAAAGATACTACTAGTAATTTACAGACAGGTTATGGATCAATTCCCGAAACAAGATGGGGAGACTATCTACATGACCAAGTGATTTCCTTCAGAGGAGTTCTGAAACACATTTCCCCTTCAGCACTTCATTATAAAAAGCATCTCCTTCAATATGGTGCCTGGATACATGGAGAAAACTACTTTTGTCACACAGTGAGGAACTTTTTGTTACAAAATTATGTCTTTCGATTTTAAGAACACCTGTGCAACGTATCTGTGTGCCATGGTAGCTTTGTTCCATGATATGATCCATCACAAGATTGAAGTTTATGTGGATGTTATGGTAGCTAGTTCCCAGACTGAAGAAGAACATCTTGACCACATGTACAAGCTATTTGAAAGATTGAAGAAATATAAGCTGAGGTTGAATCTAAACAAATGCACCTTTGGGGTAAGATCCGGTAAGCTCCTAGGTTTCATCATCAGTGGAAAAGGTATTGAATTTGATCCCGCCAAGGTTAAAGTTATTCAAGAAGGAAGTTAGAGGTTTCCTGGGACGATTGAACTATATTTTCATAATGATTTCCCCTTTAACCGCTACTTGTGAGTCAATATTCAAGTTACTAAAGAAAGGTCAAGTAATAAGGTGGAACGAAGATTGTAAGATAGCCTTTGACAAAATCAAGGAGTACCTCCAAGAACCTCCAATTCTGATACTGCCGATTGAAGGAAGACCTCTGATCATGTACCTGACAATATTAGAGAATTCAATGGGGTGTGTATTGGGGCAGCATGACGAGTCTGGTCGAAAAGAGCATGCAATATACTACCTTAGCAAAAAATTTACCGACTGTGAAACAAGATACTCACTGCTCAATAAAACTTGTTGCACTTTGGCATGGGCAGCTCACTGACTAAGACAATATATGTTGATCTCTAAGATGGATCCAATAAAATACATATTCGAGAAGCCCGCTCTCTCTGGAAGAATAGCAAGATGGAAAATGTTCTTTACAAAATATGACATTCAGTACACCATTCAGAAAGTAATCAAAGTAAGTGTACCGGCAGATCTTTTGGCTCATCAAGCTGTAGACGACTATCAGTCTATGAATTTTGAGTTCCCGGAATATTATGCTAGTTACTGATTATGAAGAAACTGGACTGTATGAAGGGCCTGAGCCAGGATCCAAATCAACTATGGTGTTTGATGGAGCTTTCAATGCACTTGGTAATGGAATTGGTGCTATGATTGTCTCTCCCAAGGGTTTCCATACGCCCTTCACCTCTATATTATGTTATGACTGTACCAATAACATGGCAGAATACGAAGCATGCATCATGGGTATCAAGGATGATATTGATATGAGAATTAAATTCTTGAATGTATACAGGGACTCATCCCTAGTATTCAGTCATATTAAGGGCGAATGGCATATGAAGCATCCAAATATCATTCCCTATCGGGAGCATGTGTCGACGTTAATTCCATACTTCGAAGAAAGCACTTTTGGACACATTCCGCGAGAAGAGAATCAATTGTCAGACGCATTAACCACCATGTCGTCTATGTTCAAAGTCAGATGGGATAATGAAGCTCCTCGAATTACTATAGAGAGATTAGACGAAATGAAATTTTGCTACGAAGTTGATAATGATAAAGTAGAGGAAAAGCCTTGGTACCACGAAGTAAAAAGATACCTCGAGACTTAAGAATATCCTGAAGGGACATCTATAAATGATAAGAAATTCCTACAGAGGTTCTCTGTTAAATTCTTTGAGTAATGGAATTTTGTACAAGCGCAATCATTATTCGACTCTTCTTCATTGTCTAGATAAGAAGGAAGCTGCGAAAATTATGGAGGATATGCATGAAGGAGTTTTTGGTACTCACTCCAATGGCATACGATGGCTAAGAAATTTTTGAGAGTGGGTTATTATTGGTCGACCATGGAAACTTATTGCCATCGTTATTCCAGAACTTGTCAAAAGTGACAGATTTATGTTGACAAAGTACCTGTGCCTCCGGTTCCTCTGAATTTCTTGACTGCTCCTTAGCCGTTTTCAATGTGGTTCATTAATATAATTGGAGAGATTAATCCTACCACGTCTAATAGGCATTGTTTCATCCTGGCTGCTATTGATTATTACACGAAGTGGGTTAAAGAAGCTTCGTTTTCCTCCGTTACCTAGAATGTTGTGGCCTGATTCATTAAGCATAATTTCATCTATCGGCACGACATACCTGAAAGGATCATCATAGATAACGGTACCAATTTCAATAATACTATGATCACGGAACTCTTCATGCAATTCAAGATTAAGCACCACAATTCTTCTCTGTATCGACGAAAGATGAATGGCGCAGTGGAAGACGCTAACAAGAATATTAAGAAGATTTTGTAGAAGATGACAGTAACATATAAAGATTGGCATGAGATGTGACTATTTTCTCTTCATGGTTATCGAACTTCGACACGTACATCAACTGGGGCAACCCCGTTTTATATATTATATAGTATGGAGGTTGTCTTACCTGTCGAAGTCCAGATTCCTTCCCTGAGGATTATGAAAGATGCAGGTTTTGATGAAGACGAGTGGATTTAGACTAGACTTGACCAGATAAATTTGATTAATGAGAAAAGGCTTGCGGCTATTTCCCATGGTCAGATGTATCTGAAGCACATGAGCAATGCCTTCAATAATAAAGTCAAACATTAGGTTTACAATGTTGGTAATTTGGTTATAAAGCGCATCATCCTACAATAAGGTATTTCTAGGTGCATATGGACTCCCACATATAAAGGGCCATTTATGATCAAGAAGATATTTTATGGCGGTGCTATGATACTTATCAACATGGATGGTGAAGATCTTCCACACCCTGTAAACTTGGACATATTTAAAAAATACTACGCTTAAAAGAGACCCGCTAGGTTGACTGGCCTAGGCAAAAATAAGGGCATCCCAGCGAGCCAAAAGGGTTCAGGAAAAAGTATGGATATAAAAAAAATTGTATAGTGTCATTTACCGAGTAATCGGGAAGACATATTACTTTCGACCTGGGAGCCTGCTAAAACTGAGGACCGTAGAACCTTTAACCCATGTTGGCCTTTTAGGTGTAGTGCGAAAGCTATGACAAAGTAATTCGAAAATGGTTGTCACGTGATACTATGCAAGATTCATCAAAAGTCACAAGTTGCTAAATTAGGGTTTTCTTTAGGAGAAGTCAACTGGACTTGACCAAGCATAACTTTCACATGCTTCATCATAAAATTCTCAACCAAATCTCATTTTGAAGCAAATTCAATTCTCTACAACTTTATCTGTCTAATGGGCTTATCTTTCGAGGTCCAAACATGTTCCATAACTCATCATGAACCTCTAAGTCCACCTATTTATTTTTTATGTTATTTATTTCTTTTATTTTGATTTTTTTTAATTAAAAGCAAAATAAATCAAATAAATACAAAATCAAAAGATATGAGGCACATGGTTGTTGTTTGGAATCAACTTACAAAGCTGAAAATAAGATAATCAATTAGCAAAATATGTGGGATTGATTGGCACATGATTGGATCAAAAAGGAAAATTATATGCAAGATTGTCAATCAAATATTTCACCATGAAAGACTTGGATTTAATTCAGTTTTGTTAACCTAATACTTTTCCCTTCAAATACCCAAGACATTCGTACACTAAACACACACAAAAATTCCTCCAAAAAACCCCCTAAAAATCTCAAAAATTCAAGAAAACTAGGGAAACACGAAACCCTTATCTACACCCCTTATCCATCGAAACCAAGCATTGTATCATCATCCTGAAGTTCCCAAGAATCCATCCAAGTCCCTCAGCATCTCAAATCGTGCCCAGAACACCTTCTTTCAACTACATCGGTTGGTAAGTTTGGTTAGTTTCAAAATTTTGATTTCATATAGTTTCAATCATTTCTAATATACTGGATCAATTCATATGCATCATTAGAATATGATTAATGCATTACATGTAAGGTTTGATGTAGAAACTAGAAAATACCATTGTTAGGGCATGAAAGATCGGCTTTTTCGTATCTCCATGTACATGCATTTTTAGAACAAATGGATAGCATCATTGAATTTGTAGCCCTTGATTTAGGGGGATAGGGTCCTCTTTTGGTTCTAACATGTGATATTTGTGCAAATAAAGAAAACGTCTTATATAAGAAGACAACCGGAGCTAGGGCTCCAGCACTTCTTTGGTGCATGGTTTTTGTTTTTATATATATTGTTTTGGTTTTGTAATCATAACAGATTGGAAACATGACTTAGTGGAGAAAGGCACTCACGATGAAGGAAATGGCATGGGTTTGATTCCATGCGTCCTGCGTTTTTGTTATTTTCCAGATTCAATGTGCAGGTTATTAATATAATGGGCACTGTAATACGATGGATAACTGACTTGTTTTGCATTTTTTTGCAAATGTTGCGGATATCTAGAGTCTCCACCAACTTTTCTTTTATCCAATAAGGAAAGGGTGAAAAGAATAAGAAATACCTTTTAAGATTTTGAGTTCGGGGGGTAGGTTATGAAAAGGGAAGATGTTAGCACCCT
Organism: Vicia faba; assembly: GCA_948472305.1. Classification (NCBI taxonomy): domain Eukaryota; kingdom Viridiplantae; phylum Streptophyta; class Magnoliopsida; order Fabales; family Fabaceae; genus Vicia; species Vicia faba. Next base: position 116,250,732 of record OX451738.1, on the reverse strand, counting down.
TTTCATTTGTAGTTATCTACGGAATCTTAATCGCTTAGCGCTCTTTGAAAATTTTCTTTTTTGTGTAAGTTTTTGAAAATATTTAGAATATTATCCAATGTAAGGCGAACTTTGTAATAACTCTTGTATCGGTCCTCATGAGTGTATACAAAGTGTTTTGAAAATATCTTTGAAAGTGTTTGTGTTAAATGTTTTTGTTTTGAAATGTTTGTGAGCAAGCGATTAACAGTTCTACCCACTCAAGGTTGTTCTTGTACTTTTCATTCTCCTTTAGATAGTGCTATATGTACCATTAATTAGTAGGAATTCCTGTCATTGGATGTTCAGGGACATGTGTAGGGTCATCGAAGGCAACTAGTAAGGACACTTTAGCAACTTTCTAAGGCACTAGATCATTTATTGAAAGGAAGCATCGAAAGGGTCATCGAGGGACTATGATCTTTTATTCGAGGGTCTTTTTCTAAAGTGTCCCTACTTTCGAGGGACATGACCATTTTATTCTGAAGGAAACAAGAGAGGTTACCCTAGAGGTACTGGTGTGCAAATGTGTTGTATTCAGTTATTTATCTTTGAATTTATGATTTTCTATCGTTCATTTTTTTATGTTTCCATACAAACTATAATTACTAAGCGAAGGCATAAAAGTATAGTATCGGAAAAAATAAAGTGTGGAAACATAAACCTAGACTATTACAACGCTTTGGGGCAGTTACATAATAGTAAAGTACGGAAAATAAAACCCTAAACTATTACATCTCGAAACAGTTACATGATAATAAAAATGCGAGAAGATAAAAGCTACGCTATTACATTCACGATAACATCCTATACAATTTATCTAAAAAAAAGATGAAGTAAAGAGTAAAACAAAATGTTTTTTTGGCGATTTTTATAAAAAAAGGTTTTTTGGTGATGATTAAGATAAAAACTAAAAAAAACTAATTAGTTTTAATAAATAAAAGAGTTAATTAATTAAAAAACCTAAAAAATAATTAGTTTTAATTAATAAAAGAGTTAATTAATTAAATTAATTAAAAAACCTAAAACCTAATTTAATTAGGGTTTGTAAAAAAGGGTGTTGTTTTTATGGTTAAGTGAAAACATGGTTAAGGGGAAAAGAGTTAATGTTAGCCAAAACTAGGGTTAAAAAATGACAAAACAAGGTTAGAAATAGAAAATATGAAAAAATTCCAGGGGTGGGTGTGGAACCCATGCCCTTAGCCTTTTCTATTGTCTGCCTTGCCACTACGCCACGCACGCGCTTGTGTTGGTATGACGGGATCAACGCGCTATATGTTAAAACCTACAAAATATGGAAAATATGAAAGAAAAAAAATGCCACAAGCAAGGATCGAACCCACGCCTTATCACGCGCACGCTTGCCACTGGGCCATGCTTCTGATCTGGTACCTAAGTGAAAAAAAATAAAAATATAATAAACTCGAATAACTGGACCGGAGAAGCGCTGGAGCCCTAGCTCCGGTCATCTTCTCTGGCAAGAATCTTGTTTAACCTACAAAAACAAGGAGTGTTAGTGATTCCCAAGGACCCTACCCCCCTAATTTGGGCCTTGTGATTCCAATTGAATCCTTATTCTTAGAAAAATCGTGTTGTAGAAAGAGATACGATGAAAATAATGTCACACGGTGCAAACATGGCCAAACAGGATTCAACCGTTATGGAGTCCATGCGATGGGTCTAATCTGCACATTGATATCTCAGAAGCAAGTTAGTAATGTTACTATGCATTGAAAAGCAAAGAAAACAAAAACATAATTTCATGCAAGAATGGAAAAACGATGATGCATGGATATGCGTTTCATGCCCTTTGGATCCTCAAGATTAATCCATTCTTACCCTACAATACTTCGAAGATCGTTTGGAAGAGTTGGGTTACTTGGAAAGAGGTTGTAACTAGAGTTTTTGATTTGCCCTAGTTTTGATATTTTTTGAAGTTTTTTGAAAAGTTTTTTGAAAAGTTTTCTTGTAAGAAGTTTTCGTGGCTGGTCTTGTCTGAATGATTGTGAATATATAGAGAGGAAATTAGGTCAAAATGGACTGGGCTTGGATCTTGTATGAATGGCTTGACTTTATCTAATTTAATTTTTGAATTTAAATAAATAAAATAAAAAATAAATAGAATAAAAATCCAAGGGGTAAATGTTTTGGTTCTGATGTTCATATTGAGGCCTATAACATGCATGGACCTTGAAACACAAGCCTACTAGCCCAAAAATTCAAGTTTGATCACTTTGGGTTCATGCATTTTGTCAAAATTGACCAACTTGCACCAATCACAACTCTCTTAATTTTCATCATTTGAAGGTGATCTTATACTTTTTGGAAAGCTCAAGATGTCCCCTACAATCTCTATGTTGATAAGTTTTTCATTTGAAGATTTATCTTGATGTAATTTTCCTTGACAAAAAGTGTCTTTTGATGACTTTTGAAATGACCTATAATGTTTTGGTCCATATCTCTCAAATGAAGCATTTTTTGGACTTGAGCTTAGAGATACCAAGTTGTAGAGATTTAAATTTCCTTCAAAATGAGCTAAGGTTGAGAAAAATCTGATGAAGCATGTGAAAGTTATGCTTGGTCAAAGTTCAATTGACTTCTCCTTAATAAAACCCTAATTTAGTAACTTTTGACTTTTGATGAATCTTGAGTTTTCTTGATGAATCATGATCAACCCTTGATCAAATGATGAATGTGACTTCAAAATCTTGATGTTGTCCAAAAATCTTGAATTTTGACTCTATGTTGACCATAATTGACATATTGTCCAATGCATTTGATTTTCAGTCATCTGAGCAATTGACTGAGCAAACTTGTGATGCAAGGCTTGAAATTTGCATGAACATTCCTTGAGACATACAAGGAAACATGAAATCTACTTGAGGCATTATAATCTCAAATTTCCTTGAGAAAAGTGAAACCCTAGTTGTAGATCCATTGCTTAAGAGGAGAATTTGTCCGATCAATTCTTGAGTAACCTTGAGAAATTGAAAACCCTAGAAGCATGAGAAGGTATCTTGAAGAAAATGGGAGGACAAAATTGGGGTACAACAGCTGCCCCTGTTCAATCTTCTTAAACCTGAAGAGTTAGATTAACATGTCCGCCATTCGTAGTCTGAAGGTGGATGAGGATTGAACACTTAAGTGCCCCGAAGTTTTGCACTCGCATGTGAATTAATCTTTGACCCACTTTTGTGTTAGTAAACACGTCCTGTTTCAGCAATTCAATACCGCTTGGTCGTATAGATAGTTGACCCATCCTGTTTCAAGAATAATGTGTGTTTTATGCAATGTCATGATGTATGTAATGCATTGCGTAATTATGTTCTCAAAATAAATGAGAGGGCCGCATGTGTTTCATATGCATATATTATGATGTTTTGTAAATGATGTATGGATATGAGATGTTGCTGACAATGGTCGTAGCTTTATATAACATCTTTGACTGGGAAAAATAAATTCCTGATTATTGTTGGTGAGATACGGTGGTAGAACCGACTGTTAATACTAGTTTGCGTTTTGTATTCGCAAATTTTCGATAAGCAAGAGTTGCCACCGACTTTTCTTTTATCCAACAAAGGAAAGGGTAAAAAGAACAGAAAAAGACATTTTTTGAGATTTTATGAGTAAGGGGGGGGGGGGGGGGGTAGATTATGGAAAGGGAAGGTGTTAGCACCCTTTTTGTAAGTTCATATGCGCCTAAGAGGGGGGGGGGGGGGGGGGGTGAATTAGGTTCTTTAAAACTTTTTCTGAATTGTATGAATATTTTTGCACGCGTTTCTTTTCTTTCTTTTTCTGATAAGTGATGAAAGTAGTAAATGCGGAAAGTAAAAAACACAGAGATGTATCCTAGTTCCCCTCACAGTCTGAGAGTACTCCAGTCCCCTTTCAACATGAAATAGATTTCCTTATAGTTGTTAATTTGTACAAAGACTACCAAACAACCAAGAACAATCCTCTTGGACCAAGAACAATCCTCTTGGATTTTCACTAAGACCACAAAGAGAACAATCCTCCCTAAGTGTCTTTCTTGTTTCTAACAATCCTGAAAACAAGGATATAATAGTTTGTTTGATTTGTATAAGAGTTTGAAAGATGAAAGAGCAATGTCAATCACTTGATTGATCTTTTCTATTCAATATGAAATTTAAGATGGAATACTCTTCTAAGTGCTCAAGAACAATTTTCAGTATGCATGTGAAAATGATAAACAGAAATCTTGAGTATAGAGAGTATGATTCAAAGAATAGAAAGTAATTGTTATTTTTGGTGATTATTGTTGTATTTTAAAATTCTAAATAAAAATAATTTATAGTGTAGTAATACCTCTTCAATGAATCATAGCAATGTTTAAACCATTTTTACTAAAAAAAATGTATTTGAAAAGATACAAAGATTGCCATGAAAAGGTGTTATAAAAAGTTGATGGAAAAATGAAATTTTTCAAAATCTGAAGCACAACAAGTTGTTGCACTAAAGCAACAATCGATTGCCATAAAAGCAACATTTAAAAAATTTGAAAAATATAACTATGACAACCGATTGTCATTGAGGAGAAATCGGTTGCTCATAGGCCAACGTTTAAAAAATTTGAAAACAAAACACATGACAATCGATTGCTGCTAGATGACAATCGATTGTTGTCAAAACATAAACTTTTGTTTTTTTGACTACAACCGATTGTCCTAACATGACAATCGATTGCTTGTGTACAAAAATTGAAAAATCATTATTTTCAAAGATTTTAAGCAATTTAAAACATCCTTCTTTAATCATACATAGTATATACTCAAAATATTATTTTAATAAAGTAAATGCATGATTAAAAATAGTTTTGAGCACTAAGAGCATAAGATCAAAAATTTCATATACCTTAAGCCATAAGTCTTGAAATGTTGATCTTGATCAATGAATCTTTGTTTGAGATAAATCTTCTATCTTGATCCATTCATTTTTGCATGCTAGCTTGTCTTCATCAAAACATTTGGAAAGCTTGATTTCACACTTTCCATCCGTGGTTTTCCACGGGCTCTTAGGTACTTGCTCATTTTTGAAAACCGTTTTTATGTTTGTGTGGTTTGAAATATTTTGCTTGCTTTATGATAAATCTTGTATCAGTCCTCAAGAGTGTGATAAAGCGTTTTGAAAGGATTTTTGAAAGTGTGTAAGTGTAAAGGGAATCAGATTTGAGCAAGTACTTAAGAACTATCTACCTACTCGAAAAAGGTGTTATTTTCCTCCTTTCCTTTAGATAGTGTTATCCTACTATTAGTGAGTAGGTAGCCCTATCGTCGGATGTTGAGGGACTATCGAAAGGGACGTTTATGGTCATTGAAGGCAACATGTAAGGATACCTTAGCATTTCGAAGGGACTGTCATCATATAGGCAACATCGAGGGACAATATCATTTCTCGTAGGTAACTAGAGGGAAATTTAGGGACCATGATCTTTATGATGACTTTTAAATTGAGGGTCATTGCTAATATATCCCTACCTTCGAGGGACATGAGCATTATTTTCCGAGACCAAGTGAGGAGTACCCTAAGGGTGAAAGTGTGCGACAATGTGCTTTTTTCAGATATTTATCTTGAGGTTAGTGATCTAATGGTTGATTGATTAATTCTTTCCAAGCACGCCTAATTTACTAACAGTTTACATACAAGCATATAAGAAATATAAAGCGAGATATAAGGTTCCTACAACTATTACAAGGCTTTGATGTAGTTACATAAGTAATGAACGAAAAGTAAAATGCAGAAATTGAAAACCCTAATTAAAGTATTACAAACCGGGCACAGTTACATAATAAAAATAATCGTATGAAAAATAATAACGTGTGAATATTAAGACTGGCCTACGTTTGAAACCCTAAAAGTGTAATTGCCTATTAAAAATATTTTTTGGTATTTTATGAAAAAAGATTTGAAATTTAACATAATCTCTAACTAACTTTAAATTAAAGAAAATAAATTAAAGTTAATTAAATTAATTAATTTGCAAAAATTAATTTGTCTTAAAAAACTCTAAATCCTAATTTTATGATTTTATGATTTAAAAAAAATGAATAAACAAAAAATATAAACTAAATAGAAAAATTAAATAAAATAAATAAAAGAAGATGGGCTTGAGGGGGTGATAAACCCAATTAGGGGGGTGTATTGCTGAATTCTCCGGCCCAAATCTGATGGCCCATGCTCACACGTGTGATCCAATGGGAGGCATGCTTGGAGGTCCATCATGGGGAAGCATCATTGGGATCGTTGGATTTGGCTCTATGGATATTGGATGGTGTAGATCTGATGCTACATGGTGGACACGCTAGGACCCAAAGCACAGGATCTGCAAGAAACTTATTAGAAAAATAAACTTCAAGACCTGGGAATCAAACCCATGTCTCTTCCCTTTGCACGCGTCTCTTCTACCACCAAGCCATCTTGTCATTCATGCATATAAATGAAATAATAATATAATATGTGAAAATAATGGTCAGAATTACCTCTTTTTAAAAAACGCGCGCTATTTCAAATTAGTCAACCAGGTTGTGCCACGCAGTCGTCTTCCCCAACCCTCTATCGTGTTAGCCTATGGACCTTTACCTACAGACAGTATCCGTCACTAAATCACCTACAATTTCCAAAATCTACAACAAGCCATATAAATTCAGTTTAACACCATGGATCAACTAAGTTTGATCTCTTGAGCATGATGATGCTCCTTTTTAGGCCCAATTTTACTTGTATCTGGAAACCTTAAATCAAAGGTCAAAACCCTAACAATTGCATATTGTCATATATTCATCAAAACAGGCAATTAACGATTCAAACATGTTCTAATCATTCATACAAACAAGAATGCACGATCCAAATCCATTTAAAATGCACATATGACCATGATCGTTTTCAAAAAAAGAAAGACAAACTGTGACTGTGTTGGGCACGATTCTTGGAGCTTTGGCGCTTGGGATTGATGCAGTTAGCTTCAGAAGGACTCCAGGAGATGATTGCAAGCTTCATAATGCCTTGAATCCCTCTGCAACTCCAAATACGATTGACACCTTTCTCTTGAAAAATTGGAGTTTTGAATGTCAGTTTCGTGCGGCCAACCCTTGTTCTTTTTGTCAGGCAATGTTATGTTTATATATTTGGATGTATTACGGTAACAAATATGGATTGAATCTTGAAGATTTGTGTAGAAAATATTTGATTTGCATTTGGAATTTTATGTTTCTAATTTTGGCCAAAACTTGCTCATCTCTCTCCAATCAGCCTTTACACGAGTTTTTGATTCAATCTTCTGATTTAAGGCTCATGATCCGATCATAAAACAAAGCTTTGGATGTAATTCATCATTTTACTATTTTATTTGATTTATTAAGATTTAAATGAATAAAAATTCAAATAAATAAAAACAAATCTCATAAAAATAAAATAATGGATTTAAATGTCTTGCATAAGTCCATGAATGTGTTTGAGGTCCAAAACCCACGACCATTAGTTCAAAATAATCCAAGTTTCTCACATTGACTTTTGTCCATTTTCATAAAATTGGTCAACTTTAGCAATGCATATCTTTCTCAATTTAAACCCTAAGAGGGTGTTCTTTGACTTTTTATAGAGCTTAGGGTGTCCTCTAAGCAACCTTTTTGGTTTTATCCCAATTGGATCTTCCATGTTCATGTAAGGAGCTTTGACCCCAAAGGTGTTTTTGTTGACCTTTTGAAAGGACCTACAATGTATGAGCTTGTATCTTTTGATTGAGGGCATTTCTTGAACTTGAGGGCTGAAGAGGAGTTGTAGGGGATTAGATTCTCTTCAAAATGATCCTCGGTGGAAAAATTACTGATAAAGAATGAGAAAGTTATGCTTTGTCAAAATTTGGTTGACTTTTCCTATAGAAACCCTAATTTGCCTTTTTGACTTTTGATGAGTTAGGAGCATTTCTTGAGGAATAATGATCAACCTTTGATCAAATGATGGATATTACTTCAAAATGTTTATGTTGACCAAAAATCTTGAAGTTTGACTATATTTGGGCCATAGTTGACTTTTGACCTAGTACAGTTGATTTCCAGACATTTGAGTAGTTGACTGAGCAAACTGGTTGTTCAAGGCATGAAATTTGGTAGGGATGATCTTGAGAACATATTAGGATAATTGAGAACATTTGTAATCCTTGGGACTCACACATCTTGCTTAAAATTAAAACCCTAGTTTGAGGTTTATTGCCTTAGGAGGAGAACTTGTATGGTTAATTCTTGGTCATCCTTTAGCAAATTGAGAACCTTAATGGGAAGGGCTTGAGTGAAATGAGAGGGAAAATTTTGGGGTACAACAACTTCCACAGTTCAATATTCTTAAACCCGAGGATGTAGATTAGCTAGTCTTCCTATCGTGATCTGAAGGTGGAAGATGATTGAACACTAGAGTGCCCAGAAATTTGCACTCGTCTGAAATGATACTTGATTGTGTAGATAATATCGTGAATGGGCTTACATATGCCATTTGGAGAAGATGACGTAAGATCGTCAGAGATGGGCTTGAAGATGCCATCCAGAGAATATAACGGAGAGTCGTCAGAGATGGGCTTAAAGATGCCATCTATAACAATGTTGATTTCATGAGATATTCCGTTGTGGGAATTCCTCTGCCTGTTGTTGACGGACTCCTTTGGGGAATGTTGGTCTTTGTCTTGAGAAATAGAGCTTAGGAGCTTCAGTTGTCCATTAATCTACTAGGGAGTCATCTCTTGATTGAAGAGACAAGAGTGAACTGCTATCTGGTCGGGATCCAGACTTCACAGTGACTTGCTGAGGATGATAAGGCCGACTACTATTCGGTCTTATTCCAGGCTTCACAGCGACTTACTGGGGAAATGAGATTAAACTGTTATCTGGTCGTACTCCAGGATTTGCAGTTTCCTAAACTGTTATTTGGCCGGAATCTAGGATTCAGTGACTTGAACTGTTATCTAGTCATGTCTAGGCTTCAGTGATTTGAAGAAATTAAGATGTTATCCGGTCGGATCTAGGCCTTAACATAAATTTGAGGTCTAATACTATCTGGTCGAGTCTAGACTTCATAGTAATCGATAGAGTAAACTGCTATCTGGTCAGATTCTAGGCTTTGCAACACCTCATACTGTTATATGGTTGGATTCCAGGCTTCACAGCACCTTATACTATTATCTGGTCGGATTCCAGGCTTCACAGTGTCTTGAATTGTTGATTGACTATTATCCCGTCTGATTCCGGGCTTCAGCAATGATGTTAACGGTTATCTGGCCGGGTCCAGGCTTTACAGTGTGGTAAACTGCTATTTGGTCGTATTCCAGGCTTCACAGTGTGGTGAATTGCTATCTTGTAATATTCCAGGCTTCGTAGCAACTTAAATTGTTATCTGGGCAAAATCAAGGCTTCACAGTGATTGAAGAATTTAACTACTATCTGGTCAGATTCCAGGCTTCGTAGAAACTTAAACTGGGGAAATGTGAAATTAACTACTATCTGGTCGAACTCTAGGCTTTGCAGTTTCTTTAACTAGAATAGAAATCAGAAAAATCTTAGTGTCGATTTAACTAAACCAAAGAAAGGTCTTTAATTAACTTTGACTGGAATGGAAATTAGGAAAATCTTAGTATCGATTTAACTAAACCAGAAAAAAGTCTTGGAATATCTTCAACTAGAATAGAAATCAGAGAGATCTTATTGTCGATCTAACTGAACCATAGAAGGTCTTGAATTAACTTTGACTGGAATGGAAATCAGAAGAATCTTAGTATCGATTCGACTGAACTAGACAAAGGTCTTGGAATGTCTTCAACTGGAACAGAAATCAGAGAGATCTTAGTACCGATCCAACTGAGCCAGAGAAGGTATTTTGAGAATATCTTTCTAAGGAAAATGATGAAATAGCCCTTTATCAGACGTAGCTTTTGAGAAGACTACCAGGTCACGTAAGTAGTCAACATTGTTCGTTGATTTGATCTTTCCTGAAAACAGTAAAGAGTTAGTCGTATGCAATGTCATGATGTATGAAATGCATTGTGGTGATGTTCTCAAAATAAATGAGATTATGATGTATGCGATGTGTATGCACATGCCATGATGTATGAATATGGGATGCTATTGCGATATTTCTTAATCTGGGAAAGTAACTCCCAGACTACTGCTGAAGAGTATAGGGAAGCTAAATCCTTCATTTCCGATGGGGATGATGAATGGATATGATTTGCTGGGGATTTCCTCTTTCTATTTGAGGATAACCTGCTGGGGATCTTAACTCCTTCATGATAATAATTCTGTGATGAGAGATAATGCTTTGTTGGAAGGTTTTTCCGATGTAGAGAAATAAACTCTGTTGGGGAATAAACTTCCGCAGTTAGAGAAATAAACTCTACCTGGGAGGAGGTTTTACAAACTATTTAAGATTATAAAACTCGGTTGGGGAATACATATTTCAGCTCTCTGAGGGAACTTGGATGGAGGAAGTAACTCCTTGGGGATGAAGAGATCAAAACTTTGGTTGTTTCTACTCTGTGGGGAACATAGACATCACTAGGATGTATGTTGAGGATGTAGTGGTGACTTTGCATTAGGACGTTTCTGACCCTGTACCTGTTGGAGAAAGTATCTGCGGAAATTTTGTCGATGGATTAAGTGTCATCCCAACTCATGGGGTGCTTGGTAAATGCTGATCAGGATAATAAGTCTTCTACTGATAGACAAGTGACAAGATAACCAGACATAGTTGTATGCTTTGATCTCTAACTTTTTCCTGGACCTCCCTTTCGGGTTTTCAGTCCACCGGGATACCTTTTTTTTCCCAAGCCTCTTTTTCAGGTTTTCAACTTGCCGGGTGTACAATTTTTGTTGTTGTATTTATCCTTAATTTTTGCCTAGGCCAGCCAACCTAGCGGGTCTTTGTTCACGCGTAGTATTTTCTGGTTATGCCCATATTCATTAGATGTGGAGAATTGTTGTTGTCCATAGTAGTAAGTTTTGCCACACTATCAGAAAATGTTTGTTTGATCATACAAGATTCGTTGCTGGAATTCATGTCCAATGCCCCAAGTGATTCAGATGGAGATCTGCCCCTAGCTATTTGGCATTTTTGAGAGATTCCTTGAACCTTGACTTGACTTCCCCAGATCAGCTGGACATCATGCTATGCCCCTTGATTATGAAAGGCCTATCACTAGAATGTCTTTCCATCTGAGGTGATTCTGTCCACTGAGAATATTTTTATTCATCGAATATCCATTGTGCGAATTTCTCTGTTGTTGAATAAATAGTCATATGCAATTAATGGTATTTTAATAATGCAAAGCTTATGCCTGTCTTGAAGTTTGAAAATTCATTTTTTATTAAAACAAACAAATTTTGTAAAAGTGTGATGACAACTCAGGATTTATAGCAAACCCTACAGGAGTCATGATACCTTTTGTCACAGTATGATTTCGAACTAACCCATGCTTCAGCTAGGACTTTTAAGGGTTATAATATGGCCTGGTTCACGGTTCAAGAAACAAAGGATAAAGGCTCCATTTTTATTTGTACCCAACCCGTTCTTCGTGATATTCTTTGATCCTATGCTCAACTAATTGTGCGTTCAGATCCCAATTGAGTCTGGAATCTTGTCCTTGATGTTCCGGTGATGGTTCGGATACTAAAAGTTTATTTTGAAGAGGCAGTGATTTTTGTAATCTTCTTTTTGTCGAGGATTTGTATTAGCCTCTTTTTTGGTTTTCATTATCCCTTCTTTTGCTTGAACTGTTTCTTGTGTGATTACAGTCAACAAGATGCCCCAGTTTTTTTCTTAAGTCTCCTTCATAGGTTTTGACTTAGCGGGATTTTCTTTTGAAAAATAATGATTGTCCGCGTTGATGATTATCAGAACTATCACCATCTTTTGGAAGGTATCTTCTACACTATTTGTCATGTATGAAGGATGAGCTTGCAACTGAATGCGCCTCTGAATTAACTGAGAAAACTACTCTACCCCAGGTTATGATTAAGGGTTTTAATTCGTGTGAAAAGAAAGACTCCTACTTCTTTGGCTCAAAGGGGTTGACTAGAGATTTTCTTCCTTATAACTCCACTGCTTAATATTTGAAACAATGCCTGTACATCATTAACAAGGTCTGTCCAAAAGCAAATTGTAGAGATTGTGGTATCATTTTCTTCATCCTCCCTCTAAAGGCCCAGAGCTTTTGGTCGAGAGTTGAATATCATAATAAGGAAAGTAGTTTAAATATAGTGAATACGAATGAATTGATTCAGAACAGACATATGCAATGCATTGATAAAGTAACAAAGTTTGACATGAATAAATGTTCGAACAATCAAAAGAAAATTACAAATTGAAAATTCTAATGAACAAAAGCTTCTTCGTCTGATCTTGTCACTTCAGATGGAGTGCCTTGGAGGGATGGCAGAAGAACTCAACCGGATCGTCTTGTGTAAACTCCAGCACTCATTCATCAATCAAGTTTTGAATTTTATATTTCAACATCCAACAATCATCAGTATCATGCCTCGGACTGCTGGAGTGATATGCACACCTTGCATCAGGATTGTAGTTAGGGGAAGAAGTCTTGGGATTCTGGTGAGGCCCTATCAACATAACTAGATTCATCCTCCACATGTGTTGTAAAGATTGAGACAGCGACATGTTGAGTTTGATAAACTGCCTTTTGGGTGTATCTGACTTACTCTGATTAACCTGTTGTTTTGGCGAGGTTATTGTTGGACCCGTGTAGTAGCAACTTGGAAAGGTCCACTCTTCACCAAACCAACCTCTTGTCTTCTCGGAGGTTAATCAATGACTTGGTCCCTAACCTCGACTATTTGCTTCATACGGTTGCATCTGTCTTGATGAAGTTTGTTGTTAATTTCTCTCGGCTCTTCTTGTCCCCGGGCTAGGCCTTGGATAAGAGCATCTTCCCCAGCATCTGGATTCTCATTGCTTCCATCTCAGCTTGCAGTTGTTCCAAATGTTCGTCCTTATTGTCTTCAGGATTTTTCTTGGCCAGCTTCCCAGCGAGGAGTGCTTTCAACTCTTCCTGCCACTTGAATAAGTTCAGGAACATTTCCATGAACTGAGCCTCTTGAGTTTGGAGATCTCTGTTGTCTTGTTTGAGAGCCATTGCTGAAATAAACAGCGAGAACATAAAAGACCTGTTATGAAACCTGCTATGCAATGATATGTATGATGTTTGTTCCCTATCTATTTAAGCAAATTTAACCTTTTTTTAGGATTACTCCCTCAAAGTTAACATGACTATACCACCCATCCTATCTTATGTTTGCCCAAGTCCGGGTAGAGGACTTATGAGAAATCACAAAGCACCCTGAAAACCAGGAAAAACAAGACAAACATATATACAACACATAATATACAACGAATAATAGTACATACATAGATAAATAAAGATAGGCTCAACCCACTTAGGGATGGACCAACACTAGGTCAATCATTCCCCAGCAGAGTCTTCATTTTTTTCTGTAGTGGTAGAAATGCTAAGACTAAGCCATTGGATTGACTTAACTCACACATGTCAAATAAAAATCGCCATCACGCTTTATTGTTTCCAGAAGAATGGGAAAAGAGCGAATAACCCAAAAAGAGGGGGAGTGAATCTAAGTTCAGAGGTTGGTTATGCAAAGGGAAGGTATTAGCACCCTAAACATCTACGGTAATCCACAGTAACCTCTTTGAAAATCTGTGTATTTTGGCTATAAGAGTTGTATAAAAAATAGATTGTAGGGATGAGAAAAGAAATATATTTTTTACAAATTTATTGCACCCGCTGTGTTGCGAAACTTTAGTACCTACGTACATCCTCCTAGTCGAAAACCTAAAAAGGCGACCTGCATAAAAAAGGATATCCCGGTGGACTGAAAACCCGAAAGGGTGGTCCAGGAAAAAGTTAGGGATTAAAGCGTACAAATATGTTCCGTTGGATCACCCATCTACTTACAGTCAGCATAATTATCGACGTCAATGTTCAAATGGTACATATCAATTCAATCAACTTCTTCCGACAACGAGGGATGAGATGATTGAAGACATAAGGGCAATAGCAGAGTTGAAACTCGATGGGATCATTTCCACATAGTTGTTTTTCTTTGTTTATCTTTGTACACCTTTTCTTCTATGATGATTTCCTCTTACTAGGATTTATGTCTCTTTGTATAAAACTGTCTGTTTATAGGAAAATTTTCCAAATTAATACAATCAGTTTCAAATTCAAAATCTATTTGTACTTTCTCAGTTTTGTTTTCAAAAACATATAATGCTTATATTGAATGAACATATACATTTGAATATGATTTCTATTTACAAATATATGCATGAAAACAAGATTAGAATTTTTGAAGACTCTAGGAGTTGCGATAATATTCGAAGTTGACCATAAATTCCCAGAGCAATTTCCTCAGATCTTCCTCCACAAGTTGATACCCATCAAATATTATTTCCCCATTGAAGTCGCCACAACCTATAGGGTTTATTTCCTCAACAGAGTTTATTTCCCCAATATGGTTGTTTCTTGACAATATTCTTCTTTCAAACAACATGACATTCAACACAGTACTCCCCAGAAGAGTCAATACTCGTATCTGAAACCCGGTCAAACAACACATCATAGGAATTTCAGCTCTTTCATCTCCAGTCAGAAAACCAATCTTACAACGAACAATGAATGACCGGCTCTACTTGAATGCATCTATCCCCAAGCAGAAGTCGAACATCCCCAGCAAAATGTCCTCAAACCGAAAGAAGAAATCTCCAGTAAATTCAAGTTGAGGAACTACTATCTTCATCCCCAACAATAATCGAGGATTTATTTTCCCCTGTCAGACGTTATTTTACAAAGCTACGGATACACACCAATAACATATTTCATCCATAAATCATTTACAAAAAAAAATCATAACATATGCATACGAAATGCATATACCATTCTCATTTATTTTGAGAGCATCATTATGCAATGCATTATATACATCATGACATTGCATAAACTAACTTTGTCTTTTCAAGTTGAGTTCACAAACGAAAAGATACTACCAGTAATTTACAGACAAGTTATGGATCAATTCCCGAAACAAGACGGGGTGACTATCTACATGCCCAAGTGATTTACTTCAGAGGAGTTATGAAACACATTTCCCCTTCAGCACTTCATTCTGAAAAGCATCTCCTTCATAAGTTTTATTCTGTAAAGCATCTCCTTCTACGCTTCATTCTGAAAAGCATGTCCCCTTCAGTGATGGAAGCCTGAGAAGAATTCCCCCCAGAGTCCGAGTTATGGCGAGCATTTCCTTCAGAGGAGTTCTGAAACGCATTTCCCCATTCAACACTTCATTCCGAAAAGCATCTCCTTCAAAAGTTTTATTCTGAAAAGCATCTCCTTCACCACTTCATTCTTAAAAGCATGTCCCCTTCAGATATGGAACCTTGAAAAGAATTTCCCCCAGAGACCGAGTTCTGGTGAGCATTTCCTTCATAGGAGTTTTGAAACGCATTTCCCCTTCAGCACTTCAATCTGAAAATTTTTCATAGGAAGTATGGGTCCATCGTGTCTCTTATGAAGCTCAGGATGAAGGAGGGTATTCTCTCGACTTTGGTCCAGTTCTATGATCTGATGTATCGATGTTTCACCTTCCTCGATTATCAATTGATGCCTACATTATAGGAATATTCTTATCTACTGGGTTTACCTGTTACTGATCGTGTTCCTTTAACCGGCTTGGAGGGGGAGCCAAAATCTCATGAGATTGCTGCTTTGGTTCATTTGGGGAAGTCTGAGGTTGAAGCCTACATGAATACCAAAGGAGGGGTTAGAGGATTACCGGCTCAGTTCTTATTGGAGAAATCCTGCTACTTTGCTAGGATGAAGAGTACAATTGCTTTTGAGGCCATCTTTGCTCTACTTGCCTATGAGTTGTTCTTAGTTTTGAATGTCGACAACTTTGTGGATGTCAACACCATCAGGATCTTTTTGATAGGGAACCTAATCCCTACTATACTAGGGGATAATTATTACTCCATTAATCTTCGAGATTCTTATCATGGAGGGATGATCATATGTTGCACGACTTTGTTGTATCAGTGGTTTATTTCTCACTTGCCTCAGTCTGATGCTTTATGGGATATCATAAAGGAACCTCGTTGGGCTCCAAAGATTATGGCCCTTACTCATTCAGATATTGTTTGATACCATCAGGCTTACCATGATGTAGAGATTATCAGTAGTTGTGGTAGTTTTCCCAATGTACCTCTTCTTGGTACAAAGGGAGGAATCAACTACAATCATGTTCTTGCACGACGACAACTTGGATATCTGATGAAGGACAAGCCAAATAGTATTCATTTGAGTGGTTTTGTTTCTCAAAGAGGGAGAGAATCATAAGGAAGCTAAGGATCAAATTGAAAAGGCTTTGCATCATATTCACAAGAAGAGTAGAAAGGACTTGGGACCTAGAGGGGCTGTTTCTTTGGAGCCTTATTTTCAGTGGGTACAAGCAAGAGCCATCCAGTTGAAGATGCCATATTCCTGTGAAGCACCTATGCCTGATATGTTTGTGAATATCACTACTCCCATTTTTTATGATGTGTAAGAGCTTCATCTGACCCTAGTCAAGATGCAGCAGGAGAAAGAAGCTTGGGAGAATAAGTGTCAGACTTTAGAGATATCCTACCAGGCAGAATTGAAGGAGAAGGATGACCTAATTGAGATTATTAAGAGTCGTGCTATAGAGATTATGGATAAGAAAGAGTATTAATTTTTCTCTAGCACTCAGTCAAGACTTAGTCATTCACTTCCCAACTCTGGCGATTGGAAAGAGGTTGCCGACATGTATGTAGAAGAGAACAGGCAGCTAAAGGCTCAGATTGCTAGACTCACAGGAAAGCGTCAGTGTGTAGAATGATCTTCACCAAATTTTATTTCTTATGCTTTTTTGATTCTATCTTCCTTTTGTACTTGGGATTGTTGAAACTTGTATTGAAAAAGTTGTAATTTGTTTTGAAATTATCATAATGAGATTTTCAGTATTTCAAACGCGTTAGTACTTTAATATTTACAAAATTGTCTATAATTCTTTGAATCCCTTGAATTACTAATAAATCATGTGCATTTCATATCATGCATCCTCTTGTACATATATCTTGCATTTCTTTTCATACCAAGGCGTCTTATAGAATTTCTCTAATTCGTATATCAAGTTGTCTCACCGATATAATACTCGAGCTAATTCCAAGAAGAAAATGGAGAATTTTGAACAAGAGAATCGCGAGCTGCGCGATGAAGTTACTGCTCTGAAGGCCAGTATGGCTAATTTAACTGCTTTGATGGAATCAATAGTGGCTACTCAGAATCAGCCACCACCTGCTCAGCCTTAACAAACAACATTTGCTTCTGAAGGTCCATCAGTTCCCGTTTGTGTTGTCCTAATTATTGCTGCTTAGAATCGTATGCCTCAAGGTTATCCGTGGGGAATTCCAGAAAACTTCATGACAGAAGGTTTTAATCTTGATGCTCCAATTTCTCCAGTTGTTCAAGCTGCTGCTACTCCTGCACCTCCTGTGGGGCATATTACTCCTGCTGCTAAAAATGAGATTCACCTATGTTGCACCCCCTTCGATGAATGTTGTGTCATTTATTAATGATGAAGTTTATAGTCCTATTCCTCCACAAAGTTAAAGCTTAGACTTCTATGATCGAATGGATGATTTTTAGGAAAAGTTTGATAAGATGCAGAAAGAAATGAAGGCCTCAGAGGAAAATAATTGTTTGGGCAGAATGTGATTAATCTGTGTTTGGTTCCAAATGTGAAAATACTTGCGAAGTTAAAAGTATGGGAAATCGAGAAATACAAGGGCAATACTTGTCCTCGTGCTCACCTTGTGATGTATGTGAGAAGTATGTCTACTCACACCGATGATCAAAGCCTGTTAATCCACTTTTTCCAAGACAGTTTGACTGGTGTGGCATTGAAATGGTACACGAGCTTGGATAGTGCCAATGTTCATAATTTCAACGACTTGGGTGAAGCATTTATTAGATAGTACAAGTATAATATTGACATGGCACCTTATCGTGATCAACTCAGGGAAATGGTCCAGAAGGACAAGGAGTCATTTAATGAATATGCAGAGACTGCGTGAAGTAGCCGCCCAGGTGATCCCTCCAATGGAAGAAAAAGAGATGACAAAGATTTTTCTGAATACTCTAGGTGCCTTCTACTATGAAAGAATGGTGGCGAGTGCACCAAGTGATTTTATTAAAATGGTGAGCATGGGCGTTTGTTTGGAAGAAGCTGTATAAGAGGGTCGCTTGACAAGAAGTGAAAATTCCGGCAGTACGAAGAAATAATCATACGGGTTTGTAAGAAGAAAGAAGGAGATACAAATGCTATCATTAAATAGAGAAGGGTTAATCCTCCTAGAAGAAATCACCAGCGCCACCAGCATGTTGCTTTAGTAATTCCAGTTGTCAATGTGACTCCGACCACATATTCTTATCAAAGACTATCCCCTCAGGGAAATCAAGGGCAGAATCAGAAGAGAGATGATTTTGATTCTATCCTTATGAGCTATGCAGAGTTACTCCTGACATTGATTCAGAAAAAGTTGCTTCAGACCAGGCCACCCCCTGCTATACCATCACCTTTGCCTTGGTATTATAAGGCAGACAAGACGCGTGCTTTTCATCAGGGAGCACCAGGGCACAATATTGAGAACTTTTATCCTTTGAAATATGAAGTACAAAATTTGGTGAGATCTGTCCTTTTATCCTTTAAAGATGTTGGCCTTAACGTGAAAGATAATCCTTTACCAAAGCATGGAGGAGAAAATGCAGTAAACATGGTGATAATTGGGACGTTGGTAATATCCAAAGGAAGGTCGTAGACTCTGAGGTTTCCCTAGAACCTTGTTCGGAAGGTGATAAACCCCTAGTACATACCTTATGGGTGGTTACTTTGACTCAATTCCCGTGACATCGGACTTTTGATCATGTTACTTACAACTTATGCAAAGGACTACACAGTGGTTATCCATAATATGTGGAGCTGAGATCTCATGCCATAGCATACCATGACATTATACAATCATGTATATAAATCTCATACATAAGGAATTCCAAAGACAATTCTCGTTGGTCGAGCTCTTCAAAAATGAAAACAAAAATTTTAAAAGATAGACGAGTCTTTGGATTTCATCGAAAATGAAGATAAAACATTCATTCATATTATCATGTATTCATTATTCGCAACAAAAACTTATTGGGGTCCCTTTTCCACAAGACTTCAGTAAACATCAAAGACGACTTCCCTACATCCCTACCATACAAGAAGCAACCAGCGAAGACTTATGGATCTTTTCAAAGAAAATCAGAACACTCTCCGCTGAGATATGGGTAGCTTGGGCACTCACATGGATCAGCTTATGCAAACCCTTCATGCTGTTATCAAGGGTCAAGAAGAGTTACATCAAAGTGTTGCCAAGCTTGCCACTGCTGCCCCCTCCACTTCTGCAAATGAAGGGAATAATAATGAAAATGTTGAGACCCCTACTGGTGTTCCTCGGAATGATGTTGATGATCATCATGATGTCATTGATCTTGATGAGCCCCATGAGAATCACATCGATGGAGTTGTTGAAACTACAAAGATGTATTATGCTCTTGAAGAGCGTCTCAAAGCCATGAAGGGTATCAAGACTTCGGGATTCAATACTACTGCAATGTGCCTCGTGCCTGGGGTAGTTATCCCTCCCAAATTCAAGGTTCCTGATTTTGACAAATACAAAGGCACCTCCTATCCAGATACTCATCTTCGTTCCTACTGTCGCAAGATGGAAGCCTATGCTAAAAATGAACCATTTGTCATGCAATTCTTCCAAGATATCTTGACAGGGGAACCGTTGGACTGGTATATGCAACTAGAAAGAACGGGTGTCAGTAATTGTGGAGAGCTTGCTGATGCCTTTTTGAAACATTACCATTATAATACTGCAATGGCTCCTAGCCGCACTCAGCTTTAAGGGATGATACAGAAATCTGAAGAGTCTTTTAAGGAGTGCGCCCAAAGATGGCGTGAACTGGATGCAAGGGTCCAACCTCCTCTCTTGGATCGTGAATTGATTTATTTGTTCATGGGTACCCTATGAGGTCCTTATCTCTAAAACATGCTCGACAGTACCTCTACTTCTTTCTCTGGTATGGTCATTATTGGAAAACATGTTCAAACTTGTATTAAAGCTAGAACGATCCAAGGTATCCCTAACAATACCAACAACAATATTGGCATTGGTAGGAAGCCGTTTTCTAGTTTCGTCGAGAAGAAAGAGGGTGAGACTAGTGCTGTCACAATCAACCAAGGAAAAGCTCCTGCATATCCTCAAGTTTGATTTCCTTATTTCCCAACACCTGCTGTTGTTTCTAATCAATATGTTCCTCAAGTGTATGTTGCTATAACTCCAGCACCCTGGATGGCCCAACAATGGCCTTTTGCTCCTGAACCACAGTATCTTCCACAATTACAATTTGCACCACCTCTGAATTATCAACAACAGAATCAGCAACCTCAAGGTCCAAGATCTCAACAGAGACAAAGAGTGCCCAAAAGAAGATTTGATCCCATTCCTATATGTTATGCTCAGCTTCTCCCTCAATTACTTGCCAATTAGTTGGTTCAACTACGTGAACTTGGTCCACCACCAAATCAACTCCCCAGGACGTATGATACTAATGCTTATTATGAATTTCATTCTGGAGCCCCAAGCCACACGATTGAGAATTGTAGAGCATTTAAATGTAAATTTCAAGACCTCCTTGATGCAAAGGACATAAATTTCAACCCTGTTGGTCCTAATGTTCAGAATAATCCCATGCCTCCTCACCCAGGGGTAGCGGTCAATGCTACTGAAGAAAGTAGTGAACAAACTCTGGTAACCAAGGTTGACGAGATTAAGATGTCATTAGGGACTATTAGAGAACATTTGTTGGAGAATGAGGTGCTGCAGGAACTCCATGTTTTTTGCTTAACATGTTCCTCTAAACCTGAAGAGTGTACTAGTTTGAAGACGACTATCCAACAACTAATGGATGAAGGTGTCCTGCAGGAAGAGAAGATATTTCAAGAGGAATATATTGATGTCTTGGGAATTCTTTATTATCCGAGGAACGTCTCAGCAACACCAGGCACCCCCGTTGATGATTCAGGCTCCTGCTACCCCACTAATAATTCAAACTCACGTTACCCCCGTGACAGCTCAAATTCCTATTCCTCCTCTGTGTGATAACTCAAAGGCAGTTCTGTGGGAGTATAATGTGGTCTATATTCATGGGAAGAAATATGAGTGTCCCTCGGTGGGTGAAAATATTATTACCAACATCGCAGGAACTAGTAACATGACCCGTAGTGGAAGGATCTTTTCTCCCCCACTACCACCTCCCAAAGAAACCAACGGTGATGCTCTAGCCAAGGCTAGGGGCAAGCAAGTGATTGACAGTCATCCTGAACCTTCTATAGGACAAGAAGAGGAGAAACTTTTAAGGATTCTTAAGTGAAGTAATTATAATGTGGTGGATCAACTCAACCAGACGCCATCCAAGATCTCCATCTTTTCTCTCCTCTTGTGTTCGGAGACCCACCATAATGCTTTACTAAATATTTTATGTTCTTCCTATGTTACATAAGACATTTCTGTGGCATAGTTTGAATGGATCGTAACCAATATCGCTATAGGAAATTGTTTGGGTTTATGTGATGATGATCTTCCATTTAAAGGAAGAGCTCACAATAAAGCGCTGCACATTTCCATGAAGTGTTTGGATACGATTTTATCTCGAGTTTTGGTAGATATAGGTTCTTCAGTTAATGTGATACCTAAGGCTACTCAGTTTAAGCTGAATATGGATGGGGTAATGATGAGGACTTATACCCTAAGTGTTCGAGCATTTGATGGTTCAAGGAGATCTTTGGAGGGAGAAGTGGACTGGCATGTCAATATTGGTCCCCACACTTTTTATCTTTCATTCTATGTTATGAACATTCATCCCTCCTATGCTTGCATTTTGGGTCGCCCATGGATCCATGTAGCAGGAGTTGTGACATCTACTCTTCACCAACGCCTGAAATTCATTGCAAATGAAAAAGTTGTTGTTGTTTGTGTAGAAGAAGATGTAGTTATTAACAATCTGACAACCTACCGTTATATGGAAGTGGAAGATGAGGTGCATGAGTTACCCATTCAATCTCTGGAGATTGCTTCTGTTGACAGGTTCCCCATCATGGAAGGTAAGAAATCTGAAGCACCCATGGCCTCTTTGAATGATCCCAAAACCCTCATGGAAGCTAGATCTCCCCATGATGGTTGGGGAAAATTGATTGAAGTACCTGAGAAGAAAGGTCATTATGGTCTTGGGTATCAACCACCGTCCTCCATGCAAGCTAGTTTGGTTTCTCTCAAAGGAAAGCAGGTTCTCCCAATTTCTGAAGTGTTCATCAGCTCTGGTACAAGCAAAGAAGGACAAGTGCTTGCAACATATAATGAAAGTAACAATGAAGATGTTTCCATATTTATCTACCAGGTTGCGCCGAACCAGGATCTCAATAATTAGACTGTCATGGACATCCCTGAAGTTGTTTTCCTTGATGTGTAATTTTCTATTTCCATTAAGTCATATGCCCTGCCCAAGGCATAGAGACACCTTGTAGAAGGGGCCCCTTACGTTTCAATCTCCGTTTAAAATTGAATGAAAATGACATTTTCGCATACAATTTTGTTCCATGTCCTTTCATTTTACTTTTACTTTTCAAAATAAAGTGGCAATGCTTTTCCTTTCATATTCTAAATATTTTCCTGCACTTTCTAAAATAAAACATAAAATCATCAATCATGCAGATCTGTCTCGAGTTCCATCGAAAATGATAGTGTTATGGTTCCTAATATCCTTGAGAATACAGTTGACCATGATAACGAAGACAGTGGGGAAGATTGTGAAATCCCTGAAGAGTTGGAGAGACTCTTGAGTTAAGAAGAGAAGGTCATCCCTTCATATCATGAAGAAATAGAATTTATCAATCTCAGTACTGAAGAGGTAAGAGAGAAGTCAAGATAGGTGTTTCCTTGCAAAGTGAAGAAAATAAGGGGTTGATTGAGTTGCTTTGAGAGTATACTGACATATTCGCCTGGTCGTATGAAGACATAACCGATTTAGATACTGATATAATGATGCACAAACTACGCTCAAGCCAGAATGCCCTCTTGTAAAGCAGAAGCTGCAAAGGACCAGACTCGACATGGCTTTGAAGATCAAAAAATAAGTTCAGAAACAGCTTGATGCGGGTTTCTTATCTGTGATAAATTATCCACCTTGGATTTCTAACATTATGCCTATACTTAAGAAATATGGTAAGGTATGTATGTGTGTTGACTACCGAGACTTGCATAGAGCAAGCCCAAAGGATGATTTACCGTTGCCTCATATTGATGTATTGGTTGATAATACTACTCAGTCTTCAATGTTCTCCTTCATGGATGGATTCTCGGGTTACAATCAGATAAATATGGCTCTTGAAGACATGGATAAAACAACTTTCACAACTCAATGGGGTACCTTTTGCTATAAGGTCATGCCTTTTGGTCTCAAAAACCCTGGTGCAACATATCAGCATGCTATGGTGACTCTCTTTCACGACACGATTCATAAAGTGATCGAGGTGTATGTGGATGATATAATTGCAAAATTGCAAACTAAGGAAGAACATCTGGTCCATTTACAGAAGTTGTTTGATCAACTACGAAATTTTAGGTTAAGGCTTAATCCCAACAAGTGCACCTTTGGGGTTCGATCGGGAAAGTTACTTGGTTTTATCGTATGTCAGCGAGGGATTGAAGTAGATCCTGAAAAAGTAAAAGCAATACAGGATATGCCGGCACTAAAAAATTAAAAGGAAGTACGTGGGTTCCTGGGAAGGTTGAATTACATATCCAGGTTCATTTCTCATCTTATGGCTACCTGCAAACCCATCTTTAAATTGTTGTGCAAAAATCAAGACGTCCATTGGGATGATAGTTGTCAAGAGGCCTTCGAAAAGATTAAATAGTACCTTCAGGAACCACCAATACTCATACCTCCAGTTCCAGGGACACCTCTCATTATGTATTTGATTATGCTTGAAGGATCTATGGGTTGTGTGCTCGCACAACATGATAATACAGGACAAAAAGAACACGCCATTTATTACCTGAGCAAAATTTGTACTGATTGAGAATCAAGGTATTCATTACTTGAGAAGACTTGTTACGCTCTTACGTGGGCATCTCAACGTTTGAGGCAATACATGTTGACGCACTCTACACTTCTGATATCTAAGATGGATTTGATAAAGTACATATTCGAGAAACCATCACTTACAGGAAGATTGGCTCGGTGGAAAATGCTTTTGTTTGAGTATGACATCCAGTACGTCTCACAAAAGGCTATCAAAGGTAGCATTCTTGCTGATCATCTTGCCCACCAGCCATTGGAAGAATATCAGTCAATGAAGTTTGATTTTCCAGACGAGGATGTCATGAAACTTTATGATAAAGAAGGACCTGAACCAGGGGAGCGATGGACTCTCACGTTCGATGGTGCATCAAATTCCATGGGCCATGATATTAGGGAAGTTCTTACTTCTTCATGCAATACTCACATACCTTTCACGGCCAGGTTGTGTTTTGATTGTATGAATAATGTCGCAGAACACGAAGCCTTGAAGAAGCCATTGATTTTGAAGATCAAGATTCTTAAAGTTTATGGGCATTATTCCTTAGTAATATATCAAGTACGAGGTGATTGGGATACACGACACCCTAATTTAGTTCCATACCGAAATTACATATTAGACTTGTTGCCCGATTTTGATGAGATCACCTTTGAGAACATTTCTAGAGAAGTAAATCAACTGGAAGATTCTCTAGCTACTTTAGCAACAATGTTTAAAGTCAGTTATCTGAATCATGAATCCAATATAAGACTCCTTTATTACAAGGAGTCAGCACACGTTTTCCCTGCTCATTGTCTCACAACTGAAGACATGTCGGACGAAAAGCCATGGTATTTCGACACCAAAAGATATCTTGAGAAGCAAGAGTACCACGAGGGTGCTACAATTTGTGTTAAACAGACTATTAGAAGATTACCATCCAAGTTTTTATAGTCAGGAGACGTTCTGTACAAAAGCAACTATGATTCGGTTTTGCTCAGATGCGTGGATAGGCATGAATCTGAATCCATCATACGAGAAATTCACGACGGTTCTTTTGGGACTCATGCCAGTGAACACACCATGGCCAAGAAAATATTATGAGCAGGTTACTTATGGATGACGATGGAAAGTGACTGTTGTGTGTATGCAAAGATGTGCCACAAATGTCAAGTTTACGTAGATAGGATACATATTCCTCCCACTCCTTTGAATGTGATGACTTCACCATGGCCCTTTGCAATGTGGGGAATTGATATGATTGGATGGATCGAGCCAATTGCTTCAAATGGACACAGGTTCATTCTCGTTGCTATTGACTACTTCACCAAATTGGTGGAAGCGGCTTCGTACAAGAATGTGACCAAGCAACTCGTCACCCGCTTCATCAAGAAAGAAATCATATGCCGTAATGGAACTCCTAACAAGATCATCACTGATAACGGGTCAAATCTCAACAACAAAATGATGAAGGAAATGCGTGAAGAATTCAAGATTTAGCACCATAATTCATCACCCTATCGGCCAAAGATGAATGGGGCAGTCGAAGCAGCTAACAAGAACATAATGAAGATTGTCTTGAAAATGGTGAGAACATACAAAGATTGGCCTGAGATGTTACTCTTTGCTATGCACGACTATCAAACTTCAGTGCGTACTTCCACTGGGGCAACTCATTTTTCACTAGTCTATGGCATGGATGCGGTGCTCCCAATTGAAGTGGAAATTCCTTCATTAAGGGTTCTGATGGATACTAAACTTGATGAGGCTAAATGGATTCAAACAAGGCTCGATCATCTCAAACTCATCAAAGAGAAGTGCCTAGAAGCCATTTGTCATGGTCTGTTATATCAACAGCGTCTCAAAAGAGCATTTGACAAGAAGATTCGACCTCGAGAGTTCCATGCAAGTGACCTGGTCATAAGAAAGATTCTCCTAATTCACTATGATCCAAGAGGCAAGTGGACTCCCAACTATGAGGAGCCGTACATAGTGAAGAAAGCTTCCTCAGGAGGTGCTCTAATCCTGACAGACATGGATGGGGAAGACGTTCCACTTCCAGTCAATTCAGACTCAGTCAAAAAATACTACGCATAAAAAGACCTGCTAAGTCGAAAACCTGAAACGGTAGCTTAGGAAAAATTTAGGGCTAAAAAAGGAAAAAGAAAAAGAGAATAACCCGGTTAGTCGAAAACCCGAAAGAGCGGATTTGGCAAAAATGGGTATCTCGGTGGATTGAAAACCCGAACGGGAGATCCAAGTAAAATTAGGGACAAAAAGTGAGAGACTGCAGTCTGAAAACTCTTCACAAATAACAAGGACACCCTCCTTACACTGGATGGATTAATTTAATTATTATCCTTCGGAAGCACAACACTAGGACGATCCGGGATATGGGAACTATAGCAATATCAGTTTTAATGGAAGTTTGATATTTTCTTATTGCCATTTTACCTGTTGTATTTTGTATTTTCTTTTTAACTTCCTCATTTAGGAGTTTTTACCATGTACGAATGCCTATTCACAGGCCAAACTCATTAATAAAAATTTTCCCTTCCACCAAAAAAATATTTGTTATGTCCTTTATACTTTATTTTTTGTATGCGAGTCGTGATTTAAATTCTTTAAAGCATTGCATTAAAAACAATAAGGAAATAATAATCACAAGCTAAGATGTGAAACATGAAGTTACATGGACATGAAGGCATCCTAAGGGAATGCCATGGCGTTCAAGTGTTGTTTTTCTATGAAGTTAGCAAGTCGTAATGGTCTCCTTGACCGAGCTTTCATCCTCGTCACGTCCTTACAGACGGTTGAGAATCTGATTCTCCAACACCGAGAAACTTGGGGAATTTGATGAAATCCATGTCTCTACTCAGTCATCCACATGAAGTCCAACTTGTAGGGAAAGTCAGATCAAGCTACTCATCCCCAGCAAGCCTGCAATTCAATCTCCAACAAGGCTATAACTCAATTCTTGAAGTTTTCAAGCACCAATTTGTATTGGCATCTCAAGACAATGGGCAACGGACCCCAATGAGTCCAATCGCTTGTGCTCTACGTATAGAAATCATCGTTGCATATTACATTACATCTTCAAACACATAGCATATCCATCAAAATGGATCATTACACCATACAATTCAAAATGCACATGAAGCATGAGCCAGATTTGGTACCTTACACGAAAGCCCCACAAAGAATATCGTCCTCATGATTCTCAGTCAACATCTGTCATTACATTACCAACCAAAATAAGCCACGATGCCAGTACAATGTACTCCTCAAATCTCAATACTCATGTTATCTTTTCTAGGGTCGTAGGTTGCCCGTAGATCTTACCCTCACGTTATCTTTTCTTGGGTCGTAGGTCGTCCGTAGATCTTACCCTCATGTTATCATTTCTAGGGTCGTAGGTTACCCGTAGGTCTTATCCTCATATTATCTTTTCTAGGGTCGTAGGTCACCCGTAGATCTTACCCTCACGTTATCTTTTCTAGGGTCGTAGGTTGTCCGTAGGTCTTACCCTCATGTTATCTTTTCTAGGATAATAGGTCACCCATAGATCTTACCCTCACGTTATCTTTTCTAGGGTCGTAGGTCGTCCATAGATCTTACCGTCATGTTATCCTTTCTAGGGTCATAGGTTGTTCACAGGTCTTACCCTCACGTTACCTTTCATAGGGTTGTAGGTCGCCCGTAGATCTTACCCTCATGTTATCTTTTCTAGGGTCATAGGTCGCTCGTAGGTCTTACCCTCACATTATCTTTTCTAGGGTCGTAGGTCGCTCGCAGGTCTTACCCTCATGTTATCTTTTCTTGGTTCGTAGGTCACTTACAGGTCTTACCCTCATGTTATCTTTTCCTGGATCGTAGGTCGTCCGTAGATCTTACCCTCATGTTATTCTTTCTCTTGGGACATATATCATACGCCTATCATTACCTGTTGTCTTTACCTTTCTTTTTGGGTCGTGAATCCCACACATTAGATTCTCCGTTATCATCAAGTTCTACCCATCGCCTTTAAGTTATCATGTTGTCATTAATCCTACTTTCAGTCACCACGACATCATCAACCATATCCTTTCAGTCACTTTAACGCCCACTTCTATGAGAACCTTGTATTGACACCGTTACCCCAGTACAAGCTATCATTATTCAACCATATTTATCCATCATGACCAGTTCACCTGAAAATTCACTTTTCATCCCCCAACAGACATCACAAATAATAATACTTACACCATCTCTCCAGGACACATTTCAGATCTTGGTATTTAATCTCCTTCTACCTTGAATATTCGAAAGGTTAACACCAATCTCACTTTCATGTTTAAGACGATTAAATAGGGGCAACTCTCATACCCAAAATTTGTCCTACCTTTATACTGTCACTTGGCTTAGGCTTCACATTTTGTCCGCATCATTTTCACCAAGTCATTTGCATATCACGCATTTTATGGAATAAGGCAGTGATTCAAAACATCAGCATTTGTGCCAACCAGAGTTTAATTTTGGTTTGAAGTTTCTTCACCAGATAGAGATGAACTCATTTGGTCCTTAAACGTTGGACTATGTGGAATTAAGGTTTTGGAGTGTGGGTTATCATGTATTTCTTTCTCCTCAACCTACAAGTTCATATTCTTCGAGGTTTCTCGAAAGAGCATCGAGTACTAGGGTTTTCATCTATATTTTCAACTAAGAGGGCTTTGAACCAAGGTTTTGTGGATTCTCATTATCTCAATCCGTTTTATTCATCCAATGTGGGTCTCAGTTGAATTTGAGTTATTGATCCCAGGGTTTCAATAATCACTTCATGGTAGGAATTAAGGTTCTTATCCGTCAAGTTTGCGCTTGTTAGCATTTATTGTACCTTGGTCGTTATTTCCTTCCATCTTCTTCGAGAACTATTCAAGACAATAATGATACAAGATTTGAGTTAGGGTTTGCATTGTGTTCAAATGCATACTCCTGGTTTGTAGCTTGTAACGCAAGTTACTATGAGTTGAGAATGAAATAAGTATAAAGCACTCATGTATTCCACGTTCATTAAGAGCATCGTCTTTCCTCCTTGTCATCCAAGTTAGAGTTTTGGGTAAATTGAAGTTGATTTTTAAGATTGGCATATGATTTCAAGTTAACTAAGTGATTACAAGTTCTTAAGCATTTTAATTCAAGAAGATGTTTCACAATATCAAAGGATTAAAGCGTCATAGGCTTTCCATTTTTTCATTCATAATTCAAGATTCTACAAACTTCCAAAATTCAAAAGAAAGAAGACTTCATTGAAAGTAAAATGGATGTATGTTTGAATTACAAAAGAAATGTGCTAAGAGTACAATTGCTACACAAATTGCTATTTGTAATTACAAAACTTTTCCATGGCTTAATTACAAACTAAAATGTCAATCCACAACAACAAGATTTTTGAACTAATTCAAAACTTTTCAAGCTTCCAAGTGAGTCTTCTCTTTATGACTTCATGTCATTATCAAACTTGCAAAAGAGGTACTACTTTTCCACTAGCTGTTGTCCCAATTCCAGCCTTGCTACAACATATAAAACTATCCAAAAATCCTGCTGCAACTTCTGCATAACCAGTCCTTATCCATGCATAAACAACCCAAACAACAAGCCGAAATTCTGCATAATAACTCCAAATAAAACTGTCTAAACAGCCTGCCCTGTATCAAACAAATTCTGCTATAAAACCAACCCTGCATACTGTCCATACCAGTCCATAAACTTGTGCATAAACCTATCCAAAACAGTCCAAAAATAACATCAAAAATAGGCAAACATAAGCTGCATCAGAAAGTATCAAACCAGTTAACTACAATTGTTTAAACTTCACCAACTTTTCCCCCCAAAACACTCACCAATCTATCTATATAACAACATCAGATTACACAGAAAAGGGGACTTGGTTCATCTCATTTTACACCATCGGAAAGCTGAAAAATCACCAACAATAGAGCAAAACACATACTCAAAACCCTGTCAAAACTCTTCTCCATCTCATTGCAAAACCTCTATTAACAAACTTCATCAAACTTGCAATCATAAATCATATCTCAATACACAACTTCCAGAAGCATAGTTATGATACGCTGGAAGAACCGACTATTTAATACTGGTTTTGTGTTTTGTATTCGTAAATGTTGCAGTAAGCAAGAGTCGCCACCGACTTTTCTTTTGTATTCGAGATTATTCTGAGTAAGGGGGGTAGATTATGGAAAGGGAAGGTGTTAGCAACCTTTCCATCTGTAGTTATCTATGGGCTCTTAGAGGTTTTCTCATTTTAAAAGTACTTTTGTGCTTTTTGTGTTTGAAAAATGTTTTTGAAATGCCTTAGTGCGGAGATTTGCTTTGCGTTAAATCTTGTATCAGTCCTCGAGAGTGTTAACAAAGCAAATGTTTTTGAATTTTTTTTTTTTGAAAAGTAGTATTTGTGTAAGTGCAAAATGTTTTGAGCAAACTTCTAACAGCTATCTACTTTATACTCGAAAAGGTGGTTATTTTCCTCCTATCCTTTAGACAGTGCTATCCTACTATTAGAGAGTAGGTAGCCCTATCGTTTGATGTATGAGGGACATGGAAGGGACGTTACAGTCACGAAGGCAACTCGTGGAGAAAATTTAGCAATTTTGTTTAGAGACTAGATCATTTATCGAGAGGCAAGTGTAGGTTCATCGAGGGGCTATGATCTTTTTGTTTTATAGGTATTTGTTAAAGCGTCACCGTTTCGATGGACATGATTGTGTTATTTCTGAAGGCAACCAAAGTGGGGTACCCTAGAGGTGTATATGTGCAATGTGTTCGATTCAGTTATTTATCTTGTGCATTAGGTTTGCTAACGCTTTTGTTTTTCAATATTGTCATACACGCCTAGTTACTAACAGTAAATATGTACAGAATATAAAGTGTAAAATGCGGGAATGTAAGTCCTACGCTATTACATAGCTTCGAGGAGGGGGTATTTACAATATACAAAACTGGGGGAAAGGTAAAGTAAAGAAAGCGATAAAAAAGTCCTACTTAGTCTATTACATACCAGTATACAGTTACATTATTATAAAAAATGTGAGAACAAAAATATGCGCGCGAAACGAATATTATGTCTAAAAGAAACCTAGGGAATTACTAAGTAAAAGTCTTTTTGATTATTTTTGTTTATTTAGGAAAATACTAAATTAAATTAAACCTAAATTTAATTAATTAAAATAAAATAAAGTTATTGATCAAAATTAAATTCTAAACAAAACCCTAACATTTTTTGTATTTGTTTTATTCAAGAAAATAATTAAACTATCCTAAAATTTATTTAGAAAAATAAATTTAATTAAGAAATTATCGAAGTTTTTTTTATTGTTTTTTTATTATGTCAGGAAAACTACTTAAAAATATAAAATTAAACCTAAGTCTAATTTATTTTAAATTTGAAAAAAAAAGAAAATGTTAAAGTTAATTAATTAGTTAATTTCATGAATTAATTTAATTAATTAAAAGAAAAAGCTAATCCTAATTTTTGTGATTTTTGATTATTTATTTCTAATTAAATAAATAAATAAAAAAGAAACAAAACTAAAAGAAATAATAACAAACAAAACTAATAACTGGGCCTGGATGGTTAAAGAAAAAAAGGGGTGTTGCTGCTGAATTCACTGGCCCAAGATGGGAGAAGCCCAGATTTGCTTCTGGATCCAATGTGGACAATTCTTGATGGTACATGGTGATTTGCACGCTTGACACCCTTGGACTTAGATCAGGTAGGATCTGATGATTGTGATTTGGAGGCGTATGGTATGCTCCTGGCTGGGTAACACATGTGATCTGCAGAAAATATGTTAAGAAAATGAAAAATGTCGGACCTCGGACTCGAACCCAAGTCCTCTCCTCATACACACGCCTTGCCTACCAACTGAGCCATTTGGTCATTCATACATATATTACAACAATAATATAATATACAAAAACAAGTCCATATCTGAAAATTAAAAAAAAAACCCGCGTTGGATTTGAATGGGCCAATGGGATAATGCCACGCTTCATCTTCTTCACCCTCCGTCGTCTTAGGTACTGCAACCTATAGTGACCGTTTTTGTTTATCACCATAGCACCTGCATCATGAAATATCCAAAATATGCAATATAAATTACATGTGACGCCATGGATCAAATGACCTCATTCTCCCGAGGACGATGGTGCCCCTAGTTTAGGATAATTTTGGCCAATACAGAAAACCCCAATTTGGAGGTTCAAACCCTAACCATGGCCAAATGTGATTCCTGCATCAAAACTTCAATCCAACCATGCGGGAAGCTTGCAAATACTCAAATGAACATAAATGCATGGTCAAAATGGATTTATATTACATGAACCAAAGAAAACACATTTAAAAAAATTGCAAACTGTGTGAACTTTGATGGGGCTTTTCGTGATGCTTCAGGATATGGTAATGATTCGAATAGCTTCAGGGGACCTACAGGAATGTATTGGGATCCTTTGTTTGGACTGAGGAAGGCTGGAATTGTGTTTTTGAATTTCATAACTTTGACAAGTTTTTCAATTTAGTGTGCTCTCCTCGGGCTGTATATGGGTGGCTAATGCTTGATAATGGGTTCTTTATATAGAGAGGAGGGAGGAGACAAGATAACAAGGGATTAAACAGCCTTAATCATGTTCTTCAAGGCCATGAATGGAGATTTTATAACTTTGGCCAAAAACATGGAATCTTGTCCTTTTTTTGAAATTTAAATGAATTGGGACATGTTGTCCATGTTGTACACGAAATATAGGGCCCCACCATGCATCAAACCAAGTCCAATAAAAAATGGCCCATATAATTTGCATTAATTTTAATTTATTTGATTTTTAATTAAATAAAATTAATATAAAATGCAAATAAAATCAAGACTATGAAAAAATGGTTTTAGGGCTCCTTAGACATGTCATGAACATGTTTAGACCCTAAACATTAGGCTCATTAGCTTGAAAAATGATTTTTCCCAAAGTTGACTCCATGCATTTTCTAGAAAATTATCTAACTTGTGCAATCCATAACTTGCTCAATTTTCAACTCATGATGATGATATTATAAGTTTTGGAAATCCCAAGATGTATACTTTAATCCCTATTTTGATCAGTTTTTCATTTGAAGATTTTATCTTGATGTAAAAAGTCTTAGTAAAAAGTGGCTTTTGTTGACTTTCTGAAAATGACATGTAATGTCTGAGCTTGTATCTTTCAAATGGTGCACTTCTTGGACTTGAGGGATGAAGATATGTTGTGGGGAATTAGGTTCTCTTGAATATGATCTTTGGTTGGGGAAAATGGATGAAGTATGTGAAAGTTATGTCTGGTCAAAGTTCAGTTGTCTTTTCCTATAGAAACCCTAATTTAGCAATTTTTAACTTTTGATGAATTAGGAGCATTTCTTGAGGAATCATGATCAACCTTTGATTAAATGATAGATATCACTTCAAAATATTGGTTTTTACTAAAAATCATGAAGTTTGATTGTATTTGGGCCACAATTGACTTTTTACCTAGTATAGTTGATTCTCAAGCATTTGAGCAATTGTTTAAGCAAACTTATTATGCAAGGCATGAAACTTGGCATGGACAAACATCAAGGCATATTAGGACCATGGAAAACATTTGAGACCTTTAAAGCTCAAACATCTTGATGAAAATTGAAACCCTAATTAGAGGTTCATTGCCTTATGAGGAGAATTTGTCTGTTCAATTCTTGGTCAACCTTGAGCAATTGAGGATCTCTAGGAACATGCTTTGAGTAAAAATGGGAGGGAAAATTTTGGGGTACAAAAGCTTCCCCTATTCAATCTTCCTAAACCTGAGGATTTAGATTGACTTGTTTGCCTTTCGTGCTATGAAGGTGGAAGATGATTGAACACTAGAGTGCCTAGAAATTTGCACTCGCACGGAGTAATACTGATGGTTGATGATGTTGAGAATGGGCTTACAGATGCCCTTTGGAGAAGATGACAGAGAGTCGTCAGAGATGGGCTTAAAGATGCCATCCAAAGTAGATGTTGATTACACACATGGTCCTTTTAGGGGTTCCTATTCCTGTTGTCTGAGGAGAAGTCTATTGGGGAATGTGGATTTCTATTGTTCTCCTGTTTGAGGAAAACTCTATGGGGAATAGAGTCTAGGAACTTCAGTTGTCCAAGGCTCTGCTGAAGAGTTATCTCTGGAGAGATGACAGTTTGATGTATTCTGGTTGAAGTCCATGCTTCAAAGTAACTTGCTGGGGGTAATGGCATTAGTCGTTACCTAAATATGTGTTAGAAAGAGCCTGTGTAGGGCTGCTTCAAGATGAGTCCGTTTTAGTCTTCACCCGGAAATATATGAGAAGGAACCCGTATAAGATTGCTTCGTCTGGTCGTGTAGATAGTTTTCTTGTCTGGTTCCAGGTGTTAATCTACAAATTAGTTGTCCGCAGATAGTTCTCCTGTTTGATTTCAGGTATTAATCTGAAATTTGAAAATTGTTGGTCGTCCACAGATAGTTGTCGTGGATTGTTACAGGTATTGATCTGGGACTATGTTTTTGTTTGGTCGTTGAGATAGCTGTCCTGTCTGGTTTCAGGTATTAATCTCTGACCTAAGAAAGAAAGATAGTTTTCCTGCCTGGTTTCGGGTGTTAATCTTCAACCTCCTCATGTAGATAGTTTTCTTGTCTTGTTACAGGTATTAATCTCTGATCTGAGAAAGAAAGATAGTTTTCCTGGCTTGTTATAGGTATTAATATCTGATCTGAGAAAGAAAGATAATTTTACTGGCTTGTTATAGGTATTAATCTTCAATTTCTTTATGTAGATAGTTCTCCTGGCTTATTGCAGGTGTTAATCCATAGTCAGTCGTCTACAGATAGTTCTCCTGGCATGTTATAGGTATTAATCTGGAACTTTTTTCTCCGGTCACATAGATAGTTTCCCCGTCTAGTTTTGGGTATTAATTTGTGGCCTGTTGTATTTGTTGGTAAACCCGTCTTGTCTCGGGAGTTCGTACCACTTGGTCATGCAGATAGTTTCCCCGTCTGGTTTTGGGCATTAATCTTTGATCTGATGTATTTGTTGGTAAACCCGTCTTTCTTCGGGAGTTCATACCACTTGGCCGTGTAGATAGTTTCCCCGTCTGGCTTCAGGTATTAATCTTTAACCTGCTGTAAAAGTTGATAGTGTTTGTCTGTCTGCTAATTTAACCTGAAAAGGTAAAATCAGTTTCATACGATGTCATGATGTATGAATTGCATGATGCTCCCAAAATAAATGAGATTGTGATATATATGTATTTGTATGCACATGCCATGATGTATGAACATGTAATGTTGTTGTGAAGTATCTCTATCTGGGAAAATAAAGTACCGGGAAGCTGAATCCTGGACTATTGTTGGTGAGTAAAGAAAGTGATTCTTCAATTTTTGCTGGGGATAATGAAAAGTTTTTTTGGCGATTACCTTTCTCTTCTGAGGATCTTCGACTTCTATTTGAGAATGATTTTGCCGAGGGGAAGATTTCTATTGGAAGATTTCGCAAATCTGGAGAAATAAACTCCGCTGGGGGATGAACTTCTGTAGCTAGAGAAGTAAACTCTACTGGGGATAAGGCTTTATAAACTACTTGAGATTTATGAAACTCGGTTGCGGAAGATGAACTTCATAAACTGCTTGGGGATTTTGTTAAACTCCTGTAGGGGAATCTTGAGAAGCTTGGCAACTTCACTGGAGGATTTCAGAGCAATAGTTGGAGATTGTTGCTCGGCCAGGGATATGAGAACCTAGAATTTTTAGGCTGCCTACTGATAATGTGGCATAGACCTTGTAGTAGGACATCTCTGCCTCTGTACCTGCTGGAGAAGGTATCTGCTGGGGAAAACATCTACATGGATTTTGTGGATGGCCCTTAGATATTGTCTCATTTCTTAAAGTCATTAGAAATTGTCTTTCTGTTTTTATGCGTGTATTTATAAGCAGTAATCATATTCAAATGCATATGTTCAAAAATAATCACTGGACTTTTTCGCACACAAAACAGAAAAATTAAAACAAAAATTTTACACTTTCAACGGGATAGTTTTGTACTAACTTGAGTAAGCATTTTTATACAAGGAGACAAACATCATAGTAAGAGAATGTTGTCATAAGAATACAAATTATACAAAATAGTATACAAAGAAAGACAACTATGTGAAATAATCCCATTGGGTTCCCATTCAGCTATTGCCTTTATGTCTTTGAGCATCTCATCACTTTCACTGCTTGTCCGAAGCTGATTGGATTGATTAGTACCACTTGAGCTTGATAGTTGATACTGAAGATTGGTTGTAAGGTGATCCAACAGGAAATAGTTATACGCTTTAAATCCCTAACTTTTTCCTGGACTTCCCTTTCGGGTTTTCAGTCCACCGGGATACCCTTTTTTGTCCAAGCTGCTTTTTCAGGTTTTCGACTTGCCGGGTGTACAGATATTTTCATATATATCCCTAATTTTTTCCCGAACCCTTTTGGTTCTCCAGGATGCCCTGATTTTTTCCTAGGACAGTTGACCTGGAGGGTCTTTGTTTATGTGTGGTATCTTTTAACTATGTCCGCATTTACAGGGTGCCGAAGGTCGTCACCGTCCATAGTGGTTAAGATCATGGCTCCACCAGAAAATATGTTATTGGTCATAAATGGCCCTTCATATGTGGGAGTCCATTTTCCCTTGGGATCACCTTGCGGAAGTATGATGCGTTTGATTACTAAGTCACCATCCTGATATACCTGACTTTTGACCTTCTTGTTAAAAGCTTTGATCATATATGTTTGGCACATCTGACCATGGCAGACAGCTGCGAGCCTCTTCTCGTCAATCAGGTTTAACTGGTCAAGTCGAGTCTGGACCCATTCGTCTACATTCAAACCTGCATCCTTCATGATTCTTAAGGAAGGGATTTGGACCTTAATGGTTGGACAACTTCCATACTGTATACCAAAGAGAAAGGAGTTGCCCCTGTTGATGTGCGCATTGTGGTGTGGTAACCATGAAGAGCAAATGGTAACATCTCATGCCAATATTTATATTTCACCGTCAACTTTTGTATGATTCTTTTGATATTTTTGTTAGCAGCTTCAACAGTGCCATTCATATTTGGCCGGTAGGGAGAAGAGTTATGATGCTGAATCTAGAATTGCGTGCAAAGCTCGGTGATCATGGTGTTGTTTAGATTGGTACCATTATCTGTAATGATTCTTTCTGGGATACCATACCGACAGAAAAGTTTATGTATGATGAATAGGGCCACGGTGTTCTTGGTAACAGAAGAAAATGAAGCTGCTTCGACCCACTTTGTAAAGTAATCAATGGCAACCAGGAAGAAGAGATGTCCATTAGAAGCCGTAGGTCTGATTTCTCCAATCATGTCGATGACCCGCATTGCAAAGGGCCAAGGAGAAGTCAAGACGTTCAAGGGAACTGGAGGTACATGCACTTTATTAGCATAGGTCTGGCATTTATGTCAAGTTCGTGAATGCTGATAACAATTTTCTTCCATAGTTGACCAGTAATATCCTGCCCGTATGATCTTTTTAGCCATTGAGTGCCCACTTGAATGAGTGCCAAAGGTACCTTCATGTAAATCAGCCATAATCTTTTCTCCCTCACTCTTGTCTACACACCGAAGTAAGGTAGAATCATAATTGTGCTTGTAGAGGATCCCGTTACTGAGAAAGAGCTTAGCAGAGAACCTTCTAGGAACTTCTTATCATTGACTGAAGCTCCCTCAGGAGACTCTTGGGCTTCGAGATATCTTTTGACTTCATGGAACCAAGGTTTATCCACTACTTCTTCAGTACCAATCTCGTGACAGTATGCTGGTTCATCCATCCTCTCAATGGTGATATGAGGAGCCTCATTATCCCACCCGACCTTGAACATGGATGACATAGTAGCTACCACGTCCGCTAGTTGATTTTCCTCTCGTGGAAAATCCTCAAAGGTAATTTCTTCAAAGTATCGGATTAGCTTCAGCACATTAGGATGCTTCATGTCCCATTCTTCTTTGATCTGGCTGATTACCAAAGCCGAGTCTCCAAACACGCTTAAGAACTTGATCCTTAAATTGATTGCAGCTTTGAGACCCGTGATACATGATTCATACTCGGCCATATTGTTGGTACAATTGAAACATAATATGGCAGTGAAAGGAGTATGACAACCCTCAGGAGATATAATCACAGCACCGATGCCATTTCCAAGAGCGTTGGAAGCTCCATCAAAAACCATAGCCCATCGGGATCCTTTTTCAGGTCCTTCATCCGGTCAAGGTTCTTCACAATTAGTCACTAACATGATGTTCTCGTCCGGGAACTCAAAATTCATGGATTGGTAATCATCCACAGCTTGATGAGCCAAATGATCAGCTAATACACTTCCCTTAATTGCTTTCTGGGTTGTATATTGAATGTCGTATTCAGTCAGGATCATTTGCCATCTTGCTATTCTTCCGGAGAGAGCGGGCTTCTCAAAGATGTATTTGATAGGATCCAATTTAGATATCAACAAAGTAGTGTGGGTCAACATATACTGTCTTACTCGGCGAGTAACCCATGCCAAAGCGTAGCAAGTTTTCTCGAGTAGTGAGTATCTTGTTTCACAGTCAGTAAACTTTTTGCTAAGGTAGTATATTGCATGCTCTTTTCGACCAAACTCGTCATCCTGCCCCAGCACACACCCCATTGTATTATCTAATACTGTCAAGTACATTATCAAAGGTCTTCTTTCAATCGGAGGCATCAGAATTAGGGGCTCTTGGAGATATTCCTTGATTTTGTCAAAGGAGTTCTAGAAATCGTCATTTCACTTCACTGCTTGGTCTTTCTTCAGTAATTTGAAGATTGGCTCACAAGTAGCGGTCAGATGTGAAATGAATATTGAAATATAGTTTAGGCGTCCCAAGAATCACCTAACTTCCTTCTCAGTGCGAGGAGTCAGCATTTCTTGTATAAGCTTTGAATTTTGAAGGATCCACTTTAATGCCTTTTCCGCTGACAATAAAGCCTAAGAGCTTACCGGATCTTACTCTGAAAGTGCACTTATTCGGGTTCAGCCTCAATTTGTATTTCTTCAGCCTGTCAAATAACTTTTGTAGGTGATCAAGGTGCTCCTCTTCAGTCTGAGACATGGCTATCATGTCATCAACGTAGACCTCTATCTCATGGTGAATCATATCGTGGAACAAAGCTACCATGGTGCACTAATAGGTTGCCCCGGTGTTCTTTATCCCAAATGGCATAACTTTGTAGCAGAAAGTGCCCTATTGTGTGACAAAGGTCGTCTTCTCCATGTCTTCAGGTGCCATCTTGATCTGATTATACCCAGAGAAACCATCCATGAAGGAGAATACCTTATGTTGTGTGGTATTGTCAACCAGAACATCAATGTGGGGAAGCGGAAAGTCATCCTTGGGGCTTGCCCTGTTTAGGTCTCTGTAATCCACACACATATGTACCTTATCGTCCTTCTTAGGCATTGGAACAACATTAGCGACCCATTATGGATAAGACGTGACAACTAAGAAACTGACATTGAACTATTTCATGACTTCAACCTTGATCTTTTCTGACATACCCGATCGTATGTGACAAACCTTCTGTTTCACTTGAGGGAAATCCTCTTTTGTCGGTAGGCGATGAACCATAATATCGGTGTCAAGCCCTGGCATGTCTTCGTATGACTAGGCAAAAACCTCAACAGAGTCATGTAGCATCTGTATTAACCGCTGTTTGACACTGGGCTCCAAGTTAACACCTACCTTGACTTATTTTCTGTCCTCTTCAGTACCCAATTTCACTGTCTTAATTGGAACCTCATGAGGTTGTATTGCCTTTTCTTCCCGTTGTAATAGTCTGGCAAGCTCTCCCGGTACCTCACAATCTTCCTCACCTTCGTCTTAGACTTGGTAGATCGGATTTTAAAAGTCATAATAAGTAATAACAAAACCATTATCAATGGGATCCAGAGTGAATGTGGATCTGCAGTTTGATATGTGAGTGTGTGTAAGAGCATAGCTGTTTTGATAAAGTAAAAAGAAGAAAAAAAGGCAGAGAGCACAAAATTTGTATGTAAAAACGTCAAATGCTTTATTAATGACATATGAAAATGAAACATGATAACCCTCACAAAGAAAACATTGTGCCTCGGGTAAGACACAAGGTTTTAGAGTTTGTATTATTCATTTATTACATATCCAAAAAACAAAAAGGACAATTACTCTTGAAAAAAGTAATCGGCACAAAGTCTTTAGTCTTCCAATTGGTGAGTCCTCCACTAACAGTTGGGAAGATCCAATGGTCTATGTCACAGTCACTGTCACTATCCTCCAAAGCATTAACCCTATGATTGTTGATGCGTAGGGGTGGTCCTCCCGCACGAGCACGACGAACAACCCTTTGAGCTCCTGATGTAAAATCTAAACCAAATTTGTCAGATTTGTAGGGAATATCCGGAAGTTGACCCCAAATTATACACCACCTTCTTTAACAACTACCCTGGTATCTTTCAGAGAAGCCATCTTCAGCGGAGTCCTAGTAGTCTTTGGAACACTGGCAGAGGTTTTGGTAGCAGGAACAGTCTGTGGAACCTCCTCAAAGTTTTGACAGGGAGTCTCAATGAACTCACCGTCCATTTCAACGTACCTGAAAGAGTTCATGTGGCTCACCATGTACTCCTCCTCCCCATGAACTGTGATAATATTCCCCCTGACTGGGTACTTCAGCATCTAATGTAGGGTGGAAGTTACAGCTCCAGCCCCATGGATCCAGGGTCGACCCAATAAACAGGAGTAGGCTGGGCGAATGTCCATCACATAGAAAGTGGAATTAAAAGTCTGAGTACCCACTTTGATAGGGATGTCAACCTCCCCATGCCCCATTTTTTTAAAACCGTCGAAGGCTCTCACCACAATGTTACTAGGCTTCCGAGTCAATCCTTCACAATCTAACATGTCAAGGTCCTTCTTGGGAAGAACATTCAGTGATGAACCTGTATCCACTAAAACATGGGCCAAAGTAGTGCCCTTGTACTCGATAGAGACATGCGGGGCATCATTATGTTTCCTTCCTTTGGGAGTCAGATCAGCATCAGAGAAACCTAGCCCATTGTCAGCAGTCAAATTGGCCACACAGTCCTCAAATTGATCAGTGGAGGTTTCTTGAGGCACGGGAGCAGTCTTAAGGAATTTCACTAAAGCCTTGGCATGGGCTTCAGAGCATAGTAACAGGGCCAACATTGAGATCTTGGAAGGGGTCTACCCCAATTATTCAACCACATTGTAGTCACTCTTCTTGATTATCTTTATGATTTCTTCCATTTCCTTCTTAGAAGCCTCGAGAATGACTTTTGGGTGCACCTTCTTCTGGACAGGCTCAACCAATATCTCTTTGCCCCGAGTCTCGGCCAACTCGGTAGCAGGGGTAACAACAGGGCTAAGAGTAGGAGTAGCAATGGGAATATTGACAGGAGCAACATGGATGATTACAGGAGCAGCAACAGTTTTAGGAGGAGAGATCTCAGGAGATAAAACTCTTCTGCTTCTTGTTATCTTATTGGTCTCGGTGATATTACTAATTTCAGGATCAGAGTCTTCGGCATCTTTATCTTTAACAACCAGAAAATCTTACTTGACGCCATGGTAATAGAAGTCAGCCCCATAGTTCCAGAGAACAACTTTATCGGAGGAATATGGCATAGGTCTAGGAAAAGTAATTATCAACGGAGAAACTTTTAGAACAAATGTAATCTTGACAGGTCTTTTGGAGGAGACCTTAGGAGGATTGGCAGAAATGGTAATGATAGAAACATCTTCACATGGAGTACTTGTAACTAGAGTCTTCTCAAACAGGATTTCTTTATCATCCACCAGGTACTGAACTCCTTCCTTAAATAAATGGCAACCATTAGGTAAGGACAAACATAAGTGGCAACCTTCACCACAACCCAAAAATAAACTGGCCTGCAAGAGATTTTTATTAATAGTCAGGAGTGGAGTAGCCAGTTCATCAACAGAGGCAACAAACATGTCATCGTCAATAGCATTAACACCACGGTTGTGCTTGGGCATAGGGGCAGTTATAACGTTAGGAGTCTCAGAAACGTCAAATTCAATCTCCTTTGCTTCAATAAAATCCTGCACCTTGTTCTTTAAAGCCCAACAATCATTTGTATCATTGCCTGGACTTTCAGAATGGTAAGCACACCGAGTATTTGTATTGTAGTGAGGAGATGTAATGTTGGTGTTCTTGGGAGCCTCCTTTAGGATCACCAAATTGGACTTCAGCAGGTGTGGCAAAACCCTAGATAAGGTCATATTGATTTGGGTAAACTGTCTCCTTGGCTTATTTGTTCTGTACTGATTGTTCTGTTGCCGGTTTGATGCAGGATCGAAAATCATAACAGCCCCTATCGTCGGATGATGCTTAGTTTTGTAAAGATTTATTTGGACATAAGCAACGCTGATCTCCTTCTTCACTGTGAATGGTTTCTTTGCAGTGCTGGAGGATGCATCCCTCTGTATCTTACCACTTTTAATGCCAGCCTCTACTTGTTCACCCGTCAAGATCAATTCCCTAAACCCAGCTGAAGAACTTCCAATCAACTGGTTAAAGAGTGGCTCGGATAATGTGCCCAAGAACATGTTCACCAGCTCCCTATCAGACAATGGAGGTTGGACTCTTCCCGCAAGGTCTCTCCATTT
Organism: Vicia faba; assembly: GCA_948472305.1. Taxonomy (NCBI): domain Eukaryota; kingdom Viridiplantae; phylum Streptophyta; class Magnoliopsida; order Fabales; family Fabaceae; genus Vicia; species Vicia faba. The sequence continues at coordinate 116,207,693 of OX451738.1, read as the reverse complement.
TTGGGCATAATCCTTAAAAACATCGCCAGAACCCATAGACATGCTTTGCAACTGTGTACTAGTCGGGGCGAGGTGACCATTATATTAGTACTGCTTATAGAAAGCAGTAACCAGATCTTCCTAATTACGCACATTGGTTCTTTCTAGTTGATAGAACCATTCCAGCGTAGTTCCTGTCAAACTTTCCTGGAAGAAGTGTACCCACAAATCCCTATCAGTAGTGTGGGGTTGAATTTTCCTAACATACGACCTTAAATGCAGCTTAGGACATGAGACATCGTCATATTTAGCAAATTTAGGGACCTTGAACTTTCGAGGGATGACCACCCCTGAGACCAGTCCTAGCTCTTCAAAGTCCAACCCAGACACCCTTTGGATCTCCATGGCATTGAGTTGATCCTCCATCTGTTTGTATTTATCATCAGTAGGAGGATACTACTCCTCAGAATAGTCAGGCTCATCTTCTTCAGACTCCCTTGTGTTGTGGTCTTCTTCTCTTGGCTCTCCTTCCTGATTGTCTCTCTCTCTCTCTCTCTTGACGAAGTTGCGAGCTCTGAAACTTTCTTCAAAGGTCCTTTGAACCTTCTTCCCAAATTCAAAACACCCACTGGCCTCTTTTTCTTCTTCTTGTCATTTAGAATAAGAGTTTTCAGGTCTTCTCGTCCCTTGGCCAGATTCAGGAACATTTCTTGGAATTGGGCATTTTGTGCCTGAAGCTCCTTAACTGTTTGTTCAAGAGCCATTGCTGAAATAAACAACGAAGAAGATAAGAAACCTATTTTGAAACCTGTTTATGCAATGATATGTATGGTATATGTATGCAATGTTTTCAAAGACTTTGGGAAATTTAAATTTGTGAACCAAAATGAAATAAAGATTTTATTAGTAGAATTGAAAATACAATTTCCTTTTTAGGCTTACAATTTAAAATTTCTAAAATCTAAGACATTAGGTTTCCCATGGGCGCTTCCTCTTCGTGCCGAGATAGACATTAAGATTTTTCTCTTCGTGAAGTTGCTTCGTAAGCTCCAAGACTTTCTTCTCATTGAAATATAAATGATCTCTAAAGGTATCCCATTCTTTCTTCAACTGAATCCAGGATCTTTGCAGCTCTTCAAGATCAGTGGGCATATCAAGATGGAGAAATGTATAAGGAATATCCCCTTTGGAAAAAGGATCCACAACCACTGGTAAGATGGCTATATACGGAATTATAAGGTTCTGAGTGCGAGCTCGTACCCATTTGAGATAAGGTTCCATTGGGATGGAAGTCTTAGGCCCCAAAGTTCTAGTATCAAATATGTTTACCATGCCCCAAGCTCGTATAAACCTCTGACGATACCCTTGAGAATCATCCTCGTAGTTAAACATAATGCCCTGGATAAGAATATCGTGGGGACCATCCCTTCGAGCATAAAAAATTTTTCGTAAAGCCAGAGAAGGATTATAAGTTATGCATCCCCTAATGCCAACTAGTGGGACATTAGGGAATTCCCTACAACGGTCAATAACAGAAATATCTCCCATAGATCTGGAATACCAGAGGATATCTGAGTGAGAAAGTGACATTATCCTTCATGACCAACCCAAACCTTCTTCATTCTTCAATACTAATTTAAGGAGGTGAGAAATAAACCACCTTGACAGCAATGACATGCAACACATAAGAATCCATTTTCTGTTCATGGTGTGAGTGTGGAGGGTATGCAAGATGTCTCCGAGTAGAGTAGGCACAGGGTTATGAGAGAGGAAAACCTTGATAGCATTCATATCTATGAGAACATCTGGATTACAGAACAACACTAAACCATATATTAGAAGGGCCAGAACCTCCTCAAAATCTTGGAAATCTAAATCATTCCAACATTGGTGAGCCTTCTCGTATAGAAACTTGGCTAGAAAACCCTTAACACCACTTCTTGTTTCCGAGTTAGATACAATGTCATACGGTTTCAGATGCAAAGTTGTTGCAATGACTTCTGGCTTGGGAGCTTCTTCTAAAACGGTGAAAGACGTCTGATCAAGAACAGGTATACCCAATATTTAAGAGAACTCTTCCATGGTGGGTACCAAATGATAATCTTGAAAGGTGAAGCAATGGTACTTAGGATCAAATAATTGAAAGAGTACACTCATCATCTTCTCATCAAAACCCGAGGTAACCAGATTAAGAAGTCGACCATAGTTCTTGGTGAATGAGGAAGTCTCGGGAACCCTTGATACTAGATCTTTGAGTTGGAGAGGTATTCTCACGAAGCTGATCCAGATAATATTTCTATGAGCGGAAGCCATGATCTGCAAAACAAAACAAAGATAAATTACATGGGTCCTTGAAATGGTCAGTGTAATGAAAAATGGATGTTATGATGCATGATGTCATGTTTAAGAAAACTAATCATAAACAAGTAAAACACGCAAGACCTTAGGTTTAGGTTTGCATGGAGTTTATAGGTAAGTACCCTCTTGATGTTTAGTTGGTTCAACCTGTCTTAGAAATAGTAACCGATTTCTAAGGAGTCTCAGTATCACTGATCTTTCTTTATCGAGTATTATTTTAGCTTAGCAATCTTTTCTTGTGGCCGAAAAATCTCGAAAGTCCAATCTCAATGAGTGTAGCATCGAGTATCAACCAATCCCTAACTTTACACCGAGGCCGACTATCTCACTACTGTCTAATGGCCAAGTTTTGTTCAACTAAGGTTCTAAGGTCTGTTAGTGCTTCACGACACCACGCGGCCGCCATGTATTCTCCTCGATTCAACACAAGGGATACCGATACCAACCAAAGTGTCACACCAACACAACTATCGCTTCAACCATATCGGTCTACGTTGTACAGTCTCCATGATCTATTGTTGTTTACCTAAAAATATGCCCCCAGATCCGGGTGTAGGATCTATAGTAACAATCCAAATAACCCTCCAAGGATAAAGCATACAAAGCACAAAAAAGCAGTTTAATAATGAACTAACTCTAAGGTAAACCCCACTTTTTATTTGATCCCCAAAAGAGTCGCCAGTTCTGTGATACGGTGGCAGAACCAACTATTTAATACTGGTTTTGTGTTTTGTACTCACAAATGTTGCGGTAAGCAAGATTTACCACCGACTTTTCTTTTATCCAAATTTAGGAAAGGGTGAAAAGAACAGAAAAAGACCTTTTTCGAGATTATTCTGAGTAAGGGGGGTAGATTATGGAAAGGGAAGGTGTTATCACCTATTCCATCTGTAGTTATCTATGGGCTCTTAGAGGTTTGCTCATTTTGAAAGTACTTTTGTGCTTTGTTTGTTTGAAAAATGTTTTGAAATGCCTTAGTGCGGTGATTAGCTTTGCGTTAACTCTTGTATCAGTCCTCAAGAGTGTTAACAAAGCAAATGTTTTTGAAAATTGTTTTTGTGAAAAGAAGTTTTTGTGTAAGTGCAAAATGTTTTGAGCAAACTTCTAACAGCTATCTACTTTATACTTGAAAAGGTGTTTCTTTTCCTCCTATCCTTTAGACAGTGGTATCCTACTATTAGAGAGTAGGTAGTGTAGCGATAAAAAACGTAGCGGGGTAAATCGGAGATCGAATTATTGATTAATTCGTCTCACAAAAGCAAGAGTCGCCACCGCGCTTTATTATTTCCAAGGGAAAAGGGGAAAGAGCGAAATAAAACCCTAAAATATGCAATGTAAAATAATACTTTCTAAAAGTAATAAAAATACAAGGCGTTTTTGAAAAGAGATCTATGGTTCGGGGGTTGGTTATACAGTGGGAAGGTATTAGCACCCAATGTATCTATAGTACTCTATAGGAACCTTTTGAAATATCTGTTTATTAAAATGTTCGTTTGATTAAAAATAAATTGTTTTGGCCGAAAAGGGGTACGGACGGGTTTTTGAAGGTACGACGACCTAATGTCGATGTTTTGGCTTAAAAGGTATAAATTTTGAAAAGATTGAATATTTGGGGAAAAATTGTCTTAAGTTTTAATAAAATGAAGATATTCGCGTGATTGGACTTGAGGACATGAAGTCAACAAGTTTAATCATTTTTTCTCTTGGATTTAGACGTAAACAGAATAACCAAATAACGGTGAAATAATCAAACAGAACATTAGATAGATAATGATTAAATAGCTAAGTGATATATAACCACAACAATGATTAAATAACAGACTAAATGGAGTGAACATGCATTTTTATATTTTTTCGTTTAATATGTACAAAACAAGAGAATTAATTAAAGAAAAATAAAATGTTTTAATTCTTAAATTTCTATTTTTTTATATATTTTTGTATTAATATAAAGTATTATTTTAAGAATTATTAAATAATTTTAAACTAAATTAAAACTTTAAAAGTTACTAACTTAAATCTAATTAAAAAAAGGAATACTAAAATTACTAAATTAATCCTAAAGTTAAACTTAATAAAAATTGGTCACATTATTTAAAATTTGTTTAATTAAATTACCTATATTTGATTAAGTTTTATAATTAAACTAAATTAATAAAATTCAAAAAAAAACTAAAAGAAAATAAATAGAAAGAGGGGTATTAAAAAAAATAAAGGGGTAGATAAACAATTGTATGGGCCAAAGGGTTTTTAAGGGGCCTAATCAAAACAAACAGGAATGGGGGGTGTTATAATGGAAATCGTTGGGCTTTTAGGCAGGGAAACGGGTTAAGCCTGCACGTTTCATAATTTGTTTAAGGGTTAAACATATTTGTTTACTTGAGTTAGGGTTAGCAGAGGATACAACGTTGTTCGTTCGTTCACGCGTTCTTGATTCGTCTTCTTCGTGGCTCTCATGCCCTCGCCTCTGAGTTCCCTTGCTCATGGCCACCAGCATCTTCAATCCTCCTCTTCCCTCCAACGAGAATGCTAGGGCGACGAATTCAAGGTAAACTTCGTTTTGAATCTCAATTGGGTTTTATTACGATTTTGCATGCGGTGATTTTTACATCCATTTTTGATTCTGACTTCCTATTATTATGGCTATTTGAGGTAAATGAAAAAAGAAAGAGGGAGAAACAGTACCTATGGAGACGGAGGAGGAAGGGGTTGAGAAAAGCTATGGCGGCCAAAGCGGTGACGGACGGCGCTTGATGCTGGGCTTGCTCCGATTTGTCTAATATCTCGCCTTTGACTTTTATGTTTTGATGATGATTTCCTGAAAAAAAAACAAAACTTTATCTTCTTCCTCTTGGTAGCCTTTGTACGCTTCTTTTCCTTCTTCTTTCGGTGGGCTTGCTGAGTTGTCTTGATGAACGCCCTGATTTTCTTTGTCTTTGTCGCCTTGAGTTGCCTTGTGTTGGTTGATGTGTGATTTGAATCTGAGGGTTTAACGATGATTTTGTGCCCAGTGATGATATTTTCTGAGGGCTTGTGATGTTTTTCTTTGCTTGACAATGTTGATGCTTTGAAATGGTAGGCTTTTTCTAGTTTAGGCCGTTTGGCTTGAAGGCTTTGGTTGGATTGACAGTGGTTTAAGGTTTCACAGTTTATGCTGGTTTTGCTTCAGGTTTGGCCTGTTTTTTTTGTTTCAGCAGGTTTGGCCTTTGATGAGTTTACTGGTTAGGCTTTGAAATTGGTATGGTTTTGCTGTCTTGAATGCAGGTTGTGTTTACTGGTTTTTTTCAGGCCATGGTTATATGATATTTGGCTTGACAGGTTTAAAGTTTTTGGCGATGGCTTTACTGGTTTATCGGTTAAGCTTGAAAACAGGTTGAACAGGTTTTATGGTTTTAGGCCATACGGGTTGTGTTGGGATAATTTTCTGGTTTATGCTATGTGTTTATGGTTTCGGTCATGGCTTTGACATGGTTTTGGATGTCTTGAATGCAGGTTGTATGTATGTTTTGGTTTATGTTGCAGTTTGAGTTATTTGAACTCAGTTTTGGTTTTAGGCTTCCAACCGGTTATGAACTCTGAACTTTTCTTGAAGGGTTTGTTGTTATAATAGTTGGTTTTGCTGGCTCCTTGTTTGATGGCTCAGGTTTTGGTATATTTAACTATTTTCTTGCCTTTGATAATTCTGCACTCTACTGCTTCATTCAGTTTGTTTTGTATTCTTTTTCCATGCTTTCCTTTTCTTTACTGTGTTACTGCTATTTTGTTTTATATCCCTTTTCTGCCTAAGGCCAAAACCTGTAAACCCACACTCTTTCTCTCTTCTCTCTCCTTAGTACAGTTTGACATTAAAAAAATGATGTATGTACTTTAAGTTCTGAAAAAGCAAAGCTGGAAAATGATGAGAATTAGAAACATTTTGCTTGCATATTTGGTTTTAAACTGCACATGTTTCTCTTTGTCATCTGCATTGTACAGTATGGAGCCTTGTGTTTTTGGCCTCTTCCCATACATTGGGTAGTTTACGTTGGACTTGGCCTTGAACATGTAACTTGACTTGATTATTTGCATATGCTGTTGAACTATGCTTTTTATTTTGAAATATGCAGTTTATTTTGAAATATTGAATTTGTGCATAATTTTAACTTGTGCATTCATATTTATCAAAAAAAAATTCATCCCTTTTTGTGAACCGGGAGAAATCCCGTGATTTGCAAAGAGGGTAAAAAACTGATTCCAGCCGTTTGCTTTTAATGATGAACTCAAAAATTAATTTATGCTTTTAATTATATTCATTTCTGACTTTTTCTTTTAATTCTTTGCAGGTAAAATCAAATGATCATCAAAGAAGTATTGGATAGAAGATGAAGATTTAGAATCTTAGAAAAATTAAAATAGTTTTTATTTTACTTTAAACATTTTATATAATTGTCATTGTAAATACTTTGTACATAATACAGTATTTAAACAACAATTGTAATAATTAGAATAAAGATGAATAAAATTCTATTATTTTACCAGTTAATTCTTTTCTTCTTTCCAATTATTTATTTTATCATTTATAATTCTTTAAATTATATAATAACTGAAAATCAATTCCAATTATTTAAATTTAGAATGATAAATAATTAAATAAACATCATTGATCAATTAATAAACTTCCATTCAATTATTTACTTCATTATTTATAATTCTTCTAAATTATAATAACTGAAAATAAAATTTCAACTATTTAAACTTAGAATAATAAATAATTAAATAAACATTATTTGGTCAATTAATAAACTTCTTTTCAAATATTTATTTTATTATTTATAATTCTTTAAATTATATAATAACTGAAAATAAATTCCAATTATTTAAATTTAGAATAATAAATAATTAAATAAACATCATTGATCAATTAATAAATTTAGCGTTTCAAAAATAAACAGCTCTTGACTCGAAAAAGTTATGAATTTAAAAACTGCTTTGAAAATTGATAAAAATAGGTCAAAACACTTGCAATGTAATGATGCAGATGGGAGATGGTATCTTAGGTCAAAATTTGGGGTACAACAGCTGCCCCTATTTAAGTTTCTTCTATCCGGAGATATGAAGATTAAAATCTTCGTCTCGACGAGATTGAAGATACTTAAATACATAATACGCAAATTTTTGCCCTAAGATACCGCCATTATGTTTGATATGAATGTAGTGATTGAATTCACAGAGAAAGATATCGTATGAAACAAGATAACGCGGGAGAAATCAAACACCAACAAAACGCAGGGACACAGATTATACAATACTGGGGAAATAAACCATCGACTTCAAATGACAGACTCTTGACGGCGAATAAAATTAGAGAGGATACGACCTCTGACCCTAACAAAGAAGGTATCTTGCATAGGCCATAAAACAGATTATTGACCCAAAATATCAGTGAGTTCACAACTCAAGGTCAAAGATAGACAGAAAGTATCAATTTTGCTGATAATGGATTACCGACTTCTGAAGGTAAAGATTCATAACGAACTTCTCGGTGAGATTTCCGGAGATATACTAATTAATGCTGAAATAATAATATGGTTGTAGATACACAAGTTGCTCAAATAAAGAAGCTGTCACTCGCTGTCTTCCAAAAAATATTATGACATACAAGTTGCTCAGATAAAGAGGCTGCCACTTGCTGTCGTCCAGGGATGTCAATAACATACAAGCTGCTCAAATAAAGAAGCTGCCACTTGCTGTCTTCCAAAAAAAAATACCAATAACATACAAGCTGCTCAAATAAAGAAGCTGCCACTTGCTGTATTCCAGAAAAATAATAACGTACAAGTTGCTCAAATAAAGAGACTGCCGCTTGCCGTTTTCCAAAATAATAATAACGTACAAGTTGCTCATGAAGAGACCGCCGCTTGTCGTTTTTTCCAAAAATAATAACGTACAAGTTGCTCATGAAGAGACCGCCGCTTGTCGTTTTCCAAAAATAATAACGTACAAGTTGCTCATGAAGAGACCGCCGGTTGCCGTTTTCCAAAAATAATAACGTACAAGTTTCTCATGAAGAGACCGCCGCTTGCCGTTTTCCAACGATGATAATAACGCACAAGTTGCTCATGAAGAGACCGCCACTTGCCGTTTTCCAAAATAATAATAACGCACAAGTTGCTCATGAAGACACCGCCGCTTGCCGTTTTCCAAAATAATAATAACGCACAAGTTGCTCATGAAGAGACCGCCGCTTGCCGTTTTCCAACGATGATTCAGAAGGAAATTGCGATGATATTGGCAGAGAATAAAATCTTCGTCAAAGAGAACCATGAATCAATCCTTCCCAAGGAGATCACATACTTAAAGGTGAAAAATAAATGCACCATTCATCTAGGTCGCGACTTCATTGGGAAAAATCATGAGATAGCCTATGTAAGAGACAACAACTCCCTCCAGGAATAAACCAGAAAGGAAACAGTCAAACAAGACTCCACCCAATGAAAAAGTAACTTGATTGGGGATTCATCCTATCCAGAAATGGACAAGATAGGCTAAATCAAAAATCATCCACGAGGATTAGCTCAATCGGGGAATTTAGAAAGGAAGCACATTTTCTGCCTAAGCTAACCTTCTACTTGGAAAGAACGTGTACATTGTATTAAAACAAAGTAAAACAACCCAAAATCAACGGCAAATGTGAATATGCATACTGATGTAAGTCTAAATGAGTAAATGAATGTTATGCTGACAAAACGAACAAATGGAATAACTTGAAGACAATAAGATGTCACGACATAATAGATACTCGGCCAATCTTAAAAAGACGGAAAATAACTGGAACTGGAACCCCAAAGCAACGTCGGAGCGTAACACGCCACAAGGTTCAAGTCTTCTAAGGAGCAAAGTATTCAATCCTATCTTCTAATACCAATAGACCACTGGCATGAGACAAAACGTACCACACTTCAGAAATCTGCTCAAATAAAGGTAGCCAAAAAAACGCTTAACTGGAACAACTGGGGAGTCACCAAACTTAGTACCGCGAGAAACGCAAGTTTGACACGACCAACACCTCATGACGATTTTGAAACGAAACATGTTCATCATGCAAGGATAAATTACTGTACTGTTTTGCATTTCATGGCTTGACCATCCTCGGAACAACTGTTAATATTCCTTTCATTATTCACGACACATTTTTAAAATAAGAATACTTTAAATAACTTTGTTTCAAATATTTCCGTAAAAATTAAAATTCTGCCCACAAAAGGTAAATGCTCAAATTTCATTAATAAGATGGTAGTTCGCTAACAACGCGACTCCAACGGTTTACAAAAGTTTGGGAAATAGTACATGAAAGAAAAAGGGTTACACAAAAACAATGATCACTATTCTCCCTAACAACTTCGAATTTCGAAATGTGTTCAAATGCCAAGACTGGTCTTACCAAAAGCTTGCCTAAGCCGCCCTTTTGGGTTTTCAACTTAGCAAACTGTCAACTCAAACCTAAGCGAAATACTTCTTGACTGCGTCGGTGTTCATGGAGCGCGGGAGCTCTTCACCGTCCATATTGGTGAGAATCAAAGCACCTCCATAGAAAACCTTCTTAACGACATACGGTCCTTCATAATTCGGAGCCCACTTGCCCCTAGAATCAGGTTGGAAAGATAATATCTTTTTGAGCACAAGGTCACCTTCTCTGAACTCGCGTGGTCGAACCTTCTTATCAAAAGCCTTCTTCATTCTCTGCTGATACAATTGACCGTGACACAAAGTTGTCAATCTCTTTTCTTCAATTAAATTCAACTGATCATATCTACTTTGACACCATTCGGCCTCAGAAAGTTTAGCTTCCATCAACACTCTCAGAGACAGAATCTTAACCTCTACGGGGAGTACTGCTTCCATATCGTAAACTAGGGAAAAAGGGGTTGCACCTGTTGAAGTTCGAACTGAAGTACGGTATCCATGCAGAGCAAACGGAAGCATTTCATGCCAATCTTTATAAGTTACCACCATCTTCTGGACAATCTTTTTGATGTTCTTGTTAGCAGCTTCAACTGCCCCATTCATCTTCGGTCTGTAAGGAGAAGAATTATGATGTTCGATCTTGAACTCTTCACAAAGCTCTCTCATCATCTTGTTATTCAAATTCGAACCATTATCAGTGATGATCTTGCTCGGGATGCCGTATCGACAAATGATCTGATTCTTGATAAATCTGACCACCACCTGTCTGGTTACATTAGCATAAGATGCTGCTTCCACCCATTTAGTAAAATAATCGATCGCTACCAAGATGAAACGATGACCATTTGAAGCTTTGGGTTCAATCATTCCAATCATATCAATGCCCCACATAGAGAAAGGCCAAGGTGAAGAGATAACATTAAGGAGGGTCGGTGGCACATGTATCTTGTCCGCATAAATCTGGCATTTATGACATTTCTTCACATATTTGCAGCAATCAGATTCCATTGTCATCCAATAGTAACCAACTCTCAACATCTTTTTAGCCATTGCATGTCCGTTGGCATGTGTGCCAAAGGATCCTTCATGTACTTCTTGCATCAGCATGTCCGCTTCACGTCTGTCTACACATCTGAGCAAGACCATGTCGTAATTTCTCTTATACAAAACTTCTTCTTGAGGAAGAAACTGCTTGCTAATCTTCTCAACGTCTTCCTATCTTTATTGGATGCCCCAGGCGGGTACTCTTGAGTTTGAAGAACACGTTTAATGTCATAGAACCATGGTTTGTCGTCGGTGACCTCTTCTACTGAGAACACATGAGAAGGTCTATCGAGGCGCATAACCCGGATTGTAGGCACATCATTCCAACCATTCACTTGAAACATTGAAGACAAAGTAGCTAAAGCATCAGCCATTTGGTTTTCATCTCTAGGGATATGATGTAATTCCACTTTGTTGAAGAAAGTTAACAATCTTCTAGCATAGTCTCTGTAAGGGATCAAACCAGGATGACGAGTCTCCCATTCTCCTTTGATTTGATTAATTACCAATGCTGAATCTCTGTAAATATCAAGAATCTTAATCCTTAGATCTACTGCTTCTTCGAGACCCATAATAAATGCCTCATATTCAGCCATGTTGTTCATGCAGTCAAACTTCAATCTTGCCGTGAACGGGATATGAGTACCTCGGGGAGTGACGATGATTGCCCCAATTCCATTTCCGTAAGAGTTCACAGCTCCGTCAAAAATTAAACCCCAATGGGATTCGGGATCAGGTCCTTCTTCGGGTAACGTCTCTTCATAATCTTTAGCTTTCAAGTACATAACATCTTCATCTGGGAAATCAAACTTGATGGATTGATAATCGTCAATTGGTTGGTGAGCCAAATGGTCGGCTAAAATACTCCCTTTGATTGCCTTCTGAGTGTGATACTCAATGTCATATTCGGATAACAACATCTGCCAACGGGCTATTCTTCCAGATAAGGCGGGCTTCTCAAAGATATACTTGATCGGATCCATTTTAGAGATCAACCAAGTGGTGTGGTTAATCATATACTGGAGCAGACGGCGAGCAGCCCAAGCTAAAGCACAACAGGTTTTCTCAAGAAATGAGTATCGAAACTCACAGTGTGTGAATTTCTTACTCAGATAATATACAGCATGTTCCTTTCTTCCAGTCTCATCTTGTTGACCAAGCATACATCCCATGGAATCTTCCAATATAGTCAGGTACATAATCAAAGGTCTTCCTTCCACTGGAGGAATCAATATGGGAGGTTCAAGCAAATATTCTTTGATGCTATCAAAAGCTCTCTGACAATCTTCTGTCCACACACATCCTTGGTTCTTTCTGAGGAGCTTGAAAATCGGCCCACAGGTAGCAGTCATATGAGATATAAATCTAGAAATATAGTTCAGTATCCCAAGGAATCCTCTTACTTGTTTTTCCGTCTTGGATGCGGGCATTTCCCGAATAGCTTTGACTTTATCAGGATCTACCTCAATACCTTTCTGACTAACAATGAAACCCAGAAGTCTCCCAGAACGAACACCAAAAGTGCACTTGTTGGGATTCAGACGGAGTTTATACTTTCTCAAACGCTGGAATAACTTCAATAAATGTTCCAAATGATCTTCCTCAGTTTGTGATTTGGCAATCATGTCATCTACATACACTTCTATCTCTTTATGCATCATGTCATGGAACAAAGCAGTCATGGCTCTTTGGTATGCTGCACCAGCATTCCTCAAACCAAACGGCATAACCCGATAACAAAATGTTCCCCAAGGTGTAATGAAAGCTGTCTTCTCCATATCTTCTGGTGCCATCTTGATTTGATTGTAACCAGAGAAACCATCCATGAAAGAAAAGACTTTGAACTTTGCGGTATTGTCGACCAATACGTCAATGTGCGGTAATGGGAAATCATCCTTTGGGCTAGCTCTATTCAAATCTCTATAGTCTACACACATCCGAACTTTGCCATCTTTCTTAGCAACATGCACTATATTGGCTAACCACTGAGGATAGACTGATGTAACAAGGAAACCTGCATTAATTTGTTATTGAACTTCTTCTTTGATCTTGTCATCCATATCGGGACGAGTCCTTCTCAACTTTTGATTAATCGGCGGACATTCAAGTCTCAACGGTAAACGATGCTCCACAATATTGTTGTCCAAACCTGGCATATCTTGGTAGGACCAAGCAAACACATCAACATACTCTTTGAGAAGCTCCAACATTTTCTCTTTGACCTCTGGGATAAGCAATGCTCCGACCTTAACTTCCTTTTTATCTTCTTCATCACCCAAATTGATCATCTCTATAGGTTCTTCAAACGGCTGAATAGTCTTTTCATCGTGCTCAAGCAAACGGGAAATTTCATCAGGAATCTCTTCGCCATCCTGTTCTTCGGCTCTGAACACAGGGAATTCAAAGTTGGGAGAGGGCATAGGATCATTGTTTTCAATGGTTAAGTCATGGATTAATCTGCACATATGATTATGCTTTATTTTAGAAATCGATTTGTACAAATAAAACAAAAAGTTATTATATTTTCCTATTACTACCAATTAATTTTCATTACTATTTCCCAGAAAAGGTGAAAAATAAAAACAGTAGTGGACAAAACAACATTTTTATTCATGAAGGGAAATACTTGAAACAAAGAGCCCAGACATTTTCTCTTTTGCCTTGGGCAGAGCAATAGGATTTATTTTCAACATAGCCCGACACAAATATTTTTCGCCTTGGGCAGAGCGAATTTTTTTTTCAAAAATAAAACAAAACATTACTCAGAAATGTGCATCACAACAGGAACATCAACAGCAATCCAGTTCTGGAAAACCACTCCATGCGTTACAAAATCGGGTAAATCCTCTTCAGAATCGTCTCCTATTATAGCATCAACTTCAGGAGGAGTCGGATAGATAAAACCTGCGCTTCGGAAAACCTCTTGTATCGGACGAGTAACTACTTCCTGCTTGACTCTTGCAGACACGGGATGAAAACCAAGACCTTCTCCAGACTTGTTCTCGGGCAGAGTCAACACTTGGCCCCAACCTTCAGCCGAACCATTTTCAACCACTCGTCGCGCATCCTCAAAAGAAAAAATAAATGTCCCTTGCTTCTTCACTTCATTATTAGAAACAAATAGAGCTTGGAATTGGGTTCCAACATCCTCATCAGCATCAATAAAAGAGAAAGATGACAAATGGCTTACCACCATAGCCTGCTCTCCACCAATCATTACCAGCTTTCCATGCCTTACAAACTTCAATCATTGATGGAGCGTGGAAGTGACTGCCCCTGCATCATGGATCCATGGACGACCCAATAGGCAACTGTAGGCAGCACGAATATCCATTACTTAAAAAGTGATCTGAAAAGTATGAGGGCCAATTATTATAGGAAGATCCACTTCACCAATGACAGTCTTCCTAGAACCATCAAACGCTTTGACAATTACTCCACTAGGTCTCATGGGAGCACCTTGATATGAGAGTCGAGATAATGTAGTTTTGGGCATTACATTTAACGACGAACCTGTATCTACCAACACACTTGATAAAGTATCATTTCCACAACTTATTGAGATATGCAAATCCAAATTATGGTTCCTTACCTCCTTCGGGAGTTCTTCATCACTGAAACCAAGATTGTTACACGAAGTAATATTTCCCACAATTCCATCAAATTGGTCAACCGTCACATCATGATCCACGAACGCCTGGTCCAAGACCTTCATCAAAGCTTCTCTATGGGCACCAGAATCTCTCAGTAAAGCAAGCAAAGAAATTTTGGAAGGAGTTTGCAATAGTTGGTCCACAATCTTATATTCACTTCTCTTGATAAGCTTCAGAATCTCATCATCCTCAGGATGAGGGATAGGTTCATTGGATCGGCCTATCTCAACCCTTGGTTCAACATTTCTCGCTGGAATTTCTGCCGGTATGGGTCTCCTGACTTGAACTTCTGGTCTCTTCAAAGGTACTGCTGCAAAGACACGTCCGCTTCTCGTAACTCTACTCACATCAGCGATGTTAACAAAAGACGGCCTTGTTGGTATAGGGACTTCTACCCCAATCTCAATCATTGTGGCATTATACTTATACGGTATAGCTTGGTCTGAGTTGTAAGGCACAGGACCAGGTGGATAAATGATCAAAGGAGCAACAGGTGCAGTCTGACTGTTGTAAACGATCTCTACTGATTCAGGCAAATTGAATTGCGGTATTATAACATTCACTTCATCCTCCGGATCTCTGTCATATGTAATAGTGATAACCCTCTGGTCTAACAATTTTTGAATATCCTCCTTCACAATAGGGCAATCAACCTCTCTTGAACAAAATTCACAAACATCATAATCATGCTGATGCCTAACAAAGGCAAGTCTTCTTAAGCTCTGATGTAACCTGATCAGCGACTCCCTTATGTGTTCAACTTGAAAAACTCGAAACTTTCCCGGACAACCTTCCACCATATTCACTGATGCTGCCCCATGTCGAGGCAAAGGATTATCTCTAACATTTGGGTTAACATCCTTGAAAGACAAGATACCATTCTTAACCAACCTCTGCACGTCCGCCTTTAGAGCAAAACAATTTTCAAGGTTGTGCCCCGGCGACCCTTGATGATATTCACAAAACTGATCCGCCTTGTACCACGGAGAAGTACTATTTGGTGCGACAGGAGGAGGTTTTCTCGTTATGAGGTTCTTTCCGATAAGAGCAGGGAACAATTCAGTATAAGTCATAGGAATGGCATCGAATTGCGGTTTTCTTGGCGAACGGTTCTGGTTGTTGAATGGATAAGCCTGTTGTCGAGGCTGCTGCTGAAATGGTCGTTGTTGAGTTGGTGGGGTTTGATGAGCTGGGGTCATCAAAGCCGGGCGGACAGCCGGAGCGACTGCCGCAACGTGTGAGTAACCTCTCCTTGGTCTCCCTGCGAAGATTGCGCTGACATCCTGTTCTTTTCTTTTCGGGAAAACACTTCCAAACTTCTTGATACTGCTAGACGGACTTCCTTCTTTAACCAAACGCCCTTCACGAATCCCTTCCTCCAACCGCATGCCCATGCTTACCATTTCGGTGAAGTCACTGGGTGTGCTGGCAATCATTCTTTCATAGTAAAAGGAACCTAAAGTCTTCAAGAATATCTTCGTCATCTCTTTCTCCTCAAGAGGAGGATAGATTTGAGCAGCAATTTCACGCCACCTCTGGGCGTATTCCTTAAAAGACTCTCTGTCTCTCTGGGACATCGCCCGGAGTTGATCCCTGTCCGGCGCCATGTCAACATTGTACTTATACTGGTGAACAAAAGCTTCGCTAAGATCGTTGAAGTTGCGGATCCGAATGCTGTCTAAACCCATATACCACTTTAGAGCGGCACCCGTCAAACTGTCTTGAAAATAGTGAATCAACAAGTCGTGATCATCAGAATACGTAGACATCTTTCTCACGTACATAGTTAAGTGACCCCGAGGACACGAATCACCCTTATATCTTTCAAAGTCTGGCACTTTGAATTTTGCTGGAATCTTGACATTCAGAACTAAACAAAGGTCATGCGTGTTCTTTCCAAACAAATCCTTCCCCTTTAACGCTCTGAGCTCCCTCTGCATTTCTTGGAATTGGTCTTGAAATTCTTCCATTCTATCAAAAAGACCCAAACTTTCAGCAGGCTCGGCAGGATAAGTAGGTTCATTCAAGTATGGCACGGAGTGAACCACAGGAGCGACAGTTGTCATCACCGGTTGCGGGAAAGGTGTTACATACGGGATTACCGGCGGCATGGCAGTTGTCTCTGGTTGAGGAAAAGACAAAGCAGGTTGAAACAAAGGCTGTACGACAGGCTGATACCCCTCTGGCACAAAGTTGTAAGGCATTCCCCACGGAAAACCTTTTGGCATCTGATGTTGAAGCGGAGAGTTGATTTGAGTCACGGATGTTGGAACGGTGACAATCTCAGAAACCACAGTAGTTGAAGTCTGAATCTCAGCAGCTGTAGTCGATGGCTGATTCTGAGCAGCCATCAAACTTTCCACTAGCGCAGTTAACTTTTCCATACCGACACGAAGGGTAGCGACCTCCTCACGAAGCTCGTGGTTTCCCTGTTCCAGATCTTCCATCTTCCTTTGACGATTGGCTCGAGTTTCGCATCGATGAGACAGCTTGACAATCTATCGGAGTGGAAAAAGAAACAAGGATAAGACTCTAGAAAACATGTGAAGTGGAATGTTGAATGATGCATGATGTGTGATGCAAATGATGATTCATTTTAATAGTTTTTCAAGGAACTTCAATAATTTTGCACACATCAACGGTAAAGGAATTTGGAACAACAAAAACTCATTTCATTAATCAAAAGCGGTAAATTACAACTTACAACCTTGGAACAACAAAACAAGAAATTACAACTTTGGGATGACAACCCAATAATAAAAGCAGTAAACTACAACTTTGGAACATGAAGCCCATAATAAAAGCAGTAAATTACAACTTTGGAACATGAAGCCCATAATAAAAGCAGTAAATTACAACTTTGGAACATGAAGCCCATAATAAAAGCAGTAAATTACAACTTTGGAACATGAAGCCCATAATAAAAGCAGTAAATTACAACTTCGGAACATGCAGTCCTTTTACAGAGTTTTACAAAATGACATCAGTAAACTAAAAGCTAAAGATCACTCAGAATCATCAGATGAAGGACCAAATGCCAACTGTAACCGGAGCTTCCTGATCTTCTCTTCATAAAAGTCTTCCATCTCTTTCTTCTCATCTACCAGTCGATCAATGGTTTCCTTTTGTGGATTAGGAACGAGAGCAACGCTTACCGAACCTTCCTTCTTTCTCTTCCTTTCACTAGCATACTTCTTCAGTAAAGCATCCTTTTGACGAAGCTTCTCATCATGATCAATGAACCAGCCGTCTTGAATAAATAGCAAATCCTCCTTTTCCTTTAGTTGTCGAGCCAGGACCCGATTCTCATATTCAGACATATTATACTTTTCTTTCCAAGCATCTCTCTCGGACTTCATCCTAGCCAGATTTCCTTGGTATTCTCCCATATTCTCGATAGGGATATCAACAGATGATGATGCAACAGTAGGGAATAAAGGTTTCTCAGGTTTATAGGGCATCTTGAGAGCACAAGCCCTAGCACGGACCCATTGTAGGTAAGGCTCCAAAGAAACGGCACCCTTATGTCCTAACATGTCTCTCCCTTTCCTATGGATGTGGCGCCAAGCTCCTTCGATCTCCCTCTTAGCTGCCTGGTGATCTTGTCCTTCTTGTAGAAAGAAACCACTCACATGGATGTTGTTCGGCTTGTCCCTCATCGGGTATCCAAACTGACGGCGCGCGAGAACCGGGTTATAGTTAATTCCACCTTTCGTACCAAGAAGAGGCACGTTAGGAAAAGCACCACAGCTATCGATGATCTTCACATCATAGTAAACTCGATTATACCAATCAATGTCGAAATGAGTGAGAGCCATAATTTTTGGCGCCCATCGCGGCCCCTTCTCGAGATCCCAGAAAACATCAGACCTAGGTAGATGAGAAACATACCACTGATACAACAACGGTGCACAACAAATAATCATCCCTCCTTGATAAGAGGTTCGAAGATGGATGGAGTAGTAGGTATCTCCTAGCAGCGTAGGGACCGGATTTCCAATCAAGAAAATTCTGATGGCGTTGATATCCACAAACTTATCAACGTTAGGGAACAAGAATAGACCATAAGCGAGTAAAGCAAAGACATCTTCAAAGGCAATAGTATATTTTATCTCAGCGAAGTGACGAGCTTTCCTCAACAGAAACTGCGCAGACAAGCCTCGGATTCCCCCTTTTGTAGTCATGTTCTCCTCTATCTCTGACTTCTTCAAGTGGGTGATGGTCGATATCTCGTGAGATTTGGGTTCCTCTTCTAATCCAGAAAAAGGAACACAGTCGGTGATCGGCAAACCAAGTATGTAGGAGTACTCCTCTAAGGTGGGCATCAACTGGTAATCCGGAAAGGTGAAACATCGGTACAAAGGATCGTAGAATTGGACCAACATATTAAGGATGCCTTCCTTCATCTTGCGCTTCATGAGAGGTATAATGGACCCATACTTTTTCTGAAAATCCGTCGGGTTCTTGATCTTAGGAATTAAACTCTTCAGTTCTTCAATCTCGAGCTCCTTAAAGCTAAAACTTCGAGTGTTTCTCCTTCCAAATTCCATAATAATAGTACCTGAGATGTCTGCAAAAATCATTCCTAAGTTCCTTGAAAAACAAGTTTTTTACAAAAAAATGTTGATGAATGCATGAATGAATGATAATGCAACAGTTACACACAAGTTCACAAACATGGGGTTCAAAGGTTCAACGTTTCAGCATGGAGTCGAGGGTAAAGCCCACCCCAAGGTATGTACTAACGGTTCAATCACACCTGTAAGGCGAGGTTCTAAGAGTTCCCAGAGTCTACATTCCTCCTTCGGATATTGCCAACGTCTTGATTACTCAATAATTAGCAATATTCTCAAGAGAAACTCATCCGAGCGTAGCATCGCGTAACAACTACTTCCGAATTACTCCGTTATAGTCTCCGCGCTACACCTAAAGGCCAAGATGGGTTAGGGTTCTACGATCCTCAATTTCTCTGGCTCCCAGGTCGAAAATAATAATGTCTTCCTGATTACTCGGTAAACAAATATTAAGTTCAAAAGGGCCTTCCATTGAGTGGGGGATCTCATGCCTCCTTCTTCGGGATTACTCCCTCAAAGTTAACATGACTGTACCACCCGTCCTATCCTTAAGTGTAACTTAATCCGGGTATAGGATTCGTCCTTTGCAAAAAACCCAAACAACCCCAATTTAAACCCATAATCAAACAAATCAAATAATAATAAAACAGATAAGACAAATTAGGCCTAACCCACTTAGGGATGGACCAGCAAGAGGTCAATCTTTCCCCAGCAGAGTCGCCAATTCTGTAGCGATAAAAAATGTAGCGGGGTAAATCGGAGATCGAATTATTGATTAATTCGTCTCACAAAAGCAAGAGTCGCCACCGCGCTTTATTATTTCCAAGGGAAAAGGGGAAAGAGCGAAATAAAACCCTAAAATATGCAATGTAAAATAATACTTTCTAAAAGTAATAAAAATACAAGGCGTTTTTGAAAAGAGATCTATGGTTCGGGGGTTGGTTATACAGTGGGAAGGTATTAGCACCCAATGTACCTATAGTACTCTATAGGAACCTTTTGAAATATCTGTTTATTAAAATGTTCGTTTGATTAAAAATAAATTGTTTTGGCCGAAAAGGGGTACGAACGGGTTTTTGAAGGTACGACGACCTAATGTCGAAGTTTTGGCTTAAAAGGTATAAATTTTGAAAAGATTGAATATTTCGGGAAAAATTGTCTTAAGTTTTAATAAAATGAAGATATTCGCGTGATTGGACTTGAGGACATGAAGTCAACAAGTTTAATCATTTTTTCTCTTGGATTTAGACGTAAACAGAATAACCAAATAACGGTGAAATAATCAAACAGAACATTAGATATATAATGATTAAATAGCTAAGTGATATATAACCACAACAATGATTAAATAACAGACTAAATGGTGTAAACATGTATTTTTATATTTTTTCGTTTAATATGTACAAAACAAGAGAATTAATTAAAGAAAAATAAAATGTTTTAATTCTTAAAATTTCTATTTTTTTATATATTTTTGTATTAATATAAAGTATTATTTTAAGAATTATTAAATAATTTTAAACTAAATTAAAACTTTAAAAGTTACTAACTTAAATCTAATTAAAAAAAGGAATACTAAAATTACTAAATTAATCCTAAAGTTAAACTTAATAAAAATTGGTCACATTATTTAAAATTTGTTTAATTAAATTACCTCTATTTGATTAAGTTTTATAATTAAACTAAATTAATAAAATTCAAAAAAAAACTAAAAGAAAATAAATAGAAAGAGGGGTATTAAAAAAAATAAAGGGGTAGATAAACAATTGTATGGGCCAAAGGGTTTTTAAGGGGCCTAATGAAAACAAAACAGGAATGGGGGTGTTATAATGGAAATCGTTGGGCTTTTAGGAAGGGAAACGGGTTAAGCCCGCACGTTTCATAATTTGTTTAAGGGTTAAACATATTTGTTTACTTGAGTTAGGGTTAGCAGAGGATACAGCGTCGTTCGTTCGTTCACGCGTTCTTGATTCGTCTTCTTCGTGGCTCTCATGCCCTCTCCTCTGAGTTCCTTTGCCCATGGCCACCACCATCTCCAATCCTCCTCTTCCCTCCAACGAGAATGCTAGGGCGACGGATTCAAGGTAAACTTCGTTTTGAATCTCAATTTGGTTTTATTACGATTTTGCATGCGGTGATTTTTACATCCATTTTTGATTCTGACTTCCTATTATTATGGCTATTTGAGGTAAATGAAAAAAGAAAGAGGGAGAAACAGTACCTATGGAGACGGAGGAGGAAGGGGTTGAGAAAAGCTATGGCGGCCAAAGCGGTGAGGGACGGCGCTTGATGCCGGGCTTGCTCCGGTTTGTCTAATATCTCGCCTTTGACTTTTATGTTTTGATAATGATTTCCTGAAAAAAAACAAAACTTTATCTTCTTCCTCTTGGTAGCCTTTGTACGCTTCTTTTCCTTCTTCTTTCTGTGGGCTTGCTGAGTTGTCTTGATGAACGCCCTGATTTTCTTTGTCTTTGTCGCCTTGAGTTGCCTTGTGTTGGTTGATGTGTGATTTGAATCTGAGGGTTTAACGATGATTTTGTGCCCAGTGATGATATTTTCTGAGGGCTTGTGATGTTTTTCTTTGCTTGACAATGTTTATGCTTTGAAATGGTAGGCTTTTTCTAGTTTAGGCCGTTTGGCTTGAAGGCTTTGGTTGGATTGACAGTGGTTTAAGGTTTCACAGTTTATGCTGGTTTTGCTTCAGGTTTGGCCTGTTTTTTTTGTTTCAGCAGGTTTGGCCTTTGATGAGTTTACTGGTTAGGCTTTGAAATGGTTATGGTTTTGCTGTCTTGAATGCAGGTTGTGTTTACTGGTTTTTTTCAGGCCATGGTTATATGATATTTGGCTTGACAGGTTTAAAGTTTTTGGTGATGGCTTTATTGGTTTATCGGTTAAGCTTGAAAACGGGTTGAACAGGTTTTATGGTTTTAGGCCATACGGGTTGTGTTGGGATAATTTTCTGGTTTATGCTATGTGTTTATGGTTTCGGTCATGGCTTTGACATGGTTTTGGCTGTCTTGAATGCAGGTTGTATGTATGTTTTGGTTTATGTTGCAGTTTGAGTTATTTGAACTCAGTTTTGGTTTTAGGCTTCCAACCGGTTATGAACTCTGAACTTTTCTTGAAGGGTTTGTTGTTATAATAGTTGGTTTTGCTGGCTCCTTGTTTGATGGCTCAGGTTTTGGTATATTTAACTATTTTCTTGCCTTTGATACTTCTGCACTCTACTGCTACATTCAGTTTGTTTTGTATCCTTTTTCCATGCTTTCCTTTTCTTTACTGTGTTACTGCTGTTTTGTTTTATATCCCTTTTCTGCCTAAGGCCAAAACCTGTAAGCCCACACTCTTTCTCTCTTCTCTCTCCTTAGTATAGTTTGACATTAAAAAAATGATGTATGTACTTTAAGTTCTGAAAAAGAAAAGCTGGAAAATGATGAGAATTAGAAACATTTTGCTTGCATATTTGGTTTTAAACTGCACATGTTTCTCTTTGTCATCTGCATTGTACAATATGGAGCCTTGTGTTTTTGGCCTCTTCCCATACATTGGGTAGTTTACGTTGGACTTGGCCTTGAACATGTAACTTGACTTGGTTATTTGCATATGCTGTTGAACTATGCTTTTCATTTTGAAATATGCAGTTTATTTTGAAATATTGAATTTGTGCATAATTTTAACTTGTGCATTCATATTTATCAAAAAAAATTCATCCCTTTTTGTGAACCGGGAGAAATCCCGTGATTTGCAAAGAGGATAAAAAACTGATTCCATCCGTTTGCTTTTAATGATGAACTCAAAAATTAATTTCTGCTTTTAATTATATTCATTTCTGACTTTTTCTTTTAATTCTTTGCAGGTAAAATTAAATGATCATCAAATAAGTATTGGATAGAAGATGAAGATTTAGAATCTTAGAAAAATTAAAATAGTTTTTATTTTACTTTAAACATTTTATATAATTGTCATTGTAAATACTTTGTACATAATACAGTATTTAAACAACAATTGTAATAATTAGAATAAAGATGAATAAAATTCTATTATTTTACCAGTTAATTCTTTTCTTCTTTCCAATTATTTATTTTATCATTTATAATTCTTTAAATTATATAATAACTGAAAATCAATTCCAATTATTTAAATTTAGAATGATAAATAATTAAATTAACATCATTGATCAATTAATAAACTTCCCTTCAATTATTTACTTCATTATTTATAATTCTTCAAAATTATAATAACTGAAAATAAAATTTCAACTATTTAAACTTAGAATAATAAATAATTAAATAAACATTGTTTGGTCAATTAATAAACTTCTTTTCAAATATTTATTTTATTATTTATAATTCTTTAAATTATATAATAAATTAAAATAAATTCCAATTATTTAAATTTAGAATAATAAATAATTAAATAAACATCATTGATCAATTAATAAATTTAGTGTTTCAAAAATAAACAGCTCTTGACTCGAAAAAGTTATGAATTTAAAAACTGCTTTGAAAATTGATAAAAATAGGTCAAAACACTTGCAATGTAATGATGCAGATGGGAGATGGTATATTAGGTCAAAATTTGGGGTACAACAGGTAGCCCTATCGTTGGATGTATGAGGGACATCGAAGGCATGTTACAGTCACGAAGGAAACTTGTGGAGACGCTTTAGCAATTTTGTTTAGGGACTAGTTCATTTACCGAGAGGCAACTGTAGGGTCATCGAGGGACTATGATCTTTTTGTTTTACGGGTATTTGCTAAAGCGTCCCTGTTTCGAGGGAAATGACTGTGTTATTTACGAAGGCAACCAAAGTGGGGTACCCTAGAGGTGTATATGTGTAATGTGTTCAATTCAGTTATTTATCTTGTGCATTAGGTTTGCTAACGCTTTTGTTTTTCAGTCTTGTCATACACGCCTAGTTACTAACAGTAAATATGTACAGAATATAAAGTGTCAAAATGCGGGAATGTAAGTCCTACGCTATTACATAGCTTCAGGGATGGGGTATTTACAATATACAAAACTTGGGGAAAGGTAAAGTAAAGAAAGCGATAAAAAAGTCCTACTTAGTCTATTACATACCATTATACAGTTACATTATTACAAAAAATGTGAGAACAAAAAAATGCACGCGAAACGAATATTATGTCTAAAAGAAACCTAGGGAATTACTAAGTAAAAATCTTTTTGATTGTTTTTGTTTATTTAGGAAAATACTAAATTAAATTAAACCTAAATTTAATTAATTAAAATAAAAGAAAGTTATTGATCAAAATTAAATTCTAAACAAAACCCTAACATTTTTTGTATTTGTTTTATTCAAGAAAATAATTAAACTATCCTAAAATTTATTTAGAAAAATAAATTTAATTAAGAAATTATCTATGTTTTTTTTATTGTTTTTTATTATGTCATGAAAACTACTTAAAAATATAAAATTAAACCTAAGTCTAATTTATTTTAAATTTGAAAAAAAAGAAAATGTTAAAGTTAATTAATTAGTTAATTTCATAAATTAATTTAATTAATTAAAGGAAAAAGCTAACCCTAATTTTTGTGATTTTTGATTATTTATTGCTAATTAAATAAATAAATAAATAAATAAAACTAAAAGAAATAATAACAAACAAAATTAATAACTGGGCCTGGATGGTTAAAGAAAAAAATGGGTGTTGCTTGTGAAAATTGATGGACCTGGGACTCGAACCCAGGTCCTCTCCTCATACACACGCCTTGCCTACCAACTGAGTCACTTGGTCATTCATACATATATGACAACAATAATATAATATACAAAAAAAAATTCCATATCTGAAAATAAAATAAAAAATGCGCGCTGGATTTGAATGGGACAACGCCACACTTCATCTTCTTCACCCTCCCTCATCTTAGGTACTGCAACATATAGTGATAATTTTTGTTTGTCACTATAGCACCTGCATCATGAAATATCCAAAATACACAATATAAATTACATGTGAAGCCATGGATCAATTGGCCTCATTCTCCCGAGCACGATGGTGCCCCTGGTTTGGGCTAATTTTGGCCAATACAGAAAACCCCACTTTGGAGGTTCAAACTCTAACCATGGCCAAATGTGTTTCCTGTATCAAAACTTCAATCCAACCATGCAGGAAGCTTGAAAATACTCAAATGAACAGAAATGCATGGTCAAAATGGATTTATATTACATGAATCAAAGAAAACACATTTAAAAAAATTGCAAATCGTGTGAACTTTGTTAGGGCTTTTCGTGATGCTTCAGGACATGGTAATGAGTGGAATAGGTTCAGGGGACCTCCAGGAATGTACTGGGATCCTTTGTTTGGACCGAGGAAGGATGAAATTATGTTTTTGAATTTCACAACTTTGACAAATTTTGCAATTTAGTGTGCTCTCCTCAGGCTGTATATGCATGGCTAATGCTTGCTAATGGGTTCTTTATATAGAGAAAAGGGAGGAGATAAGATAACAAGGGATTAAATAGCCTTAATCATGTTCTTCAAGGCCATGGATGAAGATTTTGTAACTTTTTCCAAAAACATGGAATCTTGTCCTTTTTTGAAATTTGAATGGATTGGGACATGCTAGCCATGTTGTACATGAAATATAGGGCTCCTCCATGCATCAAATCAAGTCTAATGAATAATGGCCGATATAATTTTCATTAATTTTTATTTATTTGATTATTAATTAAATAAAATTAATATAAAATGAAAATAAAATCAAGACTATGCAAAAATGGTTTTAGGGGTCCTTATAAATGCCATGAACATGTTTAGGCCCTAAAAATTAGGCTCATTAGCTTGAAAATGATTTTGCCCAAAGTTGACTCCATGCATTTTCTTGAAAATTACCCAACTTGTGCAAGCCATAAATTACTCAATTTTCAACTCATGATGATGATCTTGGACTTTTTGGAAAGCCCAATTTGTCTACTTCAATCCCTGTTTTGATAAATTTTGCATTTGAATATTTTATCATGATGTAAAAAGTCTTAGAAAAAAGTGGCTTTTGTTGACTTTCCGAAAATAACATGTAATGTATGAGCTTGTATCTTCCAAATGGTGCACTTCTTGGACTTGATGGATGAATATAATTTTTATGGAATGCGATTCTCTTCAATATGAGCTTTGGTTGGGGAAAATGGATGAATTATGTGAAAGTTATGCTTGGTCAAAGTTCAGTTGACTTTTCCTATTGAAACCCTAATTTAGCAATTTTTTACTTTTGAGGAATTAGGAGCATTTTTTGAGGAATCATGATAAACCTTTGATCAAATGATGGATATCACTTCAAAGTGTTGGTTTTGACCAAAAATCGTGAAGTTTGATTGTATTTGGGCCACAGTTGACTTTTGACCTAGTATAGTTGATTCTTAAGCATTTGAGCAATTGTCTAAGCAAACTTGTTGTGCAAGGCATGAAACTTGGTATGGATAAACTTGAAGGAATATTAGGATCGTTAAAAACATTTGAGACCTTTAAAGCTCAAACATCTTGATGAAAATTGAAACTCTAATTAGAGGTTCATTACCTTAGGAGGAAAATTTGTCTGGTCAATTCTTGGTCAACCTTGAGCAATTGAGAATCTCTAGGAACATGCTTTGATTAAAAATGGGAGGGAAAATTTTGGGGTACGACAATAGTAGAGAGATACACATAAAACTCACAAAAAATATACTACCAAACTTCTGTTCAAACAAGAAATCGCATATAAAATCCTCAAAGAAACCAACAACAGATAAACCTGAATAACCAACATCCATCCTTACAGCAATAAACTGTAGCAAAAATTTACAATAGACATCGTCAACAAAAAAGCACAAAGTCACAATCGAAAGATAGGATAGAAAAACAAATCTAATACGCAAGTAGTAAGAGAAAAACACCGTACCTGAGTTGTTTCCTCCATTCTCTAAAACCGCAAACTCGTCGGACTAGCTTCGACCTTGTAAGTTCTTCTTTCTTCGCATTTCTTTGTATCATTGTGATTATCATGACTTGCTGAGCATAAACCATACAACTACTGATTGACAACTCTGATGTTAGCCATATAAATTCCTTTTTTGCAAACTTAGGGTTACCCTTTATGAAACGAAATATGTGAATGATGTACTTTCTTCTTAAACTTTCGTTTTGGCTTTCTGAGTAGAGAACTGAGAAAGTATAGAGGAAAACCGAGAATGAACAAAGGAAGAGAGTTTCGTTGATTAAATCAGTAAGAATGCGTGGAAGAGAGCTTGTATCATTGTTGTTATCTTCGGTTTACAGAGAGATTCAAGGATTGGGAGAAAACATAGCTTTGTTGTTGTTGTTGTTGTTTATTTTGGTTGAAGGAAAGAACTGAGAAAGGAAATAAGAACAGAGATACATTTGAGGGAGCAGTGGAAGCGATTTCATGAAACAAGAGAAATTTTGTTGTTTGATTAAGAGTGATGTTGTTGTTATTTTTTTGAAAAAGTGAAGCGTGAGAATAGAGATAATGAACTGTGGGTTTTTTGGAGAAAGAAATCGATGATGGTCATAAAATCGAAATAGGAGGAGAGAAATTAGTAAGATGGTGAAGAAAAGAGAAACTTTACGTTGGTTCAGAGAGAGAGAGATTTTTTTCAATTTTTGTTTTAATGTGCATTTAATCGAGTTTTATTGCAAAAATTAATTAAGATCAATTTGGAACAACTTCCAATATGTACAATAGCTACTCTTAAATCATTTTAGGGTTTGGTCACCGTGCATTTTTGGTTGGGTTTTGACCCGATCCAGCAAACTGGTCCGGCCCAGTCCCCTCTTTTGGTTTGTTTTTTTGTTATTGTTTTTTCTGATTAGTGTTATTTTCTATTTGGGCCTCATATCCCTCTAGCCCATTCCGAAGAACACCCCCTGATTTGCTAAATTTCCAGCCCATGTGATTCATTTATTTTGTATCATCTTAATTGTTTCCAATTTTTGTTAATAGAAATTAATTTTGGATGTTGTTTTTATAGTGAATTTTCTTGGGGTTTTAATTAGACAAATTAGTTGGTTTAGTTATAAATTGAGTTATTAATCTTGTTTTACCTTAGTATTGTTTTAGTCTAGTTAATATTTTTGGTTAGTTAATTTGTTACATCATTTTTATTTATGCGTGATTTTATTTTCGCTTTGATTTAAATATTTTAATAATTCAAAAAATATTAGAATTAGAATTTTTATTTCCCTTTTTATTTTTAATGTTTCTTTTGCTTGGTAATTGTAAAAATATTAGTATTAATTTCTTGCATTTTTTTAGTTGCTTTGGTTGATTTTTTTTGATGACATGCTCCTTTAGGAACTCCACAAAGCGATTAATCTCCTTTTGATTTTATTGTGTTGAATTAGACATTAGGCTTTTAATCCATTGCATGATAAGTTTAGGATAAAACTTCTCCCTTTCATCTCAACATTAGGTCCTTCAATTGCATAATAACATTAGGATAGACTTTCCCATTTGATTTTTATTTTTTAATTAAAATTAAAACTTCTCATTCACAAATCAGAAATCCAAAAACATTTAATCCTTATTAAAACTCATTAAAAATAGTAAAAACACTCAACCAATCAAACCTCCCCAAAAGGGCATGTTATCTTCGTTCTACCGTGATATAGGCCGTGCATATTGCTAGAATGCGTGCACTAACATCGCCCACTAAAAAACACCAACAAAACAACATTTTTGAGAGGAACTACGGTGTTCTGATTCCTTCATCGGATATGTAGGCAAAGGGTTGCGAGACCCTCATGAACACACTAATAAAAAATCATTTCTTTCCCCTTAACAAGTATAGTTATAGATAAACACACCCTTAGAAACAAACAAACAAAATGGTTCCCGTTGAGTACAACAGATGTGAGGGGTGCTAATACCTTCCCCTTGCATAATCAAATTCCTTACCCTTTCTTTTGGTCGTAAGACCATATTATCCATCCTCTTGTGGTTTTCTTGATATTTCCCCTTCCTACGAGATAAATAAAGTTCGGTGGCGGCTGTATTTTTTGCCGGTAGCTTCACATACAAATAAAATTCTACAATTCTAGAGGATGGTGTGAAAGTTCTCATCCAACCATTGTCTGATGTCAAGAATATTGATGAGGACAACCGAGTGACCCGCAGTGGTCGTGTTTTCACACCTGTCATTCAAGGGAGTATTAATGCTGATAAAAGGGTTGTTGAAAGTTTTGAACCTAAGAAAGCAGTGGGGAAATCTAGTTGTACTACATTGGAAAAACACGTGGATGATATATTGAAGATTATCAAGATGAGCGATTACAGGATCATAGATCAATTGTTGCAGACACCATCAAAGATATCTATTCTAGCCTTGCTAATGAACTCTTTTGCCCACAAGGAATCTTTAATGAGAGTATTGGATCAAGATTTAGTAGAAAGTGATATGCCTTTGGACCAATTCAGCAGTGTAGTAGGGAATATTACATCATGTAACAACCTGAGTTTCTGTGATGACGAATTGCCCGATGAAGGAAGGAATCATAATTTTTCTCTCCATATTTCAATGAACTGTAAGAACGATTCATTGTCCAATGTGCTGATTGACAATGGATCCACTTTAAATATCATACTAAGGAGAACGCTTATGAAATTGAAGTACCAATGATCTCCCATGTTCCCAAGTGGCATAATTGTAAAAGCTTTGGATGGATCAAGGAAGTGTGTTATCGGGGAAGTAAACTTGTCTATTCAAATAGGCCCACACTTGTTTCAAATTATTTTCCAAGTTATGGATATTGTTCCCGCTTACAGCTATTTACTAGGACGACCAAGGATACATGAGGCAGGGGCTGCCACTTCAACTTTACACCAGAAGCTGAAGTTTGTGCGTGAAGGAAAGGTGGTCATCATAAATGGAGAACAGACGTTGCTAATATCTCATTTATCCTCTTTTAGTGTTGTGGAAGCGGATGAAGCTGCTGTTGGAACCTAGTTCCAAGCTTTATCCATTGATAATATAAGAGGAAATGAGAATTCTATAGCTTCATTTAAATATGCTTAACAGGTAGTACATAATAGCCCTAGTAAGGTATGAGGGCAGATTGTTGATCCACCTGTAAATAAGAATATAGCTGGTTTGGGATTCTCTGTGAAGAATGGTAAAGGTAAGAACATGAAGTCAAGGTCTTCTTTAAGCAAATACCAGGATATATTTCATAGTGGGGGCTATCTTCATCCAACTATTCCTAGGATCAATGCTATTGTAGAGGATAAAGCAGAGCAAGAGATGTCGAACAATGTGACGCATGGAGTTAGGGTCCAGAATTGGATCACCATTGATGTTCCCTCTTTCATTCACATCTCAAAGTAATTTGTTTTTATTGATCTTTTCAAAAATCTTTCACTCTACCCAAGGTGAAAGTTGATATTATAGGGGCTTATATGTTTGCTTTGATCCTTAAAATCAATAATAAAAGTTGTCTCTGATTCCAAAATTCTGTCTTTATTTTCTGCTTTTTCTTGGAAAATGGTAATAAAAAAAATCTTTCAAAATAAATAATAATTGTAATATGCATAATCACTTGATATGTGTGTCAGTTTCTAAAAGGAATCATAAATCATATGTGCATATTAATTAAAAAACCTGTTGAATACAACGATCCTGCACCCTCTCCAAACTTTGAATATCATGTGTATGGTGCTGAAGAATAATAATATGATGAGATTCTAGTGGAGGTTTCACGGTTGCTTGAGCGCGAGGAAAGTAGCATTCATCCGTGTAAAGAGCCATTGGAGACAATTAATTTAGGTTCAGAGGAAGATACAAAGGAAGTTAAGATTGGAGTAATGATGCATCTTGATGTAAAGAGGCAGATGATTGAATTGTTGAAAGAATATGTGGATATCTTTGCTTGGTCTTACCAAGACATGTCTGGTTTAGATACCGATATTGTGGAACATCATTTGCCGCTTAAGCCAGAGTGTCCGCTAATCAAGCAGAAGTTGCGAAGAACTCAACCTGATATGGCAGTGAAAATTAAAGAAGAAGTGTTAAAGAAGATTAATGCTGGTTTTCTTGTGACATCAATGTACTCTCAGTGGATTGCCAATATTTTCCTTGTACCAAAGAAATATGGAAAAGTTTGCATGTGCGTTTGTTATAGAGATTTAAACAAAGCAAGTCCAAAAGATGACTTTCCATTACCACATATTGATATGTTGGCTAACAGTACAGAAAAATTTAAAGTATTCTCGTTCATGGACTGATTTTCCGGATATAATCAAATTAGAATGGCTCTTGAGGACATGTAAAAAACAACGTTTATCACACCCTGGGGAACATTCTGTTATAGAGTGATGCCCTTCGGGTTGAAGAACGCTGGTGAAACATACCAGAGGGCTATGACAATCTTGTTCCATGATATGATGAACAAGGAAATTGAGGTATATGTTGATGATATGATTGCCAAATCCCAGACTGAAGAAGGGCATATAGAGGATTTGTTAAAATTGTTTCAGTATTTGAGGAAGTATCGTCTCCGCTTAAATCTAAACAAATGCACCTTCGGTGTTTGATCAGGGAAGTTGTTAGGTTTCATTGTAATCCAAAAAGGAATTGAAGTTGATCCTGATAAAGTCAAAGCAATTCAAGAAATGCCTGCACCAAGGACTGAAAAACAAGTTAGAGGCTTCCTTGGGCAGCTGAATTACATTTCCAGATTTATCTCCCATATGACTGCAACGTGTGAACCAATCTTTAAGTTGTTAAAGAAAGATCAAGGTTGTGTGTGGACAGATGATTTCCAGATGTCGTACTCTAAATTTGTCCTACCTCGATGATTTTATTTTTCAAGATTAGAATAATAAAGAAACATTTAATTGAGGATGGTACATCAATATCTGATGGTCCATCCTTAAAATTTAAGTCGATTAGGGGGTGTATTTTAATTCAGGAAGGTGGGGCTTTTTCAATCAAAAATACCCATAAACTTATTCGCGAAGCATGTTGGCCTATGGCCCATGAGATTCGAAAATGGAAATTAGTTTCAAAATTAATAATTACTAAGTTGTTAAACTATTGAGTCCTTAAGTTTAAGTTGTTTGAAGTTAAATTGAATTTAAGTCAGCCCATTCAAAAGTTGTTATTAGGAGAGGTTGAATTTGAGTATAGTTAAGCCCATTCAAGCGTATGTGGTGTTAAACAGAGAATAGGGGGTGTGATCATCAAATTAGAGGCCCATTAAGTCTTATTATTTAAAAGAAAACTGGTTATTATTATTGTTGTTTTCTGAAAATGGGGTATATGAAATATTTGTTACTATTATCTTAAATAAATAAATAATGTATATTTAAAAAGGAAAAAAAAAACTAAAACGTTTTTATTACTGGCAAAATGGACTTCTTAAATTTATGTGTTTTACGCCCAATTGAAAAAATATTTTTTTGCTATAATTAAAAAATATATGGTTGGATATTACTCAAGCCCAATTGAATTTAAAGAGCCTTTGATGTAAATATTGCTTGATAAGAAATACGTTGCTGGCCCAATAACATACACTATTTCAATCAAGAAAGAGCTAGGGGCATATTTTTCATTCATTTAACAGATACTGTGCAAAGTAAAAATCCAATGTCTCTTGCAATTTGGAAACAAAATATGCAGTGACCAATTAAAAGCACAGAATAACCCCAAATCAAATCTCCAAAAATTAAAATGAAACAAAAAATATTTCTTAGTCCAAGCCCAGTTTCTTTTGCAGTATGAAATTAAAACAAAAATTAAAGCAAATCAGTAAAACAAAATCAAATTTACAGAATTAAATCAAATTATGCAACTTAGGTACAAAAATTGAATCCATCTCAAATTGAATCAATTCCACATATTAACAGAATCCCTTATGCTTCTAATTCCCTAAATCTAAGCTAGCTCTTGTTAACAACCCTAATATTGAACCCTATATATACGAATAAAAAATACAATACAGAGGGGGACGGATTAGGAGAACAAAGACGGAGGAGAAATTGAAGACGGATTTCGAAAGCTGATTACAGAAGGAGATTTGTTGGGGAAGAATGCAAAAGGAGACTAAACTATTTTCACTTGTTATGGAAGATTGGGGAAGGGGTGATTAGGGTTTCAACATCTGAAACCCGAATCGCATTATTGTGCTGCCGCTGACATTTTCTTGACACCATCACCAAATCTAAGCTTCACTGAGACCTGCAAAAGGGAAGTGGATTAGAACCTAATCGACTGAAAGCGAAAGTCAGGAGATAGAAACGCGAAAGGGGTAAGATCACATAGCTTCTTGCTAATTCTGTTTATTGATTGGGGTTTTTGTTTGATCGATATGGTGATTTACGGCGTCACCAAATCTGAGCTTCACTGAGACCTGCAAAAGGGAAGTGGATTAGAACCTAATCGACTGAAAGCGAAAGTCAGGAGATAGAAACGCGAAAGGGGTAAGATCACATAGCTTCTTTCTAATTCTGTTTATTGATTGGGGTTTTTGTTTGATCGATAGGGTGATTTACAGCGGGGGAGGGTTTCGATTTGTGCCACCGCGGTGGTGGTGGGATTAGGTTTAGAGAAAGAGATGGAGGGTTATGTGAGAAAGAGAAAGGATAACAGAAGCTCTAATACAAAAAAAATATTTATAAAGTGAATAAAAACAAACTTGTATTCTGCCCAATTCGATATGCATGCACCCACGGTATTATCCTGCACCTTCGCTCATCATCCCTTAGATCTGCATCGGACGGCCGGAAGGCCAAGTCCCGTAGTAAGGCCATACACCCTCACAACATGCGATCAAACCAGCCCCTCGAACTACGTAATGGTCCTAAGCCCAATTAATTTCTGCACCCCCTTCTGCAACTTTACTACACTATCAAACAAAATTGCACCCCCTGTTCTGAGTTGTTAATGGGCCTAGCCAGTATTCCTTTAGACACCCCTATTTTTACTCATCAACATAAACTATACCCCCATGATTTAATTAAATAATTTTCATTATTTTTTCTTTATCTATTTTCAAATATTATATTTATTTTATTATATTAATTATTTATTTCTTTTTCTTTATATTAATCATTATTATTATTATTAATATTAATTTTTATATATTATTATTTAATAGCATGTAAATAAATCATTTTATTGAAAACTCGTGCATATTATTTTTTTATATTATTTTGCAATAAAATATTTTTAATCATTTATTAATCAAGATCTTCGCAATTAACACAATCGAAAATACAAACCAATCTCAAACTATTTTTTTGCAATAAACTAAGCTAATCAACTGTTTTTGTAAAGGGTTTCAAACAAATTTTGACTTACTGCGCATTTAGTCAAAAATCTCCGCAATCACTACTCCCGACCAAAGTGCGAGGTGATTCAAAGTATGTTTGCGACCCCTAAAAAACACCAACCCCATACAAACTAAGAATTGGAACTCTGATTCCTCATAAGAGGATACGTAGGCATACGATCAAAAATTGTAGCGAGTCCCCCTATAAAAAATTTAAACCCTTTCCTCCATTAAAAATTAAAACTCTTTTCTCTTAATAATATTCAAAACCCTGTTTACCCCAACTCAAACCTAAAACCTAGTATCCTTATGAACAACGTAGATGAAAGGTGCCTAACACCTTCCTTTCGTCTAAAGAAGTCTGAAACCTAGAATCTCTGTCTGCAAATTATGGTTTTCTGTTAGATTCCCTTCCCTAGGATAAAAACTAATAGTGGCGGCTCTGATTAAAAAACCAGTTGCTACACTAGAGGGCATTTGAAAGTATTAAAGAGCATTTTCTTAAACCTCCTATCTTGCTCCCTCCTATTGAAGGAAGACTATTGATTATGTATCTGACGATGTTAGATAATTCTAGGGGCTGTATTTTGGGACAACAAGATCAAACAGGGGAGAATAAATATGCCATTTATTATCTCAACAAGAAGTTTACTGACTATGAATCATGGTATTCTATGCTAGAAAAGACATGTTATGCTCTGGCCTGGGCGGCAAAGCGGTTGCGACAATATATGTTGAATCATACTACTTAGTTGATTTCCAAAATAGATCCAATTAAGTATATTTTTGAGAAGCCTTCTCTCACTAGGAGAATTGCCCATTGGCAGATGCTGTTATCTAAATATGATATTGAATACCGTAGTCAAAAAGCTATAAAAAGCAGTATGTTGGCAGATTATCTTGCTCACCAATCGGTTGATGACTATCAGTCGATTAAATATGATTTCCCTGATGAGGATGTGATGTTTTTGAAGGTAAAAGATTGTGATGAACCTTTTCCTGGGGAAGGTCCTGATTCTGAATCCCGATGGGTATGGTATTTGATGGAGTTGTGAATGCTTATGAGAAAGGAATTAGTGTTGTGATTATCACTCCTCAAGGATCACATATACATTTTACTGCATGGTTGGCATTTGATTGCACTAATAATATGGAAAAGTATGAAGCTTGTATCATGGGTATCGAAGAGGCTATTGATCTCAGAATCAAAGTTCTAGATGTGAATGGCGATTCAGATTTGGTAATAAATCAGATTAAATGAGAATAGGATACCCGTCACCCTAGCTTGATCCCTTACAAAGACTATGCTAGAAGATTTTTGCCCTTCTTTAATAAAGTTGAATTTCCCAGAGATGAAAATTAGATGGCAAATGCTTTTGCAACTCTGGCTTCTATGTATCAAGTATATACTTGGAAAGGTGTGCCTCATATCACAGTGCAATGTTTAGATAGACCAGCTAATGTGTTTACAATAGAGGATATGTCAGATGAAAAACCTTGGTATTATGATATCAAGCATTTTCTCGAGACTCGGGAATACCCGGCTGGTGCATCAAATAAAGATAGAAAGACATTGAGAAGGTTGACAAGTAGCTTTTTCCTCAATGAAAATGTGTTATACAAAAGAAAATATGACATTGTCTTGCTCAGATGCATGGATAGACACGAAGCAGACATGTTGATGCATGAGATCCATGAAGGTTCCTTTGGTACCCATGTGAATGGACATTAAACGGAAAAGAATATGCTTAGGGCAGGTTATTATTGGATGACAATGGAATCTGACTATTATAAATTTGCAAAGAAGTGCCATAAGTGTCAAATTTACGCTGACAAAATTCATGTGCCTCTGACACTTCTCAATGTTACTTTTTCCCCGTGGCCTTTCTCTATGTAGGGTATTGCCATGATTAGAATTATTGAACAAAAGTCGTCGAGTGGACATCATTTTATCTTGGTGGAAATTGACTACTTCACCAATTTTGTGGAATCAGCTTCATATGCTAATGTCGCTAAGCAGGTGGCAGTGCGTTTTATCAAGAACAATCTTATATGTCGGTATGGTTTGCCAAGTAGGATTATCACCGACAACGACTAGAATCTGAATAACAAATGATGAAAGAACTTTGTGAAGAATTTAAGATTGTCCATCATAATTCATATCCTTACATGCCAAATATGAATGGGGTTGTTGAAGCTTCTAATAAGAACATTAAGAAGATCATCCAAAAGATGGTTGTTACTATAAATATTGGCATGAAAAGCTCCCTTTTTCTTTGCACGGGTATCAAACATCTCTACGCACTTCAACAGGGGAAACCTCGTTCTCTCTTGTGTATGGCATGAAAGCATTGCTCCTCGTTGAGGTTGAGATTCCCTCTTTACGTGTGATGATGGAAATCAAGTTGTCAGAGGCTGAATGGGTCCAAAACAGGTTTGACCAATTGAATTTGATTGAAGAAAAAGAGAATGACGGCCTTGTGCCATGGTCAGTTATACCAGAAGAGAATGAAGAAAGCTTTTGATAAAAAGGCCAAGCCTCATGAATTCAGAGAAGGCGACCTCGTGCTCAGGAAGATCATGTCTTTTAACGCTGATTCTAGGGGAAAGTGGACTCCTAATTTTAAAGGCCTATATGTTGTCAAGAAAGCCTTCTTTGGCGGTGCATTGATTCTTGAAACTATGGATGGCGAAGAGTTCCCACATCCTATGAATGCTAATGCAATCAAGAAATACTTCACCTAAAGAAATAAAAGAACAACTCGCTAAGTCGAAAACCCGAAAGGGAAGCTTAGGGAAAAATGAGCGTCTCGGTAGGCCAAAAACCCGAAAGGGCAGTATAGGAAAAAATTAGAGACATAAACAAAATAAATTATCCCGCTAGGTTTAAATCCCGCAAGGGAAACTTAGGAAAAAGTTAAGAATTTCTTGGTAAGTAACTGCTCAGACAAGACTTGATCATTGAAGCAACAATCTTTTTGGACTCTCACCATACTTTAATAGAAGTCACTGCTCAGGAATTCAAAGTTGTTAGGGAGAATAGTGGTCATTGTATTTCAATGTATCTTGCTCAATATATATTACCATTTTTCAAACTTTGTAATCATCTATGGAGACTCGCCATTGGTAGACTACCATTCTATCAATGAAGCTCGAGATTTTATCCAATTCCTTACAACTCTTATTTTATTCTGCTTACAAAGACTCCATTTATTATTGATAGTAATTTTCAAAACAAAAATATTAAATAACAAAATTATTTAATTGAAAAGAATTTACAAATTACTTTAGATTTTTTTACTCAAGAAAAACAAAAATGGTGATTCCAAGGATGGGCAAACTCCGAAATTGTGGAAGTATGTATTCCCTAGGAAGGTTCTCCCAAGTCACTTTTGCTGGTATGCGTATGATCTTCTTGTGTTTCTCAAATAGTTGGAGTTGATACCAATTGATTCATGGTGCGATGATTGGATTTGTGATCCCATTTTCCCCAGTCAAGTTTTGGTTCATTTTGATTTCGGGTTTGCATGGTCTGAGGTCCCTATACAAGATTCCCCAGTAAGGTCTTGGCTCACATGATGACATTCCCTTCCTCTTTGTATGCTGAGATGGAATCATTTTCAAAACTTCACCCCTTGCAGTGTTGGAATTTTTGTTGTTGTTTATTTCCCAGGCAACTAAACAAATATAGTATCTTTTCTAATAAGTGTGGGAACAATTAACAACCTTGTGGGTTTTCTCTCGCCAAGTGCTGAGTTTGATTTAAAATCCCCATAATTTTGATTCATTGTTGTATTGTTTGATTTCTTAGATCCCCAAGTGAAGTTGAAATACTGCTTATCTCCAAGAGTTGTTATCCCCATGAAATTTCATAATTTCTCTCCACGGAAGTTTATGTAATTGTCACTCTTGGTATTGGAGAAGGTATTCTGGGATCCTCTCAGTGATGTAGTATTGTTTTCCCCATTGAGGTCGGTATTGCAATCCCCAGTATAAGTACCGACGTTGAAGCATTTGTTTTCTCTCATTGAAGCCTGTGCGATGTTCCCCGGTGAAGCCTAGAGGAGGATGTTAGATCCTTGTATCTGTACTGATTATTTTGTATTGATTTGATTATTTTTAGATTGTGTTTCTTCCCAGTGAAACTAAGTCATGGAACAAGACTTTGTTAGCGTTTACTTTCATATATATATTTCCCTCCCGGATGTGATTTAGCCGAGTATTAACTTTACCCAATTTGGTTTTGTCTGTTTATCCATAATATGGTGTGATAGTTTTGTCATCATATACATGATAACATTCATACATGCATCATGCATAGCTGAATTAAATTCATTACTCATTTGCATCCATTGATATTTTATTGGCATATTACCCTATTTGAAGAGTTATGTTACCCTCTCTCCAATAGATTATTAACTTTAAGCAGAAAGTGTATATTCTTTCGATTTCCATACTGAGTTATCCCTCGTGGAAGATTTTTGCTTTAACCTTCCTATTCAGTTCTTTATCTGAGTGGAATCCGATCCCCTTTTGAGTTTATTTCTCATTAGGTGCTATCTTGGTTGACTGTTTCACTCTGGTTTGTTTCTGGTTTGAATCTATGGTCCCCAACAACATTATTGTTTTGATTTCTGCAAGCTTTAAGCCCTAGTTTGAGAATGTGCATTTATTTTGCACATGAAGACTTTAGCTCATCAGTAGGGATATATTGGCATTTTCGTTCCCCGTGAAGCCCTATTTCTTTCCCTAGGAGGTCATCATTACAACTCCTTCTCATAACAGCAAGTGGTGGTCTCTTTATTTGAGCAACTTGTACCTTCCTAGTAAGTCTGTTAATTCCCAGAGAAGATTCATGATTTTGTTACTCCAAGGGATGGTAGTCTCGTCATTATGGGAGGAATTTCGTTGTTGAGATTTTGTTACTCCAATGAATGGTAGTCTCGTAATTATGGGAGATAGTTTGTTGTTGAGATTTTTTTACTCCAATGAATAGTAGTCTCATCATTATGGGAGATAGTTCATTGTTGAGATTTGTTACTCCAATGAATGGTAGCCTCGTCATTATGGGAGATAGTTCGTTGTTGAGATTCGTTACTCCAATGAATGGTAGTCTCGTCATTATGGGAGATAGTTCGTTGTTGAGATTTATTACTTTAATGAATGGTATTCTCATTATTATGGGAGATAGTTTATTGTTGAGATATTTTTCCGATGGATGGTAGTCTCGTCATTGATGGAGATAGTTTGTCATTAAGATTCACATTCCTCTGAAGAAGTTTATTTGTGTCCAATTGTAAGTACTGATTCCAATCGATTGTTACCACCTCTAATATTGATGTTTGCTGGTATTATCCTACCATATTTTCCCCCCTAGTGGGTCGACATTACGTTTTTTCTATCTTCCCTGAGAGTGGATAGTTTGCACTTATCTGTTGATCACCTTTATCCTTTATTTTCTCTCCTCGATGTCCGAGTTGATGTTACTTTGTCTACTCATTGGGCTTTACCCCAATAGAGTCGAGTCTTCTGTTTACCAGTGATTTATTTTCCTGGTCTAATCTTCTTTTGATATTTTATTTTATGTATCCCCAGTGGTGTATTGTATCACCCTTGGATCTTCTTATTTGCATGTACAATCATAAGCATTACATGGCATCTTAGGGCGAAAAATATGGTTTGTTTTATATTTAAGTATCCTCAATCGCGTCGACACGAAGATTTTAACCTTCGTATCTCCCGATAGAAGACACTTAAATAAGGGAAGTTGTTGTACCCAAACTTTTTCCCCTAATATCCCTCTATCATCTCATATCAACTCAATTATAACAAGATCACACTAGGGTTTGGTTCTGCTCCTTATCTTTATCTTTACTCGTGGGGAATCACCAAGCACCTTGACTTGTATTTTGTGATCATCTATTTTTTGTATTGATTAACTTTTAACTATTAAATAAAATGAATGTTTTCCCTAATTGATGATATTATATGTGAAAGTACAACATATTCCTTCAAGTTGATCTATAGGTTCATGAGTTTATTTCCATACCTTCTTCAACAAAGCTTCATTGAGATTCAAGCTTCATCATTGAAGATGCTTTGAAGTAATTTCATGATAAATTCTATTATGAATTATCATACCTCAAGTTGTCAAAGATAGTTAAAACATGTAAGGGTTGGTTGAAGAAATTTTGACCTAATTGGATAAGTTCTTGATTTCTTGATCACAAGTGCATATGTCCCTCAATTCTTAATATTTGGAAGTGGTTATGGTTTCCATAGTTACTCATTTTCATCCTCAACAACTTCTATTTACATGACAAAAGTATTTGTACAAGAAAGTGAACAAGTGAAAAACACAAGAAGGGGGGGTTGAATTGAAAATTTAAATTCATATGCAAATGACACGATGATTTTTATCCTGGTTCGCTTGATCTCAAACTACTCCAGTCCACCGGCCAAGGTGATTTCGCCTCTCTCCAACGAGGTCTTAATTCACTAATCAAACTGATTACAATTCTACTTTGACAACTTCCAAAGTCTTCTTAAGTACAATCACAACCTGATTTCTCTCAAGGAATTTCACTAACAAAAGTAAGAATTAATCTGTGTACAAGATGTTTTTCGTTACAAAAACAGTATCACAAACTTATGTTGTATTACACAATTTTGGAGAATAGTATGAATATGAGTTGCAGCGTTTTGAGATTGTATGATAGCAGTGATGTAAATCGTGAATGATTTAACCTTGTTGCTTGTTTAAATAGGCGCAATAATCTTGTGCAAATGGAAACATGATAATTGGCAGTTAATGCACTTTCTATAATATGAAGATCCTTGTCTGTTTGTAGCTGTTGTAATTGATACAACTTTGATGGAATAGTAACGCTCCAGAACATAAGGAATTTGCTTGCTGCTTTGCTTCAAAACATGGAAGGTCAGAATCATAAGGTCCTATTTGCAGCGTTAAACTTCCGTTTAGAGTTAAGATGTCTTTCTGTTTAGCGTAAATTCTGATCTTTATTCATCAGAACATTCTGATATCAGTTTACTTACACATCATGAACACCTTTGTAGCTTAACTTCTGATCCACTTCAGTCAGAACTTCTGTACAAAATAGAACACAAATTTAGAGTGCATATTTTTTCTTTGTGTTTGTTATCATCAAAACTCTTACGAGGGTTGTAGAATCAAAATATGTTCTAACAGAAAGCTTGTCAAAGTAGAAAAGGGTTACCAAGGCATTTTGTTGCTCTAGGAGCTAGGGTTTTGAACTTATAAGGGCTATATCTTGCTCATCTTTTGGTATTTTTGAGTGATCCCAAAGACATGTTCCTCTTTAAAGGGTGATCAACAAATCACTTCAAAAGTTTCAAGAAAAGTTTATATGGAAGATGCTTAATGATTGAGAAAGATTACAAGTCCTCTAGATAGGCCATAAAATTCCCTTATGTAACATCAAAAGATCATAACTTGGTCAATTTGTATCTCCTTGAGCCCATTCTTTTTTCATAATGATCTTAACGATGTGAACTTCAACCCTTCTTTTATGTGCTAAGCTTGAAAATGGATGGAAATGCGCTAAGGATGCAAAAGATTATAGGTCATCTTATGAATTTTCACCAACTTCACAAAGTCATAACTTTCTCAAATTCTGGAGTTTTTAAATGGTTCAAGTCTCAAAATGTCATTAAAGATATCCAATTAATTCCATATTTTTTTGGTTAAGATCAAATTTTAAATGGAAGGCCATGTTTGGATGTAAGATATTATAAGTCATTTTTGAATAAAAACTTAGAATTTTTCTAAGTACAAAAAGTCAGCGTCTTTTTCTCAACTTTGACTCATCACAACTTTCCACTCAAACATCCATTTGATTCCATTCTTTGCACATTGTAAATTTTGTGATCTCATCTTTCCAACACATCAAGAATCAAGTCATAAAGTTTCCTGAATTGTGCACACCATGATTTCAAAGTTGGTACCTTGGAACTGAAGTTTCTCAAATAGTTAGAATGCAATTTCCATAATTTGACTTTAAATCACCAAATTTGTGTGTGTTTTCTACTTAAAAATGATTAGCATAAGTTTGTGGATGATTTAGAGTGTCAAAACGGATCATTTGGATGAGTTTTGATGCACATGTGATCACACTTATTTCATGAAAACAGGTGTGCGCGATTTCCATTCAAATTGCATCATTCACCCCTCCTCTTGATTTCGTTCACTTCTCCTATAAATACAGGCTCTATCCTACTCATCTTCGTAATATTAGATTTCCATAATCACCCTGGTAAACTTTCTCTTAAACCCACTTTTCTGCAACTTTGAATTTGGTTTTACAGGTTTCCTCAATCCATTTTCTTTGTCAATTCTTCATCCTTGAACTTCACTGAAGCTAATCGAAGAAGAACCAAGCTCTAAGACTTCCTAAATCATGCTAGCCAAGTCATGTTTCAGAGCTCTGAATTTGAACTTCAAGAGGTAGATTCCTTCGCCAATTCTCTCAAACTTTGGTACTGCAATAAAGCTCTCATCATTCTGATTCTAGTCGCAACATTTCTTTTGAACAGGAAGTGAGTTTTGGCCATGAATTTTCAAATCACTTTTCAAATATTTCCTTCCAAAATGACTGAGCTACACCTTACATAAATTTTTCGCGAGGGTACCATTGGAATCGTCATGAAGAGATGAAGTGAATGGTACCGGTCTCGAGCTCTCATTTTTCCATTTCAGAGACCTCTAATCCGTCTGGCTGGAGGTTGAAGATGACAAACGTGTCATCTCTCAACCAATGATATCATGCCACTTGTTTTTTTTTTAAATTCTGATTTTAATAAATGATTCAGTGTTTTATTCCCTAATGTCCATGATATGCACAGCTCGCCAGATCCCTTGGTCTGATTACTAACGTGTGTTGACATTGATCTAATGGTCTACATCTTTTTGGTTTTTATTTTTTTCTTTCTGATTTTATATTTTATTCGTTTTAAACTTCAAAAATTCATAAAAAGTTCATTTTAACTTCAAAAAATCTATAAAAAAATTCTTAAAAATACGTTTGATTTTTCTCTTTCTGATTATTATTTTTTCACAATTTTATTTTGTGCTTTAATATTTTTTTAATATTTTTTTCACTTTATTTGAGTTATCTTAAATGTTTTAAAATACTTTTCTTAATTTTTAAATTCTGAAGAAAAATATATGGAAGGATCCAATGACCTCTTGACAAATATTGGTGACTTCATTTTATTTTTATTTCTGACTTTACTATTTTTCATGATTTTTAGTTTATTTTGCCTATTTACTTTAATTTTAAAAATAGTTTCTGACTTAAACCAAATTACCAAAAGTTTTATAAAAATATTTGAGCTTATTTCTGATTTTTCTATGGTCTCATTAAATTCTTCTTGGACGTTTTGAATATAGTTGCTATTTTCCCCTTCTATTTTCATTTAAAACCATTTTAAAAATCTTTTTTCTTTATTTTTTAAATATAATTTTATTTTTATATATATTCTGGCTGATCTTAAACTATGATATTTTGATCATGAGATTCATTAACATCATTGGATCTTGGGGGTTGAGTTTAACACCACCAAAATGGATGAATGATTTTAATGATAACTTGATTAAATTTTTGTTTCAAATGTGGTTTAATTCTTATCTCCTCCCTCTTCATCTTATCCCCTTATAACTTGTACTACATGTTGTTGGAGAATAATTTACATATCATTTCTCTAAATATATGGTACATAGATTGCTATTGACTGGCCTCAAAATAGGTGCGACTTCTATATAAGTCCACTTACGATTGCTTAACATAGCGCTAAATTTTGTCCTGATTCGAGAAATGATCATCCGTGGCCCAAACCTAAGTTTGCAAGCCCAAATATGTTAATTTGAAACTTTTGATCTAATAATCTTCGGATTTACTGTTAGGAGGCTTTGGTCTTATCAATCCTCTAATGAATCTTCATAAGCTTTGGTCAAAGTGAATCACTTAAACATAACTGATCATTTAGTGTTTCCTTGAGATTTTGAAATGAATGATATACTTAACATAAACCAAATGAAACTTGTTATTTAGAGGCTTTGAT
This sequence comes from Vicia faba, assembly GCA_948472305.1. NCBI lineage: Eukaryota > Viridiplantae > Streptophyta > Magnoliopsida > Fabales > Fabaceae > Vicia > Vicia faba. The sequence continues at coordinate 116,163,260 of OX451738.1, read as the reverse complement.
TTTATCAATCCTCTAATGAGTTTCAATTGCAAGTTTCAAGATGGTCATTCAACTAACCTCTAATTACTAATTCATTAACATTTGACTTTTTACTTTATGCCTTTTATTTTATGTTTTTATTTTATGCCTTTACTTTATGCACCATTTTATTTTAGCATTTACATTTCATGTTATTTTCATCTTTGCTCACTTGATCATTTACTTTTGTGTCAATTTTATTTTGCTCACTTGAGATTTTGATATCTTTTTTAAGATACTTAATATTCAACTTGAACCATAAAAAACTTTAAATTTACTTGGACTACTTGGTCACTATCCTTGGCATTATAGAGTGATGGACTTCTTGGACTTAGGATTAGAGACTTTGGCCTACCTTGAGACCTTATGACTTCTATTGTTATTTTGTCTGGAATTCTTGGGGTTTACCCAAGATATTGGGTTGTTTATTTTCTTTGTGTGCAGGTTATTCTGATTATATGCTTTGTCAGTGATTGGGAACTCATTTGTACACAGCTATTACTCTGCCCAATTTTTTTGAAGACTTAATGCAATTGAAGCTTAGTTTTCTTAAGAGGTTTATTATCTTTGCTTGTTTGGTTTCAATCCAAAGGATGGGAATTATACATTGACTCATTGTGTCAAGTGTTGGCTTCTTGTTGGTTAGATGGTTCTTTTCTCTAGCTCTTACCTTATGCTCTAGGATAGTCCCTTCATCTCCTCCCATCTTTTTTAAATTCAAAAATCTTCTCCCTCCTTTTGAAAACTCTTCTTGTTTTAAACACGAACCACTTTCACAATAACTTAGACTTAAGTCCATACCTTTTCAAAAAAATTTCTTAATCAAACTTTAATCAACTTAATAATACCTTGACATTTTTTTTAGAATACTAAAAGTCAATCAATCCCATTCAAATTATTTTTCAACTTTGGTTCTTTTATTTTAAAAACATTTTCTCAAAAGGTTAGACTCTTGTTAATCCTTGTAGTGATGCGAGCTATTATACTTCTATAATATATAGTGAAGTGAGGTATTTTCCACTTGAGTGTTGAGCGAGGCTTTGTTTATTTTAAAATCCAAGCCATATCCTCCACTTTGAGATGACGCAAATTCTCCATTCTCATAATCGTGGGTAGTAAGTATGTTTTCCACTCAGATATGACGATGATGTCCCGTCTCTTAAAATTAACCAACACACATGTGTTTTAAAAATTTTAAAGGTGAACTACGAGTACCCTGATCCCATATTGCACAAAAGATGGTACGTAGACACTAAAGGTTCGCAACCGCGGCGGGTGCAAAAAAATTGTAAAAAATATATTTCTTTTCTCATCCCCACAATCTATTTTTTATACAACTCTTATAGCCAAAATACACAAATTTTAAAAGAGGTTCCTGCGGATTACCGTAGATGTTTAGGGTGTTAATACCTTCCCTTTGCATAACCAACCCCCAAACTTATATTCTCTCCCCCTCTTTTTGGGTTATTCGCTCTTTTCCCATTCCTCTTAAAACAATAAAGCGCGGTGGCGATTTTTATTTGATATGTGCGAGTTAAGTCAATCCAATGGCTTAGTCTCAACATTTCTACTGCTACATTTGGTCTTTACAACCCTTTATCGAACCTTGGGTCATTATAACTTCAAGTATTCAAAATCTTCAGAACTTCGTCTTCAGAATCTTCAGCAGTTGGTCTTGAGAACCCTTTGTCTTCAGAAACATAAGTCTTCAGCATCTGGACTTCAGTCAAAACTTCTGTCTTCAGATCTTTAGAACTTGGTCTCTTGGATAAGTATCAGATTCATTACTTCAGAGCCTTCTAAAGCTTTTGCTACTGTTCATCAGACTTGTGTAGCTTAGAAGCAAAACTTATTCTCTTGGAATGTCTTGGCAACGCCGTTTATCAGAAGCATAACATGTTTGTTAAATCTTAAAAATAACAAACATTAGAGTACCAAAATTGTTCATGCAAATATACTCATTTGTTATCATCAAAACTCATATATAAAATTGCATAACCAAATCTTGTTCTAACATGTGCTACTTGAGTGAGTGGATAATCCTCAAGCTTTATGTATTTACTTTCTATTGCATGATTGCATGCTCCCGTAGGATTTCTCAATTCAATATTAGGAAGCAAATTGAGATAGACCTTAGTTTGCAAACCATACATGCCAATACTAGGTACATTTCTATTTTATCCTCAACTATATTATCAACTTTGCATGACAACTCTAGGTTTACTTTGCTAGTCTCCCTTAGACCTTTTTTCTTCCTCTTTTCCATTAGCATTAAAACTAAAACTTCCTTTTCTTTCAAACTCATAAAAACACTCTAATATTACAAAAACCCTTTTACATGGTAAAAAACACACAACAAATTGAAACATGTGAGCCGATCTACGATGCTCTAAGTGATACGTAGGCATTAGGTTGAGGGGCCTAGGCGAGTAAAACTTTATAAATTTTCCTTATTTTCCCCATATTTTCTTTTTCATGCATTTCCCTTTTAGCATTAAGATTTAGACATATATGATATACACCTCTATATTAGAACAAAATTAAGTGAATCATGTGGAGTACCACAGATGTGAGGGGTGTTAATATCTTCCCCTTGCATAACCAAATTCCCTACCCTTTTTATCTTGGTCAAGATGAACATGCTCCTTTTCGTACCTCAGGTTTACTCATTGATTCCTTCCTTTCCCTCTCTTGGGATAAATAACATTGATAGCGACTCTTTTGTTTGTCTGCCTTCTTCGCGCTTCAATGAAAATCCCAGACGCGACAGCGAAAAACAAACTTGGATATGTGTTACTTGAAACTAAGAATTGACATGAGAAAGTGGTATATTTGATCATCATAGATATCATGAATTGAATGTCAATCAATTTGGATATGTTTGGTTGGATAAGTGTATAATTGTCAAAGACATAAGTTAAGTAATTCAAATGGTAACAATTATGACGATAAAGATGAAGACAACAATCGATCATGACAAAATGACAAAGATCAACATTGAACAAAGTTAAGATTATATTTATCTTTGATATGTCATCATTCATTTTATATATCACTTAAAATCTTAGAAAATATTATTCAAACTTATACTAAAATGTTTTCAAAGTTAACACATAAAAACTCATGAAGGCCTTGTCTTAAAAAGTTTCTTTCAAAGTGTAAAATGTTGCTTCCAGGAAAGGGGAGGAATGTTGTAATCGGCTGCCATAATGTGGCAGTAAAATATCAATGTGGTTTTTTGAAAATTGGAGAGTTGGAAAGTGATAGTCGACTACCTGCTGAACCATTGTGCTTTTTCATGAACTAAAATCACTTTTTTTATTGACAATGCTTCATGGAACCTTTTCAAATTTATGAATCAACTCATAGAGGTTTCTAAGTGTGTATAAATGATGGCTTAACATTGAAAACGAAATAACAACTTTACATAATCATTTTACACAATTCAAAGGGTTAAGCATATTGTCTTTTTGGTCCATTCCCGCCCTTCTTGTCCTAATGTTCCTATTCAAATTAAATATTTTCATCACAAACTTCTCCAAAAACTCAAAAGGGATAAAAACTTATTTACCTCCTGGATTTGTGTTGGTCCTCCATAGTGGAGAAGTAAAAGAAAGTGGAATGACTAAAGCATGTGAGTATAAACATTGTCTAACATGAGTCAACAAAATATTTATCAATTATTCTAGAGTCTATTTGGGTTACATTAGGTGTAGATAACTGAGTTGTATGGCCAAGTTCCTTGTTAGTAAGAACACTAACTGAAGAGAGCATAGGTTTTAGAGCCAGAGATGGGAAAGATGAGCACACAAGGATGGGTTTAATAGAATGTATCCAAATAAGATGGAAAATTAATGCATTATTCGCGTAAATATCCAAATGAGGTAATATTTTTTTGTGGAAAGATATTTGTGCTATGGAGCAATCTGAGGAAGGGGTCTTAGCCATGATATTAGCAAGAAGAAAGAATTTCTATTAGATCTATTTCTCAAAGATCATAAAAGAAGATTACACAAGAAGAAATAATTTCTAACAAGCTGCTACTTTGAGATTAGAAATTAGATTGTACAAGAAATGCGCTTTCAATACAAAGATCAGAAGTCAAGATTTGCTCAACAAAAAAGTTGTTGCTTATAATTCTGAAGACAGGGTCAAGATTCTGAATACATCAAAGAAAATCCTCGACTCCGAATATTAAGTCAAAGATTTGTTCATCAGAAAGTATATTTATTATATTTCTGAAGACAAAGTCAAGTTTCTGTTGACTTAGATAGCTTATGGAATACACGCATATCTTCTCAACATCAGAAGTATTCCATTAGAAGAAAGCATCGGGGCAAATAGGTCTTATGGACTCATTATCTATAATCAACATCATATAGTCCATCAAAAGACAAGATCAAGACATAAAGATCAGAAAATCTTTCACTTAGAAACAAAGAATTTGTTCCCTAGATAAGTTGTTACTTATATATCTGAAGACAATATTCAAAAATCTGAAAGGCTCTGACTCTAGAATAATGAAGCATCTTTTGGATCATTCTCATTCATCAAATCAGAATAAATCCACCAAAGAGAAAAGGGACAAAGATCATAAAGAGATATCTTCCAAGCTTACTACTTTAATCCAGAAGTTAAGCATCAAAAGATAAGGTTCAAAGAAACTTAGCCACAAAGAATATTGTATAGACAATACACTTCAAATTTCACTACATGGTTACGTATTATACTATTTATCTTTCACAATGAAGTTCTATTGTTACTGTAACTGTAAAGTGAAAAATATGTTTCATACTACCAACGGTCTATTTTTAAAGTCTATATAAAGAGACCTTAACACAATTTGAAGATTGATGAATTACTCAACATTATCAAGCTTGATTTAAATTGTTAAAATACTGAAATACATCAAGAGAAAATAATAATCATTATTCAAATACTCATCCACAAATATTCTTCTAGAGAAATACCAATAACACAAGAGTTGTTGCTCGTTATTGTGTTAAGATATTAAGGATTAAACACAAAGAGTTGTTGCTCATTATTTGTGTTTATCCTATATTTCTCAATACAAAGAGTTGTTTCTCATTATTTGTATTACAGACTTAGCTATTCATGGTTGTGTTAATATGATTTTTAGAAGCAAACATTGTAAACACATTTGATTGTAATTCTATTTAGAATTGATTATTTCCTCAAGTGACTAGGTTGTTTTTCTGAAGACTTGAGAGCGATAAGGTGTCAGTTTGGACTCTTAAATGATTGTTGTTAGTCACCGGAGGGTATCCCGTGCATGTGTAATCTGTTGAGATTAGTGGATTAAGTCCTTGTTAAAGGAAAAATCACCTTGGCGGGTGGACAATAGTAGCCTTGTTGAATGTGAACTTGTATAAACCAAAAGAGTCATTTTATTATTTCCTTAGTTTTATTCTTTCTAGTTAGTTTGCGAAATAATTTTTTAAGACAAGAAGCTTGTTAGAAAACTAAACTCAAACCTCCATTTTCTTGTGTTTTTCTCACCCTTCAATTAGTATCAGGAGCTCCTTCTCTTCATTGATTTTTCAAATCAAACACTTAACCGTGTAGAGAGATCCAGTGTGAGAAAAACTTTATATGGTTGCGCCTATAAACAACAACTAGAGAGATGATTATTTTTATAAGCCTACTATTTTTGATGAAGAAAAACTTGTGTATTGGAAAGACATACTAGAGAGTTTCTTTCTGGGTTATGATGCAGATCTTTGGGATCTAATTACAGACGGTTATAGGGAACATATAGCTGAAGAAGGTATTCTTATTCCCAGAAGTGAAATGAGTGATGATCAGAAACGACTAAGCAAGAATCGTCATAAATCCAGAACCATTCTTGTTAGTGTTATCTCATATAATGATATAAGAAAATCACCAACAAAGAAATAGCTAAGGAGATTTTTGATTCCTTAAGAATGAATCATGAAGGAAATGCTCAAGTAAAGGAAACTAAAGTGTTAGTTTTAATTCAAAAATATAAAGCATTCAAAATGGAAGAAGATGAAACTATTGAGACCATATTCTCAAGGTTTCAAACTTTAGTAGCAGGACTCAAAGTTCTGGACAAAGGATATGCAACAACAGACTATGCTAAGAAGATTGTCAAAAGTCTTCCAAAGAAGTGGAGACCTATGGTAACAACTTTAAAAATTTCTAAGGACCTGGACAAAATTAGCCTTGAAGAGTTGATCAACTCTCTAAGAAGTCACGAAATAGAGTTAAAGGAAGATGAACCTTAGAAAAAGGTTAAGTCTATCGCTCTAAGATCTAAATAAGAAAAGTTAAAGTCATGAAGACTCAAAGCTCTCAAATCTGAAGAGGAAGAAGATTCGAAAAAATGAAGATTCTAAAGACAATGATGAATTGTCATTACTTTCTAGAAGAGTGAAAAACTCTGGAAATGACAAAAAAATTCTAGAAGATTCAAAAGAGATCACTCAGATTCTTTCTTAAAGGTAAATAGAGAAGTCACATACTACGAATGTAATAAACCAGGACATTACAAATATGATTGTCTAAAGTTAAAGAAAAAGGCTCCAGAAATGAAGATTCCAAGAACAACAATTTCAAAGGAAGAAAAGAAAGGCCTCATGGAAACAAAGGATTATTCGAAATCTTAGGGATCAGATTCTGATGAAGAGCATGCCAATGTAGCATTCGTAGCTATCATTTCAAACGAAAGTTCATCAGATACAGAGTCAGAATCTGAAGAGGTGTTGTACCCTAATTTTGGTCCCTAAGATTCCTCTATCATATCATATCAACTCAATCATAATAAGATCACATTACGGTTGGTTCTTCCCCTATTTCTATCCACTATCTTTAAGTTTTCTCTTGAGGAATCTCCAAGCACCTTAGTTGTGTATTTTGTATATGTGTTGTTGACTAGCTTCTAATCAAAATACAAAAAATATTTGTCTTTGTCTTTGCATATTTGTGTTTTGTAGGTACCGAGTCAAAGTATCTGACAAATAAGGTTTTACGGTATTATTTCCCAAAAATCTCTATTTGCAAAGAAAAAAGAATTAAAATTTTTTATTTTTTTCACTGTACAATCGATTTCTCCTAGAGTGCAATCGATTGCACAAAGTGTATTTTGCGCCATTTTAAAAAAAATACATTGTGCAAATCGATTTGCACAGAGTCAAAATTTGAAAAAATCAGCAATTTCAAGCTTGTCAAATTTTGTATCCAATTATTCTTCATTTTTTGAAAGATATATCATTAATTCAAAATTTGGTGCCAATCTTACATTTTTAAAAATATTCATTAATTCAAATTTTGGCTCTAATTTTTGAAAGAATTATCATTAATTCAAATTTTGTCTCCAAGAATCAATTACCAAATTACCACTAATCCCAATCTTAAACTCTATAAATAGAACCCTCATTTTATTCAAATTTCAAGCTTTTGATAGCCAAAATCACTTTGCTAAAAAATCTCTCAATTCTCTCCATCTACCAAATTCACTCAAAGCTCCATTTTCAAAAAAAAGTTAGTAAGCTTTGCATTGAAGCTTACTAATCTTTGAGCAAAACCTTCATCCAAACACTTTTTCTTCATCAATTCTCTACATCCAAGCTTGGGCAATTGATTCTTGTGGTTGAATTGAAGCAAATTCTTGAAGTTATTTTGACAATTCTCTAGATCTACCTTTGGTAAGTTGGATAATTCATCTTTCACAATGTGATCTCTTATTGATCTTTGGGTTTGATTCATTGAGCATTATTTTATGATTCTAATGGTGCTATTTTCTCATAATTTGCTGGAATTTTCGTGCTCAATTGGATCCATGATCATAAGATATTTGATGGAAAGTTTGAACAAGAATTTGGTCTCTCAAAATGCTATTTTGTTGTCTGTAACAGCATGCAATCGATTGTTGTAACAGTGCAATCGATTGCACTAAGTGAATTCCGCACAGATTTTTGAAAATTGCATTGTGTAAATTGATTTGCACTATAGTGAAATCGATTTGCATAGAAACATAATGCATTTTTTTCCTTGTTTTGGTACTGTTTTTGATCCATAAATGTTTTTCTACTCACTCCTTTTGATTGTTGGTTTGGATTGCAATTGCAAATGTCCAATTTCTCTTTAAATTCAATAGACTTTGTGATGTAGATGAAGTTGGATAAATGTTCATCAATTCAAATCTACCAAAAGTGAATTATTTAATCCATTTTGGTGCTTTAGATTAATGATATTTTTAGTGCTTTAATCCATCTAGATGAGTGATTGAATTTAAAGATGAAAGAAATTTGAGGTAGTGATCCAAGTTAGCTTATCCTTCCCCTCCCTCTTCATCTCATCCCTTTCTTTTTTAAATATTGCTACATGTTAAGGGATGATGATCTCTATATCATTTATCCAAACATGAAGTACATAGATTGCTATTGATCAGCCTCAAAATAGGTGCGACTTCTACATAAGTCCACTTACCATTGCTTCACATGGCGCTAAATTTTGTCCTGATTCGAATAAATGATCATTCATGGCCCAAACCTATGTTTTCAAGCCCAAGTATGTTAATTTGATCTCTTTGATCCAATAAACTTGAGATTCATTGTGTAGAGGCTTTGGTTCTACCAATCCTCTAATGGATCTTCATCAATTTTGGTCAACGCGGATCACTTAAACATCGTTGATCATTAAATGTTGCCTTGAGAATTCCTAAATGGATGATATACTTGACAAAAAGCAAATGCAACTTATTGTGTGGAGGATTTGGTTCTACCAATCCTCTAATGAGTTCCAAATTTAAGTTTCAAGATGGTCATCCAACTAACCACTAATTTCTAATAATTGACTTTATTTTATGCTTTTACTTTATGCTCTTTACTTTATGTACCATTTATTTTAGCATTTACATTTCATGCTATTTTCATCTTTGCTCACTTGAGCATTTGCTTTTATGTCATTTTTATTTTTCTCACTTGAGCTTTTTCTTTTCTTTCCAAGATACTTAATAATCATCATGAACCATAAAAAAACTTTAATGATACTTGGACTATTTAGTTATTATCCTTGGCATTATGGAGTATTGGACTTCTTGGACTTAGGATTAGAAACCTTGGCCTATGTTGGAGACTTTGTGCCATTAATTGATATTTTGTCTGGACTTCTTGAGGTTTACCTCAAGATATTGGGTTATTTGTTTGTTTTGTGTGCAGGTTATTGTGATTACATATTTTGTTTGTAATCTGGAATTCATCCGTATACATCCGTTACTCTGTCCAATTTTTGTGAAGACTTAACATACTTAAAGTTTGGTTCTCTCAAGAGGTCTAGTATCTTTGCTTGCTTGGTTTCAATCCAAAGAATGGGAATTCTATCTTGACTCTTAATGTCAAGTATTGGCTTCTTGCTAGTTAGATGATTCTTCTCCTTAACTTTTACCTTATGCTTTAGGATAGTCCCTTCATCTCGTCCCATCTTCTTCAATTTCAAAAATATTCTTCCTCCTTTTGAAAATTTTTCTTGTTTTTTAAACTTGAACCACTTTCATAATAAACTTGGACTTAGGTCTATGCATTTTCAAACGGAAAATGACAATGATCTCTTATCTCATAAAATCAACCAACACACTTGTGTTTTAAAATTTTTAAAAGAGGAACTACGTGTACCCTGATCCCCTATTGCACGAAAGGTGGTACGTAGGCACTGAAGGTTCGCAATCGCGGCGGGTGCAAAAATCATAAAAAATATGTTTCTTTTCTCACCTCCACTATCTATTTCTATACAACACATTTTATAGCCAAAATATACATATTTACAAAGATGTTCCTGCGGAGTACCGTAGATGTTTAGGATGCTAATACCTTCCCTTTGCATAACCAACCCCTTACCTTGAATATTTCGCCCTCTTTTTGGGTTATTCGCTCTTTTCCCATTCCTTTGGAAATAATAAAGCACGACATCGATTTTTATTTTGATCTATATAAGTCTAGTCAATCCAATGGCTTAGTATTAAACATTTCTACCACTACAGAAGAAGAAAATGGCGACTTCACTGGGGAAAGATTGACCTCTTGCTGGTCCATCCCTAAGTGGGTTAAACCTATCTTTGTATATATCTGTATATGTGCTATTGTTGTTTATGTGTTATAGTGTTTGTTGCATATATGTTTTCCTGGACACTCCTGGTTTTCAGGGTGCTTTGTGATTACTTATAAGTCCTATACCCGGACTTGGGAAAACTTAATATAGGACGGGCGGTTAAGTCATGCTAACTTTGAGGGAGTAATCCCAAAAAAGGAGGCATGAGATCCCCCACTCAGTGGAGGCCCCTTTGAATGTAGTGTAGTTTACCGAGTAATCGGGAAGACGTACTACTTTTGAACTGGGAACCTGCTGAAGCTAAGGACCATAGAATACCTAACCCATCTTGGCCTTTTAGGTGTAGTGTAGAAGCTATGATGGAGTAATCCGGAAATAGTTGTCACGCGATACTATGCTCGGACGAGTTTTTCTTGAGAATATTAATAATTACCGAGTTAATTGGGAAGTTTGTAATATCCGAAGGAAGGATGTAGACTCTGGGAACCTCTAGAACCTTGTTCGGCAGGTGATAACTTTTATACCATACCTTATGGGTAGTACCTTCGACCTCATGCTCGTGACGTTGAACCTATGAACCCTATGTTTGTGATCTTGTGTGTGATTTTTGCATCATGCATCCATGCACTCATAAGCATCTTTTAAAGAAATTTTATTTCAAGGGACTTGAAAGTTGGCCATTTGTGAATATCTCAGGTACCTTTTGACCATGGATTCTGGAAAAAGAAAGACTGGAAAATACAGTTTCAAAGATCCTTAGATATATTAGTTGATCAGTCTAATTCCCGAGATTGAGTGTTCTCCAGATTTTCGAAAGAAGTATGGATCCATCATTCCTCTCATGAATCTTAGGATGAAGGAGGGTATTCTCTCGATCTTGGTCCAGTTCTATGATCCGATGTATCATTGCTTTACTTTCCCTGATTATCGGTTGATGCCTACGCTAGAGGAGTATTCTTATCTGTTGGATTTACCTATTACCGATCGTGTTCCTTTTATTGGTTTGGAGGGTGAGCCAAAACCACACGAGATTGCCGCTTTGATCCATCTGGGGAAGTCTGAGGTTGAAACCCATATGACTACTAAAGGAGGGATTAGAGGATTACCAGTTCAGTTCTTATTGGAGAAGGCTCGTTACTTTTCCAGGATGAAGAGTACAGTCGCTTTTGAGGCCATATTTGCTTTACTTGCTTATGGGTTGTTCTTATTTTCTAATATGGATAAGTTTGTTGACGTTAATGCTATCAGGATCTTCATGATTGGAAACCCAGTTCCTATATTGTTGGATGATGCTTATTACTCTATTCATCATTGGAATTCTTATCATGGGGGGATGATTATCTTTTGCGCGCATCTATTGTACTGGTGGTTTATTTCTCATATGCCTCAGCCTGATGCTTTCTGGGATGTCAGGAAGGAACCCATTTGGGCTCCTGAGATCATGGAACTTAATCACTTAGATATTTATTGGTATCATCGGACTTACCATGATGTAGAGATTGTCGACAGTTGTGTTAGTTTCCCCAATGTACCTCATCTTGGTACAAAGGGAGGAATTAACTACAACCATCTTCTTGCACAACGACAGCTTGGTTATCCGATGAGGGATAAACCAAACAGTATTCGTTTGAGTACTTTCTTCCTAAAGGAAGGATAATACCATAAGGAAGCTAAGGAGAAGATTGTGAAAGCCTGGCATCACATTCATAGGAAGAGCAGGAAAGACCTGGGACCTAGGGGGGCTGTTTCTTTGGAGCCTTATCTTCAGTGGGTCCAAACGAGAGCTATTCAGTTGAAGATGTCGTATTCTCGGGAAGCACATATGCCTGACTTGTTTGTGAAGATCACTCCTCCCTTATTGGATGATGTGGAAGAGCTATATCTTGCTTTGGTCAGGATGCAGCAGGAAAAGGATGCTAGGAAGAATAAGTGCCAAACTTTAGATATTTCCTATAGAGAAACTTGAAGGAGAAAAACGACTTGATTGAGATTCTTGAGAGGCGGGCTGTAGAGACCATGGAGAGGAAAGGGGATTCATATTCTCCTAAGCCTCAGTCAGATGCTAGTTGCCCACTTCCTAACTCAGGTGATTGGAAGGAGGTTGCCACCAGATATGCGGAAGAAAACCAGAGGTTGAAGGCTCAGATTTCCAGGCTTAAAGGGAAGCGCCATCGTATAGAGTGATCTCCATCAGCTTTACTTCTTAGGGTTTTAGACTTTATTTTCATCTTGTACTTGGGATTATTGAAACTTGTAATCCATTTTGAAGTTATTATAATAAAAAAATTCAATATTTCAAATGTGTTATTACTTTGATATTTGCAATGTGTCTATAAATATTTAAGTCCCTTGAAATATTAATAATAAAATGAATCATGTGCATTGCATATTGTTGTACCCTAAAATTTTCCCTCCTATATTTCTCAACACATGGCAAGTGAGGTCCCCAAATTGCTCAAGGAAGTTCAAGAATTGACCAGACAAACTCTCTCCTAAGGCAGTATACCTCAAATTAGGGTTTCCATCTTCATCAAGATGTGTGAACAACAACGCACTCAAATGCTCACCATTGTCCTAATATGTTCTCAAGATCATCCATGTCAAGTTTCAAGCCTTGCAGAAGAAGTTTGCTCAGTTAATTACTCAAATACCTGAAAATCAACTGTACTAGGTTAAAAGTCAATTGTGGCCCACATACAGTCAAATTTCAAGATTTTTGGTCAAAATCATCATTTTGAAGTATTATCCATCATTTGATCAAGGTTTGATCATGATTCCTCAAGGATTGCTCACAATTCATCAAAACCCAAAGGTTGCTAAATTAGGGTTTTTGAGGAAAAGTCAACTCAACTTTGACCAAGCATAACATTCTCATACTTTATTATAAATGACCCATACAAATCTCATTTTGAAGAGGATACAATTCCGTACACTTCATATTCATCTCCCAAGTCCTTTTGAAAAGTCAATAAAAACACCTTTTGGGTCAAAGCTTCATACATGAACATGGAAGAACTAATTAAGATGAGACCAAAAGGGTTGTTTATAGGACATCCTAAGATTTCTAAAAAGTCCAAGAGCACCTCTCTAGGGTAAAAATTGAGAGATTTATGCATTGGCCAAGTTGACCATTTTTGCAAAATTGCCAAAAGTCAAATGTGCTCAAATTTGCATTTTTTTGCTAAATGGGCCCAGCTTTTTATGCTTGCACCTCAATTATAATGTGGTCCAAGACTAAAATGTTCACTCACCCATTATGTGCTTCATTTTTCAATTTATTTTTATTTTTCATTAATTAAAAAGTGAGTTAAATCAAATAAATGATAAAAATTAACAAAGATATGGTTTGATTTGTTTTTTTGACAAATTGGCAATCAAGATATGTTGAGTTACCAAGATTAAATCGAATCAAGGTCAATTGGTACAAGAAAGGCATGATTTGGCTCAAAATAGAAACGTATCATATAGCTTGCAAATCAAATCAAATCTTGGATAAATGCAAATATTTAGTCCAAATTTGTTAACCTAATTCACTCTAGGTTATATAGTGAACAATTCTAGATCAAAAATACAAGGGTGGAGGCGTGCAAACTTCAAGAACAAACTTCAAAATTCCAAGAAAAAAGTGGTGATTCAAGTCCATTCTAGAGGCCAAGTCAAGCCATTCTAGCATTACCAAATGACTCCTGGACCTTCCCAGAACCTATCCCAATCACTTGCAGGTGCTCAAACACCCAGAAACGCACGCAAGGACTCCCACGGTTTGCATCATTCTTTGAAAATGATTACACTAATTCCTGCATCATTAGCATCTTTAACTCATATATTTGTAATCTTCATCATGTTTGCATGCTAACCATGTCATTTAATTGCGTTTTTAAAGCATGTACACGATGTTGCCATTGCTAGGGTTTGTGTTATTTTTAGGGTCTTTTTGTACAAGAACAATTGGGCCTTGAATTAGGTACCATGATGCTCGTGAGGATAAGACGAGTTGATTGGTACCATTACCTTTCATTCATCTTGCGTGTACAACATTTTTGAAATATGCAGGGTTATACCTACAGTGGATGTCTGTAGGTAAAAGTCCTTTTTGCTAAAACGACGACAGAGGAAGGAGAAGACAACGTGTCCAGCTATCACTGGGCTATTTGAAATTCGCGCATTTTTGTCTGACCATCTTTATTTCGTACATTACGTTTTGTGTGTATTATATTAACAAATAACTTGTGTAGCGCAGCTGGCAGTGTAACATTGGAAAAGAGTACAAGGACATAGGTTCGATCCCAGGTCTAGACAATTTCCTTTATTTTCTTTTCTATTCATTGATTCAGCGTAGCGTTCCTCTTGTTGACTACCATGCGCTAGCAACTTGTGACCATTGGATAGGAGGATGATCAAATCCAACGCCCAGATAGCAAGAGACCATAATGCTCCTCAAGTCAACACCCACACCTGATCCAACGCATTGACTGGGAATGGAGCATTTGGGCCAAAGAATTCAGATTCATACCCCCCTCTCCAGCCAACAACACATGCCCAATTCTCAACTTCTTTTTATTTTTCTTTTATCTTTTAATTTGTTTAATTATTTTATTTTTAAAATCAGTTTTAATTAAATCATAAAAATCAAAAAAGTCAAAAGGAATTAGATTTAGTTATTTTCTTATTAAATTTAATTTTTTTAATTAGTTAGATTAATATTTAAATTAGGGTAAATTTAATTTGTTTTTCATAATTAAAATTAAATTAGAAAATTAAGTTAACTCTTGATTTAATTTTTTTCTCTTTTTTCTCAAATAAAACAAAAATACAAAAATAGGTTGTTTAGAATTAATTAATTTATTTTCAAAAATTAATATAAATTAGGACTGAGGATTTTCATTTAATTTAATTCTCCATTATTTTCTCAAATAACAAAACATGACAAAAAAATATTTCTTTTCTTTAATCAATCGCAAGTAGGATTAGTCAAAGGGTCAAAACCCTAATCGCCTCGCATTTAACTTACCGCGCGCATTTAATTCTTTTATTATTTTTGCAATTGTTTTGAGGATGTAATAGTTTTAATTAGGGTTTTTAAATTTTTGCAACTTTATTTACTGTCAACGACAATTATGTAACTGTCAAAGCCATGTAATAAGTGTAAGTTATTTTTTCCGCTTTTACTTTCCGCAAAACTCTTAACTGTTAGATGTATGTTTAGGATTGTATGGCAAGAATGCATGGCAAAATTAAAATGGTTAGAAAACCCTAATGTGCAAAGATAATAAATTGAAAATAAATCACTCGCACATATTCACTCTTAGGGTATACTCTCACTTTGGTTTCCTTCGGTAAATGATCATTAAGCATAGGGTGTCTTAGTGGTTGCCCTCCCATCTAAAGAGATCAAATTGTCCCGTTCAAATGTTGCCTCGAAAAGATATTAAGACTCTAGGGTTGCTACTAAGGTGTCTAAATATTGCTTTAGTGATCATATGTCCTTTTCGAATTGACCCTTACACATTCCAACGACGGTGCTACCTATTTCTCAATAGTAGGATAGCGTTGTCTAAAGGAAACAAGAATAGAAACGATATTTTTTCGAGTGGGTAGATGCTAGTAGGTATTGCTCAAATCAAAACTTTTCACACTTACACTTTTCAAACAAATGTTCAAAACAACTTCATCACACCCTTGAGGACTGATACAAGGGTTATCACGAAGTAAAACATTTTTCAAAAACAAGCACACAAACACAAGCAATTTAAAAATGAGCAAGTACCTAAGAGCCCATGGAAAACCATGGATAGAAAGGGTGCTAACACCTTCCCTTTCTATAATCTACCCCCCGTACTCAAAATCTCGAAAAAGGATTTTTTCTGTACTTTTTTCCTTTCAAGTTGGATGAAATAAAAGTCGGTGATGAATCTTGCTTACCGTGACATTTTGCAAAAAAAAAATGCAAAACGCAAACTAGTAAAAACAGTCGGTTCTGCCACCGTATCACAGAACTGGCGACTCTGCTGGGGAATTATAAGTGGGGTATAACTTAGGATCTAGGTCATTAAAATTTCTTCTCTTGATTGCTTTGTTTGCTTTATTTTTGAGGGTTTTATTTGGGGTTACTATAGATCCTATACCCGGATCTGGGGGCACTCATTAGGTAAGTATCAATAGACTATGAGGGAACTGTACAACATATACCGATACATTTGAAGCAGTATCTACATTGGTGTGGCACTTTGGTTGGTACCGGTATCCCTTGTGGTGAAACGAGGAGAATACGGGGCCGTTGTGTGGTGTCGTGAAGCACTAACAAACCTTAGAACCTTAGTTGAACAACTTGGCCATTAGAAAGTAGCGAGATAGCCGGCCTCGGTGTAGAGTTGAGGATTGGTTGATACTCGATGCTACACTCATTAAGATCATACTCTTGGAATATTTTGGCCACAAGAAAAGATTGCGTGAGCTGAAACCATGACCGATAAAGGATGGTCAGTGATATTGAGATCCTCTAGAGCCTGGTTTCTTTTCTAGGACAGGTTTGAAACCAACTTAACTTCAAGAGGGTATTACCTTTTACCTCATGCAAGCCTTAAACCTAAGGGCTTTGTGTGATTTGACTGTGTTTGCAATACCTGTGTTTGTTATACCTATGGTTTATCATGATATCATGCATCATAACATGGCATTCATGCTTCATTACACTAACCATTTCAAAGACCAATGGAATTTATCTTTGTTCTGTTTTGCAGATCATGGCTTCCGTGCATAGAAATACTATCTGAATCAACTTTGTGAAGATACCTTCCCAACTCAAAGAGCTAGGATCAAGAGTTTCTGAAACTTCTACTTTCATTAAGAGACACGGTCAACTTCTCAGCCTGGTTACTTCAAACTTTGATGAACAGATGATAAGCGTACTTTTTCAGTTCTTCGATCCCAAGCATCACTGTTTCACCTTTCCAGATTATCAGTTGGTACCCACCTTGGAAGAATTCTCTCAGCTATTAGGCATACCCATTATTGAACAGGTACCCTTCATAGGTATAGAAGAAGTTCCTAAGCCAGAAGTCATTCCCTCAGCTTTGTATTTGAAACGGGCCGACGTGGTATCCAATTGGGAAACTCGAAGTGGAGTCGAGGGTTTTCTAGCCAAATTTTTGATAGACAAGGCTCAGCTATTTTGGGATGATATGGATTTTCAGGCTTTTGAGGAGGTCTTGGCTCTCTTATCTATGGTTTAGTTCTCTTCCCTAATCTAGACTCCTTCGTAGATGTGAATGCTATCAAGATTTTCCGTTCTCGCAACCCTGTTCCTACCTTGCTTGGAGATATTTTGCACACTCTCTATACTCGTACCATGAAGAGAACAGGGACTCTTATGTGCTGCATGTCGTTGCTGTCGAGGTGGTTTATTTCTCACCTCCCTAAGTCTGTACCAAAGAACGAAGAAGGTTTAGGTTGGTCGCAAAGGATAATGTCACTCGCTCATACGAATATTCTTTGGTGTTCCCGAGCTATGGAAGACATTTCTATTATTGATCATTGTGGGGAGTACCCTAATGTCCCATTACTTGGTATCAGATGGGGTATAACTTACAATCCTTGTCTAGCTTTGCGACAATTTGGTCATGGTCGAAGGGATTGTCCCCATGAGTTACTTATTGAGGGAATTGTATTCAACTATGAGGATGATGTTAATGATTATCGTCAGAGGTTCATACGAGCTTGGGGCATGGTAAACAGATCTGACACGAAATATTTGGGACCAAAGACTTCCATTCCTATAGAGCCTTACCTCCAATGGGTACGAGCTCGTGCCCAGAAGCTTATGATGCCTTATGTGGCTGTATTACCAGTGATTGTGGATCCCACTACTGAAGAAGGCATTCCTTACATGGTTCTATATCCTTACATGCCCACTGATCTTGGGGAGTTACAGAGGTCTTAGATTCAGCTGAAGAATGAGCGGGATACTTACAGGTAACAGTTCCATGATCAAGAGAGGGAGGTTTTAAAGCTCACCAGGAAGCTCCATGAAGAAAGAGTTCCTAATGATTATATCAGCACAAAGCGAAAGCGTCCATGGGACTTTTGATTTTTCTTTTCTAGTTTTAGATTTGTTTTACTTACTTATTTGTAACGCCTTAAAGGCATTTTAAACCTTCAAATTTAAGCTAATAAAGTTTTTGTTTATTTTGGTTTGCAAATTTAAATTTCCCGAAGTCTTTGAAATCATTACATGCGCATCCCATTATCAAACATATCATTACAGGTACCACTACAGGTTTCTCATCTTCTTCGCTGTTTATCCCATGCAGAAATGTCTTACGAACAAGCCATCAAAGATCTTCAGGCACATAATGCCCAGTTCCAACAGATGTTCATAAGTCTGGCAAAGGGGAAGGAGGATCTGAAGGCCCTCATTCTGAAAGAAAAGAAGAAGAAGACTGGTATTTTGAATATTGGTAGAAGGATTAGGGGTCCGTTGAAGCGAGCATCTGAGCTGACAGCCTCGTCCAAAGAAGGAGAGAATCAGGAAGAAGAGAAGGACCCATGTCCTGCAGTTTCTGATAACGATACAGATTACAATGATGAGAAATACCCTCCTGCTGAGGATAGATACAAACAGTTGGAAGATCGTCTGAATGCCATGGAAGTTCATAAGATACCTGGTTTGGATTTCAGAGAATTGGGACTGGTATCGGCAGTGGTCATCCCTCATAAATTCAAAGCTCCAGTTTTTGCCAAGTATGATGGAGTGTCCTTCCCAAAGCTTCATCTTCGTTCCTACGTCAGGAAAATCCATCCCCACACCGCTGATAGAAATATGTGGGTTCATTTATTTCAAGATAGTCTGTCAGGGACTCAGCTTGAATGGTTCTACCAGCTGGAGAGAGCCAATGTCCGAAATTGGGAAGATCTGGCTGATGCTTTCTATAAGCAGTATCAATACAACGCCGACCTTGCTCCTACTCTTAATCAACTCCAGAGTATGTCCATGGGGGCAAGTGAAGGCTTTAAAGACAATGCCCAGAAGTGGAGACACTTGGCTGGAAGAGTCCAACCCCCGTTTTCTGATATGGAGTTGGTTGATATGTTTCTGGGTACGCTATCTGGTCCATTCTTTAATCATTTAATCGGTAGCTCGTCAACAGGTTTCACCAAGCTGATTATGACTGGAGAAAGAGTAGAAGCTTCGATCCGGAGTGGCAAGATCTAGAAAAATACCTCTTCGAGTATAGAGAAAAAGTCATTTGGTGGCAAGATGGAAGCTAATGTTGTGCACGGCCAGAAGGGGCGTAGCAAGGCAGACTACCACCAATCTGTGGGGGCAGTGTTGGTCTCTAATTCGGCACGCACACAACGTCCACAACAACGAAATAATCAGCCAAGGGTGGAAATACCTCAAAGGCAGTTCACCCAAATCAACATGCCATTGTCACAAGCATTGCAACATATGTTGAAGATGAATCCGATTATGGTGATAAACCCTCATCCAAACCCTAAGACTTCCTCTCCTAACTACAATCCGGAGGCAACGTCTGCTTATCATTCTGACAGCCCGGGGCACGATACTAACGATTGTTGGGCGCTGAAATACAAGATTCAGAATATGATTGATGCCAAGGAGATCGAATTCGACCCTCCTGAGACTCCCAACATGATCACTGCTCCCTTGCCAAAACATGGCTAGGATTGAAAGCATTTTTGTTCATTTAAATTCTGAAGTTGTATTTTCTTTGCTTATTCGAACAATTATTGTCATGACAAACTTTATTATTTCATCAATGCATTACACATGTTTGTCTTGAATTAATTTGTTTTCATTATGCTTAAATTGCTTTATATTTCCTTTTCGTGATATTAAACTCTCGACTAAAAACTCTAAGCCTTAGAGGGAGGATGACAAAAATGATACCACAATCTCTACAGTATGCTTTTGAACAGACCCCGCTGACGATGTACAGGAGTTGTTTCAAATCCTAAACAGTGGAGTTATAAGGAAGATAATACCTAGTCAACCCCTTCGAGCCAAAGAAGTAGGAGTTTTTCTTTTCACACATATTAAAACCCTTAATCATAACTTGGGGCAGGGTAGTTTTCTCAGTTAATTCAGAGGCACATTCAGTCACAATCTGCCACTTTGTACACAATGAGTGGCATCAAAGACGTCCTTATGAAACAAAAGACGGTGATGGTTCCCTATAATCATCAAGACAGGCAGTCATTATCTCTCGAAATAAAAGGCCATTAAGTCAAAACCTATGAAGGAGACTTAAGAAAAAACACTAGGGCATCCCGCTGACTGTAATCACAAAAAGAAATAGTTCAGGCAAAAGACAGGGATAATAAAATCAAAAAGAAAGAGGTCCTACAAACCCTCAACAAAAAAAAGAAATGTCTGCCTATTCAAAATAATTTGTCAATACCCAAACCATCACTGGGATATCATAGCAAAGACTCAAACGGGATCTAAATGCACAATTAGCTGAGTTTAGGATCGAAGAACATCACGAAGAACGGGTGGGTACAAATAAAATTTGAGCCTTTATCCTTTGTTTCTTAAACCGTGAACCAGACCACGTTATAACCCTTAAAAGTCCTAGCTGAAGAATGGGTTAGTTCGAAAGCATACTGTTACAAAAGGTATCCTGACTCCTGAAGGTCCTTTACAAATCTTGAGTTGATATCACATCTTTGCAAAATTCTATTTTTCTAAAAAAAACTGCATTTTCAAAACTTTAAGACAAACGTAAGCTTTGCATTCTTAAAATAACATTGTTTGCATATGACTATTTGTTCAACAGTAGATAAATTCACATGACGAATATCTAGTGAACAAAAACCTTCTCAATAAAAAGGATCACCTCAAGTGGAAAAAAACTTTCAACCAAGGGGCACGGCATGATCATTGTCCATCATTTGGGGCAGTCAAGTAAAGATTCAAGGAATCTCTCAAAGATGCCAAATAGCCAGGGGAAGATCTCCATCTAAATCACTTGGGGGCATTGGGCATGAATTCCAGCAATGAATCATGTATGATCAAACAAACATCTTATGGTATTGTGGCAACACAACACTACTGATAGTGACAAATCCCTACACCCTGAGAGCGTGGACATAGTCAGAAAATACTGCGCATGAACAAAGACCCGTTAGGTTGACTGGCCTAGGCAAAAATAAGGGCATCCCTGCGAACCAAAAGGGTTCGGGAAAAAACTAGGGATAAAAACAAAAAAGATTTGTACACTCGATAAGTCGAAAACCTGAAAAGGAGGCTTGGGCAAAAAAGGGTATCCCGGTGGACTGAAAATCTAAAAAGACAGTCCAGGAAAAAGTTAGGGATTAAAGCGTACGAATATGTCCCGTTATCTTGTCACTTGCCTATCAGTAGATGACTTATAATTTCGACCGGCAGTTACCAAGCACCTCATAAGTTGGGATAACACTCAATTCACAAGGCCTCCTCAGGTACTTTCTCCAGCAGATACAGGGGCAGAAAAGTCCTGATGTAAAGTCATTGTCGTATCCTCAGAATACGACCCTGTGACATCTACACTCCCCATAGAGTAGAGGCAACTAAAGCTTTGACATCGGCTTCCCCAAATAGGAGCTATCTTCCCCAGTAAAGTTCTTTCAGAGAATCGACATCTATATTCCCCGACCGAATTTCATAATCGCAAGCGGTTTGTAAAGTTGTCTCCCAAGCAGAGTTTATTTATATGAATACAGAAGCTCAATTCCTAACAGAGTTTATTCCTCCGTCTATGGAAGTTCATCCCCCAACGGAGTTTATCTCTCTGAATCGGCAAGATCTTCCAGCAAAGCATCTCCTCTCTCAAACAGAGTTATTCCCCTGCAGATTTGTTCTCAAGCAGAGTCTCTCCTCGACAGAATATCCGTAAACAATGGGCAAATCCCCAACATAGTCATCTCCGGTTCACCATCCCCAGCGGAAGTAGAAGAACCACTTTTTTATGACGGTCAGGAACTCAATTTCCGTTACTCTCCAGCAGCGGTCAAGGATTTATTTTCCCACTCAGATATGTCACAATAGCATTTCATGTTCATACATCATGACGTGCGCATACACATTGCATACATCATAGTCTCATTTATTTTGAGAACAACATCATACAATACATTTCATGCATCATATACGATTAATCATGTACCTTTTCAGGAAAGATGGTTGTCATTAATAACTTCCAGCAAGTTCAAGATTAGCTCCTGAAACTAGACAGAGTAATTATCTGCGTGATCAAATGCAGCTTTACACGGGTTCGTCATGAAGCAATCTTACACGGCTTTCTCCTAAATACAGTTTCACACGGGTTTATCCTGAAAAATCTTACACGGGTCCTTTCTCATACATTTCCTTCTGAAGTTTCACACGAACTTATCACAAAGTAACCTTACCCAGGTTCCTCCTGAAGTTTTACACGAACTTATCACAAAATAACCTTACCCATGTTCCTTCTGAAGTTTTACATGAACTTATCACAAAGTAACCTTACCCAAGTTCCTCCTGAAGTTTTACACAAACTTATCCCAAAGTAACCTCACCCAGGTTCCTTCTGAAGTTTTACACGAACTTATCACAAAGTAACCTTACCCAGGTTCCTCCTGAAGTTTTACACAAACTTATCTCAAAGTAACCTTACCCCGGTTCATTCTGAAGTTTTACACGAACTTATCAGAAAGTAACCTTACCCAGGTTCCTCTTGAAGTTTTACATAGACTTAGCCCAAAGTAACCTTACCCAGGATCCTGCCGAAGTTTTACACGGACTTATCCCGAAGTAACCCTACCCAGGTTACTCCTAAAGCCCTACACAGACTCCTCACAAAGCAACCTTACCCAGGTTCCTTCTCAGTTCAGATGCAGTTTTACCCAAACTCCTCACAAAGCAACCTTACCCAGGTTCCTTCTCGGTTCAGATGCAGTTTTACCCAAACTCCTCACGAAACAACCTTACACAGGTTCCTTCCCATAAGCCCTACTATCCAGGTTCCTTCTCATAACCTTACCATCCAGGTTTCTTTTCTCTTATCTCCAGACGATATTCCACAACACTATAAGACCTGGACCTAATCAAACACAATTGGTTTCACCTTTCCCCAATAGTTCGCGATGCAGCCTATACATTGACCAAGATATGCAGTTCACCTTCGGAGTTAGTTCCCCAGTAGAGTAACAGAAAACTGAAGCTCCTAAAATTCTATTTCTCCCAAGACAGATACCAACATTCCTTAATAGATTTCTCCTCAACGACAGCAGCAAGGATTATCATCAAAGGAATATCTCAGGAAATCCACATTATCTAGATGGCATCTTTAAGCCCATCTCCGACGATTCTCCGTCATATCTAGGATGGAATATTTAAGCCCATCTCCGACAATCTTCTATCATCAACCTCTAAATGGCATCTGTGAGCCCATTCTCGATATCACAAATCAAGGGCCACTTCATGCGAGTGCAAATTTCTGGGCACTCTAGTGTTAAATCATCTTCCACCTTCAAATCACGAAAGAAAGAATAGCCAATCTACATCCTCAGGTTTAAGAAGATTAAACAGGGGAAGATTTTTTTCCCTAAAATTTGCCCTCCCATATTTCTCAACACATGGTAAGTGAGGTCCCCAAATTGCTCAAGGAAGTTCAAGAATTGACCAGACAAACTCTCTCCTAAGGCAGTATACCTCAAATTAGGGTTTCCATATTCATCAAGATGTGTGAACCACAAAGGAATCAAATTATCACCATTGTCATAATATGTTCTCAAGATCATCCATGTCAAGTTTCAAGCCTTGCAGAAGAAGTTTGCTCAGTCAATTGCTCAAATGCCTGAAAATCAACTGTACTAGGTCAAAATTCAACTATGGCCCACATACAGTCAAACTTCAAGATTTTTGGTCAACATCCTCATTTTGAAGTATTATCCATCATTTGATCAAGGGTTGATCATGATTCCTCAAGGATTTCTCACAATTCATCAAATCCCAAAAGTTGCTAAATTAGGGTTTTACAAGAAAAGTCAACTCAACTTTGACCAAGCATAACTTTCTCATTCTTTATCAGAAATGACCCATCCAAAGCTCATTTTGAATAGGATACAATTACCTACAATTCATCTTCAGCTCCCAAGTCCATAATATGCACTCACAAAGAGATATGTATTTTTACATTATAGGTCCTTTTGAAAAGTCAACAAAAACACCTTTTGGGTCAAAGCTTCATACATGAACATGGAAGACTCAATTGAGATGAGACAAAAGTGTTGTTTAGAGGACATCCTAAGATTTCTAAAAATTCCAAGAACACCACTCTATGGTCAAAATTGAGAGAGTTATGCATTGGACAAGTTGACCATTTTTGTAAAATTGCCATAGTCAAATGTGCTCAAATTTGCATTTTTTGCTAAATGGGCCCAACTTTTTATGCTTGCACCTCAATCATAATGTAGTCCACGATACAAATGTTCACTCACCCATTATGTGCTTCATTTTTCAATTTATTTTGATTTTTAATTAATTAAAAAGTGAATTAAATCAAATAAAAGATGAAAATTAACAAAGATATGATTTGATTTGTTTTTTTGTCAGATTGGCAATCAAGATATGCTGAGTTAACAAGATCAAATCGAATCAAGGTCAATTGGTACAAGAAAGGCATGATTTCGCTCAAAATAGCAACATATCATATAACTTGCAAATCAAATTAAATCTTAGATAAATGAAAAGATTTAGTCCAAGTTTGTTAACCTAATTCACTCTAGGTTATATAGTGAACAATTCCAGATCAAAGATACAAGGGTGGAGGCGTGCAAACTGCAAGAACAAACTTTAAAATTCCAAGAAAAAAGTGGTGATTCAAGTCCATTCTAGAGGCCAAGTCAAGCCATTCTAGCATTACCAAACGACTCCTGGACCTTCCCAGAACCTATCCCAATTACTTGCAGGTGCTTAAACACCTAGAAACGCACGCAAGGACTCCCATGGTTTGCATCATTCTTTGAAAACGATTACACTAATTCCTGCATCATTAGCATCTTTAACTCATATATTTGTAATCTTCGTCATGTTTTCAAGCTAACCATGTCATTTTTCGTTTTTGAAGCCTGTACACGATGTTGCCATTGCTAGGGTTTTTGTGTTATTTTTAGGGTCTTTTTGTACATGAACAATTGGGCCTTGAATCAGGTACCATGATACTCGTGAGGATAAGACGAGTTGATTGGTACCATTACCTTTCATTCATCTTGCGTGTACAACATTTTTGAAATATGCAGGGTTATACCTACAGTGGATGTCTGTAGGTAAAAGTCCCTTTTTCTAAAACGACGGCATAGGAAGGAGAAGACAACATGTCCAGCTATCACTGGGCTATTTGAAATTCACGCGTTTTTGGTCTGATCATCTTTGTTTCGTACATTACGTTTTGCGTGTATTATATTAACAAATAACTTATGTAGCGCAGCTGGCAGTGTAACATTAGCAAAGAGTACAAGGACCTAGGTTCGATCCCAGGTCCAGACAATTTCCTTTATTTTCTTTTCTATTCATTGATTCAGCGCAGCGTTCCTCTTGTTGACCACCATGCGCTAGCAATTTATGACCATTGGATGGGAGGATGATCAAATCCAACCCCAAGATAGCAAGAGACCACAATGCTCCTCAAGTCAACGCCCACACTTGATCCAACGCATTGACTGGGCTTGGAGAATTTGGGCCAAGGAATTCAGATTCATACCCCCCTCTCCAGCCAACAACACAGGCCCAATTCTCAACTTCTTTTTTTTATTTTATCTTTTAATTTGTTTAATTATTTTATTTTTAAAATCAGTTTTAATTAAATCATAAAAATCAAAAAAGTCAAAAGGAATTAGATTTAGTTGTTTTCTTATTAAATTTAATTTTGTTAATTAATTAGATTAATGTTTAAATTAGGGTAAATTTAATTTGTTTTTCATAATTAAAATTAAATTATAAAATTAGGTTAACTCTTGATTTAATTTTTTCTCTTTTTTCTCAAATAAAACAAAAATAAAAAAATAGGTTGTTTAGAATTAATTAATTTATTTTCAAAAATTAATATAAATTAGGACTGAGGATTTTCTGTTAATTTAATTCTCCATTATTTTCTCAAATAACAAAACATGACAAAAAAAACATTTTTTTCTTTAATCAATCGCAAGTAGGATTAGTCAAAGGGTCAAAACCGTAATCGCCTCGCATTTAACTTACCGCACGCATTTAATTCTTTTATTATTTTTGTAACTGTTTTTAGGATGTAATAGTTTTAATTAGGGTTTTTAAATTTTCGCAACTTTATTTACTGTCAACGACAATTATGTAACTGTCAAAGCCATGTAATAAGCGTAGGTTATTTTTTCCGCTTTTACTTTTCGCAAAACTCTTAACTGTTAGATGTATGTTTAGGATTGTATGGCAATAATGCATGACAAAATTAAAATGGTTAGAAAACCCTAATGTGCAAAGATAATAAACTGAAAATAAATTACTCGCACATATTCACTCTTAGGGTATACTCTCACTTCGGTTGCCTTCGGTAAACGATCATTAAGCATAGGGTGTCTTAGTGGTTTCCCTCCCGTCTAAAGAGATCAAATTATCCCTTTCAAATGTTTCCTCGAAAATATCTTAAGACTCTAGGGTTGCTACTAAGGTGTCCTAATATTGCTTTAGTGACCGTACGTCCCTTTCGAATTGACCCTTACAAATTCCAACGACGGTGCTACCTATTTCTCAATAGTAGGATAGCACTGTCTAAAGGAAACACGAATAGAAAAGATCATTTTTCGAGTGGGTAGATGCTAGTAGGTACTTTCTAAAATCAAAAATTTTCACACTTACACTTTTTAAACAAATGTTCAAAACAACTTCATCACACCCTTGAGGAATGATACAAGGGTTATTATGAAGTAAAACATTTTTCAAAAACAAGCACACAAACACAAGCAATTTAAAAATGAGCAAGTACCTAAGAGCCCATGGAAAACCATGGATAGAAAGGGTGCTAACACCTTCCCTTTCTATAATCTACCCCCCGTACTCAAAATCTCGAAAAAGGATTTTTCAGTACTTTTTACCTTTCCGGTTGGATGAAATAAAAGTCGGTGACGACTCTTGCTTACCGCAACATTTTGCGAATAAAAAAACACAAAACGTAAACAAGTAAAAACAGTCGGTTCTGCCACCGGATCACACATATCATGCATCATATTGCACATATTATTTGCATTTGTTATTCATATCCAAGTTTCTTACTAAGCTTATTTACTTCATTCAGCAAGCTGTCTCACCACTACAATACTCGAGCTAATTTCAGAAGGAAGATGGACAACATAGAACAAGAGAATCGCGAGCTGCGCGAGGATGTTTATGCTTTGAAGGTCGGCATGGCCAATCTCACTGCTCTGATGGAATCTCTGGTCGCTGCTCAGAATCAGCCACTGAGTGTTCAACCTCAACAGACAAAGGTTACTACTGAAGCTCTGACTGTTCCTGTGTCAGCTACTTCAGCTGTTGTTCAGAATCGCATGCCTCAAGGTTGTCCGTGGGGAATGCCAGAGAACTTTGCGCCTGGAGGTTTTAATCCTGGTCCTCAAGATACTCCAATTGTTCAGACTACTGTTACTCTTGCACCTCCTCAGGTACATGTTTCTCCTGCTGCACCTCCTTCAGTGAATATGGTCCCATTTACTAATGATGATATGTATCGTCCTTTTAATCCACAAAGTGAAGGCTTGGGTCTCTATGATAGAATGGATGATTTTCAAGATCAGTTTGACAATATGCAGAGGGAGATGAAGGCCCTCAGAGGAAAGGAATTGTTTGGGCAAAATGTGAATGATTTATGCTTAGTCCTGAATGTCAAGATACCTGCAAAGTTTAAAGTATTAGAATTCGAGAAGTACAAGGGCAACACTTGTCCTCGTGCTCATCTTGTGATGTATATAAGAAGAATGTCTACCCACACTGATGATCAACGTTTGTTAATTCACTTTTTTTAGGATAGTTTGACTGGTGCTGCGTTGAAGTGGTATATGAGTTTATACAGCGTGAATATCCATACTTCCAATGACTCGGGAGAAGCATTTATCAGATAATACAAATACAACATGGACACGGCGTCTGACCGTGATCAACTCAGGGCCATGGTGTAGAAGGACAAGGAATCATTCAAAGGATATACACAGAGATGGCGTGAGGTAGCCGCCCAAGTGATTCCTCCCATGGAAGAGAAGGAGATGACTAAGATTTTCCTGAAGACTCTGGGTGCTTTCTATTATGAGAGGATGGTAGCGAGTGCAGCAAGTGACTTTACTGAAATGGTGGGCATGGGTATCCGTTTAGAAGAGGCTGTAAGAGAGGGTCGTTTAACAAAAAGTGAAAATTCCAAAAGTATGAAGAAGCCATCTTATGGGTTTTCCAAAAAGAAGGAAGGAGATACAAATGATGTTATGCAAGAGAGTAGGGTTAATCTTCCTAAAATAAATTATCAGCGTCATCAACATGTTGCCTCAATGACTCCAATTATTGGTGTAGCTCCAACTACCGTTGCTTATCAAAGACCATCCCCTTAGAGGAATCAACAGTATAATCAGAGAAGGGAGAGTTATGACCCTATCCCTATGAGCTATACAGAATTACTCCCAGTGTTAATTCAAAAGAAGTTGGTTCAGACCAGACCACCTCCCGCTATACCATCGCCATTGCCTTGGTATTACAAGGCAGACAAAACATGTGCTTTTCATCAGGGAGCACCAGGGTACAATGTTGAGAACTGCTATCCTTTGAAAATTGAAGTACAAAAATTGGTGAAGTCTGGTATCTTATCCTTCAAAGATGTTGGCCCTAACATGAAAGATAATCCTTTACCAAAGCATGGAGGAGAAAATGTTGTGAACATGGTGGCCGGTTGTCCAGGCGACTTTCGGATTTTTGATATTAAATTGGTTAGACGAGATTTGGTAAAAATGCATGCAGACCTATGTGAATTTAACTATTATATGCATGACCATGCTGGTTGTGCTATTTGCAGTATGGATATACAAGGTTGTGACAAGATAAAGGCTGATTTGCATGAGATGATGGATGAGGGCCTCATCCACATAATCAGGCCTGGGGCAGAGTATGAAGAGGAAGTAAATATGGTTTATGGATGTCCTATAGAGTTTAGAATCTTTGATGTGGAATGTATGAATGAAGATCTTGTACAATTGCATGCTACTTTCTGCCACATGGCTGGTCAGGTAGAACATCAGTATGGATCTTACCGAATTTGCTACCGGGACTCCTGAGGATGTTTAATTGTAAGGAAAGGTATTCAGTTGTTATTGGATAATGGATGATTATCATGAAGATAATGAGATTAAGGTTTGTTTGGCTGAAGAAGAGTCAGATGATGAGTATGCCTCTGTTAAAGAGTTCTTCTCCTCGGATGAAGATATGTTTTCCATAGATGACTCTGAAATGACTGAATGTGTTGAAGATGAAGTAAATGTTATTGTGCCTTGTTTTGGTGCACCTACCCCTTTTTAAGTTGAATATCATAGCAAGTCAGCTATTACTCCATTGGTGATTAGTTTGTCGGGTCATGTCCCCTATAAGTCAGATAAGGCTGTACCCTACAATTATAATGCTACAATATTAGGGGATGGTGTGGAAGTTCCCATCCAGCCAATGCCTAATGTTGGAAATATTGCTGAGACTAGCAGAGTGACCCGCAGTGGTCGTGTATTTGCACGAGTTGTTCGTGGAGATGTTAGTACTGGAAAGAAAATTGTGGAAAATGTTGAACCCAAGAAGGCAGTGGGTGAATCTAGTGGAGCTACACTAGAAAAGGAGGTGGATCATATTTTGAAGATAATCAATTTGAGCGACTAAAAAATTGTAGATCAGCTACTGCAGACTCCTTCAAAAATATTTATATTGGATTTATTGATGAACTCCTCTGCTCACAGGGAATCTTTGATGAGGGTATTGGACCAAGCTTTCATGGAAATTGATATTCCTGTAGACCAATTCAGCAGTGTGGTAGGGAATATTACATCATGTAATAACCTGAGTTCCTGCGATGATGAACTACCCGATGAAGTAAGGAATCACAATCTGGCCCTCCACATCTCTATGAACTGAAAGAATGATTCATTATCCAATATGCTAATTGATAATGGATCCGCATTGAACATTATACTGAGGAGCACGCTTATAAAGTTGAAATATCAAGGGATGCTTATACGCCCAAGTGGCATTATTGTGAAAGAGTTTGATGGATCAAGGAATTCTGTTATTGGTGAAGTGGACTTGCCTATTCGTATAGGCCCACATTTGTTTCAGATTACTTTCCAGGTCATGGATATTATACCCGCTTATAGTTGTTTGTTGGGACGGCCGCAGATACATGAGGCAGGGGATGTCACTTTGAATTTACACAAGAAGTTAAAGTTTGTGCGTGAAGGAAAAGTGGTAATTATAAATGGAGAGAAGGCGTTATTGATATCTCATTTGTCCTCTTTCAGTATTGTGGAGGCGGATGAAGTTTCTGTTGGAACCCAGTTCCAAGCTTTACCCATTGATAATATAAGAGGAAATGATAATTCTATGGCTTCGTTTAAGGATGCTCAGCAGGTTGTGCATAATGGCCATAGTGAAGTATGAGGATAAATTGTTGATCCACCTGTAAACAAGAATAGAGCTGGCTTGGGATTCTCTGTGAAGAATGATAAAGGTAAGAGCATGAAGCCGAAGTCTGCTACAGGAAAGTATCAAGACATCTTTCGTAGTGGGGGTTATCTCCATCCAACTGTTTCTGGGATTAATGCCATTGTGGAAGATGAAGCAGAGCCAGAAATGCCAAATTATGTGAAGCATGGAGTTAGGGTTCAGAACTGGATCACCATTGATGTTCCCTCTTGCATACATGTTTCAAAGTAATTTGTTTTTTGTTAATCCTTTTTAAAAAACTTTCACTCTGCCCATGGTGAAAGTATTAATATTGTATGGGCTTATCGGTTAGCTTTGATTTTTAAAATCAATAATAAAAGTTGTCTTTGTTACCCAAATTATGTTGTTATTTTTTGCTTTTTTCTTGGAAAATGGTAATCAGAAAAAACCTTTCAAAAGAAATATTAATTGAAATTCAATCTGCATGATCACTTGTTATATGTGTTAGTTTCTAAAAGCAATAATAAATCACATGTGCAGATCAATTAAAAAACCCGTTGAATACAATACCCTGCACCCTTTCCCAACTTTGAATGTCCTATGTATGGGGATGAAGAAGAAGATTATGATGAGATTCCAGAAGAGGTCTCACGGTTTCTTGAGAACGAGGAAAATACCATTCAGCCATATAAAGAGACATTGGAAGTGATCAATTTGGGTTCAGAAGAATATTTAAAGGAAGTCAAGATTGAAGCATTGCTGCATCCTGATGTGAAGAGCAGGTTGATTAAGATGTTGAAAGAGATGTGGATATTTTTTCTAGGTCGTACCAAGATATGCCTGGTCTAGATACAAATATTATAGAGCACCGTTTTCCGCTGAAGCCAGAGTTCCCGCCAATCAAATAGAAGTTGTGAAGAACTCACCCAGATATGGCAGTAAAGATCAAAGAAGAAGTTCTAAAGCAGATTAATGTGGGTTTTCTTGTGACATCAGTGTACCCTTAGTGGATTTCCAATATTGTCCCAGTACCTAAGAAAGACGGAAAAGTTCGCACGTGCGTAGATTATAGAGTTCTAAATAAAGCTAGTCCAAAAGATGATTTTCCATTGCCACACATTGATATGTTCGTGGATAGCACAACAAAATTCAAAGTTTTCTCATTCATGGATGAACTATCCAGGTATAATCAAATAAGGATGGCTCTTGAGGACATGGAAAAAACAACGTTTATCACACCCTGGGGAACATTCTATTACAGAGTGATGCCCTTCAGGTTGAAGAATGTTGGTGTAACGTACCAGAGGGCTATGACAACCCTATTCCATGATCTGATGCACAAGGAAATTGAGGTATATTTTGATGATATGATTGATAAATCCCATACTAAAGAAGGGCATGTAGAATATTTGTTGAAGTTGTTTCAGCGTTTGAGGAAGTATCATCTCTGCTTGAATCCAAATAAATGTACCTTTGGTGTTCAGTCGGGGAAATTGTTGGGTTTCATTGTTATCCAGAGAGGGATTGAAGTTGACCCTGATAAAGTCAAAGCAATTCAAAAAATACCAGCGCCGAGAACTAAAAAGCAACTCAAAGGGTTCCTCGTGTGTTTGAATTATATTTTCAGATTCATTTCCCACATGAATGCAATGTGTGAACCAATCTTTAAGTTGTTAAAGAAATATCAAGGTTGTGTGGGAACATATGACTACCAAAGGGCATTTGAAAGTATTAAAGAATATCTGTTTAAACCTCCTATCTTGCTCCCTCCTGTTGAAGGAAAACCATCGATTATGTATCTGATAGTGTTAGATAATTCCATGGGCTGTATTCTGGGACAACAAGATGAAACAGGGAAGAAAGAGTACGCCATTTATTATCTCAGTAAAAAGTTTACTGATTGTGATTTGCAGTATTCCATGCTGGAAAAGACATGTTGTGCTCTGGCCTGGGCGGCAAAACATTCGCGGCAGTATATGTTGAATCACACTACTTGGTTGATCTCTAAAATGGATCCAATCAAGTACATTTTTGAAAAGCCTACTCTTACTAGGAGAATTTCCACTGGCAGATGCTGCTATCTGAATATGACATCGAATACCGCATCCAAAAAGCTATTAAAAGCAGCGTGTTGGAAGATTATCTTGCTCACCAACCAGTTGATGATTATCAGTCTGTGATGTATGATTTCCCCAATGAGGATGTGATGTTTCTGAAAGTGAAAGATTGTGATGAACCATTTCTTGAGGAAGGTCCTGGTCCTGAATCTCGCTAGAGCATGATATTTGATGGAGTTGTGAATGCTCATGGTAAAGGAATTGGTGTTGTGATTGTCACTCCACATGGATCACACATTCCTTTTACTGCAAGGTCGACATTTGATTGTACTAATAATATGGAAGAATATGAGGCTTGCATCATGGGTCTCGAGGAAGCTGTTGATCTCAGAATTAAAATTCTAGATGTGTATGGCGATTCAGCTTTGGTAATAAACCAGATTAAAGGAGAATGGGATAATCGTAACTTCGACTTGATCCCTTACAAAGATTATGCTAGAAGATCGTTACCCTTCTTTAATAAAGTTGAATTCCATCACATCCCTAGAGACGAAAATCAAATGGAAGATGCTCTGGAAACTCTGGTTTCTATGTAGCAAGTGAATACTTGGAATGATTTACCTCGAATTATAGTTCGTCGATTGGATAGGCCCGCTCATGTGTTTACAATATAAGACGTAACAGATGAGAAACCTTGGTATTACGATATCAAGCATTTTCTCTAGACTCAGGAATACCCGATTGGCACTTCGAATAAAGATAGAAAGACATTGAGAAGATTGGCTGGTAACTTCTTCCTCAGTGAAGATGTGTTGTACAAGAGAAATTATGACATGGTCTTGCTCAGATGGATGGATAGACACGAAGCAAACATGTTGATGCATGAGATTCACGAAGGTTCATTTGGAACTCATGCCAATGGACATTCGATGGCTAAAACAATGCTAAGGGCAGGTCAATATTGACTGACAATGGAATCTGACTGTTACAGATTTGCAAAGAAGTGCCATAAATACCAGATTTATGCGGACAAAATTCATGTGCCTCTGACACTTCTCAATGTCATTTCTTCCCCGTGGCTTTTCTCTATGTGGGGTATAGACATGATTGGAATGGTAGAACCCAAAGCTTCGAATGGACACCATTTTATCTTGGTATCAATTGATTACTTCACTAAATGGGTGGAAGCTGCTTCATATGCTAATGTTACTAAGAAGGTGGTAGTGCGCTACATTAAGAATAATCTTATATGTCGGTATGGTGTGCCGAGTAGAATCCTCACCGATAATGACTCGAATCTGAACAACAAGATGATGATAGAACTTTGTAAAGAATTCAAGATTGTCCATCACAATTCATCTTCGTACAGGCCGAAGAAGAATGGGGTTGTTGAAGCTGCTAATAAGAATATCAAGAAGATCATCCAGTAGATGGTTGTTACTTATAAAGATTGGCATGAAATGCTCCCTTTTGCTTTACATGGATATCATACATTTGTCTGCCATTCAACAGGAGAAACCCTGTTCTCCCTTGTGCATAGAATGGAAGTGGTGCTCCCAATCGACGTTGAGATTCCCTCTTTGCGTGTGATAATGGAAATCAAGTTTTCAGAGGCTGAATGGGTCCAGAACAGGTTTGACCAATTGAATTTGATCGAAGAGAATGACGGCTTTGTGTCATGGGAAGTTGTATCAGAAGAGAATGAAGAAAGCTTTTGATAATAAGGTCAAACCTCGTGAATTCAGATAAGGCGACCTCGTGCTCAGAAAGATCATGTCTTTTAACGCTGATTCTAGGGGCAAGTGGACTCCCAATTTTGAAGGCCCATATATTGTCAAGAAAGCCTTCTTTGGTGGTGCATTAATTCTTGAAACTATGGATGGCGAGGAGTTCCCACGTCCCATGAATGCTGATGTAGTCAAAAAATACTTCGCCTAAAGAAATAAAAGAACATCTCGCTAAGTTGAAAACCCGAAAGGGCGGCTTAGGCAAAAAAGAGCGCCTCGGTAGGCCGAAAACCCGAAAGGGAGGTCTAGGAAAAAATTAGAGACATAAATAGAATAAAATTTCCCGCTAAGTTGAAAACCCGCAAGGGCAGCTTAGGAAAAAGTTAGGGACTTTCTTGGCAAGTAACTACATTAGACAAGACTTGATCATTGAAGCAACCATCTTCTTGGATCCTTACCATACTTCAACAGAAGTTGCTGCATAGAATTTCAAAGTTGTTAGAGGGAATAGTGGAGTCTCGCCATTTGCAGACTACCATTCTTTCAATGAAATTTGAGCTTTTACCCAATTCTTTGTATTTCTTATTTTATTCAACTTACAAAGACTCTATTTATTATTGATAATAATTTTCAAAGCAAAAAGATTAAGTAACAAAATTATTTTTCAAAAAAAAAGAATTTACAAATTACTTTTACTTTAGATTTTGTGATTCAAGAGGAAAAGAAAAGTGGTGATCCCAGGAATGGACGAACTCCAGTAATTTTAGGAAGTTTTGTTTCCCCCGGGAAGGTTTTCTCAGGTCATTTTCGCTGGTATGTGTGATTTTTGTATATTGAAGATGATACCAATTGGCGTAAGGTGCAATATTGGGTTTGTGATCCCAGTGTCCCCAATCAAGTCTTGGTTCATCTTTTTTTTATTTTGGGTTTGCATGGTCTGAAGCCTCTATCCCAGATTCCCCTGCGAAGTCTTCCCTCATATGATGAAAGGTCTTGTTCCCTTGGTGTGCTAAGATGGAACTATTTGCAAAATGTCTCTCTTTCTGCAGTATTGGAATTATTGTTGGTATTTATTTCCCAGGCACCTAGACCATGGAAGTATATTTTCTAAGAAGTGTTGAGACAATTGTCAACCCTTTGGGTTTTCACCCGCCAAGTGCTGGGTTTGATTTAAAATCCCCATGAGTTTGACCTCTTTCTATATTGTTGACTTCTCGATTCCCCATGAAGGTAATCCCAGGGCATCTTTTGTTAGAATAAGTTTGCATGATATGAACACTCAATCCGAGATTCCTCAGGGAAGGCCTCGCTTATTTGATATAAGTCTTTTCTCCTCATGCACGCTGAGTTAGACTCATTTGCGAAGCATCTCCTTTCAGCAGTACTTGCATTTTGTTTGATTGTCTGATAATCAGGCAAGGGCAATGTTTTATTTAAGAAGTGTTGAGGAATTTGTCAGTTTTTTGGGTTTTCACCCGCTAAGTACTGGGTTTGATTTAAAATCCCCATAAGATTGATTTCTTGCTGTAATGTTTGACTTCTTAACTCCCCAAGTTGTTATCCCCATGAGGTTTCATACTTTTTCCCCAGCGAAATTGGTGCAATACTTACTCTCAATATTGAATAACGTATCTTGGTTTCCCCTCCTCAATGTGGTGTTGACCTCCCCAATGAAGTCCGCACGAGGTCCTCAATTGATGTCTCGATGATGAGGCGTTATCACTTCTAGTGAAGTCTGTATGATGTTCCCCCAATGAAGTCAGCTCTAAATCCTCAGTTGATGTTTTGCCAATATGGTTCCCATCTGCCTTATTTAAAATCATTATTGCAATCCCAAATAGAAGTGTGGACCGTGAAAACATTTGTTTCCCCATTGAAGTCTGAGTGTTATTCCCTAGTGAAGCCTGGAGAAGGATGTTATATCCCTGTATCTGTACAGTTTTGACGCTATGATTTGTTTACTTCCATATTATGTTCCTTCCCAGTGAATTTAAGTTGTGAAGTAGGAATCTGTCTCCTCAGTTGGTGCTTATTTTCTTATGGAATGTTCATCTTGGATGTGATTTAGCCGAATATTGATTGTGCCCGAGTTGGTTTTGCCTGGTTATTCCCAGTGTTATATGTCGGTTTTGTCAACATATATATGATAACACTCATACATTTATACATACATCATGCATAGTTAAATTTAGCAAATCATTGCTCATTCATATTCGTTAATATTTTGTTGACATATTACCCTATTTTGCAGAGTTGTGTTGTCCTCTCTCCAATAGAGTGTTGGCCTTAAGCAAAAAGTGTATATTCTTTCAATTTCCCCCACTGAGTTATCCCTCATGGAAGATTTTTGCTTTAGCCTTCCTGCACAGCTCTTTGTCTGGATAGTTTGGATTTCCCTCTTGAGTTTATTTCTCAAAGGATGTATTTTAGTTGACTGTTTTACTCTAGTTTATTTAGGGTTTGAATATTTGTTTCCTAGCAATATTATTACTTATGTTCTCTGCAAGCTTCGAGCCTTGGTTTGAGAATGTGCATTTATTTTACACGGGAAGACTTTATCTCCTCAGCAGGAATATATTGGCATTTCCCCAGGAAGACATATTTCATTCCCCAAGAAGTCATATTTCTTTCCCCAGGAAGTCATATTTCATTCCGCAGGAAGTCATATTTCATTCCCCAGGAAGCCATATTGCTTTCCCCAGAAAGTCATGTTTACAATCCGTCCATGAACGAGAATACTTTGAATTTTGTTGTGCTATCCACTAACATATCAATGTGTGGCAATGGAAATCATCTTTTGGACTAGCTTTATTTAGAACTCTATAATCTACGCACGTGCGAACTTTTCCGTCTTTCTTCGGTACTGGGACAATATTGGAAATCCACTGAGGGTACACTGATGTCACAAGAAAACCCACATTAATCTGCTTTAGAACTTCTTCTTTGATCTTTACTGCCATATCTGGGTGAGTTCTTCACAACTTCTGTTTGATTGGCAGGAACTCTGGCTTCAGCGGCAAATAGTTCTCTACAATATTTGTATCTAGACCAGGCATATCTTGGTACGACCTAGAAAAAATATCCACATACTCTTTCAACATCTTAATCAACCTGCTCTTCACATCAGGATGCATCAATGCTTCAATCTTGACTTCCTTCGGATCTTCTTCTGAACCCAAATTGATCACTTCCAATGTCTCTTTATATGGCTGAATGGTATTTTCCTCGTTCTCAAGAAACTGTGAGACCTCTTCTGGAATCTCATCATAATCTTCTTCTTCATCCCCATACATAGGACATTCAAAGTTGGGAGAGGGTGCAGGGTTATTGTATTCAACGGGTTTTTTAATTAATCTGCACATATGATTTATGATTGCTTTTAGAAACTGACACATATAACAAGTGATCATGCAGATTGAATTTCAGTTATTATTTATTTTGAAGGTTTTTTTTTACCATTTTCCAAGAAAAAGTAGAAAATAAAGACACAATTTGGGAAACATAGACACCTTTTATTAATGATTTTAAAAGTCACAACAAACATATAAGCCCTACAACATTAATACTTCCACCTTGGGCAGAGTGAAAGCTTTTTTCAAAAAGATTAACAAAATAAATTACTTTGAAACATGTATGCAAGAGGAAACATCAATGGTGATCCAATTCTGAACCCTAACTCCGTGCGTCACATAATTTGGCATTTCGTGATCTACTTCATCTTCTACAATGGCATTAATCCTGGAAACAATTGGATGAAGATAACTCCCTCTACAGAAGATGTCTTGATACTTGCTCGTAAAAGACTTCAGATTCATGCTCTTACCTTTGTCATTCTTCAAAGAGAACCCCAAGCCAGATCTGTTCTTGTTCACAGGTGGATCCACAATCTGTCCCCATACCTCGCTATGAACCTTTCACACAACTTGATGCGCATCCTTAAGAAAAAACATGGAATTCTCATTTCCTCTTATGTTGTCAATGGATAAGGCTTGGAACTGGGTTCCAATAGCAGCTTCATCTGCCTCCACAATGCTGAAAGAGGACAAATGAGATATCAATAATGATTGTTCCCCATTTATGATTACTACTTTCCCTTCACATACAAATTTCAATTTCTGGTGTAATGTTAAAGTGACAGCCCCTGCCTCATGTATCCACGACCTTCCTAGCAAACAACTATAAGCGAGTACAATATCCATGACCTGGAAAGTTATCTGAAACAAATGTGGTCCTATATGAATAGGCAAGTCCACTTCACCAATAACAAATTTCCTTGATCCATCTAACGCTTTTACAATGATGCCACTCGGGCGCATAGGCGTTCCTTGATATTTCAACTTCATAAGCATACTCCTCGGTATAACATTCAACGCGGATTCATTATCAATCAACACATTGGATAGTGAATCATTCTTGCAGTTCATGGAGATGTGGAGGGCCAGGTTATGATTTCTTCCTTCATCTGGTAATTCATTATCGCAAAAACTCAAGTTATTACATGACGTAATGTTCCCTATTACACTGATGAATTGGTCTATTGGCATATCACTCTCCAAAAAAGCTTGGTCCAGTACCCTCATCAAGGATTCTCTGTGAGCAGAGGAGTTCATCAATAACGCCAAGATAGATATTTTTGAAGGAGTCTGCAGTAGCTGATCTACAATTCCATAGTCGCTCATCTTTATTATCTTCAAAATATCATCCACTTCTTTCTCTAATGCAGCCCCACTAGTCTCGGCCGTAGCCTTCTTGGGTTCAACATTCTCAACAATTTTCTTTCCAGCACTAACATCTCTTCGAACAACTGGTGCAAACACACGACCGCTGCGGGTCACCCTGCTATTTTGAGCAATATTCCCAACATCATACATTGGCTGGATGGGAATTTCCACTCCGTCCTCTAAGATTGTAGCGTTGTATTTGTAAGGCACAGCCTTATCTGACTTGTAGGGGATAGGACCCGAAAAACTGATCACCAATGGGGTAACAACTGGCTTGCTATAATACTCAACTTAAAGATGGGCGGGTGCCCCAAAACCAGGTACAATGACGTTTACCCCTTCTTCAACATAATCAGTCATTATTGAGTCATTTCTGGAAAACAAATCCTCATCTGAGGAGAAATACTCATCTGCGGAGGCATACTCTTCATCTGACTCTTCTTCAGTCAAACAAACCTCAACCATATCAACTTCATGGTAATCATCCCTTTGACCTGTAACCTTGATAATTCCATTATCTAACAACAACTGAACACCCTTCTTCACAATTGAACATCCTCGGTAATCTCGACAGCAAACTTGGAAAGATCCATATTGGTGTTCCACCTGACCAGCCATATGGCATAAAGTAGCATGCAATTGAACAAGGTCCTCATTCATATACGCTACATCAAAAATTCTGAATTCTCCAGGACATCCAGAAACCATATTCACCTCCTCTTCATACTCTGCCCTAGGCCTAATTATGTGGATGAGGCCCTCATCCATCATCTCTTGTAAATCAACCTTTATCTCATTACAACCATGTATGTCTATACTGCAAATAGCACAACTGGCATGGTCATGCGTATAGTAGCTAAATTCACAAAGGTCTGCATGTATTTTAACCAAATCACCTATAACCATATTAATATTAAAAATCCAAAAGTCGCCTGGACAACCGGCCACCAAATTCACAACATTTACTCCTCCATGCTTGGGTAGAGGATTGTCTTTCACATTAGGGCCCATATCCTTGAAAGATAGAATACCAGACTTCACCAATTTCTGCACCTCAGTCTTCAAAGGATAAAAATTCTCAACATTATGCCCTGGTGCTCCCTGATGAAAAGCACGTGTTTGGTCTGCCTTGTAATACCAAGGAAATAGTGATGGTACAACGGGAGGTGGTCGGGTCTGAACCAGCTTCTTCTGAATCAATGCTGGTAGTAACTCTATATAGCTCATACGAATAGGGTCATAACTCTCCCTTCTCTGATTATAACCTTGATTCCCATGCTGGGATGGTATCTGATAAGCAACGGTAGTTGTAGTTACACCCACAACTGGAGTAACTGAGGTGACTTGCTGATGATGCTGATAATTACTTCTAGGAGTATTAACCCTCCTCTCTTGTATAACAGCATTTGCATCCCCTTACTTCTGCTTGGTAAACCCATAAGATGGTTTCTTCACACCTCCAAAACTTTCACTCTTCGTTAAAAGGCCCTCTATTATAGCCTCTTCTAAGAGGATACACATTCCTACCATTTCAGTAAAGTCACTTGGTGCACTTGCTACCATCCTCTCGTAGTAGAAATCACCCAGCGTTTTCAAGAAAATCTTAGTCATATCCTTCTCTTCCATGGGAGGAATCACTTGGGCGGCTACCTCATGTCATCTTTGTGCATATTCTTTGAACGATTCCCTGTCTTTCTGAACCATGGTCCTGAGTTGATCACGGTCAGGCGCCATGTCCATGTTGTACTTGTATTGTTTGATGAATGCTTCTCCCAAATCATTGAAAGTATGGATATTGGCACTGCCCAAAATCATATACCACTTCAGCGCAACACTTGTCAAACTATCCTGAAAAAAATTGAATCAGCAGACGCTGATCATCAGTATGGGTAAACATCCTCCTCACATACATCACCAAATGAGCACGGGGGCAAGTGTTTCCCCTGTACTTCTCAAACTCCGGGATCTTAAACTTAGCAGGTATCTTAACATTCGGGACCAAGCATAACTCATTCACATTCTTCCCAAATAGCTCTTTTCCCCTGAGGATCTTCATCTCCCTCTACATCCTATCAAACTGCTCTTGAAAATCATCCATTCCGTCATAAACACCCAA
This sequence comes from Vicia faba, assembly GCA_948472305.1. NCBI lineage: Eukaryota > Viridiplantae > Streptophyta > Magnoliopsida > Fabales > Fabaceae > Vicia > Vicia faba. Next base: position 116,121,849 of record OX451738.1, on the reverse strand, counting down.
GTCTTTACTCGGTGGAGGGAAAAGAAGACACACATCTTCATTAACAAACACAACCATATTCACCGAAGGAGGCGCAGCAGGAGCAGCATGCACCACAAGAGGTGTCAGAGTAACAATAGTTTGAACAAATGGAGTATCTTGAGGACCAAGATTAAAACCTTCAGGCGCAAAATTCTCTAGCATTCCCCATGGATAACCTTGAGGCATGCGATTCTGAATAACAGCTGGAGTAGCAGATATGAGAACAGTTGGAGCTTCAGTAATTGCCCTTGTTGGTTGAGGTTGGACACTCGGTGGCTGATTCTGAGCAGCCACCAGAGATTCCATCACAGCAGTAAGATTTGCCATGCCGGCCTTCAAAGTAGAAACCTCCTCACGCAGCTCGCGATTCTCTTGTTCTAAGTTATTCATCTTCTTTCTGAAATTAGCCCGAGTGTTGTAGTGGTGAGTCAACTTTCCAAACGAAGTAAAGAAGCTTGGTAAGACACCTAGTTATGCATAACAAATGCAAGAAATATATGCAATATGATGCATGATATGTGTGATCGGTGGATCTGGAACTGACTGTTTAACGCTGGTTCGCGAAATGTCGCAGAAGCAAGAGTCGCCACCGTCTTTTATTTTCTCCAAATGGAAAGGACAAAAGCACAGAAAAATTCCTTAAAGAGATTGCTCTCGGTTCGGGAGGTAGGTTATAGAAAGGGAAGGTGTTAGCACCCTTTCTATCCATGGTTATCCATGGGCTCTTAGATACTTGCTCATTTGTGTTTTCAAAAATGGTTTGTTTGCTTTTCAACTGTGAGTTTTAAAAAAGTTTCTTTGAAAATTCCAGTTCGACTCTTGTATCGGTCCTCAAGAGTGTTTGAAAAGTTGCTTTCGAAAGCTTTTTTGAAAAGGTGTCGGTGTGAAAAGTATTTTTGAATTTTGTTTGAAATTTAGAGCAAGTATCTAGAGTCGTCTACCTACCCTAAGGAATTCGTCTGTGTAAATGTCCTTAAAGTAGTGCCATCCCACCATTGAGAGGTAGGTAGCACCACCGTTGGAGGTGTTCGGGTCAATTCGAGGTTCGGGACATGGTGATCACCAGAGCAATGGGAAGATACCTTAGAAGCTACCCTCATGCCAGGTTCCCGGATCATGAGGACTTACTAAGACATCCTCTACTCGACGATCACCTTTCGAGGCAAGGCAACAGTGAGGCGTACCCTAGGGGTGGTGTGTGATTTGTGTGTCATGTTCATTTGCATTTATCTTGTTCATGTCAGGTGATCTACGCGTTCATTTTTATTTTGTCATTCATTCTTGCATGCCATTTATTAACAGTTAAAAAAGTGCGAGAAATAAAAGTTCCTAAACTATTACAAAGGCGCGGGTCCACATCGCCAAATTTAATCCAGGACCCGATTTGACAGAAAATAAAGAAATAAAGTAAAAGTGCGAAAGATAAATATTTACACGGCTTTGGGAGAATTACATTAATATTTACAAGAAATAAATAAAATGCGCGAATATGAATTAAAATTGAAAGCGAGGGCGTTGGACCCTTTTTAATGAAATTAAATTAAATTATTAAATTAATTAAATAAAAATGAAAAAAAGAAATTATTTTGAGATTTTTTGGATTTATGGTTTTTTATGTGAATTAAATGAAATTAACTAATTAACCCTAATTCTACAACTTTTATTTATTAAGAAAATCATGTTAAAATTTAAACCTAAAATTAAATTAATTAATTAATGGCAATTTGATTTATAAAAATAAATAATTAATTATTAGTGAAAAGGAAAGAAAAAGGATAAAAATTGATTAAAACCTAATTCTACAAATTTTAAGTTTATTAAGAAAAACATTTGAATTAAATCTAATTTTACAAAGCTAAATTAATTAATGATATTTACTTAAAAAATATTAAAATAAAATATATTTTTAATTTTGTCTTTTCTGATTTTTTTTGTATTATTTTTATAGTTTATGAAAATAAATTAAAATAAGGAAATTAAAAAAAGAAATAATTGAAATAAATAAAATAAGAAAGAAAATAAAAATCAAAACCTTGGGGGGTCTGTCCCCAAATTGGAGGTAAAGTCCAGTAATTCTGGCCCACTTGTCTATGGCCTTGTTTGACTTTTTGGCTAGCATGTGCACGCGTTGACTCATGTCCATTATGTTAACCAAATCTAGGCCTTCAGATTGTCTCCATTGGCCAAGTGGCATGGTTGGATCAGGGCGTATGATAGGCCTTCAGGGAGCCAGCTGCACATGATAACGTTAGAAAAAATTTTAGGGAAAGGGAGGGGGACCTGGGATTCGAACCCAGGTCCCAGGAATTACCAATCAAATGCCTTGCCAATGGAGCTGTGAGCGTGTTTTGTTTATAAGATAACCAATAAATAATATGAAATAAAACAAAAGTTAGTGCTCTTTTAGCGCGAAAATTCAAATGACTCAATCATTGCCTTACACATCAGCGTCTTCTTCCTCGTTTTGTTTTTTCCCTGAAACATAACAAAGGTTAGCGGGGGTTTTAAACCCCCCCAAAATATGCACTTATCAATAATAGCGAACAGGCCATGGTGTTATATAAATTAGGCGCGAGCGTTGCATTGTATTCGTCCAAACTCCCTGATTTCAACCATGGTATCAAGGAGTCTCAATTTTACAGTATGTGAAAGTTCCCAAATTGAAACTTGAAGAACCCTAATAATCGTTCATGGTGATTTCGCGTATGGGTGATGAAAATTCAATCAAACAACTGGGTTAGCTTCAGAATCAATCAAGGAACATAAATCAAACATTAAAAAGCACTAAAAACGCATGAATCATGATGCAAGCATATGAAAAAAATCTTGTACAGGGCAAGATCGTTCTACCGTTTCTCTGCGTTAGGATGGATGGTTTTGATTTGAAAACCTTCCTTGAAGTCTCAGGAAGGTAATGGAATGGTTATTCTTGCTTGAATCGCACTGTAACCTAGTTTTCAGTTTTAGAATTTTTGTCAAAAAACTCAAGCTTGGGTATGGTGTTCTTGCGCAGTTGGGAGGTCCTGATCACTAGGGTTTGCATCAGTATTTATGTGTGAATGATTAGGGTAGGTTTTTTTTGTCCAAAGAATCAATGAATTGATGGAGAAGATATTTGATTTTCCATGCATATATTTTTCAATCTTTTCATGCAAATTTGGTTCAAATTATGTCCAATCACCATGATTCCTTCCAAATCTGATCATGCACGAAATATTGGTTGTATTTCATGCATAAAAAGATTCAAAAACTTAGGTTTAATATTTTTCATGTATTTTAATTAATTAAATGAATTTCTAGCAATTAAAAATTCAAATAAATAAATAAAAATGATAAAAAAACTTCCCTTTGGGCCAAATGGTCGTGCACATGCCTTGGATAATGATTCTTGGAAGAAAAAGAGGCCCATTAGCATTTTTAAGACATTTGAAGCAATGTTGACTTTTCAAAACATCCAAAAATTTCTCAACTTCCACAAGGTATAACTTGCTCAATTTTTAAGATTTGCTCATGTTCTTGGACATTTTGGAAAGGTTTTTTAGTCCTCTAACCAATGTCTTTGGTCCCATGTCATTTGGATATACCAATCCCAAGTTATGGCCTTTAACTTAAAGTCCCTTTTTGTTGACTTTTGAAAATGACCTATAATGTTGAAATTGATAACTTTTTGTGAGAGCATTTCTTGGTCTTGAAGTATGAAGAGGAGTTGTAGGAAATGTCTTTCTCTTCAAAATGAGCTTTGGATGGAATTTTTCTGATAATCCATGTGAAAGTTATGCCTTGGTCAAGTTACAGTTGACTTTTTCAACTGTCCAAATATGGAAACTTTTGCATCTTGAGACTCTTTGAGCCAAGCTTTGAGAATCATGATCAAACATTGATCAAATGATGTTTGTGGCTTAAAAATGAGATGTTGACCAAAAATTTGAACTTTTGACTGTCAAATGACCATTTTGCCCCTACAGTTGACTGTAGTGCAATAAGGGTTTTTGACTGTGCAATTTTGTGCTGTAAGTCTTGAAACTTGGTATGAGGATACTTGACCATGTTTATAGGCATGTGGGACTTGATTGGACCCTTGGAAACTTCATTTACTTTGTCAGAACCAAAACCCTAATTTTGACTGTTTAGGAGGCCCTTGAATTGTGCAACCCTTGGGGAAATTTTGAAGCTTTGACTTGGCAAATCTTGAAGAATATGGGAGGGAAAATTTTGGGGTAAAACAGTTGCCCCTGTTCAATCTTCTTAGACCTGAGGATGCAGATTGGCTGACGTGCCTTTCGTAATCCGAAGCTGGAAGATGATTGAACACTAGAGTGCCCAGAAATTTGCGCTCACATAGTAGCAGTGATGGTGGGAATGGGCTTATAGATGCCATTTGGAGATTAATGGATAGGATGATGAGCTTATAGATGCCATGCTAAGAGATGATGGACGGTGGATGGGCTTATAGATGCCATCTGGATGTTGATCGCGTAAGAGATTCCTTAGCGAGAGCTTGCGTACCTGCAAAAGAAAAAGGATTATCTGACCTGTTACAGGAGTTGGTCTTCAAACTCTTTGTATAGATGTGTCCTGACTGGTTACAGGAGCTGGATCTGGATCTTCAAAAGGTGATGAATGAACCAGGGATAGTTACTACCTCAATAGGACCGGTGAGAGAACCTTGGACGATTTCAACCTCAACAGTAACGCTGAGAGAACCTTGGGCGACTTCAACCTCAACAGTAACAGGGAGAGAATTTGGGGACGATTACTACCTCCACAGTAACGGGGAGAGAACCATAGGCGACTTCAACCTCAACAGTAATCATTGAGAAAATCTTGGGCGACTTCAACCTCAACAGTAATCATTGAGAGAATCTTAGGCGACTTCAACCTCAACAGTAATCATTGAGAGAATCTTGGGCGACTTCAACCTCAACAGTAATCATTGAGAGAATCTTGGGCGACTTCAACCTCAACAGTAATCATTGAGAGAATCTTGGGCGACTTCAACCTCAACAGTAATCATTGAGAAAATCTTGGGCGACTTCAACCTCAACAGTAACGCTGATAGAATCTTGGGGCGATTACTACCTCCGCAGTAACGGGGAGAGAACCACAGGCGACTACAACCTCAACAGTAATCATTGAGAGAATCTTGGATATCTTCTACTGAGTCTTTATCAGGAAAATCTGTTTGGGGTCGATTTAGCTGGACTAGAGAAGGCCTTGGACTGGATAAGAAACAGAAAAATCTTAGGGTCGATTTAACTGAACCGGTCTAGGTCTTGAAATGTAGCTGAGAACTTAACTGGATCTTTCCTGAAAGATAAAGGTCAGTCATATGCAATGCGTGATATGGATCAAGCAATGATGTTCTCAACATAAATGAGATTTGTGAAATATGATGCGTAGATGCATGCTATAATGTATGAAAACATGATGTTTATGAATATATTTTTGTCGTCTAGGAAAGTAAATCCTTGACGGGTGCCGGGAAGTCACTCCTGGGTTGATGTTGAAGAATAGTGTTTTGCTTCCACTGGGGATGATAGTTGCAAGAATACCGGTAGGAGAAGATGACTCCGTTGGGGAATAACTTGGCGAATGGATTACTCTGCGGGGAGAAAAGTACTCTGACGATCTTGCTGGAGAGCAATACTCTGTGGGGAGAGAGATACTTTGTTGAGTTGTTGATGGTAACTTGCTGGGGATACCCTTGTTGTGTTGGAAGTGTTTAATAGACTTCGCTGGGGATAAGAAGATTTCGTCGAGGACGCTCTTTCCGTGGCTTTTGGCTGAGGATAACCCAGTTATATCCTGGTAAGGAAATAACTCTTTAAATAAAGCCGGGAGACGCGTTCGTGTTCTGCGGGTGGCAAGCTTCCAGAATCTACTGGGGATAAGCTTACTGCTTGGGGAGATGGATTCCAACTTTCCTGGGGAAACTGGGTTGGACTCTCCTGGGAAAGTTTTGAGATGTACTGGGAAAGTTGAAAAGGGGAACCTATGTAGGGTTGCCTGATGATGAGCTTGTGTAAAACTGCATCTTTGGAGGGAGGAAGCCTGTGTAGGGTTTACTGACAATGAGTCCGTATAAGACTGTATCTAGAGCTGAGAAGGAAACCTGTGTAGGGTTTACTGATGACGAGTCCGTGTAAAACTACATCCTTGAAAATAGAGAACCTGTGTAGGGTTTCTGGGTGACGAGTCCGTGTAAAAACTGCATCTGGAGTTTTGAGAAGGAAACCTGTGAAGGGTTTCTTCGGGATAAGTTCGTGTAAAACTTTTGGCGGAACCGGGGTAAGGTTACTGCAGGATAAGTTCGTGTAAAACTTCTTGATGAACCGGGGTAAGGTTATCTTGAGGTAAGTCCGTGTAAGACTTCTGGAGGAACCGGGGTAAGGTTACTGCAGGATAAGTTCGTGTAAAACTTCTTGATGAACCGGGGTAAGGTTATCTTGAGGTAAGTCCGTGTAAGACTTCTGGAGGAACCGGGGTAAGGTTACTTGTGGAGGGTGAGTCCGTGTAAGACTGCGTTTGAAGATTGAGAAGGAACCGGTGTAGGGTTACTTTGATGATAAGTCCGTGTAAGACTTTTTCTGAAAGTTGAGAAGGAACCTGTGTAGGGTTGCCTGATGATGATTAAGTAGATGATTGTCCTGTTTGGTTTCGGATGTTAACCCACAATCTGGAATTTGTAAAGGTAGATGGTAATCATCTTTGTATTAACCTTTCCTTGGTACTTTGGCTGACAGAACAACTGGATCGCCTGGACGACTCATTATTGCCCATGTTTCTGAGGTGAGGGAAGAAGATACCTTGTGGAGGTGCTTGATGACTGCTGATTGACAAATCTTCCTCTGGTAAGCAAGTGACGAGATGTCGGGACATAGTCGTACGCTTTGATCCCTAACTTTTGCCTGGACCGCCCTTTCGGGTTTTCAGTCCACCGGGATACCCTTTTTTGCCCAAGCCGCCTTTCCAGGTTTTCGACTTGCCGGGTGCACAGATTTTTTTCTTTTCATCCCTTATTTTTGCCCGAACCCTTTTGGTTCGCCGGGAAGCCCTTGTTTTTACCTAGGTGTGTCAACCTAGTGGGTCTTTGATTTTGCGTAGTATTTTTTTTTCCGACTATGTCCATGTTCTCAGAATGTAGGGAGTTGCCCCTGTTAGAAGTGTTTTGTCATGTCACCAGAAGATGTTTGATCAGGCAAGATTCGTTGTCGGAATTCCCCAAGTGACTTAGACGGAGACTTGCCCCTGGCTATTTGGCATTAGCGAGATTCTCTGAATCTTGACCGGACTGTCCCAGATTATGGGCAATGATCCTGCCATGCCCCTTGATTGGAGGTGCTTTTGTTCACCAGATATTCTTCGTGCGACTTTTCCTGCTGTTCAAATAAAAAGTCATATGCAAACAATGTTATATCAAAAATGCAAAGCTTATGTCTGTCTTGAAGTTTTTTTTTGAAAATGCATTTTTTTTTATAAAAACAAGTGAATTTTTGTAAAACGTGATGTCATCTCCGTATTTACCGTAGGCCTTAAGGAGTCAGGATACCTTTCGTAACAGTATGCTTTCGAACCAACCCATGCTTCAGCTAGGACTTTTAAGGGTTATAACGTGGCTTGGTTCACGGTTTAAGAAACAAAGGATAAAGGCTCAAATTATTTATACCCACCCGTTCTTCGTGATGTTCTTCAAACCTAAGCTCAGTTGATCGTGCGTTAGACCTTGTTTGAGTCTTTGTCCTGATGTTCCAATGATGGTTCAGATATTGATGATTTATTCTGAATAGGCAGTCATTTTTGTTTTTGTTGAGGGTTTGTATGACCTCTTTCTTTTTGATTTTGCTATCCCTAAATTTTGCCTGAACTGTTTCTTTTGTGATTACAGTCAGCGGGATGCCCCAGTTTTGTAAGTCTCCTTCATAGGTTTTGACTTATTGGGTTTTTATTTTGAGAAATGACGACTGCCTATCTTTATGATTATTCAGAACCAATCACTGTCTTTTGTTTTGTGAGGACTTCTTTTGGTGCCATTTGTTATGCACTTGGATCAACTGAGAGAACTACCCTGCCCCGGGTTATGATTAAGGGTTTTAATTTTCGAAAAGAAAAACTCCTACTTCTTTCGCTCAGAGGGGTTGATGAGGGATTATCTTCCTTATAACTCCAGTGTTTAGGGATTGAAACAATGCTTGTACCTCATCAGCGGGGTTTGTCCAAAAGCATACTGTAAGGATCGTGGTATCGTTTTCGTCATCCTCCCTCAAGAGGCTTAGAATTATTAATCGAGCGTTGATCATCAGAAAAAAAAATATGAAAATAATTTGCATATAGTGAATACGAATATATTGCTTCAAAACAGACATATGCGATGCATTAATGAAATAACAACGTTTAACATGAGTAAATGTTTGAACAAAAGAAAATTGACAACTTGAAAGTCCTAATGAACAAAAATCTTTTCATCTCAGGGCTTGTCACTTCAAATGGTGAGCCTTGGAGGGATGGTAGAAAAACTCAGCCTGACCATCTTGTGTGAACTCCAATGCTCCTTCATCAATCAGGTCCTGGATCTTGTTCTTCAGAGCCCAACACTCATTTGTATCATGTCCTGGACAGGCAGAGTGGTAGGCACACCTTTTATTGGGGTCATAGACAGGAGATGCTGTGTTGGGGTTCCGGGGATGAGCCCTTAATGTGATCAGATTCAACCTCAGCAAGCGTTGTAGAGCTTGAAACAGTGACATGTTGAGCTGGGTGAATTGCCTCCTGGGCTTGACTGGCTGAAGCTGGTGAAGTTGTTGCTGAATTTGTGACGCTGGAGCCATTTGAGGAACTCTCCCCTTACCTCCTTGTCTCAAAGATGGTTGAATGATGACTGGCCCTTCAACCTTAGATGTTTGCCCCAGTTGGTTACTCTGAAGCAGTTGGTTGACGAGAACTCCGAGCTCTTCTTGTCTTTGAGCTAAGCCTTGAATGATAGTCACCTGCCCCAACATCTGGGCTCTCATTGCATCCACTTCAGCTTGCAGATGTTTCAGCCGTTCGTCCTCAGCGCTGTTCCTGACCAAAGTCCCCATGAGAAGTGTCCTTAACTCCTCCTGCCCCTTGGATAGATTCAGGAGGATTTCCCCGAACTGGGTCTCTTGAGCAAGAAAGTCCTGGTTATCTTGTTGGGAAGCCATTGCTGAAATAAACAGCGACAAAGGTAAGTAACCTGCAAAAGGGATATCTGTAATGTAATGATGTGTATGATATGCATGCAATGTTTTCCAGGACCTCGCAGGGTAAACAAGAAAATTCTTAGCATTGGAAACTGGTGACTTGATTGGAAGGCACTTCATATTGTTGAGAGTCCTTCTTCAAAGGGTCAAAGGCTCACCATATCCAGTGGGTCATAGCCCCTGACAACCTTGGCTAGAGGAAAATAAATCCCCTTTTGCCCCTTGCTGGACAGTTGATTCATCCTGACCTGCACCACAGACCCTTGAGATCCTTGAAATGGGTTAGGATGTATGCAATGGTATGATGTCATGATGCATGGGGTAATGTGAGTAAACCCTGTTATGAGTCCCCATCAAGGACTATAAACAAACCCTGCAAGAAATTCAGTATACTTTGTTATGAGTCCCAATTAAGGACTATAAACAAAACCTGCAAGAGACCTAGTAAACCCTGTTATGAGTCCCAGTTAAGGACTATAAACCAAAACCTGCAAGTAGCTTATGTGTCAGATAACACGCATGCAATTAGTCAAGTACGAAGGCACACAAGTCACACAAGAGAAGCCCTTAGAGTTTAGGCCAGCATGAGGTCTAGGTGTTACCCTCTTTCAGTTGGTTGGTTCATACCTGTCCTATCAAAGTAACCGGGTTCTTAGAGGATCCCAATATCATTGACTACCCTCAATCGGTCATAACTCCAGCATCGCAATCTTTTCTTGCGGCCAGAACCATCACGAGAGTTTAGCCTTAATGGGCGTAGCATACTGCTACTGTTCTAATGGCCAAGTTGGGTCATTTAAGGTTCTAAGGTCTGTTGGTGCTTAATGACTCCTTGGAAGACCCATATTCTCCTCGTTTCAACACGAGGGATATCGGTACAGACCAAGGCGCCACACCAACGTAGCCACTGCTTCACCCATGTCGGTATACGCCGGACAGGTCCCTCACAGCTTATGCTACCTAAACAGGGTATCCCCAGATCCGGGTTAGGATCTATGTAACTCCCATGCAACCCACAAATTTAAAGCAGACAAGTCAATACAATTGAAAACACAGTTATGAACTAACCCTAAGGTACACCTCACTTTAAGTTTAATTTCCCCAGCAGAGTCGCCAGTTCTGTGATCGGTGGATCTGGAACTGACTGTTTAACGCTGGTTCGCGAAATGTCGCGGAAGCAAGAGTCGCCACCGTCTTTTATTTTCTCCAAATGGAAAGGACAAAAGCACAGAAAAATTCCTTAAAGAGATTGCTCTCGGTTCGGGAGGTAGGTTATAGAAAGGGAAGGTGTTAGCACCCTTTCTATCCATGGTTATCCATGGGCTCTTAGATACTTGCTCATTTGTGTTTTCAAAAATGGTTTGTTTGCTTTTCAACTGTGAGTTTTAAAAAAGTTTCTTTGAAAATTCCAGTTCGACTCTTGTATCGGTCCTCAAGAGTGTTTGAAAAGTTGCTTTCGAAAGCTTTTTTGAAAAGGTGTCGGTGTGAAAAGTATTTTTGAATTTTGTTTGAAATTTAGAGCAAGTATCTAGAGTCGTCTACCTACCCTAAGGAATTCGTCTGTGTAAATGTCCTTAGAGTAGTGCCATCCCACCATTGAGAGGTAGGTAGCACCACCGTTGGAGGTGTTCGGGTCAATTCGAGGTTCGGGACATGGTGATCACCAGAGCAATGGGAAGATACCTTAGAAGCTACCCTCATGCCAGGTTCCCGGATCATGAGGACTTACTAAGACATCCTCTACTCGACGATCACCTTACGAGGCAAGGCAACAGTGAGGCGTACCCTAGGGGTGGTGTGTGATTTGTGTGTCATGTTCATTTGCATTTATCTTGTTCATGTCAGGTGATCTACGCGTTCATTTTTATTTTGTCATTCATTCTTGCATGCCATTTATTAACAGTTAAAAAGTGCGAGAAATAAAAGTTCCTAAACTATTACAAAGGCGCGGGTCCACATCGCCAAATTTAATCCAGGACCCGATTTGACAGAAAATAAAGAAATAAAGTAAAAGTGCGAAAGATAAATATTTACACGGCTTTGGGAGAATTACATTAATATTTACAAGAAATAAATAAAATGCGCGAATATGAATTAAAATTGAAAGCGGGGGCGTTGGACCCTTTTTAATGAAATTAAATTAAATTATTAAATTAATTAAATAAAAATGAAAAAAAGAAATTATTTTGAGATTTTTTGGATTTATGGTTTTTTATGTGAATTAAATGAAATTAACTAATTAACCCTAATTCTACAACTTTTATTTATTAAGAAAATCATGTTAAAATTTAAACCTAAAATTAAATTAATTAATTAATGGCAATTTGATTTATAAAAATAAATAATTAATTATTAGTGAAAAGGAAAGAAAAAGGATAAAAATTGATTAAAACCTAATTCTACAAATTTTAAGTTTATTAAGAAAAACATTTGAATTAAATCTAATTTTACAAAGCTAAATTAATTAATGATATTTACTTAAAAAATATTAAAATAAAATATATTTTTAATTTTGTATTTTCTGATTTTTTTGTATTATTTTTATAGTTTATGAAAATAAATTAAAATAAGGAAATTAAAAAAAGAAATAATTGAAATAAATAAAATAAGAAAGAAAATAAAAATCAAAACCTTGGGGGGTCTGTCCCCAAATTGGAGGTAAAGTCCAGTAATTCTGGCCCACTTGCCTATGGCCTTGTTTGACTTTTTGGCTAGCATGTGCACGCGTTGACTCATGTCCATTATGTTCACCAAATCTAGGCCTTCAGATTGTCTCCATTGGCCAAGTGGCATGGTTGGATCATGGCGTATGATAGGCCTTTAGGGAGCCAGCTGCACAGGATAACGTTAGAAAAAATTTTAGGGAAAGGGAGGGGGACCTGGGATTCGAACCCAGGTCCCAGGAATTACCAATCAAATGCCTTGCCAATGGAGCTGTGAGCGCATTTTGTTTATAAGATAACCAATAAATAATATGAAATAAAACAAAAGTTAGTGCTCTTTTAGCGCGAAAATTCAAATGACTCAATCATTGCCTTACACATCAGCGTGTTCTTCCTCGTTTTGTTTTTTCCCTGAAACATAACAAAGGTTAGCGGGGGTTTTAAACCCCCCCAAAATATGCACTTATCAATAATAGCGAACAGGCCATGGTGTTATATAAATTAGGCGTGAGCGTTGCATTGTATTTGTCCAAACTCCCTGATTTCAACCATGGTATCAAGGAGTCTCAATTTTACAGTATGTGAAAGTTCCCAAATTGAAACTTGAAGAACCCTAATAATCGTTCATGGTGATTTCGCGTATGGGTGATGAAAATTCAATCAAACAACTGGGTTAGCTTCAGAATCAATCAAGGAACATAAATCAAACATTAAAAAGCACTAAAAACGCATGAATCATGATGCAAGCATATGAAAAAAATCTTGTACAGGGCACGATCGTTCTACCGTTTCTCTGTGTTAGGATGGATGGTTTTGATTTGAAAACCTTCCTTGAAGTCTCAGGAAGGTAATGGAATGGTTATTCTTGCTTGAATCGCACTGTAACCTAGTTTTCAGTTTTAGAATTTTTGTCAAAAAACTCAAGCTTGGGTATGGTGTTCTTGCGCAGCTGGGAGGTCCTGATCACTAGGGTTTGCATCAGTATTTATGTGTGAATGATTAGGGTAGGTTTTTTTTGTCCAAAGAATCAATGAATTGATGGAGAAGATATTTGATTTTCCATGCATATATTTTTCAATCTTTTCATGCAAATTTGGTTCAAATTATGTCCAATCACCATGATTCCTTCCAAATCTGATCATGCATGAAATATTGAGTGTATTTCATGCATAAAAAGATTCAAAAACTTAGGTTTAATATTTTTCATGTATTTTAATTAATTAAATGAATTTCTAGCAATTAAAAATTCAAATAAATAAATAAAAATGATAAAAAACTTCCCTTTGGGCCAAATGGTCGTGCACATGCCTTGGATAATGATTCTTGGAAGAAAAAGAGGCCCATTAGCATTTTTAAGACATTTGAAGCAATGTTGACTTTTCAAAACATCCAAAAATTTCCCAACTTCCACAAGGCATAACTTGCTCAATTTTTAAGCTTTGCTCATGTTCTTGGACATTTTGGAAAGGTTTTTGAGTCCTCTAACCAATGTCTTTGGTCCCATGTCATTTTGATTTACCAATATCAAGTTATGGCCTTTAACTTAAAGTCCCTTTTTGTTGACTTTTGAAAATGACCTATAATGTTGAAATTGATAACTTTTTGTGAGAGCATTTCTTGGTCTTGAAGTATGAAGAGGAGTTGTAGGAAATGTCTTTCTCTTTAAAATGAGCTTTGGATGGAATTTTTCTGATAATCCATGTGAAAGTTATGCCTTGGTCAAGTTACAGTTGACTTTTTCAACTGTCCAAATATGGAAACTTTTGCATCTTGAGACTTTTTGAGCCAAGCTTTGAGAATCATGATCAAACATTGATCAAATGATGTTTGTGGCTTAAAAATGAGATGTTGACCAAAAATTTGAACTTTTGACTGTCAAATGACCATTTTGCCCCTACAGTTGACTGTAGTGCAATAAGGGTTTTTGACTGTGCAATTTTGTGCTGTAAGTCTTGAAACTTGGTATGAGGATACTTGACCATGTTTATAGGCATGTGGGACTTGATTGGACCCTTGGAAACTTCATTTACTTTGTCAGAACCAAAACCCTAATTTTGACTGTTTAGGAGGCCCTTGAACTGTGCAACCCTTGGGGAAATTTTGAAGCTTTGACTTGGCAAATCTTGAAGAATATGGGAGGGCAAATTTTGGGGTACAACAATATGTAATTCACATGATTTTATTTTATTTAATATTTCAAGGGATTTAAAATTTATGGACATATTGCAAATATCAAAGTCATAACGCATTTGAAAATACAGAAAATTCCATTATAACTACTCCAAAATGGATTACAAGTTTCAATGATCCCAAGTATAAGATGAAAATAAAATCTAAAACCCTGAGAAGTAAAACTGATGGAGATCACTCTATACGCTGGCGTTTCCCCGTGAGCCTGGAAATCTGAGCCTTCAACCTCTAGTTTTCTTCCGCATATCTGGTGGCAACCTCCTTCCAATCCCCTGAATCATGAAGTATGTAATCAGCATCTTATTAAGGCTTAGGAGAAAATAAATCCCCTTGCATCTCCATAGTCTCTATCACTCGACTAAAAGGATATCAATCAAGTTATCTTTCTCCTTCCAGTCTGCTCTATAGGAAATCTCTAAAGTTTGGCACTTGTTCTTCCAAGCATCCTTTTCCTATTGCATCCTGACCAAAGCAAGTTGCAGCTCTTGTAGATCATCCAATAAGAGAGAAGGGGTTTTTACAAATAAATCAGGCATAGGTGTTTCCCGCGAATACGGCATCTTCAACTGAATGGCTCTCGTTTGGACCCACTAAAGATATGGCTCCAAAGAAACATCACCCCTAGGTCCCAAATCCTTCCTACTCTTCTTATGAATGTGACGCCAGGCCTTCACAATCTGCTCCCTGGATTCTCTATGGTCTTCTCCCTCCTTCATAAAGAAACTACTCAAATGAATACTATTTGGTTTATCCCTCATCGGATAACCAAATTGTCGTCGTGCAAGAACAGGGTTATAGTTAATTCCTCCCTTTGTACCAAGAAGAGGTACATTGGGGAAACTACAACAACTATCAATAATCTCTGTATCCTGGTAAGGTCGATGATACCAATCAATATCCGAGTGAGTAAGTTCCATGATCTTAGGAGCCCAACGGGGTTCCTTCTTGACATCCCAAAAAGCATCAGACTGAGGCATATGAGAGAAAAGCCACCGGTACAACAGGGGAGTGCAACAAATAATCATCCCCCCATGATAAGAATTATGAAGATGAATAGAGTAATAAGCATCACCCAACAAGGTAGGAACTGGGTTTCCAATTATGAAGATCCTGATAGAATTAATGTCAAGAAACTTGTCCACATTAGGAAATAAGAACAACCCGTAGGCAAGTAGAGCAAAGATGGCCTCAAAAGCGACTGTACTCTTCCTCTTGGAAAAGTAACGAGCTTTCTCCAATAAGAACTGAGCTGGTAATCCTCTAATCCCTCCTTTAGTAGTCATATGGGCTTCCACCTCAGACTTCCCCAGATGAATCAAAGCAGCAATCTCATGTGGTTTTGGCTCACCCTCCAAACCAGTAAACGGAACACGATGGGTAACAGGTAAATCCAATACATAAGAATACTCCTCCAGTGTAGGCATCAACTGATAGTCGGGAAAAGTAAAGCAATGATACATCAGATCATAGAATTGGACCAAGGTCGAGATAATACCCTCCTTCATCTTCAGCTTCATGAGAGGAATGATGGATCCATACTTCTTCTGAAAGTCTGCAGAACACTCGATCTCGGGAATTAGACTGATCAACTCATCTATCTTGGGATCCTTGAAACTGTACTTCCCGGTCTTTCTCTTTCCAGAATCCATGGTTAAAAAGTACCTAAGATATTCACAAATGGTCAACTTTTAAATCCCTTGAAATAAGATCTCTCCAAAAGATGCTTATGAGTGCATGGATGCATGATGCAACAATCACACACAAGATCACACATATAGGGTTCATAGGTTCAACGTCACGAGCATGAGGTCGAAGGTACTACCCATAAGGTGTTGGTCTAAAAGTTATCACCTGCCGAACAAGGTTCTAGAGGTTCTCATAGTCTACATCCTTCCTTCGGATATTACCAACTTCCCGATTAACTCGGTAATTAGTAATATTCTCAAGAAAAACTCATCCGAATGTAGTATCGCGTGACAACTATTCCCAGATTACTCTGTCATAGCTTCCGCGCTACACCTAAAAGGCCAAGATGGGTTCGGTATTCTACGGTTATCATTTTCAGCAGGCTCCCAGGTCGAAAGCAGTACGTCTTCCCGATTACTCGGTAAACGACACTGCAGTCAAAGGGGCCTCCACTAAGTGGGGGATCTTATGCCTCCTTTTTTGGGATTACTCCCTCAAAGTTAACATGACTATACCGCCCGTCCTATCTTAAAGTTTTCACAAGTCCGGGTATAAGACTTATGAGTAATCACCAAGCACCCTGAAAACCAGGAAAATCCAGACAAACATATATACAACATATAACACAAAAACAATAATAACACATATACAGATATAAAAAAAGACAGGCTCAACCCACTTAGGGATGTAACAACAAGAGGTCAATCTTTTCCCAATGAGGTCGCCATTTTTATGTAGCAGTAGAAATGTTTAAGACTAAGCCATTGGATGAGATTCAAAACGCGTTAGTAATCAGATCCAAAGGATCTGGCGCATTGTGCATATCATGGTCATTAGTGAATAAAGCATAGAATCAAAAATAAAATCAGAATTCAAAAAAAAACAAGCGGCACGCCATCATTGGTTGGAAGATGACACGTTGGTCATCTTCAACCTCTAGCCAACGTGAATTGTAGGTCTCTCAAACTGTAAAATCAGAAGCTCATAACTATGCCATTTGCTTCGTCTCTTCAAGACGAAGACAACCACACCCTCGCGCCAAATTTATATAAAATGTAGCTCAAGAAATTTGTAAGGATAGTTTTGAAAAGGGATTTGAAATTTCATGGTCAAAACGTGTTTCCAGTAAAAAGCAAGTGTTGCAACTAGAACCATGGCAATGAGAGCATCACAATGATATTAAAGGTTTAAAGAATTGATGAAGGAATCTACCTATTGAAGTTAAGTTGCAGAGCTCTGAAACTGGACTTCTATGGAGCAATATATGGCACGATTCTTGAATGTAATTATATTGTTAGCTTGAGGGAAGATCAATGAAGGCGAATTGATGGAGAAATTGGATTGAAAAAGGTTTGGGAAAAGATTTCAAAGTTGCTGAATTCTGAGTTATGGAACAAGTTTGGCAGGGTGATTCTGGCTATCCAAGCTTGAGGAAATGAATGGGGAATGACCCTTTATTTATAGGGAATCAAATGGAATGTCCAAGCGTGTGAAATGATGTAGATTGGAGGGAAATCGTGTGAAGTTGCAAACAAGAAAAGTGTAACTTCCAATTTGATCAAAACTCATTCAAAACGCGCGTTTTGTTGTGCTAATCACTTCTGGAAGTTCACTAAACACGTTCAGAAGCAAAAACACGCAGAAACAAAGTGTTTAGAAGCCAAATAAAGGATTTCAAACTTCTGACTTGGTGAAAAATTCAGTTTCAAATTGCCAACTTCTGACCAATGGCATTCTCAACTCAAGGGGTCTTAGGGCATGATTCTTGATGCTTTAGAAAGATGAGGTTACAAGCTTTGTAATGGAAGAAGAATGGGATCAAATGGATGTTTGAGCTGAAAGTTGTATTGAGTCAAAGTTGGAGAAAAAGGGTTTAGTTTCCATACTTAAAAATATTTCAAGTTTTTCTTCAAAAGTGACCTATAATGTCTTGCATCCAAACATAGCCTTCCACTTGGAATTTGCTCTTGACCAAAAAAGATGGCATGAAATAGACCTATTGAATGACATTTTGAATATTGGACCATTCAAAATCTCCAAAAATTGAGAGAGTTATGAATTGTTGAAGTTGGCAAAAAATCATGAAATGACCTATAATCTTTTGTATCCTTAAGGCAACTTCCATCCATTTTCTCACTTTTCACATAAAAGAAGGCATAAATTTCACTTCCTGAAGATCATTTTGGAAAAATAATGGGCTCCAGGTGATAAAAATTGATCAAGTTATGATCATTTGAAGTCACACATGGAAAATTGGGGATTCATCTGGAGGGTTTGTAATCTTTCTTCTTCATCAAGTTTCTTCCACATGAAAACTACTTGGAACTTTTGAAGTGATTTGTTAATAACCCTTTGAAGAGAATTACGTCTTTGGAATCACTAAAAAATACCAAAATATGAGCAAGATATACTCCTTTGAAGTTCAAAACCCTAGCTCTTAGATTAAGAAACATGCCTTGAGGAACTTTAACAATTTTGAACAAACTTCTTGTACAAAAACAAATGCTTTGTAAATATAAGTTGTTGAGGATGATAATGAGAACTCATAGCAACCAGAACCACTTCCATATCTTGATAATTAAGAGAAACATGCACTTGTAACCAAAAGGAACAAAATCTTGTCCAAACATGACTATTTTTTCCAATCAACCCCTTGTACTTTTTGGATTAAATTTGATAATATTGAAATATGGTGAACCAAAATAAGCTTTCCATGCCATTTCCTACAAAACAACTTCAATGGTGAGGCTTGAACTTCTCAAGCTTTATTGACTAGGGCATGGAAATAAACTCATGAACCCATGGGGCAACTGGTTAAATCTCATTACCTTTACCTACATGGATAACAAGCAAGACAAACCAACATTGAATTTTATTAATTAAAAGAGGAAATCAAGATAAAATATTCTTAATCACAAAAGAACACAAGTCAAGGTGCTTTGTGATTCCTCAAAGAGCAAAGCTAAATATAGGGAGGGGAACCAATAATCCTAGTGTGATCTTGTTGTGATGGAATCAACATGGTATGATGAAGGGATCTTAGGAGCAAAAATTGGGGTACAATAGTAGGCACTAAAGGTTTGCAATCGCGGCGGGTGCAAAAATCATAAAAAATATGTTTATTTTCTCACTTCCACCATCTATTTTTATACAACACATTTTATAGCCAAAATATACAGATTTACAAAGAGGTTCTTGCGGAGTACCATAGATGTTTAGGGTTATTCGCTTTGCATAATGGTAGAAATGTAGTGGTAGAAATGTTGAGACTAAGCCATTCGATTGACTTAACTCGTACAGATCAAATAAAAATCGCCATCATGATTTATTGTTTCCATAGAAATGGGAGAAGAGCGAATAACCCAAAAAAGAGGGGGAGAGAATCTAGGTACGGGGGTTGGTTATGCAAAGGGAAGGTATTAGCACCCTAAACATCTACGGTAATCCGCAGGAACCTCTTTGAAAATTTGTGTATTTTGGCTATAAATGTTGTATACAAAAATAGATGGTGGAGATGAGAAAAGAAATATTTTTTTATAATTTTTACACCTGTCGTAGTTGTGAACTTTTAGTGCCTACGTACCACCTTTCATGCAATATGGGATCAGGGTACTCATAGTTCACCTTTAAAAAATTTTAAAACATAAATGTGTTGGTTAATTTTAAGAGACAAGACATCATCGTCGTATCCGAGTGGAAAACATACTTACTACCCACGATTATATGAAAGGAGAATTTGCATCATCTCAAAGTGGAGGATATGGATTGGATTTTAAAATCAACAAAGCCTCACTCAACACCCAAGTGGAAAATATCTCACTTCACTATATATCATAGAAGTATAGTAGCTCGCTTCACTACAAGGATTGGCAAGAGTCTAATATTTTGAGAAAAGTTTTAAAGTAAAAAGCCAAAGTGGATAAATGGTTTGAATGAGATTGATTGACTTTCTAGACTTCTCACAATAAATGTCAAAGTATGATTAAGTTGTTTAAAGTTTGATTAATAAAAATATTTTTGAAAATGCATGGACCTAAGTCCAAGTTTATTGTGAAATCGATTCAAGTTTAGAAAACAAGAATAGTTTTGGAAAAGAGGGTGAAATATTTTGAAATTAAAGAAGGTTCGAAGAGATGAAAGGACTATCCTAAATCATATGGTAAAAGCTAGGGAAAATAATTGTCTAACCAACAATAAGCCAACACTTGACACAATGAGTCAATGTAGGATTCTCATCCTTTGGATTTGAAACCAAACATCCAAAGACAATAAACCTCTTAAGAATACCATACATCAAATACATCATGTCTTCACAAAAAATAAGGAAGAAACACGGCTGTATAGGGATGAATTCCCAATCACAGTCAAGGCATAAAATTAGAATAACCAGCACACAAAGAAAAAACAACCCAATGTCTCGAGGTAAATCTCGATATTTCCAGACAAAATAAAAATAAAAGTCACAAGGTCTCAAGGTAGCCAAGGTCCCTAATCCTAAGTACAAGAAGTCCACAACTCCATAACGCCAAGGATAGTAACCAAATAGTCCAAGTAACCTTAAGGTATATTATTGTTCAAGTTGGTTATTAGGTATCTTCAAAAAGAAAATGAAAAGCTCAAGTGAGCAAAACAAAATGACATAAAGATAAATGCTCAAGTTAGCAAAGATGAAAATAGCATGAAATGTAAATGCTAAAATAAATGGTGCGTAAAAGTAGAGGCTTAAAGTAAAAGCATAAAAATAAAAGTAAATTATTAATGGGTTACAAATTAGAGATTAGTTGAATGACCATCTTGAATCTTGCATTTGAAAACTCATTAGAAGATTGATAAAATAAAAGCCTCTCAAAAACAAGTTTCATTTGCTTTTTGTCAAGTATATCATTCATTTCAAATTCTCTAGGTGACAACATATGATCAACGATGTTTAAATGATTCGCTTATACCAAAGTTTATGAAGATTCATTGAGGATTGATAAGACCAAAGCCTCCTAACAATGAACCTCAAGGTTATTGGATCATAGATTTCAAATTAAACATACTTTGGCTTGAAAACATAAGTTTGGGCTATGAATGATCATTTCTCGAATTGGGACAAAATTTAGTGTTATGTTAAGCAATCGTAAGTGGACTTACGTAGAAGTCACACCTATTTTGAGGTCGGTCAATAGAAATATATGTACCATATGCTTGGAGAAATGACATGTAAATCATCCTCTAACAACATGTAGTACCAGTAAGAAAGCGATAAGATGAAGAAGGAGGGGATGTATTATATGAAATTGGGGTTTCAAATATCATCAAGATCATTCATCCATTTTGGTAGATTTGGTTTCTCAACCTATCAACACCCAAGATCCAATGAGTTTGAGGAATTTGTCACCAAATGAAATCCAAGTCAGAACCAAATAAAAAAATAATAAAATAATATTTAGTAAAAAAATATTTAAATGGTTAATAAAAAGGAAAATAAATGGTAAAATACCCAAAGTATATTAAAATACCAAATTAAAATCCTAAAAAATAGTCAGAGGTAAAACATGATTCAATAATAGTTGACAAAAATTTTCAAAATTTTTTTAAGTCAGAAATAAAAAGAAAGGGAAACAAACCAAAAAAATGGTAAAACAAACCAAAAAAATGGTAAAAAAAAATTAAAATCAGAAATAAAAAGAAAACAATATCATCAAAAATTGCCAAAAGAGCAAATGACCTTTCCATAATTTTTTCAGAATTTTTAACAACCAGAAAATCATTTTAAACAATTAAAACAATCAAAAGAAAGGGAAAAATCATTAAAAAAAATATAAAATCTGAAAATAAAATTGTGAACAAATAAAAATCAGAAAGAAAATTTTCCAAAATATTTTTGGACCAGAAATGATTTTTTTATGGATTTTTGAAGTTTATAACAAATAAATATAAAAACTAGAAAATAAAAATAAAGCTAAAAAAATGTGGACCATCAGATCACTGTCAAAACGTGTTAGTAAGCAGATCCAAGGGATCTGACACGATGTGCATGATATGGTCGCTATTGAAAATCACACTAAATCATTTTTTTAAATTAGATTTTAATAAAAATAAAAAGAAAAAATAAGTTCTATTGGATGAAAGTCAAAACGCCTTAGTAATCAGATCCGAAGGACCTGGCACGCTGTGCATATCATGGACCCTCGGCCAAAACAAGTTGAATAAAAAACCAAGTAACCAATGAAAACAAAACAAATTTCTAACGTTCATTGATTGAAGAACGACATGTATGTCGTCTTCAACCTCCAGACACCCTACGTGTGGGATTTTCTGAGATTCTTCAAACGGAAACATTAGAAGCCCAGACTTGTACCATTATATTTGTCCCTTCAAGATGATCCTAACCTCACCCTCACGGAAAATTTATATAAACTGAGTAAAGAGAAAAGTAAAAAACATAAAAATAATAGCGAGCCCTTTAGGTTGAGATTTCTCACTCAATTCTCAATGATTTTAAAAATTGTAAGAAGCACAAGGATCAGAAGGATGAGTAGAGTAGAATAGGCTTTTATTTGGAACGATTTGGTTCAGAAAACTACCTGAAGGAAGCTCACAAAAATAGCTCTGAAAGTGAACTTGTGAAACTCAGAATATGGGTCAATTTGCTTGGTTTAAGTGTTGGAGAGTTTGAATGTTTATGGAGGATGATGAATATGTAAAGAAATTGTGAAGAGAGAACTTGAAATTGTGAAATGGAATTTCAAATTTCTGAGTTTCGAATGAACTTTAGCAAGGTGTTTTTGGCTCTCAAAGCTTGTGTAAATGAATGCAATGTTGTCATCTATTTATTGGGAATTGAATGGGAATGAGAATGGGAAGAATTAGTGGAGTTTAGCGGGAAATTGTGAGAGGCCGTGGACATGAGAAACGTGTGACTCCATGTTCATCAAAACTCACTCAAACCTTGTGTTTCAAGGCTCTAATCCACTTTGGCAAGTTGGTTAAACATTAGATCAAAAACGCGCGCTAATTTGGTGTTTATAAGCCACATTATGGATTTCAAATTCTGACTGTGGAAAAAACTTCAGTTTCAAGGTACAAACTTTGAATCTATGGTGTGCATAATGTAGGAAGCTTTATGGCATAATTCTAGATGCATTTGAAAGATGATGTAATACTCTTTACAATGTTCCAAGAAATGTTTCATTTGGATGCTTGAGCTAAAAGTTGTGATGAGTCAAAGTTGAGAAAAAGATGTTGACTTTTATACTTAGAAAAATTTCAAGTTTCTTCTTCAAAAGTGACCTAAAATGTTTTGATTCTAAACAAGGCCTTCCTCCACAATCTTGCTTTGAAAATTTATTCTTTCATGAAGTAGACTTCCCAAAGAGCATTGTGAAACTTGAATCGATCAAAAATACCAAGTATTTAAAAAGTTATGGCCTTGTGAAATTGGTGAAAATCCATGAGGTGACCTATAATATTTTGAGTTTTTAAGGCATCTTCAAACCATTTTCAAGCCTTGCACATAAAAGAAGAGTTGAAGTTAAAATTCTTAAGATAAATGTAGAGGACTTGTATGATCTTTTGAAGTCACATAAGGGAATTTGATGGCATATCTAGAGGACTTGTAATCTTTAACCATCATTATGAATATTCCACACAAAATTTTCTTTAAACTTTTGAAGTGATTGATTGATAACCCTTTAAAGAGAAGTATATCTTTGGAATCACTCAAAAATCTCAAAATTTAACAAGATATAGCCCTTAGAAGTTCAAAACCCTAGATCCTAGAGCACCAAAATAACTTGGAAACCCCTTTTAATTTTGACAATCTTTCTTGCACAATCACTTTTGCAATATGAATAGAAGTTGTTGTGGATGATAATAAGAACCCATAGCAATAATAACCACTTCCAAATATTAATAATTGAGAGAGTTATGTACTTGTGGTCAAGGAATCAAGAACTTGTCCAATTAGGTCAAACTTCTTCAATCAATTCTTGCATCCTTTGACTTCCTTTGACAAATTGAGACATGATGAATCATAGTATACCTTGTCATGATAGCACACTCAATGATGAATCCTAAATTTCAATGAAGATTTGTTGAATAAGGCATGGAAATAAACTCATAAACCTATGAATCAACCTGATGAAATGTGTTGTGCCCTTACCTATAGTATCATGATTTAGAGAAAACATTCATTATATTTGTTAGTTAAAAGTTAATCAACACAAGACATATATGACCATAATATATAAATCAAAGTGATTGGTGATCCTTAATGAGCAAACCTAGAGATAGGGAGAAGAAATAAACCGAAGTGTAATCTTGATATGATTGAGTTAATATGAGATGATAGAGGAATCTTATGGGAAAAAATTAGGGTACAACAGTTTCCCTTATTAAAATGTCTTCTATCCGGATATACGAAGGTTAAAATATCTGTGTCGACATAATTGAAGATAATTAAATATAAAGCAAGCCATATATTTGGCCCTAAGATTCTATGCAATGCTTATGATTATGAATGCAAATGAACGACTCCAAAGGTGACATAGAACACCACTGGGGAAGCAGGATATAAAACCAAGGATCCAAAGAAAATCCGACCAGGAAAATAAATCGTTGGTGAATAGAAGACTCAACTATAAGGATGAGAAAAGGCATCATCAACTCAAATAAATAAGGAAAAAGTAATGTATAACAATGATCGACATATAACGGTGAACTACCCACTCACAGAGAGGATAGCAAAAAAAGTAATGTCGACACACAGGGAATAGAAATGGTAAGATAATACCGATAAATACCAATATTAGGGTAGGTCACAAATGATTAGCATCATTACTTATGACTGGAAAAAAATGAATTCTTTAGAGAAAAATGAATCTCAATGATGAACAATCTCCCATAATGATGTGACTACCATCCATTAGAGTAAACATCTCAACAATGAACTATCTCCCATAATGACGAGACTACCATTCATTGAAGTAACAAATCTCAACAACGAACTATCTCACATAATGATGAGACTACCATTCATTGGAGTAACAAATCTCAACAACGAACTATCTCCCATAATGACGAGACTACCATTCATTGGAGTAACAAATCTCAACAACAAACTATATCCCATAATGACGAGACTACCATTCATTGAAGTAAACATCTCAACAACGAACTATCTCCCATAATGACGAGACTACCATTCATTGGAGTAAAAAATATTAACAACGAACTATCTCCCTAAATGACGAGACTACCATTCGTTGGAGTAACAAATCTCAGCAATGAACTATCTCCCATAATGATGAGACTACCATCCATTGAAGTAAAAAATATCAACAATGAACTATCTCCCATAATGAAGAGACTACCATTCATTGGAGAACAAATCTCAACAATGAACTATATCTCATAATGACGAGACTACCATTCATCGGAGTAAACATCTCAATAATGAACTATCTCCCATAATGATGAGACTACCATCCATTGGAGTAACAAATCACAACAACAAAACATCTCTCATAATGACGAGACTACCATTCATTGGAGTAACAAATCTCAATAATGAACTATCTCCCATAATGATGAGACTACCATTCATCGGAGTAACAAATAACAACAAAGAACTATCTCCCATAATGAAGATACTACCATTAATTGGAGTAACAAATCTCAATAATGAACTATATCCTATAATGATGAGACTACCATTCATCGGAGTAAAACCTCAACAACGAACTATCTCCCATAATGACGAGACTACCATTCATCGGAGTAACAAAATGAATATTCACGGGAACTAATAGACTTATTGGGAAAGTACAGGTTTCTCAAATAAAGAGACTTGCCACTTGCTGTTACATGAAACCCTCTGGACAAAGAAATATGATTTCTCTGGGGGAGTTCCAATACAGTCCTACGGAGGAGATAAAGTCTTCTTGTGAAAAATAAATGCATACCCTCAATTCGGGGTTTAGAGCCTATGAAAATCAGAATAATAATGTTGTCGGGGACCACAAATTCAAACCAGAAATAAACCGGAGTGAAACAGTCAACCAAGATAACACCTAAATAAGAAATAAACTCAAAAGGAAAACACGGACCTAACCAGACAATGAGCTGAGTAGGAAGGCTTCAAGAAAAATTCTCCCACGAGGGATAACTCAGTGGGGAAATTGAAAGAATATACACTTTATGCTTAAGGTAGACACTCTATTGGAGAAAGGGTAACATAACTCTGCAAAATAGGATAATATACCAACAAAAAATTAATGAATGCGGATGAGCAATGAATTTTAAATTCAGCTATGCATGATGTTTGTATGAATGTTATCATGTATATGATGACAACACAGACACACAACATTTGGGAAAAACCAGAAAAACCAGTTTGGGTAAAGTTAACACTCGGCTAAATCACATCCAGAATGAACATTTCATAAGTAAGCACCAACTGAGGAAACGAATTCCTATTTTACGGCTTAACTCCTCTGGGAGCAAACACAATCTGAAAGTAATCAAATCATAATAATAAATCAAAATATATACATGGATATAACATCTTCCTCCATACTTCACCGGGGAATATCTCACAGACTTCAATGGGGAAAACAAATGTTTTAACATCTAGATTTCCACTGGAGATTATAATATTGACTTCTCTAGGGAAAATGAAAACCACATCTTCGAGATATCACTGGGGATCTCATGTTGACTTCATTGGGGAGGTAAAAACCACATCATTGAGGGAGCCCAAAATACATTCTTCAATACCAAGAGTGACAATTACTCAAATTTCACTTGGGAGAAATTATGAAACCACATAAGGATAATAACTTTCAGAGAGAAACATTATGTCAGCTTTACTTGGGGATTTAAGAAGTCAAACAATACAGCAAGAAATCAAAATTATGGGGATTTTAAATCAAACCCAGCACTTGGAGGGAGAAAACCCAAAAAGTTGACAATTGTTTAAACACTTCTTAGAAAAGATACCACCCTTGTCTAATTTCCTGGGAAACAAACAACAACAATAATGCCATCACTGCAAAGGGCGATGATTTGCCAATGATTCTACCTTAGCACATAAAGGGATAAGGGACTTTCATCGTATGAGTGATGACCTTACTGTGGTATCTGGGATAGAGGAAAACAATTGAACCAAGACTTGACTGGGGGAAAAGGGATTAAAATCCAACACCACACCATACATCAATTGGTATCATCTCCAACTATTTGAGAAACACCAGGAGGTTATGCACATATCTGCAAGAGTGACCCAGGAGAACTTTCCTGGGGAATATACATTTCCAAAATTTCGGAGTTCGTCCATCCTCAGAATTACTATTTTTGCTTTTCTTGAATCACAAATTCTAAAGTAAAAAGTAAAAAGTAATTTCTTTTAAAAAATAATTTTATAGTTAAGTCTCTTTGTTTTGAAAATTACTATCAATAATAAATAGAGTCTTTGCAAACAGAATAAAATAAGAATTACAAAGAATTGGATAAAAGCTCAAACTTTATTAATAGAATGGTAGTCTGCGAATGGTGAGACCCCATAGATGATTAAAAAGTTTTGAAAATGGTAATATATTGGAAAAGATACATTGAAATACAATGACCACTATTCTCCATAACAACTTTGAATTCCTGAGCAGTGACTTCCGTTGAAGTGTGATGAGGATCCAATAATAATTTTGCTTCAATGATCAAGTCTTGTCTGATGTAGTTACTTGCCAAGAAATCCATAACATTTGCCTAGGTTGCCCTTGCGGGTTTTCAACCTAGCAGGAAAAATTTATTCTGTTTGTGTCTCTAATTATTACCTAGACCTCCCTTTCGGGTTGTCAGCCTACCGAGACACTCTTTTTTGCCTAAGCCGCCCTTTCGAGTTTTTGACTTAGCGAGTTATTCTTTTATTTCTTTAGGAAAAGTATTTCTTGATTGCGTCAGTATTCATAGGACGTGGGAACTCTTCGCCATCCATAGTTTCAAGAATTAGTGCACCGCCAGAGAAGGCTTTCTTGACAACATATGGGCCTTCAAAATTGGGAGTCCACGTACCCGTAGAATCAGTGTTAAAAGACATGATCTTCCTGAGCATGAGGTCTTCTTCTCTGAATTCACGAGGCTTGACCTTCTTATCAAAATCTTTCATCATTCTCTTCTGATATAACTGACCATGACACAAGGCTGTCATTCTGTTTTCTTCAATCAAATTCAATTGGTCAAACCTATTCTGGACCCCTTCAGCCTTTGACAATTTGTCTTCCATTATCACACGCAAAGAGGGAATCTCAACCTCGACAAGGAGCACTACATCCATACCATACACGAGAGAAAACGGGGTTGCACTCGTTGAAGTGCGAACGAATGTACGGTACCCATGCAAAGAAAAAGGGAGAATCTCATGCCAATCTTTATAGGTAACAACCATCTTTTGGATGATCTTCTTAATGTTTTTATTAGTAGTCTCAACAGCCTCATTCATCTTTGGCCTGTAAGGAGATGAATTGTGATGGATAATCTTGAATTCTTAACAAAATTCTATAATCATCTGGTTATTCAGATTCGAGCCATTGTCAGTGATAATCCTGCTTGGCACACCACACTGACATATAAGATTGTTCTTGATAAAGTGTACTACCACCTGCTTAGTGACATTAGCATATGAAGTTGCTTCCACCCATTTGGTGAAGTAGTCTATTGCCACCAAGATAAAACGATGTCCATTCGACGTTGTGGGTTCAATCATTCCAATCATGTCAATACCCCACATAGAGAAATTCCACTGGGAAGAAATAACATTGAGAAGTGTCAGAGGCACATGAATTTTGTCAGCGTAAATCTGGAACTTATGGCACTTCTTTGCAAATTTGTAACAGTCAGATTCCATTGTCAGCCAATAGTAACCTGCCCTAAGCATCTCCTTTACCGTCGAATGTCCATTGGCATGAGTACCAAAGGAACCTTCATGGATTTCATGCATCAACATCTTTTCTTCGTGTCTATCCACGCATCTAAGCAAGACCATGTCATAATTTCTTTTGTATAGCACATCTTCATTGAGGAAAAATCTACATGCCAACCTTCTCAATGTCTTTCTATATTTGTTTGACGCACCAATCGGGTATTCCTGAGTCTGGAGAAAATGCTTGATATCATAATATCAAGGTTTTTCGTCTGATGTTCGCTCTGTTGCAAACACATGAGTCGGCCTATTCATATGTCGAACTGTCATACGAGGCACATTGTTCCAAGTATTTACTTGATACATGGAAGCCAAAGTGGTTAAAGCATCTGCCATCTGATTCTGATCTCTGGGAATATGAGGAAATTCAACTTTACTAAAGAAGGGTAATAATCTTCTAGCATAGTCTTTGCATGGAATCAAGCCAACATGAGGAGTATCCCATTCTCCTTTAATCTGATTTAATACAAAATTTGAATTTCCATATACATGTAGAATTTTGATTCTGAGATCTATAGCCTCTTCGAGATCCATGATACAAGCTTCATACTCTGCCATATTGTTGGTACAATCAAATGCGAACCTTGCAGTACAATCAAATCACGGCACCAATTCCTTTCCCATAAGCATTTACAGCTCCATCAAACACCACACCCCATCGGGATTCAGGATCAGGACCTTCCCCAGAAAAAGGTTCATCATAATCTTTTACTTTCAAAACATCACATCCTCATCAGGGAAATCATATTTAACTGACTGATAATTAACAACTGGTTGGTGAGCAAGATAATCTCCCAACACACTGTTTTTTATATCCTTTTGAGTGCGGTGTTTAATATCATATTCAG
This sequence comes from Vicia faba, assembly GCA_948472305.1. Lineage (NCBI taxonomy): Eukaryota > Viridiplantae > Streptophyta > Magnoliopsida > Fabales > Fabaceae > Vicia > Vicia faba. Next base: position 116,092,259 of record OX451738.1, on the reverse strand, counting down.
ACAACAACATCTGCCAACGGGAAATTCTTCCAGTAAGAGCAGGCTTTTAAAGAATATACTTAATCGAATCCATTTTGGAAATCAACCAAGTGGTATGATTTAACATATATTGTTGCAACCATTTTTCCGACCACGCCAAAACACAACAGGTATTTTCCAACATAGAATACTGTAAATCACAGCCAGTAAACTTCTTGCTAAGATAATAAATGGCATATTTTGTTCTTCCTATTACATCTTGTTGTCCCAAAATACGGCCCATAGAATTATCTAACACTGTCAGATACATAATCAATGGTCTTCCTTCAATAGGAAGGAGCAAGATAGGAGGTTCAAGCAGATACTCTTTAATGCTTTCAAATGCCCTTTGGCAATCATCTGTCCACACACAACCTTGATCTTTCTTTAACAACTTGAAGACCGGCTCAAACGTTGTAGTCGTATGGGAAATAAATTTGAAAATATAATTCAAACGCCCAAGGAAGCCTCAAACTTACTTTTCAGTTCTTGGTGCAGGCATTTCTTGAATTGCCTTAACTTTATCAGGATCAAATTCAAGTCCTTTTCGGATGACAATAAAACCTAACAATTACCCTGATTGAACACCAAAGGTGCATTTATTTGTATTCAAGCGGAGACAATATTTCCTCAAACGCTGAAACAATTTCAACAAATCTTGTATATTCCCTTCTTCAGTCTGGTATTTGGCAATCATATCATCAATATATACCTCAACTTCCTTGTACATCAGATCAAGGAATAGGGTTTTCCTTTCCCTCTGTTACGTGCACCAGCGTTCTTCAACCTGAAGGGCATCACTCTGTAACAGAATGTTCCCTAGGGTGTGATAAACGTTATTTTTTCCATGTCCTTGGCAGCCATTCTGATTTGATTATATCCAGAAAATCCATCCATGAACAAGAATACTTAGAATTTTGTTGTACTGTTAACCAACATATCAATATGTGGTAATGGAAAGTCATCTTTTGGACTAGCTTTATTTAAATCTCTATGATCAACACACATGCAATTTTTTCCGTCTTTCTTTTGTACTAGGACAATATTGGTAATCCACGAGGGTACACTGATGTCACAAGAAAACCAACATTAATCTATTTCAAAACTTCTTCTTTAATTTTCACTGCCATATCAGGGTGAGTTCTTCGCAACTTTTGCTTGATTGGAGGGCATTCTGGCTTTAGCTGAAAATGATGTTCCACAATATCAGTATCCAACCCGGGCATGTCTTGGTAAGACCAAGCAAAGATATCCACATACTCTTTCAACAATTCAATCAACATGCGTTTCACATCGGGGTGAAGCAATGCTCCAATCTTAACTTCTTTTGGATCTTCCTCTGAACCCAATTTAGTCGTCTCTAATGACTCTTTATACGACTGAGTGGAACTTTCCTCACGCTCAAGAAACCATGAAACCTATTCTAGGATTTCATCATATTCTTCTTATTCGGCCACATACACAGGATATTCAAAGTTGGGAGAGGGTGCAGGGACATTGTACTCAACGGGTTTTTTAGTTAATCTGCACATATGCTTTATGATTGCTTTTAGAAACTGACACATATAGAAAGTGATTATGCAAATTTATTTGCAGTCGTTATTTATTTTGAAAGGATTTTTCTGATTACCATTTTCCAAGAAAAACAAAGAAAAAGACACAATTTTTGAATCAAAAACAACTTTTATTAATTATTTTAAAGATCAAAACAACAGATATGCCCATACAATATTAATACTTTCACCTTAGGCAGAGTGAACAATTTTTGAAAAGATTATCCAAAAAACAAATTACTTTGAAATATGAATGCAAGAGGGAACATCAATAGTGATCCAATTTTGGACTCTGACTCCATGCGTCGTGTAGTTCGGCATCTCTTGCTTTTATTCACCTTCCGGAATAGCATTGATATCCGGGGTAGTTGGATGAAGATAACCTCTATTGTGAAACATGTCTTGATATTTGCCCAAAGCAGACTTCTGCTTCATAATCTCACCTTTACTATTCTTCATGAAGAAACCTAAACTAGCTCTATTCTTATTCACAGGTGGATCAACAATCTGCCACCACGCCTTGCTAGGGCCATTACGCACTACCTGTTGAGCATCCTTAAACGAAGCTATAGAATTCTCATTTTCCCTTACATTATCAATAGATAAAGCTTGGAAATGAGTTCTAATAGTAGCTTCATCAGCTTCCACAAAACTGAAAGAGGACAAATGAGATAATAACAAAGCCTGCTCTCCATTCACGATGACCATCTTTCCTTCACAAACGAATTTCAGCTCCTGGTGCAAAGTTGAAGTAACAGCTCCTGCCTCGTGGATCCATGGTCGTCCCAATAAACAGTTGTAGGTAGGAACTATATATATAACCTGGAAAGTAATCTGAAATAAGTGCGGGCCTATGTGAATAGGAAAATCTACTTCTATGATGACAGACTTCCTTGAACCATCAAAAGCTTTAACAATCATGCCACTCGGTGCATGGGAGTTAATTGGTACTTCAACTTCATAAGTGTGCACCTTGGTATTACAATTAAAGAAGACCTATTGTCAATCAGCACATTGGACAAAGTGTCATTCTTACAATTCATAGAGATATGGATAGCCAGGTTATGGTTCCTTCCCTCATCGGTTAATTCGTCATCACAGAAACTCAGGTTATTACAAGATGTAATATTACCTACAACACTGCTGAATTGGTCCAGAGACATATCACTTTCCACAAAAGCTTGATCCAATACGCTCATCAAACATTCTCTATGGGCAGAAGAGTTCATTAAAAATGCTAGAATGGATATCTCAGATGGGGTTTGCAACAATTGATCTACAATCTTGTAGTCACTCATCTTGATAATCTTCAACAAGTCATCCATATCTTTTTCCAAAGCGGTGCCACTAGATTCTCCCATTGTTTTCTTAGGTCCAGTACCTTCAGCAATCCTTTTATAATAATTAACATTCCCTCGAATAACAGGTGCAAATACACGGCCATTGCAGGTTACTCGACTGGCTTCAGCGATATTCTTAACATCAGACAAAGGTTGGATGGGAACTTCCACACCATCTTCTAGGATTGTCGCATTGTATTTATATGGCACGGCTCTATCTGATTCATATGGTACAGGGCCTGGTAGGAAAATAACCACTGGAGCAAGAATCAGCTTGCTATGGTACTCAATCTCTATAGGGGCGGGAACACCAAAACAAGGAAAAATAACATTCACCCCCTTCTTCTGAATACTTCGACATCACAGAACCATTGTTGGAGGATATATCTCCATCAAAAGAAAAGAACTCATCTGCAGAAACATACTCATCGTCTGACATAGTCTAGACCAAGCAATCTTCAATCACGTTAATTCCATTGTAATTATCTCTATTACCTGAGACTTTGATAGTACCATTGTCTAACAACAACTGAAATCCCCTTCTCACAATGGAGCAATCACGAGAATCCCTGCAGCAGATCTGGCAAGACTCATAATGGTGCTCTTCTTGGTCATCCATGTGACAGAATGTAGCGTGCAACTGCACCAAATCATCATTCATATACATCACGTCAAAAATCCAGAATTCACTGGGACATCCATAGACCATATTCACATTTTCGTCGTACTCTTCCCTTGGCCTTATTATATGAATGAGGCCTTCGTCCATCATTTCTTAAAGATCAACTATTATCTTATCATATCCTTGGATGTTTGTACTGCAAATACTACAGCCAGCATGGTCGTGTGTATAGTAGCTGAATTCACAGAGGTCAGTATGCATCTTCACCATATCTTCTCTAACCAGGTTGATATCAAAAATCCAGAAGTCCCCAGGACAACCAACAACCATATTTATAGCATTTTCTCCTCTATATTTAGGCAAAGATTTATCTATCACATTAGGGCCAACATCTTTAAAGGATATGAGGCCAGATCTCACCATCTTTTGTACTTTAGATTTCAAAGGATAACAGTTCTCGATATTGTACCCTAGGGCTCTTTGATGAAAAGCATGTGTCTGGTCTACCTTATAATAATAGGGTAAAGGTGAATGTATAGCAGGGGGAGGCCTGGATTGGACCAACTTCTTCTGAATGAAAGTCGGGAATAACTTTGCATAGCTCATTGGAATATAGTCAAAAGCTTCTCTCTTCTGACTTTACCCTTGATTTTCCTGAGGAGGTGGTCCCTGATAGGCAACAGTGGTTGGAGCTACATTAACAACTAGAGTCACAGAATCAACCTGTTATTGGTACCAATGATGTGTTCTAGGTGGTTTAATCTTCCTTTCTCCAATAACAACATTTATTTCACTTTCCTTCTTTCAAGAGAACCCGTATGCTGACTAATTTGTCCCTTCATCTTTCATCAAGCGCCCTTCCCTAACAGCTTCTTCTAGTCGAACACCCATGCTTACCATTTTGGTGAAATCACTCGGCACACTGGCAACCATCCTTTCATAATAAAATGATCCAAGGTTTTTCAGGAAGACCTTGGTCATTTCCTGTTCTCCTATAGGTGGTACCACCTGGGCAGCTATCTCGCGCCAACATTGTGCATATTCTTTAAACGACTCCTTTTCTCTCTGAGCCATTGCCCTCAATTGATCATGGTCAGGGACCGTGAACATATTGTACTTATATTGCTTGATGAAGTCTTCCCCTATATCATTGAAGGTGCAAATATTGCTACTGTCCAAACTCATATACCACTTCAAAGCGGAACCGGTTAAACTATCCTAGAAGAAATGAATGAGAAAACGTTGATCATTAGTATGGATGTACATTTTTCTGATATACATCACCAGTTGGTCACAAGGACAACAATTTCCCTTGTACCTCTCGAATTCTGGCACTTTAAACTTTTCTAGAACCTTTACATTGGGAACTAGGCAGAGTTCACTAACGTTTTGTCCAAATAATTATTTTCCTCAAAGGGCCTTCATTTTCTTATGCATCTCATTGAATTGATCCTGAAAATCATCCAATCGGTCATAGAAACCCACACTTTCACTCGATGGAGGAACATGACGATAAACTTCATCATTAACAAACGGCATTGCATTCACTGTAGAAGTTGCAGTATATTGGATCTCATTTCTAGCCATAGGAATAACATGCACCACAGGAGGTGCGGGAGTAGAAGCATCTTGAGCACCTGGAGCAACCTGATCATCAAGATTGTAACCTTCTGGCACAAAAATTTCAGGCATTCCCCATGGGTAACCCTGAGGCATACGATTTTGAGCAACTGTAACTGGAGTAACGGAAATAGGAACTGTTGGAGCTTCGGAAGTGACTGTTGTTTGTTATGGTTGAGCAAGTGGTGGCTGATTCTGAGCAGCCACCAATAATTCCATCAAAGAAGTCAGATTGGCCATACCGGCCTTTAAAGCAGTAACCTCTTCGCACTGCTCGTGATTATCTTGTTCAAGATTCTCCATTTTCTTCCTGGAATTAGCCCGAGTATTATACCGGTGAGACAACTTGCTTCTGAATGAAGTAGAGAAACACAGTAAGACACCTGGGTATGAACAAAAATGCAAGAAATATGTACAAGATGATGCATGATATGCAATTCACATGATTTATTTATCATTAATAATATTTCAAGGGACTCAAAGAATTATAGACGATTTTCAAATATTAAAGTACCAATACATTTTGAAATACTGAAAATCTCATTATAATAATTTCAAAATAGATTACAACTTTTAGTACAAATTTCAAAAATCCAAAGTACGCGAGAAGCTAGAATCTAAAATCCTAAAGTGGCAAAGCTGATGAAGATCTCTCCACACATAGACACTTTCCCGTGAGTCTTGCAATCTGAGCCTTCAACTGCTTGTTCTCTTCTGCAAACATGTCAGCGACCTCTTTCAAACACCACCAGAAAGTTAGTAACTAAGTCCTGATTGAGCTCTAGAGGAAAATAAATCCTCTTGCCTATCCATCATCTCTACATCATGACTCTCAATAATCACAATCAGGCCATACTTCTCTTTCAAGTCTTCCCGGTAGGACATCTCCAAAGTATGGCACTTGTTCTTCCAAGCCTCATTCTCCTACTGCATCCTAAATAGGGCAAGCTGAAGCTCTTCCACATCATCTAAAAGCGGATAACTGGTCTTCACAAACATATCAGGTATAGGTTCTTCACGGGAATATGGAATCTTCAACTGAATTGCCCTTGCTTGTACCCATCAGAGATGAGGCTCCAAAGAAACAGCTTCTCTTGGTCCCTAGTCTTTTATACTCTTCCTGTGAATATGGTGCCAAGCCTTTGAAATTTATTCTTTAGATTCCTTATGATCCTCTCCATATTTGAGAAAGAAACCACTCAGATGAATATTGTTTGGCTTGTCTCTCATCGGATATCCAAGCTGACGTCATGCAAGAACGGGATTGTAGTTAATTCCTCCCTTTGTACTGAGAAGAGGTACATTGGGGAAACTACCACAACTATTGAAAATATCCCTATCTTAATAAGTCTGATGATGCCAAACAATGTCAGAATGAGTGAGAGCCATAATCTTCAAAGCCCAACGAGGTTCCTTCTTGATATCCCAGAAGGCATCAGACCGAAGCAAGTGAAAAATAAACCACTTATATAACAAAGGCGTGCAATAAATGATCATCCATCCATAATAAGAATCCCGAAGATGAATGGAGTAATAAGAATCTCCTAATAATGTAGGATCTGGATTCCCAATCAAAAAGATCTTGATGGCATTGATATCCACGAATTTGTCGACGTTAGGAAATAAGAACAACCCATAGGCAAGTAGAGCAAGAATAGCCTCAAGAGCCACGGTACTCTTCATCCTAGCAAAGTAGCAAGCTTTCTCCAATAAAAACTGAGCAGGTAAGCCTCTGATTCCTCCTTTAGTAGTCATGTTGGACTCGATCTCATACTTCCCCAATGTAAACCGGTGAAAGGAACACGATCACTAACAGGTAAACCCAGTAGGTAAGAATACTCCTCCAATGTAGGCATCAACGAATAATCAGGGAAAGTAAAACATTGATACATCGAATCATAGAACTGGACCAAAGTAGAAAGAATACCCTCCTTCATCCTGAGCTTCATAAAAGACACGATGGATCCATATTTCTTCCAAAATTCAGTAGAACTCTCGATCTCGGGAATCAGACTCATCAAATCATCTATCTTAGGATTCTTGAAACTGTACTTCCAAGTCTTTCTTTTTTTAGAATCCATGGTCAAAAAGTACCTGAGATATTTGCAAAAAGTCAACTTTAATTCCCTTAAAACAAATGTTTTAAAGGATGCTCATGGGTGCAAGAATGCATGATGCAACAATCACACACAAGATCACAAACATTGGGGGTTCATAGGTTTCACGTCACAACCATGAGGTCAAAGGTACTACCCACAAGGTATGGAATAATAGTTTATCACCTGTCGAACAAGGTTCTAAGAAGTTCCCAGAGTCTACATTCTTCCTTCGGATATTACCAACGTCTCGATTGACTCGATAATTAGTAATATTCTCAGGAAAAACTCATCCGAGTGTAGTATCGTGTGCCAACCATTTCTGGATTACTCCGTCATAGTTTCCACACTACACCTAAAAGGCCAAGATTGGTTAAGGGTTCTACGGTCCTCAGTTTCAGCAGGCTCCCAGGCCGAAAGCAGCACGTCTTCCTGATTACTCGGTAAACGATACTACAGTCAAAGGGGCGTCCACTGAGTGGGGGATCTCATATCTCCATTTTTGGGATTACTCCCTCAAAGTTAACATGAATATACTGCTCGTCCTATCTTAAGTTTTCCCAAGTCCGAGTAGAGGACTTATGAGAAATCATCAAGCACTTTGAGAACAAGAAAAATCTAGACAAACATATATACAACACATAATATACAAATAATAACAAACATATAAACAAAGATAGGCTCAAACCACTTAGAGACGGACCAACATTTGGTCGATCTGTCCCCAGTGAAGTTGCCATTTTTTATAGTCATAGAAATGTTGAGACTAAGACATTCGATTGACTTAACTCGCACAAATCAAATAAAAATCGCCACTGTGCTTTATTGTTTCTAGAGGAATGGGAGAAGAGCGAATAAACCAAAAAATAGGGGGAGAGAACCTAGGTACGGTGGTTGGTTATGCAAAGGGAAGGTATTAGCACCCTAAAACTCTATGGTACTTTGCAGGAACCTCTTTGAAAATTTGTGTATTTTGGCTATAAATGTTGTATATAAATATAGATGGTGGAGATGAGAAAAGAAATATTTTTTTACAATTTTTACACTCTCCGCGGTTGTGAACCTTTAGTGCCTATGTACCACCTTTCGTGCAATAGGGGATCAGGGTACTCGTAGTTCACCTTTAAAAAATTTTAAAACACAACTGTGTTGCTTAATTTTAAGAGACAAGATATCATCGTTGTATCCTAGTGGAAAACATACTTACTACCGACAATTATGAGAAAAGAGAATTTGCATCATCTCAAATTAGAGGATATTACTTGGATTTTAAAATCAACAAATCCTCACTCAACATCCAAGTGGAAAATATCTCACTTCACTACATATCATAGAAGTATAGTAGCTTGCATCACTACAAGGATTGACAAGAGTCTAATCTTTTGAGAAACGTTTTAAAGTAAAAAAGCCAAAGTGGTAAAATGGTTTGAATGAGATTGATAGACTTTTTAGACTTCTCACAAAAAATGTTAAAGTATGATTAAGTTGTTTAAAGTTTGATTAAGAAAAATATTTTTGAAAATGCATGCACCTAAGTCCATGTTTATTGTGAAAGTGATTCAAGTTTAGAAAATTAGAATAGTTTTGGAAACGAGGGAGAAGTATTTTGAAATTAAAGAAGGTTGGAGGAGAATAAAGGAATATCCTAAAAATAAGGTAAAAGCTATAGAAAAGAACCATCTAACCAATAAGAAGCCAACACTTGACACAATGAGTCAATGTAGAACTCCCATCCTTTGGATTTGAAACCAAACAAGCAACGAAAATAAACCTCTTAAGAATACCAAACTTCAAATGCATCATGTCTTCACAAACAATTGGGCAGAGTAGCGGCTGTATACAGATGAATTCCCAATCACAATTAAGGCATATAATCAGAATAACCTGCACACAAAGAAAAAACAACCCAATGTCTCGAGGTAAACCCCGCGAACTCCAGACAAAATAACAATAGAAGTCACAAGGTCTCAAGGTAGTCAAGGTCTCTAATCCTAAGTCCAATAAATCCACAGCTCCATAACACCAAGGGTAGTAACCAAATAGTTTAAGTAACCTTAAGGTATTTTATTGTTCAAGTTGGTTATTAGGCATCTTCAAAAAGAAAATGAAAAGTTCAAGTGAACAAAACAAAATGACATAAAGATAAATGCTCAAGTGAGAAAAGATGAAAGTAGCATGAAATGTAAATGCTAAAATAAATTATGCGTAAAAGTAAAGGCGTAAAGTATAAGCATAAAAATAAAAATCAATCGTTAATGGGTCAGAAATTAGAGGTTAGTTGAATGACCATCTTAAACCTTGCATTTGAAAACTCATTAGAAGATTGATAACAACAAAGCCTCTCAACAATAAGTTTCATTTGCTTTTTGTTAAGTATATCATTCATTTCAAATTCTCGAGGTGAAAAAATATGATCAACGATGTTTAAATGATTCGCTTAGACCAAAGTTTATGAAGGTTCATTAGAGGATTCATAAGACCAAAGCCTCCTAACAATGAACCTCAAGGTTATTGGAAACATAGATTTCAAATTAAACATACTTGGGCTTGCACAAGTAAGAAAGGGATAAGATGAAGAGGGAGGGTGTTGTACCCCAAAATTTTCCCTCCCTTTTTACTCAACACATGCCCATTGATGTCCCCAACTTGCCCAAGGATGACCAAAAATTGACCAGACAAATTCTCCTCCTAAGGCAATGAATCTCTAACTAGGGTTTCAATTTTCATCAAGATGTGTGAGCTCCAATGGTCTCAAATGTTTGCCATGGTCCTAATATGTCCTCAAGATTATCCAAGCCAAATTTCATGCCTTGCACAACAAGTTTGCTCAGTCAACTGCTCAAAGGCCTGAAAATCAACTATATTATGTCAAAAGTCAAATGTGGCCTATATACAGTCAAAATTCAAGATATTTGGTCAATATCAACATTTTGAAGTGTTATCCATCATTTGATCAAGGTTGATCATGATTCCTCAAGAAATGCTCCTAATTCATCAAAAGTCAAAAATTGCTAATTAGGGTTTCTATAGGAAAAGTCAACCAAACTTTGACCAGGCATAACTTTCTCATACTTTATCAGAAATTTTTCCACCAAAGCTCATTTTGAAGAGAATACAATTACCTATAACTTCTCTTTATCCCTCAAGTTCAAGAAATGCCCCAATTGAAAGATACAAGCTCAGACATTATGGGTCCTTTCAAAAAGTCAACAAAAACACCTTTTGGGTCAAAGCTTGGTACATGAACATGGAAGATCCAATTGAGATGAAACCAAAAGGGTTGTTTAGAGGACATCATAAGTTCCATAAAAGTCAAAGAACACCCTCATAGGGTTAGAATTGAGAGAGTTATGCATTTCTAAAGTCGACCAATTTTTGGAAAAATGCATGAAGCAAATATTGAGCTAACTTGAAATTTTTCCAAATGGGCCTATATTTTTATGTTTGAAACTTATTACTAACGTGGTCCACGACCTCTAAGCCCACCCATATATTATTCTATTATTTATGATATTTATTTTAATATTTTATTAATTAAAATTCAAAATTAAATAAATAAATAATGGAAATAATATAAGGTTTGATTTGAAATCTTTTTCCCATTAAATCATGGACAAATATGCTGATTATATCAAGGGAAAAATGCCAAGGCAAGAGGAGAAAGAAATACAAAATGGGAAAGATTTTCAAGTGATAATTTGAAACAAATCATGTACTCAATGCCATGAATTCTTGCTCTTTTTGTTGACCTAATATGATATACTATATAAGCATAACAAACTGCATCATTCGCCCTCTGAGGCCCTCGGGAGGTCTTCCATATCTTCCATAAGGCGTGTAACACGCTAGAAGGCCAGACCCATACATCACCGGATTTTGGTAAAGCTTGGTTTCGAAAATTTTCAAATACATGCTATAGATTGATTTTCGTTCCATATTCATGTTATTGTCATTGATTGTGAACATTCTGACGTCTTTCATGTAAGGTACAGGGCCAAGATCTCTAATCACCATTGTTAGGGTTTCTAAACATGAGAGTTTCGTTTTCAGGGTTACAGGCATTTTTAGGCCAATTTAAGGTCAGAATCAGATTCAGGACTCGATTTTGTGTAGGGTAGGGCCTTTAACTCTTCACAAATCCCACGCTTTTGCAGGTTTGAGGATTGGAACCTCCCGGAGAAGATTACCGGAGATCCCCTCCGGCATCGTTGACTCTGTTTGGAGCCTGCATGGCATTTTGACATAATCTTATTGGTTCATTTAATTGCTGACGCACATATTTTTTTGATGACCTGGATATGATCATTGTTTTACATATAATATTATTGCATTATTATGTATATGAATTAACAGGATAGCACAGATGGTGAGGGTGCAGGTGTGTGAGGGAAAGGACCTGGGTTCGATCCCAGGTCTAGCAATTTTGCATTTACCAAAGTTTCTTGCAGATTCCAGTACATAACATGTCAATATGTCCACCGTGTGTCTCCAGATCTCATCCGCTATATCGTCCACCAATCAGATCTAGCGCCCAACAATTAATCCCTATGGTGGACCATCAAGCGCATCCCCCACTGGATCTCAAACAAGGCGTTGGGCTTGTGTTGATTTGGGCCTGGCATTTTTTCAATTTGCACCCCCCTCATTGCTCATATTAGGCCAAGTTCATTCTTTTCTTTTTTATTTCACTTACTTTATTTTATTTGAATTATTTTTATGCTTTTAAAATTCATTTTTTATAAAATCATAAAATCAATAAAATCACAAAAAATAGAATTAGGTTTTTTTCTTCATAATTAAAATTAAGGTTGTAAATTAATTTAGTTTAATTACTTTAATCTTTTTCTTTAAATTAAAATTAACTAGAAATTAGGATTAAATTTTAAATCTTTTTTCTTTAAAAATACCAAAAAATATTAGTTTCATTAGAATTAATTGAATTAATAATTTTTTCTTTCCTTTTTTAATTTAGTTAATTAGGATATTATCACAATTTAATATTTTCATAAATAAAAAAAAAGATTTTCTTTTAAACATTTTTAGGGTTTAGACGCTCTTTCCATTCTTCGCGCGTATATCTTTTTTTTCATTTTTTCTTTTCCCACTATGTAACTGTTTCCCAGTTCGTAATAGCTTTAATTAGGTTTAAAATTCCGCATTTTATTTTCTTGTGCTATTTATGTAATTGCCCCAAGGCCTTGTAATAGCTTAGGAATTTTATTTTCTGTAATTTATTTTACGCACTATTAACTGCTTAGATTAATAGGATTGCATGAAAAAGACTGAAATTAAAACGATTAGATAACCCTAAAGCGCAAGATAAGTGAATTGAATCAACGCACTAGCACATGCTCACCCCTAGGGTATCTCCCACTTCGGTTGCCTTCGGAAACTGTCACAATTCTCGAAACGTGAGGATTTTTAGTGGTTGTCCTTTAGTTCAAGAGATCACAAGTCCCTCGATGACCCTTTCTACTGTTGCTTCAGTTAAAAAGTGATCTTAGAACTTTAGGACAATTACTAAGAGTTCTTGCCCAGTTGCCTTAGTGACCGTAAATGTCCCTTCGATAGTCCCTCAACATCCAACGATAGGGATACCTACTCACTAATAGTAGGATAGCACTATCTAAAGGAAAAGAGGAAAAGAACATCCTTTTTCGAGTAGGTAGATAACTGTTAGGTACTAGCTCAAAAATCATATTTTCACACTTTCAAAAGAAAATTTTCAAAATATCTGCTTTGTTAACACTCTTGAGGACTAATACAAGAGTTAAACGCAAAGAAAATCGCCGCACTTAGGCATTTTCCAAACTCTTTCAAAACACACAAACACGAAAGCAATTTTAAAAAATGAGCAAGTACCTAAGAGCCCGTGGAAAACCATGGATGGAAAGGGTGCTAACACCTTCCCTTTCCATAATCTACCCCCCTTACTCAGAAAATCTCGAGAAAGGTATTTTTATGTTCTTTTCACCCTTTCATTTTTTGGATAAAAGAAAAGTCGGTGGCGACTCTTGCTTACCACGATATTTACAGATACAAAATGCAAACCAGTACAACAGTCAGTTCTCCCACTGTATCACAGAACTGACGAATCTGCTGGGGGAAAAAGTGGGGTTACCTAAGAGTTTTAGTTCATCATTTTAAATGCTTTATTGTGTGTTTGCTTGATTTATCTTTGAGGGTTTTTTGGGGTTTTCTTGTAAAGATCCTACGCCCAGATCTGGGGCAAATTTTAGGTAAGTAGCAATAAATCATGGAGGTTGACGGTGTAGACCGATACAGATGAAGTGGTGGCTACGTTAGCGTGATACTCTGGATTGTATTAATGTTCCTTGAGTAAGTCAAGGATAACATTAGGCTTCCTCATAGTGTCACTAAGCGCTAACTGACCTTTAGAACCTTTAATTGACTCATCCTAGCCATTAGGAAGTAGTAAGATAATCGGCTTTGGTTCCAACCGAATATTGGTTGATACTCGATGCTACACTCATTGAGACTGGACTTTCGGGATTTTTTGGCCGCAATACTTTGGTGCGTGACCTGAAACAATTCCTGATGGAAAAGTCAATGATATTGAGACTCCTTAGAACCCGGTTACTATTAATAGGACAGGTTGAGCCAACTAAGTTTCAAGAGGGTACTTACCTACAAACCCCATGCAAGCCTAAACCTAAGGCTGCTTGTGTGATTTGTTTGCTTTCAACTCGAGCTACTTGCAGGATTTTTATCTAACAACATGATCTCCTTGCAGGATTTGTTTACAGTCGTTATCCAATAACCTGGACTTCTTAGACTCGCTTGTCTTCATCACCTTACACTTTTGCTTAACGCATATCATACACATCATAACATCATGTCATAATATTTCCTCAACCATTTCAAGGATCTCAAGGGTTTGTGATGCAAGTTATGATAAATCAGACGTCTAGAAAGGGGAAAGGGGATTTATTTTCCTCTAGCCAATGTCGTTAAAAGACTAAAACTAAACAACTTGAGTCAGGGGCTATGACCCACTCGACACGGTGAGCTTGAATCTCGTAGAAGGACACTCAACGATACAAAGTTCTTCAATCAAATTTTCAAATTTCAACTTCTGACATTTTCTTGTTTACCCCACGAGATCGTTGAAAACATTGCATGCATGCCATTTCATAACAGGTCTTCCAGTATAGGTTTCTCATCTTTTCGCTATTTATTTCAGCAAAAGAAATGGCCCTTGAACAAACAGTAAAAGACCTTCAAGCTCAAAACGCTCAGTTCCAACAAATGTTTGTGGCTTTGTCCGAGGGGAAGGAAGAACTGAAAGCTCTCGTCATCAAAGAGAAAAGGAAGAAGGCAAAGAAACCGGCTGGAATCTTGAATATGGGAAGAAGACTCAGAGGACCGGTTAAACGAGCCATAGATCTTACAACTCTATCAAACGAAGGGGATAATCATGAAGAAGTCAAAAACCCCGAGGTTAATGTAGAAGAAGTTGATTACTCTGAGGAACAATATCCTTCTGTTAACGATAAATACAAATAGCTGGAGGATCGTCTCAATGCTATGGAGATTCAGCAGGTACCTGGCTTTGACTTTGAAGAGTTAGGGCTGGTTCCTGGAGTGGTCATCCCACCAAAGTTCAAGGTTCCCACATTCTCTAAATATGACGGTGTCTCCTGCCCTAAGTTGCACTTAAGGTCCTATGTCCAGAAGATCCAGCATCACACTACTGACCGGAAGTTATGGGTCCATTTATTTCAAGAAAGGTTAGCTGGCAC
The DNA here is from genome assembly GCA_948472305.1 of Vicia faba. Lineage (NCBI taxonomy): Eukaryota > Viridiplantae > Streptophyta > Magnoliopsida > Fabales > Fabaceae > Vicia > Vicia faba. Next base: position 116,077,247 of record OX451738.1, on the reverse strand, counting down.
GCAACTGGAGTGGTTCTATCAGCTAGAAAGAACAGACATTCATACCTGGGAAAACTTGGCTGCTGCTTTCTACAAGCAGTACCAATACAATGCTGACCTTGCTTCAACCCGTACTCAAGTTCAAAGCATGTCTATGGGTTCTAGCGAAGGCTTCAAGGAATATGCCCATAAATGGAGGGATCTAGCTGGCAGGGTACAACCTCCTCTGAATGATTGGGAAAAGATAGACATGTTCATGGGAACTCTAGCAGGCCCGTTCTTTAATCTGATGATTGGGAGTTCCTCATCCGGGTTCACAGAGATGGTTCTGAATGGAGAAAGGATCGAAGGTGGTATCAAGAGTGGGAAGATCCCGATGGCTGCATCTTCTAATGCTTAAAAGAAGACATTTGTTGGTAAGAGTGGAGACAATGATGTGTATGGCCAAAAGGGTCGTAATAAGGAAAACTACCACCAATCTGTGGGGACAGTGCTGGTCTCTAATTCGGCACGCGTGCAACGACCATAACAATGGGGTAATCAGCATAGGCAAGACGAGCGTAAGATACAGTTTACCAACATCAACATGCCGATGTCTCAAGCATTACAACATATGTTGAGGATGAATTTGATTACGTTGATAGGACCTCATCCAAACCCTAAGACTTCTTCTCCTAACTAGAATCCTGATGCAAGGTGTGCCTATCATTCTGGAAGTCCTGGGAACGATACTAAGAATTGTTCGACACTGAAATACAAGATTCAAAATATGATTGACGCCAAGGAGATTGAGTTCGACCCTTCTGAGACTCCCAACGTGATCACTGCTCCCATGCCAAATCATGTCCAAGATTGAGAGCATTTTTGTTCATTTGAATTATCAAGTTGTATTTTCTTTGTTTATTCAAACAATTATTGTCATGTCAAACTTTGTTATTTCATTAATGCTTTGCACATGTTTGTCTTAAACTAATTTATTTCCATTAAGCTTAAACTGCTTTCTTACTTCCTTTTTGTGATATTCAGCTCTTGATTAAAAGCTGTAATCCTTTAGAGGGAGGAGGACGAGAACGATACCACAATCTCTATAATATGCTTTTGAACAGAACTTGCTGACGATGTACAGGCGTTGTTTCAAATCCTAAACAGTAGAGTTATAAGGAAGATAATCCCTACTCAACCCCTTTCAGCCTAAGAAGTAGGAGTTTTCTTTTCACGCAAATTAAAACCATTAATAATAACCTAGGGCATGGTAGTTTTCTCAGTTTATTTAGATGTGTATTCAGTCGCAAGCTTTCCCTTCATACACAATAAATAGTGTAGAAGATACTCTCCAAAATATGGTGATGGTTCCACATAATCATTAAGAACATACAATCATTATCTCAAAATAAAATCCCATTAAGTCAAAACCTATGAAGGATACTTAAGAAAAACTGGTGCATCCCGCTGGCTGTAATCACAAAAAAAAAACAGTTCGGGCAAAAGACAGGGATAGAAAAATCAAAAAATAAAGAGGTCCTACAAATCCTCAACAAAAAGAAAAGGTCATAAAAATGACTGCCTTCTCAAACAAACGTTCAATTTCTGAACCATCACCGAAATATCGGGGCCAACATTCCATAACTCAACTGGGATTCAAAATGCACAATTAACTGAGCATAGGACTGAAGAACATCACGAAAAACGGGTGGGTACAAATAAATTTTGAGCCTTTATCCTTTGTTTCTTAAACCGTGAACCAGGACACATTACAACCCTTAAAAGTCCTAGCTGAAGCATAGGTTAGTTCGAGAGCATATTGTTACAAAGGTATCCTGACTCCTGTAAGGTTTTCTATAAATCATGAGTTGATGTCACATTCATGCAAATTTTGTTTTACTACAAAAAATGCATTTTCAAAAAATTTCAAGACAGACATAAGCTTTGCATTCTTTAAATGACATTGTTTGCATATGGTTAATTGTTCAACTGGTAGAGAAATTCACACAACTAATATTCAGTGAACGAAGACCCCCTCAATGGAAAGAATCACCTCAGACGGAAAAAAAATTCCCAATAACAAACCTTTAATAATCAAGGGGCATGAAATGGTGTCTAATTAATCTGAGGAAGTCAAGCCAATATGCAAAAAATCTCTCCAAAAATTATGAATAGCCAGGGGCATATCTCCATCTGAATCACTCGGGGGCTGTTACATTGATCGGGGATTCCAGCAGAAAATCACTGTGAAATTTGAATCTTTGGTACCACCAAATTTCTTGTCTGTGCCAGTAGTATCAGATGATGTCAATATCATGTTTTTGAATCCTTCCATGGCAGTTCTTAGAAAAGATACCTAGGAAATTCAAGATTATCAGAAACTTGATCAAACATCAGGTGCACCAGATTCATCCTGAAGCAGCCCCACAAAGGCTCCCGTGTATGAAAGGGCACATGCGATCTCATAATCATTTTCTGGCATTTCTACAAAAGTTGTTGTCATAGACGGTGACAACTCTCCACGTCATATGAGCACGGACATAGTCAGAAAATACTACGCAGGAAAAAGACCCGCTAGGTTGACAGGCGTAGGCAAAATTAAGGGCATCTCGGCGAACCAAAAGAGTTCGGGTAAAAATTAGGGATATATAAACAAAATTTGTACATCTGCAAGTCGAAAACCTGAAAAAGTAGCTTGAGCAAAAAAGGATATCCTGGTGGACTGAAAACCCAAAAGGACGGTCCAGGCAAAAGTTAGAGATTAAAAACGTACGACTATGTCCCGTCATCTCATCATTTGTTTATCAGTAGAAGAATTATCATCTTGATCAACATTTACCAAGCACCCCAGGAGTTAGGATGACACTCAAACCATCCACAAAGTCTTCGCAGGTACTTTCTCCAGCAGGTACAGAGGCAGGGGCATCTTACTAAAAAGTCGCTGCCATATCCTCAGCTTACAACCTAGTGATGGCAGGTGTTCTTGTATCCCCGGCAGAATTGGAATTCCCAACTACTGCTCCAACATTAGGTTTTCCCCAGTAAAGACGTCAAACTTCTCAAGATAACCCAATAGGATTTCACAAAATCCTCAAGCAATGCACAGAGCTTTCCTTCCCCAACAGAGTTTATTTATCTAACAACAGAAGATCATCTCCTAGCAGTTCAGCTTCAACAAAATATGAAGACCTACATTCTTCATCGCCAGTTGCAATCAGGGATTTATTTTCCCTAATTCAACAGTGCTGCAATAGAACAAATGATACATTCACATATTGCATTCATACATCATTCTACAAACGCCATAGCATCTGCAGTACAAGTGCATACATCCCAATCTCGTTTATTTTGAGAACACCATTACACAATGCATTTCATACATCATGACATTGCATACAGCTAACACTTTACCATTTCAGGAAAGATCAATCAACAGATATTTATCATCAACAATTTTCAACAGGTCCAAAATTAGCTCCTGAAACAAAATAGAGTAATTATTTGCGCTTCCAAATACAGCTTTACACGGGCTCATCATGAAGCAATCTTACACGGGTTTCTTCTGACTTCCAAATACAACTTTACATGGGCTCGTCATGAAGCAATCTTACAAAAGTTTCTTCTGACTTCCAAATACAGCTTTACACGGGCTCAACATGAAGCAATCTTACACGGGTTTCTTCTGACTTCCAAGTACAGCTTTACAAAAGCTCAACATGAAGCAATCTTACACGGGTTTCTTCTGACTTCCACATATAGCTTTACACGGGCTCAACATGAAGCAATCTTGCACGAGTTTCTTCTGACTTCCAAATACATCTTTATACGGGCTCTTCATGAAGAAATCTTACACGGGTTTCTTCTAACTTCCAAATATAGCTTTATACGGGCTCTTCATGAATCAATCTTACACGGGTTCCTTCTCCGTCCTTCTGAAGTTTTACACAGACTCATCCTGAAGCAACCCTACCCAGGTTACTTCTCTTGAATTTCCTGATGAAGTTTTACACGGACTCATACTGAGTCAACCCTACCCAGGTTCCTTCTCTTGAATTTCCAAATGCAGTTTTACACGGACTCATCTTGAGACAACCCTACCCAGGTTCCTTCTCTTGAATTTCCAGATGCAGTTTTACACGGACTCATCCTAAAGCAACCCTACCCAGGTTTCTTCTCACAATCTCCAGATGCAGTTTTACAAAGACTCATCCTGAGGCAACCCTACCCAGGTTCCTTCTCTTGAATTTCCGAATGCAGTTTTACACGAACTCATCCTGAGGAAACCCTACCCAGGTTCCTTCTCTTGGATTTCCAGATGCAGTTTTACACGAACTCATCCTAAAGTAACCCTTCCCAAGTTCCGTCTCATACACTTCCAGATGAAGTCTTACCCAGACTCATCCTAAAATAGCACTACACAGGTTTCTTCTGATATATTTCCAAATAGAAGTTAATTTCATTCTCCCTGGAAAATTACTGCGAAGCCTAGATTTCAACTAGTAAATAGAAAACTTTCATCTCTCCAATCCAGAGATAACCCCTCAGTAGAGCCAAGGACAACTGAAGTTCCTAGACTCTATTCCCCAAAGAGTTTTCCACAAACAGGAAACCAATAGAAATTAACATCCCCCAGTGGACTCCTCCTTAGACAACAGGAACTGGAATCCCCATAAAGAGACCTCTTATGAAGTCAGCATCTACTCTGGATGGTATCTTTAAGCCCATCTCTGATGACTCTCCGTCATATTCTCTGGATGGCGTCTTTAAGCCCATCTTCGACGACTTACAGTCATCTTCTCTGAATGGCATATGTAAGCCCATTCCCAACATCATCAACCATCAGTATTACTTCATGCGAGTAGGAATTTATGGGCACTCTAGTGTTCAATCGTCTTCCACCTTCAGATCATGAAAGGCAGACAAGCCAATCTACATCCTCAGGTCCAAGAAGATTTAACAGGGGAAGTTGTTGTACCCCAAACTTTTCCCTCCCTTTTTACTCAACACATGCCCATTGAGGTCCCTAACTTGCCCAAGGATGACCAAGAATTGACCAGACAAATTCTCCTCCTAAGGCAATGAACCTCTAACTAGGGTTTCAATTTTAATCAAGATGTGTGAGCTTCTATGGTCTAAAAATTTTTCCATGGTCCTAATATGTCCTCAATATTATCCATGCCAAATTTAATTCCTTGCATAACAAGTTTTCTCAGTCAACTGCTCAAATGCCTGAAAATCAACTATATTAGGTCAAAAGTCAATTGTGGCCTATATACAGTCAAACTTCAGGATTTTTGGTCAACATCAACATTTTAAAGTGATATACATCATTTTATCAAGGGTTGATCATGATTCCTCAAGAAATTCTCCTAATTCATCAAAAGTCAAAAATTGCTAATTAGGGTTTCTATAGAAAAAGTCAACCAAACTTTGACCAGGCATAACTTTCTCATACTTTATCAAAAAGTTTTCCACCAAAGCTCATTTTGAAGATAATACAATTCCCTACAACTTCTATTCATCCATCAAGTTCAATAAATGCTCCAATTGAAAGATACAATCTCAGACATCACGGGTCCTTTCAAAAAGTCAACAAAAACACCTTTTGGGTCAAAACTTGGTACATGAACATGGAAGATCCAATTGAGATGAAACCAAAAGAGGGTTGTTTATAGGACATTTTAGATCCCTAAAAAGTCCAAGAACACCCTCATAGGGTTATAATTGAGAGAGTTATGCATTGCTAAAGTCGACCAATTTTTGGAAAAGTGCATGAAGCACATATTGAGCTAACTTGGAATTTTTCCAAATGGGCCTATCTTTTTATGTTTGAAACTTATTCCTAACATTGTCCATGACCTCTAAGCTCACCCATGTATTATTCTATTATTTATGCTATTTATTTTGATATTTTATTCATTAAAATTCAAAATTAAATAAATAAATAATGGAAATAATATAGGGTTTGAAAAGTCAAAATTTCTAAACTTAGATATTTTTTTAAGTGTTGGAAATTTCATGTTTTTTCATAACTTTGAACAAAATTTTAACCATGATGCAAGATGATTCAAGAGAAACTTCCAACATGAAAGTTTTAGATCTCCATGAAATCTACAACTTTGCTTTACACAACTCCTTCCAAAAATGCTTGGATCTCAAGTTATAATTTTATGAACATGTGGTCATGAAACTAAACACTTAGTGAAATTTTGCCCTAATTTGGTCTGGATTTTGACCTAACTTCATGGCAGTTTTTCATATAGTTCCAACGGGAATCTTCAAAATAAATTCAAATATGGGTTGTAGATCACATTACAAGCTTTCCAAAATGTCCAACAAATCCTTGAGACCATTCTTGAGTAGGGAGAATCGAAGAGATGAAATTAGGGTTTTGTCACTTGAATTACAAGTCATTTTTGATGAACACATGAACCAAATCCATGCTAGGATGTAGAATCCTTGCTTTGCAGACCTCAAACTTGTTTGTCACTCCGTAATTAAATGTTTACACAACTGTTAAGGCTTTGATCCAAGCAATTGAGCAATTATCCAAGTTGCATTTCCATTAATGGCACAAAGTTGACATTGCCATTCTTGTAAAGCAAGCTTTTTGCATAAAGTTCATTCTTAAGCATCTAACTTGTTCCCTCTAATCACACTTCATCCAAAAAGTCAGAAGCAAGCTTGTTTAAAGCATAACCACTCTATCTGAGCAAGTACACAAAGCTTTGAAACTTGAATTTCTCAAAAATCACATTTTATGCATAAACTTGTGATTTTGAATTCTGATCAACAAGAGATCTCCAAACTTGTTGCTTATAAATAGAGTCACTATTTGTGAGCTAGAGGACGAGCTTAAACACCCTGAAATACACCAAAACACTCTTAAATCAGAAACTGCCCAAAAACTCAATTGTTGCATAGTTTCTGACCTTGAACATCAAACTCACATTTCCCTCGTGCATTTCTTGGCCTTTTAGTTTCTAAAGCTTCCTTACATCAAGTGTAACTTATCCCTGTCCTTGTTTCATTACTGTATCATCATTTACCATATCCTTCATAACCAAAAACAGAGCATTGCATATTGACTTCTCCAATTCATTTCAGCAACTCTCAACGCAAGCAAACCATTGCATTAGCTTCCTAGGACCTCAAGGAGGCTGACCTGATCATCACCATCACTTGAAACAAGCTCAAACACAAAACATGATTTCCAGTTTTGAGGTAAGATTTCTCAACTTGGAACTCTTCATTGCCCTCAATAGTTTATTTGTGAACAAAACATGTAGATATCATTGCTCTGAAGATAATCATGTCCATAGTTTCCCTTAATTTTGCTTGAGCTTAGAGAATTTTGAAACTGAAACTTCTGAAATTTTTAGGGTTCAGATTAGGGCCATTAAAATTCATGCTTATCTTTGATCTATAGTTTTAATTACATTTCTGGAATCGTAAGAAAATTTGCTACAAGTTTCATGTTTACAGTTTTCATTTTTTATGAGAAATGAGCAAGTTACAGTTGGTCTGGCTGGAGGTTGAAGATGAAGTCTTCAGAGCGTGTTTTGCCTTGTATATTTATTGTTTTGCTTATGTTAACGGATGTATAGTCACCCTAGTAATAGAAGCGCGCACCTGTAACCTATGGGACCTGGGTTCGAGCCCCAGTGGTACCCTTTTCATTTTTCACATTTTTTACTTGCTGATTTTTGTGTTTTTTTGGCAGGCGCTAGACCCTTTGGGCCTAGCTTGTTTTTGTTTTTGCTAGCTAACCTCCCTGTTGACTAATGGCACCCCTGGCCCAAGTTCATTTTTTTTATCATTTATTTCATTTTTATTTTCTTAAATATTTTTCTAAATATTAAAAAATCATAAAAATACAAAAAATGATAGATTTATATTTTGACTTATTTTATTTTATTTTTCTCACAAAAAATATTTTTATTTATTATACTTTATTTATTTTTATTAACTAATCTTGTAAACTTAATTAACATTTTGTTTTTATTTATTTATTTTTCACACCATTTAAAATATATCATTTTTAATATTAAAAAAGTCCAAAATATTTTATAATACTATAAATATTTTTAAGATAAAAATACCAAAAATACTTTTCTTAAACTTATTTTCTTTTAATTAATTAATTAGGTTAAGCTAAAATCCTTTTTTTCATGAAAATCAAACAAAGATATATTTTCTTTACATTTTGCATTTTTTGTACATTTATTCATTTTGTACTTTACATTTATTTACTTCCTTGTACATTGATATCAATTCAATATGGTTGTAATAGACTAATTAGGCTTTAAATTCTTGCAATCCCCATTCAATTTGTACACCCCCTCCCCACAAATGTTGTAATTGCCTAGTAATTTTAAATCCTGCAATTTATCGCTTTTATATACAAATGATAGTAATTAGGGTTTGTATGGAAAGACTAAAACCAATACTTAGAAAACCCTAATTCAAGACCAAAAAAAAGCATGAAAATGATACACTTGCACACAAGCACCCCTAGGGTTATTCCACTTGGTTGCCTTATACAAAATGGCCATATTACGCATGTAAGGTATTTTAGCAAAGACAATCAAAAATACAAGATCATAGTCCCTTGATGACGCTATCAAAATTTTCCTTTCAAAATAATCTTAGTCCCTAAAGAAAAATGCTAAGATACCTTGCAATATTGCTAATCATGGTTATACGATGACCCGCGCTCGTCCCGTTTACATCCAATGATAGGGTTGCTTACCAAATCAATGGTAGGACAATAATATCAAAGGAAAAAGAAAATGAATAAGAAAGACTTTTGAGTAGGTAGAATGCTCCTAATTACTTGCTCCATTTCAAAACAAACATCCTTTCTATTTTCAAAAACAAATACCTACACTTTCAAAACCTCTTACAAACTTGAAAACATCTTTGTATACATTCTTACGAACGAGAATCATTACAAAGATTTCTTAAACAATGGAATCTTTACAAAATACTATCAAAAAACCACACAAAGCATAATTTCAAACAAAAGCAAGTGATCTAGCAAGTAACTAAGAGCCCATGGAAAACCATGGATGAAGAGGGTGCTAATACCTTCCCTTTTCATAATCTACCCCCTGAACTCAAGAAACAATCTCAAAGGTCTTTCCTGTGCTTTTTCACCTTTCCTTTTGGATAAAAGAAAAGTCGGTGGCAACTCTTGCTAACCGCAACATTTGCGATCAAACGCAAAACCCTCAAGTCAGTTCTCCCACCATATCACATAGCTGGCGACTCTGCTGGGGATATATTCTAAAAGTGGGGTTACCTTAGGGCTAGATCATATTTATTTGCTTTCATTATTTGATTTGTATGATTTACATTATGGTTCTTTGTTTGGGTTTGAATCCTCAACCCAGATTTGGGATACAATATAGGTAAGTAGCAATACATTATGGAAACTGTGCATGGTATACCGACATGGTCTAAGCAATAGCTATGTTAGTGCGACATATTTGTGGGTACCGGTAGCCTTTGAGTTAATCAAAGAGAATACGGGGCCGCTGAGTGATGTCATAAAGCACTAATGAACTTCTAGAACCTTTACTTGACCAACTTGGCCTTTAGGATGTAGTGAGATGACCAGCTTTGGTGCAGTTCGAAGTTGGTAGATGCTAAATACTATACTCATTGAGGTTTGGTTTCTTGGGATATTTCGGTCGCCATTAAAGAGGCTTGTGATGAAATAATGACCAAGGAAACAAACTAGTGATATTGAGCTCCTTAGAACTCAGTTACTATTACTAGGACAGGTTTGAGTCAACTAAACTTCAAGAGGGTACTTACCTATAAAACTCCATGCAAGCCTAAACCTAGGGACTTGTTTGTTTTGTTTGTATATACATACTTGTACATAACATCATGAACATCATAACATCATACACATTCACTAACCATTTCAAGGATTTTGGGATTCATCTTTGTTCTTGTTTTGTAGGATATGGATTCTCTTCGCAGGAAAACTATTCAAGTCAACCTTGTAAGAATCCCTCCATAACTTAAGGAGCTAGCCTCAAGGATTCTTGAAAACTCTCCATTCATCGAGAGACATGGTCGCCTACTCAACTTGGTCACCTCCAACATAAATGAGGACATGATGAAGGTGCTCTTTCAGTTCTTTGATCCTTTACACCATTGCTTCACATTTCCTGACTATCAACTTGTGCCTACTTTGGAAGAATTCTCCCGACTCTTGAGAATTCCCATTCTCAATCAACTACCTTTCAACGGTACGGAAAGAGACCTAAAGCCAGAAGAGATTGCTCAAGCTCTACACTTGCACTCATCTGATGTCACAACTCATTGGGAAACAAGGAGTGGTGTAAAAGGTTTCCTAGCAAAGTTCTTGTTTGAGAAAGTCCAGAACTGTTGGAATTCTATGGGATGGTTTTGTTTCCAAATCTTGACCAACTCATAGACGTGAACTCCGTCAAAATCTTCATATCCCGCAACCTGGTGCCTACATTGCTAGGGGATATCCTACACAATCATACAATGAGGAAAATAGTTGTCCTTGTGTGTTGCACTCCTCTCTTGGCAAGATGGTTTATTTAGCATCTTCCCCAATCTGTGTTAAAGAACGAGCAAGGTTCAAGGTGGTCATAAAGGTTGATGACGCTCAAACATTCATACATCCATTGGTGTTCACGATCCATAGAGAATGTTACTATTTTCCACTGTTATGGAGAATTTCCTAATTTCCCTTTACTTGGAATTAGGGGAGGTGTCACCTACAATCCCTGTTTAGCTTTAAGACAGTTTGGTTACGCCGGAAGGGATGGCCCGCACGAGATGTTGATTCAAGGTTTGGTATTTGACTACGAGAACAACGGTCAAGGTCTTCGCCAGAGATTTATCCAAGCATGGAGGATGTTGAACAAGGTAGATAGCAATACTTTGGGGAACAATAATTCCATCCCTCTTGATCCTTACCTCAAATGGGTATGAACTCGTACTCAGAATCTTATGATGCATTACCCCTTCATTCTCACGATAATCATTGAGCCTGTCATGGAAGGGGATGTCCCATACACTAACCTACATCCTAACATGCCCACCACTTTTGAAGACTTACAAAGAGATTGGATACAACTCAAGGGGAGCGAGATACTTTTGAAGCCCAATTCTACGCAAGCGAGAAGAAGGTTTTGGAACTCACTAGGCTAATTCATGAGGAGCAGACTTTGAATGCCTACATTGCACCAAAGAGGATGCGTACTACCTTTCTATCTTAGATTTTCCTGTATTTGTTTTGCCCAATAAGGCATTGATGTACTCAAAGCTTTAATTTATTAATATAACGTGTGTTTCCTTTTTGTCTAAAACAAATTTGAATCTTAAAATCCTTGAAATCATTGCATACACATTTATCATTCATCATAACATAAGCAGGTTTCTTGCAACAAGTCTCCTCATCTCTCTACTGTTTATTTCAGTAAGACGGATCTCGAGAAAACGGTGAAGGACCTCCAAGCTCAGAATGTACAGTTTCAACAATTGTTCTTAACTCTGGCCAAAGGACAAGAAGAGTTGAAGACCTTGCTAGTTGAGGAGAAGAAAAAGAAGACGGGGAAGATAACTGGAATTATGAACATGGGAAGAAGATTCCAAGGGCAAACAAGAAGGGCCTTAGACTTTGCAACGACATCCGGCGAGAAATACAATCAAGATGGGAAGGGAAAGGAAACAGTTGTTCAGTCTGATTCAAAAGAGGAAGAGGAATAAGAAGACTATTCTGAAGAATAATACCCTCTAGCTGATGACATGTATAAGCATCTAGAAGAACGGTTGAGTGCAATGGAAATCCAAAAAGTACCTGGCTTGGACTTTGAGGAGGTTGGCTTAGTGTTGGGGATTGTCATTCCTCCCAAATTCAAAGCACCTGTGTTCGCCAAATATGACGAAGTCTCATGCCCTAAAATGCATCTTCGGTCCAATGTGACAAAAATCCAGCCCCATACTGTTGACAAGGATTTATGGGTACACTTCTTCCAAGACAGTTTGTTTGGAACTCAACTTGATTTGTTTTAGTAGTTAGAAAGAGCCAATGTTCATAACTGGGAAGATCTTGCTGCAGCCTTTTACAAACAATACCAATACAATGCTGATCTCGCGCCTAACCGTACTCAACTCCAGAGTATGGCCATGGTTTCAAGTGAAGGCTTCAAAGACTATGCGCAAAAATGGAGAGATTTGGCCGGAAGAGTTCAACCTCCTTTATCTGAAAGAGAGTTGGTAGACATGTTTTTGGGCACCTTGTCTGGTCCCTTTTTCAATCACTTAATTGGGAGTTCATCGGTGGGTTTTACTGAATTGATATTGACCAGAGAAAGGGTAGAAGTCGGGATAAATAATGGAAAGCTTCAAAAGGATGCATCCTCTGCTGTTGTAAGGAAGCCATTCATCGGAAAGAAAGAAGTGGTTGTTGTGTAACCTCAGAGAAATAAAGATAGGGCCAAACGTCGTCCAATGGTGGGGGTTGTTATGATTCCTAAACCTGCACCTGATCAGCAAAGAAACAACCAACCAAGAATGGAAAGACCAGTCAGACATTTCACTAGAATTAACACGACCATATCTCAAGTATTTCCACATTTGTTAAGATCCAACCTAGTGACTTTGAAAGAAGCTCCAAAGAACCCTAACACAACCTCTCCTCACTATCATCCTAATGCCCTCTGTGCATACCACTATGAAAGTCCCGACCATGACACTAACAACTGTTTGGCTCTAAAGAAAAAAGTACAAGACCTCCTTGAAGCCAAAGAGATTGAATTTGATGCGCCAGAAAAGCCCAATGTCATTTCTTCCCTAATGCCCAAGCACGACCATAATGCCAACTCCATTGAAGAGGGTATGTTTGTTACTTCAGTTGATGAACTTATGACCCCACTCCTGACTATCAAAAAGAAATTGTTGAATGCCAGTGTTTTCTCGGGTTGTGATGAAAGCTGTCATTTATGTTTGTCCTCACCAACCAGTTGTCCTTTGTTAAAAGCAGGCGTTCAGTGCCTAATAGACAACAAGGAAATTTTGTTCGAAAAGACTTTTGTTCCACTTGTTTCTTATAATGATGTTTCCATCATGACCATTTCCGACAATTCTTCCAGGGTCTCCACCAAAAGACCCGTTAGAATTACATCAGTTTCAAAAGTAGCTCCTTTAATAATTACAATGCCTGGACCAGTCTCGTATTTGTCAGACAAAACCGTACCATGGAATTATGGAGCGGATGTCTACTACCACGGTATCAAGCAAGATTAGCCTGCTGTCGAAGATTCAAGTTCTAAGAAGATTTACTCTAATATCAGTAATATTGCAGGGACTAGCAAGATTACCCGAAGCGGGAGGATATTCTCTCCAGAAATTGCTCCTCTAAAAGCGATTTCTGGACCTGCAATCATTCTTGTTGTTGTTGCTCCTCCAAAGGTTATTTCCAGTCCTACAATTATCTCTGCTAATACTCCAACTGACAAAGCTGATACAACCCCTGTTATCACTCTTACTGACATTCCTGCTGCCGAGTCAACCGAGACTTGAGGTAAAAGTATTCTGATTGAGCCTGTCCGGACGAAGGCACAATCATTGTCTATCCCTGAGACCTCCCGGAAAGAGATGGAGGAAATTCTAAAGATCATAAAAAGAAGCGACTACAATGTAGTTGAGCAACTGGGGCAAACTCCATCTAAAGTTTCCATTTTGGCTTTATTACTATGTTCCGAGGCTCATGCAAAGGCCTTGGTAAAATTCCTAAAAATTGCTCACGTACCCCAAGAAACATCTTCCAATCAGTTCCAAGACTGCATAGCCAGCTTGACTGCAGATAATGGTTTAGGTTTTTCGAATGTTGATTTAACGCCAAGAGGAAGGAAGCATAATGAGGCATTACATGTCTCAGTCGAATGCAGGGGCACGACCTTGGCTCATGTCTTGGTTGACACCAGTTCGTCTCTGAATGTGTTGCCTAAAAAGGCTCTTAATAGCCTTTACTGGGAAGGATTGACATTGAAACTGAGCAACATATTAGTGAGGACCTTTGACGGCTCAAAAAGGATGGTGCATGGGGAAGTGGACATCCCCATAAAATTTGGAACCCAAACATTTGATTCAACTTTTTATGTAATGGATATTCGCCCCTCATATTCCTGCTTATAAGACCGACCGTGGATTCACAATGCTGGTGCTGTCACTTCTACGTTGCACCAAATGCTGAAGTATCCAATTCAAGGGAAGATTATCACCGTTCATGAGGAAGAAGAGTATATGATCAGCCATCTCAATTCCTTCAGATATGTGGAATTAGATGGTGAATTTATTGAAACTCCATTCTAACATTTTGAAGAAGTCCCGCAAGATGTGACAGTAACCAAGGATGTGTCTCAAGTTCCCAAGATCATAAGACCTCCACTCATGATGTCATCTTTGAAGGATGCCAAGGCAGTAATAGAAGAAGGCTGGTGCACTATTTGGGGACAACTCCCAGATATCCCATACAAATCTGACAAGTTTGGCCTGGGTTTCACTTCAGGTGCTCAGAAGGTTGTACATCGCGCTCGTGTTGGAGGACCACCCTTGAAGATCAGCAATAGTGAAGTCAACATGTTAGAGGATGATGAAGACAGCTACAACCTGGAGGATTGGATTTTCCCAACTGTCAGTGGAGGGCTCAGCAACTGGGAGGCTAGAGATTTTGTCCCGATCACTTTTATCCCACAGTAATTTGTCTTTACATTTTGTTGGGTCGGTAATATTAAAACAATTCAGACTCTTAAAACCTTGTGTCTTACCCGAGGCACAATAGTCCATTTGTAAGGGTTATTATCTCATTTTCATATGACATCAATGAATCATGGACGTTTTTTCATACAAACTTTGTGATCATCGTTTTTCTTTTTTACATTTTTATTTCTTTCAAAAATAGCTATACCCTTACACACACTCACACTCACAATGCAGGTTTACATCCATTCGGGATCCCATGGGTAACGATTCTGCTATGGCTTTCTGTGACTCTGAAAATCTAATCTACCAAGCCCAAGACAAAGGTGAGGAAGATTGTGAAGTACCAGGGGATCTTGCCAGGTTATTACAACAAGAAGAGAGAACCATTCAGCCCCACGAGGAACCGATAGACACCATCAATCTAGGTACCGAAGAAGGCAAAAGAGAAGTCAAGGTGGGTGACAATCTGGAACCCAGTGTCAAGGAGTGTCTGATTCAGTTGCTACACGAGTATGTTGAGGTCTTTGCCTGGTCGTATGAAGACATGCCAGGACTTGATGCAGATATTATGGCACATCGTCTACCTACAAAAGAGGATTGCCCACCTGTAAAATAAAAGGTTCGTTGAATGCGACCAGATATGTTAGAGAAGATTAAAGCATAAGTCATGAAACAATTCAATGCTGGATTCTTGGCCGTCACATCTTACCCATAATGGGTTGCAAATGTTGTTCCCATGCCCAAAAAGGACGGCAAGGTACGAATGTGAGTGGACTACAGAGATTTAAATAAGGCAAGCCCTAAGGATGATTTCCCACTCCCCCACATTGACATCCTAGTTGACAATATGGCACAGCACAAAGTGTTTTCCTTCATGGACGGTTTCTCAAGCTAAAACCAAATCAAAATGGCACATGAAGACATGGAGAAGACAACTTTTATCACACATTAGGGCACATTCTGCTACAAGGTGATGCCATTCGGACTAAAGAATGCTGGGGAAACCTATAAGCGTGCCATGGTCGCTCTATTTCACGACATGATACATCAGGAAATAGAGGTCTATGTGGACGACATGATAGCTAGATCTCAAACAGAAGAAGAGCATCTTGATCATTTACAGAATCTGTTTGAGAGATTAAAGAAGTACAAGCTGAGGTTGAACCCAAATAAATGCACGTTTGGAGTAAGGTCGGGTAAGCTCCTAGGCTTTGTCGTCAGCAATAAAGGTATTGAAGTGGATCCCGCCAAGGTGAAAGCGATACAAGAGATGCCTGCTCCTCGTACTGAGAAGGAAGTCAGGGGATTCTTGGGATGTTTAAACTACATTTCCAGATTCATTTCTCACCCGACAGCTACTTGTGAACCAATCTTAAAACTACTGAAGAAAGATCAAGTAGTCAAGTGGAATGATGAGTGCCAATTTGCTTTTGACAAAATCAAAGAGTACCTGTAAGAGCCTCCTGTGTTGATGCCACCAGTCAAGGGAAGGTCATTAATCATGTATCTGACTGTTTTGGAAAATTCAATGGGATGTGTGTTAGGGCAGCATGACGAGTTTGGCCGGAGAGAGCACGCTATTTATTACCTGAGCAAAAATTTTACCGACTGTGAAACAAGATATTCACTGCTCGAGAAAACTTGTTGCGCTCTGGCATGGGCTGCTCTCCGGCTAAGACAGTATATGATGACCCATACTACCTTATTGATATCTAAAATGGATCCAATAAAATACATCTTTGAGAAACCTGCTCTCTCTGGGAGAATAGCGAGATGGCAGTTGATCCTGACAGAATATGACATACAGTATACTACCCAAAAAGCAATAAAGGGAAGTGTACTAGCTGATCACCTTGCTCACCAAGTTGTGGAAGACTACCAGTCCATGAAGTTGGAATTCTCGGATGAAGACATCATGATGGTAAACAACTGTGAAGAATTTTGTCCATATGACGGACCTGAACAAGGATCCCGATGGACCCTGGTTTTTGATGGGGCATCTAACGCACTCGACAATGGTATTGGTGTTGTACTCATATCTCTTGAAGGGTTTCATACTCCTTTTACGGCAAGACTCTGTTTCAATTGTACAAGTAACATGGCGGAATACAAAGCTTGCATCTTTGGTCTCAAAGCTTCCATAGACTTGGGGATCAAATCTTTGAATGTATTCGTAGATTCAACTTTGGTTATCATCCAGATCAAAGGGGAATGGGACACCAAACACCCTAACCTTATCCCTTACAAAGAACATGTTTTGACATTGCTCCCACATTTTGAAAAGATTACCTTCGAGCATTTCCCGCGAGAAGAAAATCAGCTAGCAGACGCACTAGCCACAATGTCATCTATGTTTAAACTTAAATGGGATAACGAGGCTCCCCGGATCACCATTGAACGAATGGATGAACCAGCACACTATCTCGAAACCCAAGAATATCCAAAAGGAGCTTCAGTAAACGATAAGAAGTTCTTAAGGAGATTCTCTGCTAAATTCTTCCTTAGTAATGGCATTCTTTACAAACGCAACCATGACTCTGTGTTACTACGATGCGTAGATAAGGTTGAAGTTGAAAGGATCATGGCTCAGTTGCATGAAGGCACTTTTGGCACGCATTTCAGTGGGCATACGATGGCAAAGAAAATCCTACGGGCAGGCTATTATTGGTCTACCATGGAAGCAAATTTCTATCAACACTCTCGAACCTGCCATAAGTGTCAGATCTACGCTGATAAGATGCACGTACCTCCAGTTCATCTGAATGTCTAGACGGATCCTTGGCCCTTTTCTATGTGGGGGATTGATATGATTTGGGAAATCAAGTCGACAACCTCCAATGGACACTGCTTCATCTTAGTGGCCATTAACTATTTTACAAAGTGGGTGGAGGCAGCTTCTTTCGCTTCCGTTACCAAGAATGTTGTCGCCCGGTTCATCAAGTAGAATCTCATTTGTCGTTACGGTATCCCAGAGAGGATCATTACAGACAATGGTATGAATCTGAATAATACTATGATCACCGCCTTGTGCGAGCAATTCAAGATCCAGCATCATAATTCTTCCCCTTACCGGCCAAAGATGAATGGTGATGTCGAAGCCTTGAATATGAACATTAAAAAGATCATACAGAAAATGACAGTCATATACAAAGACTTGCATGAGATGTTACCATTCACTCTCCACGGGTATCGTACCACAGCTCACACATCGACCGGGGCAACACCCTATTCTCTGGTATACGGCATGGGGGTTGTCTTTCCTTTTGAGGTCCAGATCCCCTCTCTAAGAATTATGAAGGACACAGGGTTGAATGAAGAAGATTGGATCCAGACTCGACTTGATCAACTAAACTTGATTGATGAGAAAAGGCTTATTGCTGTCTTCCATGGTCAAATGTATCAAAACGGATGATTAAGGCTTTCAACAAAAACGTCAGACGACAAGTGTATCAAGTCGGGGATTTGGTGATCAAACGTATCATACTGCCGCAAGGTGACCCCAGGGGAAAATGGACTCCTACATACGAAGGAAAATTTGTAATCAAAAACATATTCTATGGTGGAGAAATGATCTTGACCACCATGGATGGCGACGACCTACCGCACCCTGTGAACATAGACATAGTAAAAAAATACTACGCATAAGAGACCCGCTAGGTTGACACACCTAGGAAAAACAAGGGCGTCCCCGGAGAACCAAAAAGTTTCGGGCAAAAATTAGGGATAGAACAAAAAACTCTGTACACCCGGCAAGCTAAAAACCTGAAAGGGCGTCTTGGGCAAAAAAGGGTATCCCGGTGGACTGAAAACCTAAAAGGGCGGTCCAGGAAAAGTTAGGGATTTAAAAGCATATGATTATGTCCCGTTGGATCACTTTACGGACAACCTTTGGCTTCAAATGACAAACCCAGAGGTTCTGATCAATTCAATCATCTTCGTAAAAGGCAACAAAGAGATAAGATGCTCGAAGATACGAAAGTTATAGCAGAATGGGACCCCCATGGGATTATAGCACATAGTTATCTTTTCTTTGTATCAAATTTTCATTTTTTACTTACTCAAAGTCAATACAAAGATATCCCTTTGAAAGTACAAAACTATCTGTTATTATTTACTCTTGTGTTTTGTTTACAAAAACGTCCAATGATTCATTTTTGAACATATGCATTTGAACATAATTATTGTTTACAAATAAACAAAATAAAAAGACAATCACTGATGGTTTAAGAGATAGGGAAATCTCTCTAATTTATTTCCATAAAATCCCCCGCAGTATGCAGTTTAATTCCCAGCGGAACAGAACTTCCAGTTATCAATTCCCCGTAGAAATCGTCAAATTTCTCACATAGGATTTTACAAGCAGTACACGACTTTCCCCTTACAATAGAGTTTATTTCTCCAAGAAGAAATTCATCAACACTTAGACTTCACAACATGAAGACTTATACTCCATATCCTCAGCAGCAGTCAGGGATTTATTTTCCCCAATCCAACAGCAGTGTAGAAGATTAGCTCACATAAGCATACATCGTACCCATATATCATAAACATTGATGACACGAATGCACTATACTTTGCATTTCATACAACATAACATTGCATATTAGCTAACATTTTACCTTTTTCAGGATAAGATTAATCAACAGCTACCATTAACAATGTTCAAAGTCTTCAGATACAGTTCAGTTACGCTCTAGACACAGATTCCATTCTGATACTCATTCAGAATCAGCTTTCAGATAGAGTTCAGATACGCTCCAGACACTGATGCCATTCTGATACTCATTCAGACTCAGCTTTCAGATACAGTTCAGATACGCTCCAGACACGGATGCCATTCTGATACTCATTCAGACTCAGCTTTCAGATACAGTTCAAATACGCTTTAGACACAGATTCCATTCTGATACTCATTCAGACTCAGCTTTCAGATACACTTCAGATACGCTCCATACATGGATGCCATTCTGATACTCATTCAGACTCAGCTTTCAGATACAGTTCAGATACACTCCAGACATAGATGTCATTCTGATACTCATTCAGACTCAGCTTTCAGATACAGTTCAGATATGCTCCAGACACGGATGCCATTCTGATACTCATTCAGACTTGGATTTTAGATACAGTTCAGATACGCTCCAGACACAGATGCCATTTTGATACTCATTCAGACTCAGCTTTCAGATACAGTTCAGATACGCTCCATACACGGATTCCATTCTGATACTCATTCAGATTCAAGTTTCAGATACAGTTCAGATATGCTCCAAACACGGACGCCATTCTAATACTCATTCAGTTTCAGCTTACGGTTCAACAATCATTTTTGGATGGCATCTACAAGCCCATCTCAAAGTACTTTCTATCATCTCTCCGAATGGCATCTTTAAGCCCATTCCCTCGACCATCACATCACCGAGTGCAAATTTCTGGGCACTCTAGTGTCCAATCATCTTCCACCTTCGAGTCACGAATGGCAAAACTAGCCAATCTAACTCTCCAGGCTTAAAAATATTGAACAGGGGCAACTGTTGTACCCAAAATTTTGCCCTCTCACTGATCAAGAATTTTCTCACAAGATCTCCTTGGGCTCAAGACTGCACTAGGGTTTAATCAGCTCAAGACACCTCCTCAAGCACTGATGACCAAAATTAGGGTTTGAGTTTGCACAAGGATTTTTGAACTTTCTATGCCCCATATGATTTTCATGGATCATTATAGACCCCCAAGATTACTCATGTCAAGTTTCAAGTTTTGAATCACATTTTTGATCAGTCAATTGAGTTGTTAACCTAAAAATCAGTTGTATTGGGAAAAAAGTCAACTTGGCCAATTTACAGTCAAACTTCATAATTTTTTATCCACGTAAACATTTTAAACTCATATGTATCATTTGATCAAATTTGGACCACAACTCCTCTAGAAATTTGATCAAATCTCCAAAAGGGCAAAATGGTCAAAATTAGGGTTTTGACTGGGAAAGGGCAATTTCTGATTTTTGACCTAGAAAATGGTCAATTTGTTTAAGGAATGATCTCAAGAGTCCAATTGCATCATTTTGACACAATGACATGGTTCAAAACATTGCAAGTCCATTGGATTGCCAGATGAATTTTTCAATCAACAGATCAAAAGTCAATTGTATACTGAAAAGTCAAACTTTGACTTTTTGGTCAAATTGAAGTGCCAAAGATCATAATTCATCAAAACATGTCACAATATGAAACATATTCATCAAGAAATCAAAAAGTCAAGATTTCATTTTGAAAAGTCAAAATTTTTAAACTTAGAAATTTTCTAAGTGTTGGAAATTTCATGTTTTTTCATAACTTTGAACAAAATTTTCACCATGATGCAAGATGATTCAAGAGAAACTTCCAACATGAAAGTTTTATATATCCATGAAATCTACAACTTTGATTTCAACAACTCCTTCTAAAAATTCTTGGATCTCAAGTTATAATTTTATGAACATGTGGTCATGAAATTAAACACTTAGTGAAATGTTGCCCTAATTTGGTCAGGATTATGACCTAACTTCATGGTAATTTTTCATATAGTCCCAAGGGGAATATTCAAAAGAAATTCAAATATGGGTTGTAGAGCACATTTCAAGCTTTCCAAAATGTCCAAGAACTCCTTGCGATCATTCTTGAGTAGGGAGAATCGAAGAGATGAAATTAGGGTTTTGTCACTTAAATTACAAGTCATTTTTGATGAACACATGAACCAAATCCATGCTAGGATACATAATCCTTGCTTTACAGGCCTCAAACTTGTTTGGTCACTCCATAATTAAATGTTTACACAGCTGTTAAGGTTTGATCCAAGCAATTGAGCTATTATCCAAGTTGCATTTCCTTTAATGGCACAAAGTTGACATTGACATTCTTGTAAAGCAAGCTTTTTGCATAAAGTTCATTGATGAGCCTCTAACTTGTTCCCTTTGATCACACTCCATCCACAAAGTCAGAAGCAAGCTTGTTTAAAGCATAACCACTCTATCTTAGCAAGTACATAAATCTTTGAAACTTGAATTTATTAAAAATCACATGTTATGCATAAACTTGTGATTTTGAATTTTGATCAACAAGAGGTCTCCAAACTTGTTGCTTAAAAATAGAGTCACTATTTGTGAGCTAGAGGACGAGCTTATGCACCCTGAAATACACCAAAACTCTCTCAAATCATAAATTGCCCAAAAACTCCATTGTTGCACAGTTTCTGACCTTGAACATCAAACTCACATTTCCCTCATGCGTTTCTTGGCCTTTTAGTTTCTAAAGCTTCCTTACATTAAGTGTAACCTATCCATGTCCTTGTTTCATTACTGTAACATCATTTACCATATCATCCAGAACCAAAAATAGAGCATTGCATATTGACTTCTCCAAGTCATTTCAACCACTCTCAACGCAAGCAAACTATTGCATTAGCTTCCTAGGACCTCAAGGAAGCTAACCTGGTCAACACCATCACTTGAAACAAGCTCAAACAAAAAACACGATTTCCAATTTTGAGGTAAGTTTTCTCAGCTTGGAACTCCTCATACAGGCATCCTCAATAGTTTATTTGTGAACAAAACATGTAGATATCATTTCCCTGAAGCTAACCATGTCCATAGTTTACATTAATTTTGCTTAAGCTTAGAGAATTTTGAAACTAAAACTTCTGAAATTTTTAGGGTTCAGATTAGGGCCATTAAAATTCATGCTTATCTTTGATCTATAGTTTTAATACTTTACATTTCTGGAATCGTGAGAAAATTTGCTACAAGTTTCATGTTTACAGTTTTCATTTTTTATAAGAAATGAGCAAGTTACAGTTGGTCTGGCTGGAGGTTGAAGATGAAGTCTTCAAGGCGCGTTTTTCCTTGTATATTTATTGTTTTACTTATCGTGACGGATGTATAGTCACCCCAGTGGTAGAAGCGCGCACCTGTAACCTATGGGACCTGGGTTCGAGCCCCAGTGGTACCCTTTTCACTTTACACATTTTTTACTTGCTGATTTTTGTGTTTTTTTGGCAGGCGCTGGGCCCTTTGGGCCTAGCTTGTTTTTGTTTTTGCTAGCTGACCTCCCTGTTGACTAATGGCACCCTTGGCCCAAGTTCATTTTTTTATTATTTATTTCATTTTTATTTCCTTAAATATTTTTCCAAATATTAAAAAATCATAAAAATATAAAAAATGATAGATTTATATTTTGACTTATTTTATTTTATTTTTCTCACAAAAAAATATTTTTATT
Source organism: Vicia faba (assembly GCA_948472305.1). NCBI lineage: Eukaryota > Viridiplantae > Streptophyta > Magnoliopsida > Fabales > Fabaceae > Vicia > Vicia faba. The sequence goes on along the minus strand of OX451738.1, from coordinate 116,054,277 downwards.
TATTATACTTTATTTATTTTTATTAATTAATCTTGTAAAATTAATTAACATTTTGTTTTTATTTATTTATTTTTCACGCCATTTAAAATACATTATTTTTAATATTAAAAAAGGCCAAAATATTTTATAATACTATAAATATTTTTAAGATAAAAATACCAAAAATACTTTTCTTAAACTTATTTTCTTTTATTAATTAATAGAACTAGGGTTTTATTTAAAATCCTTTCTTAATAAAATTCAAATTAAATTAATCATTTTCTTTATTTAATTAGGTTAAGCTAAAACCTTTTTTTCATGAAAATCAAACAAAGATACATTTTCTTTACATTTTGCATTTTGCATTTTTTGTACATTTATTCATTTTGTACTTTGCATTTATTTATTTCCTTGTACATTGATATCAATTCAATATGGGTGTAATATACTATTTAGGCTTTAAATTTTTTCAATCCCCATTCAATTTGTACACCCCCTCCCCACAAAAGTTGTAATAGCGTAGCAATTTTAAATTCCGCAATTTATCGCTTTTATATACAAATGCTAGTAATTAGGGTTTGTATGGAAAGACTAAAACCAATACTTAGAAAATCCTAATTCTGACAAAAAACAAGCATGAAAATGATACACTTTCACACAATCACCCCTAGGTTTATTCCACTTGGTTTCCTTATAAAAAATGGACATATTACGCATGTAAGGTATTTTAGCAAAGACAATCAAAAATACAAGATCATAGTCCCTCGATGACGCTATCAAAAGTTGCCTTTCAAAATAATCTTAGTCCCTAAAGAAAAATGCTAAGATACCTTGCAACATTTCTAATCATGGTTATACGATGACCCACGCATGTCCCGTTTACATCCAAAGATAGGGTTGCTTACCAAATCAATGGTAGGACAACAATATCAAAGGAAAAGAAAATGAATAATAAAGACTTTTGAGTAGGTAGAATGCTCCTAATTACTTGCTCCATTTCAAAACAAACATCCTTGCTATTTTCAAAAACAAATACCTACACTTTCAAAACCTCTTACAAACTTGAAAACATTTTTTCAAAAGATCAAACATCTTTGTATACATTCTTACGAACGAGAATCATTACAAAGATTGCCTAAACAATGGCCTATTTATAAAATACTTTCAAAAAACCCCACAAAGTATAATTTCAAACAAAAGAAAGTGTTATAGCAAGTAACTAAGAGCCCATGAAAAACCATGGATGAAGAGGGTGCTAATATCTTCCCTTTTCATAATCTACCCCCCGAACTCAAGAAACAATCTCAAAGGTATTTCCTGTGCTTTTTCACCTTTCCTTTTGGATAAAAGAAAAGTCAGTGGCGACTCTTGCTAACTGAAACATTTGCGATCAAACGCAAAACCCTTAAGTCTGTTCTCCCACTGTATCACAGCCAGGATCTCTAATCACCATTGTTAGGGTTTCTAAACATGAGATTTTCATTTTAGGGTTAGAGGCATTTTTAGGCCAACTTAAGGCTGGAATCAGATTCAGGACTCGATTTTGGGTAGGGTAGGGCCTTTAACTCTTCACAAATCCCATGATTTTGCAGGTTTGAGGATTGGAACCTCCCGGAGAGATGACCGGAGATCCCCTCTGGCATCGTTGACTCTGTTTGGAGCATGTGTGGCATTTTGACATAATCTTATTGGTTCATTTAATTGTTGATGCGTGCATTTTTTTGATGACATGGATCTTATCATTGTTTTACACTTAATATTATTTCTTTATCATGTATACGAATTAACATAATAGCGTAGATGGTGAGGGTGCAGGTGTGTGAGGCAAAGGACCTGGGTTCAATCTCAGGTCTAACAATTTTGCATTTTTCCAAAGTTTCTTGCAGATTCCAGTACATAACATCTCAATATGTCCACCGTGTGTATTCAAATCTCATCCACTAGATCGTCCACCATTCAGATCTAGCGCCCAGCAATTAATCCCCATGGTGGACCATCAAGCACATCCCCCACTGGATCTTAGACAAGGCGTTGGGCATGTGTTGATCTGGGTCTGGCATTTGTTCAATTTGCACCCCCCTCATTGCTCATATCAGGCCCAGTTCATTCTTTTATTTTTTATTTTACTTACTTTATTTTATTTGAATTATTTTTATGCTTTTAAATTCATTTTATATTAAATCATAAAATCAATAAAATCACAAAAAATAGAATTAGGTTTTTTTTCTTCATAATTAAAATTAAGGTTGTAAATTAATTTAGTTTAATTACTTTAATCTTTTTCTTTAAATTAAAATTAACTAGAAATTAGGATTAAATTTTAAATCTTTTTTCTTTAAAAATACCAAAAAATATTAGTTTCATTAGAATTAATTGTAATTAATAATTTTTTATTTCTTTTTTTAATTTAGTTAATTAGGATATAATCACAATTTAATATTTTCATAAATAAGTATAAAAAAAAGATTTTCTTTTAAACATTTTTAGGGTTTAAACGCTCTTTCCATTCTTCGTGTGTTTATCTTTTTTTCCATTATTTTCTTTTCCCACTATGTAACTGGTTCCTAATTTGTAATAGCTTTAATTAGGTTTAAAATTCCGCATTTCATTTTCTTGTGCTATTTATGTAATTGCCCCAAGGCCTTGTATAGCTTAGGAATTTTATTTTCTGTAATTTATTTTCTGCATGATTAACTGCTTAGATTAATAGGATTGCATGAAAAAGAATGAAACTAAAACGACTAGATAACCCTAAAACGTAAGATAAATGAACTGAATTAACACACTAGCACATGCTCACCCCTAGGGTATCTCCCACTCCGGTTACCTTCGGAAACGGTCATAATTCTTGAAACGTGAGGATTTTTAGTGGTTGTCCTTTAGTTCAAGAGATCACAAGTCCCTCGATGACCCTTTCGACTGTTGCTTCTGTTAAAAAGTGATCTTAGAACTTTAGGACAATTACTAAGAGTTCTTGCCCAATTGCCTTAGTGACCGTAAACGTCCCTTCGATAGTCCCTCAACATCCAATGATAGGGCTACCTACTCACTAATAGTAGGATAGCACTATCTAAAGGAAAAGAGGAAAATAACATCCTTTTTCGAGTAGGTAGATAATTGTTAGTACTTGCTCAAAAATCAAATTTTCACACTTTTAAAAGCAAATTTTCAAAACATCTGCTTTATTAACACTCTTGAGGACTGATACAAGAGTTAAACGCAAAGCAAATCACCACACTAAGGCGTTTTCCAAACATTTTCAAAACACAAAAACACAAAAGCAATTTTCAAAAATGAGCAAGTACCTAAGAGCCTGTGGAAAACCACGGATGAAAAGGGTGCTAACACCTTCCCTTTCCATGATCTACCCCCCTTACTCAGAAAATCTCGAGAAATGTTTTTTTCTGTTCTTTTCACCCTTTCCTTTGTTAGATAAAAGAAAAGTCGGTCGCGACACTTTCTTACCGCGACATTTGCGAATACAAAATGTAAACTAGTACAACTGTGAGTTCTCCCACCATATCACAGAGGGGATGTATTATATGAAATTAGGGTTTCAAATATCATCATCATCATTCATCCATTTTGGTGGATTTGGTTTCTAAACCTATCAACACCCAAGATCCAATGAGGTTGAGGAATTTGTCACCAAATAAAATTCAAGTCAGAACCAAATAAAAAAATAAAAAAATAAAATTTAGTAAAACAATATTTAAATGGTTAATAAAAAGGAAAATAAATGGTAAAATACACAAAGTATATTAAAATACCGAATAAAAATCCTAAAAAATAGTCAGAGGTCAAACATGATTTAATAATAGTTGACAAAAAATTTCAAAATTTTTATAAGTCAGAAATTATTTTTAGAAATAAAAGAAATAAGTAAAAAAACCAAAAAATAGTATAAAAAAAATAGTAAATTGAGAAATAAAAAAGAAAACAAAGTCATCAAAAATTTCCAAAAGACCAAAGGACCTTTTCAGAATTTTTAACTACCAGAAAATGATTTTAAACAATTAAAACAATCAAAAGAAAGTAAAAAATCATAAAAATTATCAAATCTGAAAATAAAAATGTGAAAAAATAAAAATCAGAAAGATAATATTCCAAATCTTTTTTTTTTGAATTTTTTCATAATTTTTGGACCATAAATGATTTTTTTATGGATTTTTGAAGTTTAAAACAAATAAATATAAAAATATAAAAATAAAGATAAAGCCAAAAAAATGTGGACCATTAGATCATTGTCAAAATATGTGAGTAAGCAGATCCAAGGGATCTGACACGGTGTGCATGATATGGTCACTATTGGAAATCACACCAAATCATTTTTTAAAATTAGATTTTAATAAAATAAAAAGAAAAAATGTGTTCCATTAGACGAAAGTCAAAACGCGTTAGTGAACTGATCCAAAGGACCTGGCGCGTTGTGCATATCGTGGACCCTAAGCCAGAACACGCTGAATTAAAAGACAAGCAACCAATGAAAACAAAACAAATGTCCTACGTTCATTGGTTGACGAACGACACATAGGTCGTCTTCAACCTCCAGACACCCTGCGCGTGGGATTTTCTGAGATTCTTCAAACGGAAATGTTAGAAGCTCAGACTTGTATCATTGGATTTGTCTCTTCAAGACGATCCTAACCTCACCATCGTGAAAATTTTATATAAACTGCGCAAAGAGAAAAGTGCAGAAAACAAAAATAATAGCGAGCGCTTTAGGTTGAGATTTCTCACTCAATTCTCAATGATTTTAAAAATTGTAAGAAGCACAATGATCAAAAGGATGAGTAGAGTAGAATAGGCTTTTATTTGGAACGATTTGGTTCAGAAAACTACCTGAACAAAGATCATGAAAATAGCTCTGAAAGTGAACTTTTGAAACTCAGAATATGGCTCAATTTGCTTGGTTTAAGTGTTGGAGAGTTTGTATGTTTATGGAGGATTGTGAATATGTAAAGAAATTGTGAAGAGAGAGCTTGAAACTGTGAAATGGAATTTTAAATTTCTGAGTTTCAAATGAACTTTAGAAAGGTGTGTTTTGCTCTCAAAGCTTGTGTAAATGGGTGAAATATGGTCATCTATTTATAGAGAAGTGAATGTGAATGAGAATTGGAAGAATTAGTGGAGTTTGGAGGGAAATCGGGAGAGGTCGTGGACATGAGAAACGTGTGACTCCATGTGTATCAAAACTCGCTCAAATCTTGCGTTTCAAGGCTCTAATCCACTTTGACAAGTTAGTTAAACATTTTTAGATCAATAATGTGCGCTAATTTGGTGTTTATAAGCCACATTGTGGATTTCAAATTCTGACTTTGGAGAAAACTTCAGTTTCAAGGTACCTACTTTGAATCCATGGTGTGCATAATCTAGGAAGCTTTATGGCATGATTCTTTATGAATTTGAAATATGGTGTAACACTCTTTACAATGTTCCAAGAAATGTTTCATTTGGATGCATGAGCTAAAACTTGTGATAGTCAAAGTTGAGAAAAAGATGCTGACTTTTATACTTAGAAAAATTTCAAGTTTCTTCTTCAAAAGTGACCTATAACGTTTTTATTCCAAACAAGGCCTTCCTCCAAAATATTTCTTTGAAAAATGATGCTTTCATGAATTATACTTCCCAAAGAGAATTGTGAAACTTGAATCACTCAAAAATACCAAGTATTGAAAAATTTATGGCCTTATGAAATTGGTGAAAATCCATGAGGTGATCTATAATCTTTTCAGTTTTTGAGGCATCTTCCAACCATTTTCAAGCCTTTCACCTAAAATAAGAGTTTAAGTTCACATTCTTAAGATAAATATGGAAAAATAATGGGTGCAAGGAGATAAAAATTGACCAAGTTATGATCTTTTGAAGTCACAAAAGGGAATTTGATGGCCTGTCTAGAGGACTTGTAATCATTCTCCATCATTAGGAATATTCCACACAAAATTTGCTTGAAACTTTTGAAGTTATTGATTGATAACCCTTTAAAGAGAAGCATATATTTGGTATAAATCAAAAATCTCAAAAGATGAACAAGATATTGCCCTTAGAAGTTCAAAACCCTAGCTCCTAGAGCACCAAAATAACTTGGATACCCCTTTCAATTTTGACAATCTTTCTTGCATAATCACTTTTTCCATGTGAATAGAAGTTGTTGTGGATGATAATAAGAACCCATATAAAAAATAACCACTTCCAAATATTAAGAATTGAGAGACTTATGTACTTATGGTCAAGGAATCAAGAACTTGTCCAATTAGGTCAAACTTCTTCAATCAATTCTTGTATCCTTTGACTTCCTTCTACAAATTGAGAATTCAAACTTCTCCCCAGAGGTTCAACTGTGAAGAGTGTATTGATTTCAGTTATTTATCTTGAGAATTAGGTTTTCAACGTTTGTTTTTAGTCTTACCATACAAACCCTAGTTACTAACAGTTAAATATGTACAGGAAAATAAAGTGTGGAATATAAAGACTTAAGCTATTACATGGATTTAGGCAGTTACATAATAGAAATTTGTGGAAAATTAGACCTACGCTATTACATCCTAGGAGCAGATACATAATAGGAAAAAAATGCGGGAATGTAAATCTAAGCTATTACATCGATAGTGCTACCTATTCAATTGTCTAAGAAAATTAAATAGCAAAGAGATAAATAAGAAAAGAATGTTAGAAAAAATGTTTTTTTGGTTTTTTATAGAAAATAGTTTAAATGATAATAGTAATTAAAAAACTAATTCTAATTGATTCTAAAATTAAGAAAGAAAAGTTTAGTTAATTAATTAATTAATTAGTAAAATAAAAAATATAATAACAAATCAATCACTAACTAAAACCCTAATCCTAATTTGTTAGTATTAAGAAAAAAAGATTAGGTTGGTTAATTGTTAATTTAGAATTAATTAGTAAAGAAAATAGAAAACTAATTAGGGTTAGTAGAATAGGAAGAAAAAAATAGAAAACCAAATATTCGTTACATTTCCGGTTTATCACTAACCCATGCCCTCATGTAATACAAACGCGCCCTTCACTATCTGATTTACGCTAGCTTCGTGTTATAGAATGGAAACAGATAAATATATTAAAAAACACATATCTGAGAAGCGTCAGAGCCCTAGCTTCGGTCGTCTTCTCCGATCAACACATTTTCCAACCTGCAAAAATAGAAAACTTTAGATCATAAAAGGGTCCCATGCCCTAACTCAGCCCTTGCGAATCCAATGATGGTATTAGTTTGGTCTGAAAACACTTATATCATCAGTTTCGAAGAAAAAGTCTCCAACTGCCCTAGCCATGGCAGATACTTATTCTTGCACTATATCTTACAAATAATGGATCAAAATAATCCTAAACATTATTATGAACATGTATACATGCATCAAATTATTTAAATATGTGTGGATTAAAAGTTTTCATTTACGAAATTTACCCAAACGGTGTAACTTGAATGTGGTTTTTTTGTGTGTGTTTCAAGCTTCAAAGATAAATGGGATGAACTCCTGAGAACTTCAGGAACACGATGGAATGCTTGGAATGCTTTGAAAGTGGTTGGACAAAAAAAATTTAAGTTGCCCTAGTTTTGAGAAAATTTGATATTTTCGAGAGTGTGTTCTTGAGGAAATTTCCGTGTGTCTCTTGGTCTGAAGATGTCATGTATTTATAGTGAAAGATTTAGGTCAACAAAAGTGAGATCAATATTTTGTATTTCATGATCAAATCTTTGATTGAAGTTTTGCATGAAATATTTCATTTTTAGGCTAATCATGTACCAATCAATCTTTACACGTTTTTTGCAAGTTGTCACCAGCTTTTTTAGACTTATGATTTGATTCAAAAATAGATTATCATGCCTCATATTATTTATTTGTATTTTATTTGATTTATTTTTATTTTAATTGAATAAAATCAAAATCAAAATAAATAAAAACCACAAAAATAAATGAATGGATTGAGAGGTCTATTATGAGGTCAGGAACACATTTGGACCTTAAAAGATAGGCCCATTACCCCAAAAATTCAAATTTTCTCAAAATTGCCCAAGTTGCACAAATCATATCTTGCTAAATTTTTGTCATATGAAGGTGATCTTGGACTCTTTGGAAATCTCAAGATATCCCCTACAACCTTCATGTTGGTCATTTTTTCATTTGAAGATTTTAACTTTATGTAAAGTGCTTTGACAAAGAGTGTCTTTTTGTTGACTTTTAAAATGACATGTAATGTTTTGGCTCATATCTCTCAAATGAAGCTTTTTTTGGCCTTGAGCTTAGAGATGCAAAGTTGTAGATAATTGAATTTCCTTTAAGATAGGATTTGGTTGAGGAATTCCTGATGAAGTATGTGAAAGTTATGCTTGGTCAAAGTTTAGTTGACTTCTCCTTAAGAAAACCCTAAGTTAGTAACTTTTGACTTTTGATGAATCTTAAGTTTACTTGATGACTTATGATCAACCCTTTGTAAAATTATGAATATGACTTCAAAATAATGATTTTGACCAAAATCTTGAAGTTTGACTGTAAGTTGGTCAAAGTTGACTTTTTGTCTAATATAGTTAATTTTTAATCATATGAGCAATTGACTGAGAAAACTTGTACTGCAAGGCTTGAAACTTTCCATGAGGATACTTTGAAGCATATGGGAAACAATGAAGTCCACTAGAGGCATTAGGAGTCCAATTTCCCTTGAGAGAAGAAAATCCCTAGTTGTAGGTCAATTGCTTAAGAGGAGAGTTTATCTGGTTATCCCTTCAATAGTCATGAGCAATTGAGAACCCTGGGAGTATGAGGAGACCTATTGAAATAATTTTGTCTTGAAAATGGGAGGGAAAATTTTGGGGTACAACAGCTGCCCCTGTTCAATCTTCTTAAACCTGAAGAGTTAGATTGGTATATCTGCCATTCGTGATCTGAAGGTGGAAGAGGATTGAACACCTAAGTGCCCAGAAATTTGCACTCACATGTGCACGAAGTAAGATTGTTGGTTGATTGTACTGCTTGAACGAGCTTAAAGATGTCATTATGAGAAGGTGATGGGATGCCGTCATAGATGGGCTTGTAGATGCCATCCAAAGTAATTGTTGATAGGAGTATCAGAATGAGTCTATGTCTTAACTATATCTATAAGAGGGTCTAGAATGAGCCTACGTCCGAATTTATCCAAAGGAGTATCATAATGAACCTTCGTCTGGTTTTATCTGAATGATGCGTTTCATAATGAATCTATCCGATTTTATCTAAGGGAAATGATTTTTAGAATGAATCTATCTGATTTTATCTGAGGAAATGCTTTTCAGAATGAATCTATCCGATTTCATCTGAGGGAAATGCTTTTCAGAATGAATCTATCCTATTTTATCTGAGGGAAATGCTTTTCAGAATGAATCTCTGAAGTAAATGCTTGTCATAATTAGTCTCTGAGGGAAATGCTCGTCAGAATTTGTCTATAAGGGAATGCTCATCAGAATTGGTCTGAGTGAAATGCTCGTCGGAATTAGTCTCTAAAGGAAATGCTCATCAGAATTAGTCTCTGAAGGAAATGCTCGTCGGAATGAATCTCTGAGGGAAATGCTCGTCAAATTTAGTCTATGAGGGAAATCATTTGGTCATGTAGATAGTCGCCCCGTCTTGCTTCAGAAATTGATCTATAACTTGTCTATGAATCGCTGATAATATTTGTCTGTTTGCAAATTTAACCTGAAAAGAAAAAGTTAGTTTTATGCAATGTCATGATGTGTGAAATGCATTGCGTAATGATGCTCTCAAAATAAATGAGAATATTATATGTGTTTCATAAGCATATGCTATGATATTTTGAAAATGATGTATGGATGCAATATGTCATTGGAGCGTATTGGTAGCTTCTTGTAACAATGTCTAGTTGGGGAAAATAAATCCCTGAGTGTTGCTGGGATGAAGAAAGTAATTCTTCAATTTTTGTTTAGAATGAATTTACTGGGGATTCCCGCTTTCTGTTTGAGGATACTTCGTTGGTGATGTTCGACTTCTGCTTGGGGATAGAAGCATTTAAGTAGAGTCGGTCATTCATCGTTCTTTTTATTGAAGGATTTAATTCTTATGTACCCTAACTTGGTATAAGAGATGGATATTCCTCGGATGTGTTATCTGACCAAGTTTCAAATATGGGTATCAGCTCTTCTGGGGAAGACAACATTGACTAATATCAGGATAGAGTAGAGATTTCTATCGGGGAATTTGCAGCATTGGAGAAATAAACTCCATTGGGGAAATGAATCATGTAGGCTGTGTTGAGGAAGTAATCTCTTATGGGGATTGGAAATTCATAGGTTACGCTGAGGAAATTTCCATTGTATATTGGGGGAATCATCAGATTTCCTTATCTACTTAGGGACCTACTGGGGAAGATGATCATGTCAAGATATCCATCAGAAATATGGAGGTCAACTACTGGAAGATGCCCCAATTTATGTCTGAGGGCATTTTAGACTTGCTCGGGAATATATCTCTGTTGGGGATGAGCTTGTGAAGATAGCTCTGTAGAGATAGTTCCATGGAGATTTCCCTTTGGGGATTTGTGGATAACTTTTGGACATTATCCTAACTCCTAGAGTCTTTAGTAAATACTAATCCTATTTTCGTGCATATATTTTGTAAACAGTAATCACATTCAAATGCATATGTTCATTCAACGTAATCATTGGACATTTTTGCAAACTAAACAAAGAAAGTAAAAAAAAAACAATTATGAATTTTTAAATATATTTATATTGATTCTGAAAGTTTCCATATAAGCAGGCAGTTTTATACAAGAAGACAGAAATCCTAGTAAGAGGAAATCATCGTAAAAAATGAAAAGAGTTAAAAAGTGATAAACAAAGAAAAACAGCTATGTGGAAACGATCCCATCGAGTTTCAAATCTTCTATTGCCCATATGTCTTCAAGTATCTCATCACTTGCTGTCGGAAGAAGATGATTGAACTGATATGTACCGTTTGAACTTGTCCATAAGTAGATGGGTGATCCAACGAGACATCGTCGTACGCTTTAATCCCTAACTTTTTCCTGGACCGCCCTTTCGGGTTTTCAGTCCATCGGGATATCGTTTTTTTCCCAAGCCACCTTTTCAGGTTTTTGACTTGCCGGATGTACAATGTTTTTTATATATATCCCTAATTTTTGCCTGAACCCTTTTGGTTCGCTGAGATGCCATTATTTTTGCCTAGGCATGTCAATCTAGTGGGTCTCTTTTATGCGTAGTATTTTTTTACTATGTCCGCGTTTACAGGGTGTGGAAAATCTTCACCGTCCATGATGGTAGGAGTCTTTTTAACCCTGGTATTACCTTGTGGTAGGAAGATGCGCTTTATTACAAAATCACCAGCCTAGTACACCTGATGTCTGACTCTATTGTTATAATCCTTGATCATGTGTTTCTGATACATCTGACCATGACAAACAACCGTAAGCCTTTTTTCATCAATCAAATTTATCTCGTCAAGTCAAGTCTGAATCCATTCGTCTTCATCTAAACCTGCGTCTTTCATAATCCTTAGGGAAGGAATCTGGATTTCAACAGGTAAGACATCCTCCATACTGTAGACTAGGGAAAACAGGGTTTCCCTAGTTGATGTACACACTGAAGTGCGATAACCATGAAGATAAAACGGTAGCATCTCATGCCAATCTTTGTATGTCACTGTCATCTTCTGCAAGATATTCTTGATATTCTTGTTGGCGGCTCCCACTGTGTCGTTTATCTTTGGCTGGTATGGAGAAGAATTGTGATGCTTAATATTAAACTAGGTGCAGAGTTCTATGATCATGGTATTGTTAAGATTGGTACCATTGTACATGATGATCCTTTTAGGGATGCCATGACGACAAATAAGGTTATACTTAATGAAACAATCCATACCATTTTTGGTAACGGAAGCAAATGAGGCTGCCTCTACCCACTTCGTGAAATAATCAATAGCGACCAGGATGAAATGATGCCCATTAAAAGCAATATGCTTAATCTCTCTAATCATATCAACGCCCCACATTGCAAATGTCCAAGAAGCAGTCAAGACATTCAAAGGAACCGGAGGCATATGTACTTTGTCAGCATAAATTTGGCATTTGTGGCAAGTTCTGGAGGGATGATGGCAATCGGCTTCCATGGTAGACCAATAGTAACTTGCTCTCAGAATCTTCTTAGCCATTGTATGTCCACTGGAGTGAGTACCAAACACACCTTCGTGCATATCTTCCATAATTTTCTCATCTTCTTTCTTGTCTACACAACGAAGCAAAGTCGAATCATGGTCACGCTTGTACAAGATTTAGTTAATCAGAAAGAACATTGCAGAGAACATCCTTAGAAATTTATAATCATTGATAGATGCCACTGCAGGATATTCTTGAATTTCTAGGTATCTTTTTACTTTGTGGTACCAAGGCTTCTCCTCTACTCCATCAGTATCAACTTCATAGAAATGCGCCGGTTCGTCTAGTATCTCAATAGTAATTAGAGGAGCTTCATTATCCCACCTGACTTTGAACATATATGACATGGTATCTAGCATCTGCCACTTGATTCTCTTCTCGTGGAATGTGTTCAAAAGTGATTTCTTCGATGTACGAAATTAATGTCAACACATGCTCTCGATAAGGAATGATATTTGGATGTTTTGTATCCTAGTCTCCCTTAATTTGACTGATCACTGGGGCTGAGTCCCCATTTACATTCAAGAATTTAATCCTCATATCAATGGAAGCTTTGATACCCATGATGTATGCTTCATACTCATCCATATTATTGGTACAGTCAAAACACAATCTGGTGGTGAAGGGCATATGTCAACCCTTTGGAGAGACGATCGCAACACCAATTCCATTACCAAGCGCATTGGAAGCTCCATCAAAAACCACAGTCCATCGGGATCCCAGTTGAGGTCCTTCATACGGTCCAGGTTCTTCATAATCAGTAACTAGCATGATATTCTCATCTGGGAACTCAAAATTCATAGACTGATAGTCATCTACTGCTTGATGAGCCAAATGATCTATCGGTACACTTCCTTTGATTGCCTTCTGAGTAGTGTACTGAATGTCGTATCCGTCAAGACTATTTTCCATCATGCTATTCTTCCGAAGAGAACGGGTTTCTCGAATATGTATTTTAATGGATCCATCTTAGAGATCAAAAAAGTAGTATGAGTCAACATATATTGTCTTAGTCAGAGAGCATACCGTGCCAAAGCGCAACAAGTTTTCTCGGGCAGTGAGTATCTTGTTTCACAGTCGGTAAAATTTTTTCTAAGGTAGTATATTGAATGCTCTTTTCCACTAGACTCGTCATGTTGCCCCCAATACGCACCCCCATTGAGTTCTCTAATATTATTAAGTACATGATCAGAGGTCTTCCATCAACCGGTGGCATCAGAATAGGAGGTTCCTGGAGGTACTCCTTGATTTTGTTGAGGCTATCTGACAATCATCGTTCCACATAACCACTTGAAATTTCTTCAGTAACTTGAAGATTGGCTTACAAGTAGTAGTCAAATGGGAAATAAATCTGGCAATGTAGTTTAATCGACCCAAGAAACCTCTGAATTCCTTCTCAGTATGGGGAGCTGGCATTTCTTTAATGGCTTTAGCCTTGGCAGGGTCAACTTCGATACCTTTACCACTAACGACGAAACCCTGGATTTTACCGGATCTTACCCCAAAGGTACACTTGTTTGGATTCAAACTCAACTTGTATTTCTTCAATCTCTCAAACAGCTTGTGCATGTGGTAGAGATTTTCTTTTTCAGTATTAGATCTGACTATCATGTCATCAACGTAAACCTCTATCTCATGATGGATCATATCATGGAACAGAGCTACCATAGTATGCTGATAAGTTTCACTGGCGTTATTCAAACTATAAGGCATAACTTTGTAACAGAAAGTTCCCCACTGTGTGAAAAAATTAGTCTTCTCTATTTCTTCAGGTGCCATCTTGATTTGATTATAACCAGAGAAACCATCCATGAAGGAAAATACTTTGTGTTGAGCGGTGTTGTCAACCAAAACATCAATATGCGGAGGAGGAAAGTCATCTTTGGGGCTTGCCCTATTCAAATCCATGTAGTTTATACACATATACACCTTACATTCCTTATTAGGTATCGGCACCATATTTTCAACCCACTGAGGATAGGACATAACAGCTAAGAAACCTGCATTGAACTGCTTCATGCCTTCTACTTTGGTCTTTTTTGACATCTCAGAATGCATACAACGAACCTTCTGCTTTATAGGAGGATAACCTTCCTTCATCGATAGACTATGAACCACAATGTCAGTATCAAGCCCTAGCATGTCTTCATAAGACGAAGAAAACATCTCCACATAGTCGCGTAACATCTGGATTAAACTCTTCTTGACGTTGTCTTCTAGGTTGGCAACTGTCTTGATCTCTTTCTTGTCCTCTTCAGTACCCAAGTTCATAACTACGATCGGCTCTTCATGTGGTTTTATGGCTTTTTATTCTTGCTTTAACAGTGTATCAAGCTCTCCAGGTACTTCACATTCTTCCTCACCTTCTTCCCCGGCTTGGTAGATCGGATTTTTGAAGTCATAATTGGCAATAGCAGAATTGTTATCAATGGGACCTAGAGTGGATGTGGATCTGCAATTTGTTATGTGGGTGTGAGTAAGAATACATAGCTATTTTGAAAGAAATAAAGTAAAAGAAAAACAAAGAGCACAAAATTTGAATGCAAACGTCTAATCATTTATTCATTGAAAATATGTGGATGAAAAATGACAACCCTAACCAAATGGACCGTTATGCCCCGGGTAAGGCACAAGGCTTAAAGTTATTGTTCAAATTACATAACCAAAAGCAAGAAAATAGAAAATAGCATTTACTCTTGACTAAAGGAGATTGGTATAAAGTCTTCAGCCTTCCAATTGTTGAGCCCACTACTGGTAGTTGGGAAGATTCAACTGTCTATGTCACAGTCGCTATAAGCGTCTTCCATAATGTTGACTACGTTTTTGTGAACTCCATTGTTGTTGATGTGGAAACATGGTCTCCCAAAATTAGCACGAGAACAACGGACAACCCTTTGAGCCTCTAAGGTGAAACCCAAACCAAATTTCTCAGACTTGTAAGGAATGTCAGGAAGATGGCCCCAAATAGTACCACCACCTTCTTCTACCACAGCCTTAGAATCTTTCAGAGAAGCCATTTTTGGTGGAATCCTGGTAACCTTAGGAACAGTAGGAGCAGCTTTAGCATTGAGGGGATATTGTTCATCCAAATAATCTTCTTCCTCTCTAGCAAAATATTTGTCAGAGTCATGATTGCTTTTTTCAGTTTTAACACTCTTACCATCTTCATCCCGTTCGTCATCTTCGTACAATGGGATATTAATATCTTGAGCTTGCTTGACTGGACCTTTGAACCTTCTCCCCATGTTAAGGATAGCGATTTTTTTCTTCGTATTATTCTTCTTATTCTCATTGACAAGTGCCTTCAGTTCATCCTGCCTCGTGGCTAAGTTTAGGATCATCTCATGGAACTGAGCATTCTAAGCCTAGAGTTCTTTGACTGTCTATTCGAGAGCCATTTTTGCTGTAATAAACAACAAGAAGATGATAAACCTGTCTTAGAAGCCTGTTATGCAATGATATGTATGGTATGTATATGCATATGCAATGTTTTCAAGGACCTCGTGGGATTTTAATTTGTTAATCAAAAGGGAAAAGAAACAAAGATTCTTATTAGTAAGTTAAAATTATAACAAAAAGGGTTACAAAGAAACAAATTATGACTCAAGTCTCCCATGGAAGCTTCTCTCACTAGCATATAACTGAGTCTCAAAGGTGTCCCTTTCTTCTTTTAGTTGAATCCAAGACTTTTGTATCTCTTTCAGGTCAGTAGGCATATCTGGATGAAAAATGGTATGAGGAATATCTCCTTTAACAATAGGCTCCACAATTATCTGTAGGACATCAAGATATGGCATTATAATATTTTCAGCACGATATCGCACCCATCTGAGGTAGGTCTCCAAGGGGATGGAGTTTTTGTGTCCCAAAGTCTTGCTATTTATCTTACTCACCATGCCCCAAGCACGTATAAACCTTTTATGGTAACCTTGAGGATCGTTCTCGTAATTAAATACAATACCCTGGAAAAGCATATAATTAGGACCGTCTCTTCGAGCATAACCAAATTGACATAGAGCTAGAGAAGGGTTACAAGTAATACCTCCCCTTATTCCAAGGAGTGGAACATTAGGGAATTCTCCACAGCGGTCAATAATAGTGATGTCCTCTTGAGATCGGGAACACCAATAGATATCTGAATGAGAGAGTGATAGCATGCTTTAAGACCACCTCAAACCTTGTTCATTTTTTATCATTGATCGAGGAAGGTACAAAATAAACCACCTGGATAGTAAAGGTATGCAACACGTGAGAGTCCCTCGCTTCCTCATAGTACGAGTGTGAAGAGAGTGTAAAATGTCTCAAGCAAAGTAGGCACAGGGTTATGAGTAAGAAATACTTTTATGGCGTTTACATCTATGAGTTGGTCTGGATTAGGGAATAGTATCAAACCATAGATCAACAGAGCCAAGATCTCCTCAAAAGCATGAAAACTCATAGCATCTAGAAACAAATGAGCCTTCTCTATCATAAATTTAGCAAAAATACCTTTAACTCCACTTCTTATTTCCCAATTAGATACAACGTCTGATCGCTTTAGATGTAGGGTTGCTGCAGTGTCTTCGGGTTTTGGAGCTTTCTCTAAACCGGTGAAGGGTATCTGATCAAGAATAGGTACTCCAAGTAGCTTAGAAAAATCTTCCATTATGGGTACCAACTGATAATCTGGGAAGGTAAAATAGTGATGCTTAGGATCAAAGAAATGGAATAGAACACTCATCATGTCTTCTTCGAAACCTGAGGTGACCAAACCGAGTAGATAACCATGCCCCTTGGTGAATTGAGAGTTTTCAGGAACCTTTAGGACTAACTCCTTGAGCTTGGAAGGTATCCTAACAACATTGATTCAGATAGTATTTCTGCAAGCGGAGGCAATAACCTACAACAAGGAACAAAGATAAATCCCTAGGTCCTTGAAATGGTAAGTGAAAATGTTATGTTATGATCATATGATGTTATGATGTTATGTTCCTGTTAAATAAGTAGCAAACACAAACAATTCACACAAGAGCCTTAGGTTTTGAAGCCTTGCATGAAGTCCATAGGTAAATACCCTCCCCCATTGAAGTTAAGTTGGCTCAACCTGTCCTAAAGTAGTAACTGGGTTCTAGGAATATCATATCATCGATCTTTCTCGCAAGCTTTATTTTAGTACGGCAACCGGCTTTCCACCAAAACAACCTGAAAGTAGAATCTCAATGAGCGTAGCTTCGAGTATCAATCAACTTTAGACTGCACCAAAGCCGATTATCTCACTACTTTCTAATGGCCAAGATGGGTCAATTAAGGTTCTAAAAGTAATTAAGTGTTAAAGACACCACGCGGAAGCCTAATGTTATCCTTGAATGACTCAAGGAACACCAGTACAAACCAATGTGTCACACTAACTGTAGCTATCATGTTAACCATATCGGTCTATGTCGTATAGTCTTTATGATCTATTTCTACTTCCATAAGGAACTCCTAGATCTAGGTGTAGGATCTTACAAGCAATAATACCCAAGCATGGACCCTTAAACTTAAAGCAAACAATTCAAATCATTAAAGCAAGTAAAAGTTATCTAAACTCTAAGGTAACCCCTCTTTTTTAAGTCACTCCCCAGCAGAGTCGCCAGTTCAATAATATGGTGGGGCAACTTACTTTTTTGGTTTTATCCCAACATTCGGATAGCTAGAGTCGCCACCGGCTTTTCTTTTATCCAATATTTAGGAAATGTGAAAAGAACAGGAAATACTTTTGACAAATTTTGAGTTCAGGGGGTAAGTTATAAAAAGGAAAGGTGTTAGCATCCTTTTCATCTGTAGTTATCTACGGGCTCTTAATTGCTTAACTCACTTTTAAAAACTTGTTTTGTGTGTGTGTGATTTAAAAATATTTTGAAATTCCAATGTAAGGATAACTTTGTAATGGTTCTTGTATCAGTTCTCAAGAATGTATACAAAGTGTTTTTGAAAATATTTGTTTGAAAGTGTGATGTGAAAATGTTTTGTTTGTGAAAAAGGTTGTGAGCATGCAATTAGGAGTTCTAACCCACTAATTATGGTCTTTCTTATTCTTTTCCTTCTCCTTTAGAGATATTATTATCCACACCATTAGTTAGTAGGTAGCCCCATCTATTGGATGTGAAGGGACAGACATAGGGTCATCATATGGTCATCGAAGGCAAGGTTTAAGGATACTTTAGCAATTGTATCGAAGGGACTATCATCATTTTTTTGTAGGGACTAGATCATTTTGTAGTCAACTTGAAGGGTCATCGAGGGATTATGATCTTTATTCGAAAGAGACATGATGATTTGATCGAGGGTATTTTGCTAAAGTATCCCAATTTTGAGGTACGTGACCATGTATCGTAAGGCAACAAGAGAGATTACCCTAGAGGTGAAAGTGTGAAGAGTGTATTGATTTCAGTTATTTATCTTGAGAATTAGGGTTTTCTACGTTTGGTTTTAGTCTTGCCATACAAAACCTAGTTACTAACAGTTAAATATTTATAGGAAAATAAAGTGAGGAATATAAAGACCTAAGCTATTACATGGCTTTGGGGCAGTTACATAATAGAAATTTGCAGAAAAAGTAAACCTACACTATTACATCCTCAGAGCAGATACATAATAGGAAAAAATACGGGAATGTAAATCTAAGATATTACATCGATAGTGAGACCTATACAATTGTCTAAGAAAATTAAATAGCAAAGAGATAAATAAGAAAAGAATGTTATAAAAATGTTTTTTTGTGGTTTTTTGTAGAAAATAGTTTAAATGGTAATAGTAATTAAAAACCTAATTCTAATTGATTCTAATATTAAGAAGAAAAATTTAGTTAATTAATTAATTAATTAGTAAAATAAAAATATAAGAAAAATTCAATGACTAACTAAAACCCTAATCCTAATTGTTAGTATTAAGAAAAAAAGATTAGGTTGGTTAATTGTTAATTAATAATTAATTAGTGAAGAAAATAGAAAATTAATTAGGGTTAGTAAAATAGGAAGAAAAAAAATTGCATGGGGTGGGTGTTGAACCCACGCCCCTGGCTTCACAAGCGCAGCCTTCTACCACTGCGCCAAGCTGCTTGTTGTGATAGGGAACATAAACCAATTATTATATTATAAGTCTGCATGTTAGTTTGGAAAAACAACAAAAATAAATGCAAGACACAGGGATCTAACTGATCGCGACTTTGTGAGTCTTAAAGAATCTAGACCACAAGTATACAGTCTTATCACATGTAGCTTTAAAGATTATCGAATCCCAAGGCACTAAATGTCGAACTACCATTATCTTAGGTTACTACGTAAATCTAAGGCTAATAATGTAATTAATAAGGGGTTTAGGGAACCTAACTGATTATAATCTAGTTTTGATTCAAGGGAGAATATCGGTATGTAATGGTCGAACTTCGGGGATTTAGAAACTCATTGACCTAACTCGGATTAACAAAACAGTTTTCAGTAGGAAATATTTGTTTGAAAACCCTCTTCTCACACTCTCGTGTTTATTGATTCAGATCTTACGATCAAACCTAAGTGAGTGTTCTCGCTGTTTCAATTAGAGTTTAAAAATAGTTTTTGGAAACAAACAAAACCTAATCAACTTAAAAGCGCTCTCAATGTATTTTAAGTTGATGCACAATTACCACTGTCCAGTTATTATCTCAATCTCTCGTTTTATTGATCCTAACTTCTATTTTTATTTTACTCTCGTAACAAAACAATTAATATTTAGAACTAGTAATTGAAACCAGAAAATTATTCTTTTTTAAAAGGAACTGATCAATTGGTGTTGCTAAACCCCGTTAGCTATATGACCTCACATGCCTATAAATAAATTTAGCATAGCATATTATACAATTCACTAACAGCGCAACAGAAATAACTACCATCAAACAATTTAAATAAACTAAACATTTCAGACAATTCTGGTATAAATAAATATAATACTTAAATTAAACCTGAAAATACTATGTCATAATATTTGGCTGACTTCAGGTGTCTCCCACAGATCGGTAAAATAAACAAAAAGAAATAATGCGGAAAATATTCGGCAGAGTAACAGCAAAAACAGAGAAAAGAAAAACGTCCTTCACAAATGGGGATTTGAGCTCCTATTTATAGGCTTGGAGACGCGCAGGGAGTTGAGATATTTTCTCCTTCGGATTTTCCTACGTAACAACCGCTACAGATTGAAGGAATCAGTGTAACGGTCGTTACACTCCTACTTTTTGGGAGGGGCTAGCGTGGCAATGTGTAACGGTCGTTACACTCCTACTTTTTGGGAGGGGCTAGCGTGGCAAGGTGTAACGGTCATTACACCTAGGTTAGGTGACGTGTAACGATCGTTACACCCCCTTGGGTCTTGGGTGGATTGGGCCCCGCGTTTCTTTCTTCCTTGGTATTCCAAGGCTTTTTACTTGTAATTCACCCAATTCTACCACACACCCCTCAATTGCATAATTTCTCTTTCTTTGTGCGGATTTTAAATACGATTAGCTCGACTTTTCTTGACTTTCTTCACGCATGCCTTGCAAACATCAAATTCCTGAAAACATAGAAAATACCAGCATAATATGAATAAAGAGTAATTTAATTAATTAAAATACGGATAAAATTCATGTAAATTGATCCAAATATTCAATACATTTCCGGTTTATCACTAACCCACACCCTCATGTAATACAAATGTGTCCTTCACCATCTGCGTTACGCTAGCTTCGTGTTATAGAATGGAAACAAATAAATATATTATAAAACACATATTAGAGAAGTTCCAGAGCCCTAGCTCCGGTCATCTTCTTCGATTAGCACATTTTCCAACCTGCAAAAATAGCAAACTTTAGATCACAAAGGGGTCCATATCCCCCTAATTCGACCCTTACGAATCCAATGGTGGTATTAGTTTGGCCTAAAAACACTTATATCATGAGTTTCGAAGAAAAAGTATCCAACTGCACTAGCCATGGTAGATCCTTATGCATGCTCTATATCTCACAAATAATGAATCAAAACAATCCTAAACATGATTATGAACATGTATACATACATCAAATTAATTAAATGTGTGTGGATTAAAAGTTTGCATTTACGAAATTTACCCAATTGGTGCAACTTGAATGTGGCTATTTTGGTGAGTTTCAAGCTTCAAAGATGGATGGGATAAACTCCTGAGAACTTCAGGAGCACGATGGAATGCATGGAATAATTTGAAAGTGGTTGCACACAAGGTTTTCAAGTTTCCCTAGTTTTGATAAAATTTGAGATTTTTGAGAGTGTGATCTTGAGGCAATTTTCTTGTGTCTCTTGGTCTGAAGATGTCATGTATTTATAGTGGAAGATTTAGGTCAGCAAAAGTGAGATCAATCTTTTGTATTTCATGATCAAATATTTAATTGATGTTGAGCATGAAATCTTTCTTTTTTTAGGCTAATCATGTACCAATCAATATTTACATGTTTTTTGCAAGTTGTCACCAGCTTTGTAGACTTATGATTTGATTCAAAAATATATTCTCATGCCTCATATTATTTATTTGGTATTTTATTTGATTATTTTGATTTTAATTTAATAAAATCAAAATAAAAAGAAATAAAAACCACAAAAATAAATGAATGGATTCAGAGGTATATTATGAGGTCAAGAACACGTTTGGACCTTAAAAAATAGGCCCATTAGCCTAAAACTTCAAATTTGCTCAATTTGTACTTCATGCATTTTCTCAAAATTGCCCAACTTGTACAAATCATATCTTGCTCAAATTTTGTCATATGAAGGTGATTTTGGACTCTTTGGAAAGCTAAAGATATCCCTTACAATCGTTGTGATGGTCATTTTTATTTGAAGATTTTAACTTGATGTAAAGTGCTTTGACAAAGAGTGTCTTTTTGTTGACTTTTAAAATGACCTGTAATGTTTTGGCTCATATCTCTCAAAGGAATCTTTTTTAGCCTTGATCTTAGAGAGATAAAGTTGTAGAGAATTGAGTTTCCTTCAAGGTAGGCTTTGGTTGAGGAATTTCTGATGAAGTATGTGAAATTTATGCTTGTTCAAAGTTCAGTTGACTTCTCCGTAAGAAAACTATAATTTAGTAACTTTTGACTTTTGATGAATCTTGGGTTTTCTTGATGAATCGTGATAAACCCTTGGTCAAATGATGAATATGATTTCAAAATATTTATTTTGACCAAAAATCTTGAAGTTTGATTGTAAGCTGGTCAAAGTTGATTTTTTGTCCAATACAGTTGATTTTCAATCATTTAAGCAATTGATTGAGCAAACTTGTACTGCAAGGCTTGAAACTTGGAATGAGGATACTTTGAAGCATATGAGAAACCATGAAGACCACTTGAGACATTAGGAGTCCAATTTACCTTAAGAGAAGCAAAACCCTAGTTGCAGGTAAATTGCCTAGGAGGAGAGTTTGTCTGGTCAACCCTTGAGTAGTCTTAAGCAATTGAGAACCCTAGGAGTACGAGGAGACATATTGAATCATTTTTGTATTGAAAATGGAAGGGAAAATTTTGGTTTACAACAAAATGCTTCACAAACTCCTTCAGAAGAATCAGAACTCCTCTACTTCTTAAGCACTCTATGACCTACTTTGTTTTTAAAATATGTTTCTTGATAATATATATATTTTCTTGTATTCAAAAACTTTTTTGATTATGAAAAAAAGGGGGAGAAAGTAGTGATGATTTTGATACATACCTATATATATATATATATATATATATATATATATATATATATATATATATATATATATATATATATATATATATATATATATATATATATATATATATATATATATATATATATATATATATATATATATATATATATATATATATATATATATATATATATATATATATATATATATATATATATATATATATATATATATATATATATATATATATGCAGAAGCTTTTATAAATGTGTTTCAGGTACAAGATAAATGAATTAAGAATATCTAAAGTCTAGAAGGTTCAATAAATCAAGTTGTGATAAAAGAACTTCTAATATTTGGTAGGGTCTGTTGATCAAACTCTAAAATAAATTCTAGGGTAAAGAATATTCCGAGAGATCGAGTGTTGATAATGAACTTCAAACATATAGAAGGGTCTAATAGATCAAGCTATGAAAATGAACCTATTTGATTATTAGAAAGTTCTAATGAAGAATAAATGTATGATAAAGCAAACTCTGATAAACTTCTTCTATTCACTTTAAATCATAATTCTGGAAAAAGAAAGCAATGCTCAAAAAATCCTACTTTCTGATAAGATCTTAAGTTTTAGAGTCGGGGGGGAGATTGTTTGACTCAGGGGGAGTTTTCTCAATAAAGCTCAGATATCCAAATCTTCTAAAGCTATAAGTCTTAGACTCCTTGGGAACTCACACCAATCAGAGGAAGTTTTCTTCTTAAACTCTGTATTCAATTATGATATTACTGTGTAAAATTGTTACATCAAATTACATGGTTTTATCATCATCAAAAAGGGGGAGATTATTCGAACAAGATTTGGATTCTACAATTTATCTTTGGATTTTGATAATAACAACATATATTTTATATGTAAACAATTTTGTTTCTAATAAGTTTCTTGAGTGTTCAGATAAGAAATTCTAATTGATCTAGGACTGTTGTTTAAAGACTCAAAGATTGTTCACATCCGCTTTTGAAGAAACATCAGTAGTTCTGAAGAATTTTGAATGTTTTCTAGAAATAGGATCACGTGTGTACTTCTCAACAAGCTGCTTCTTCTGAAGTAAAAGGTCACAAGAAGAAAGAATTTTTGTTAGAGCCATTGCTCAAAGATCATAAAACAATATTACACAAGAAGAAATAATTTCTGAGAAACTGCTAATTTGAGATCAGAAATTAGATTGTACAAGAAATACACTTTCAATGCAAAAATCATAAGTCAAGATTTTCTCATCAAAAAAGATGCTACTTATAATTTTGAAGACAAATTCAAGATTCTGAATACATCAAAGAAAAGCCTTTACTCTGAATCTTAAGCCAAAGATTTGTTCATCGGAAAAGTTTTTGCTTATATTTCTGAACACAAAGTCAATTTTATGTTGACTTAGATAGTTTATGGCATACGTGCATATCTTCTCAACATCAGAAGTATTCCATTAGAATAAAGGATTAGGGAAAATAGATCTTCTGGACCCATCATCTCTAATCAATATCATATAGTGCCTCAGAAGACAAGATCAAGACATATAGATCAGAAAAGCTTTCACTCAGAAACAAAGAACTTAGATTAGTTGTTGCTTATATATCTAAAGACAATATTGAAATATCTGAAAGGCTCTGACTCTATAACAATGAAGCATATTCTAGATCATTCTCATTCATCATATCAAAATAAATCCAGCAAAGAGAAAAAGGACAAAGATCAGAAAGAGATATCTTCCAAGCTTACTACTTCAAGCAAGAAGTAAAATATCAAAAGATAAGTGTGATGCGGTGGGAGAACTGACTTGAGGGTTTTGCGTTTCATTGCAAAATGTTGTGGTTAGCAAGAGTCGCCACCGGCTTTTCTTTTATCCAAAAGGAAAGGTGAAAAAGCACAGGAAAGACCTTTGAGATTTTTTCTTGAGTTCGGGGGGTAGATTATGAAAAGGGAAGGTATTAGAACCCTTTTTATCCATGGTTATCCATGGGCTCTTAGTTACTTGCTAGATCACTTGCTTTTGTTTGAAATTGTATTTTGTGTGGTTTTTGAAAGTATTTTGTAAAGAGGCCATTGTTTAGGAAAAGTTTGTAATGATTCTCGTTCGTAAGAATGTATACAAAGATGTTGATCTTTTGAAAATGTTTTCAATTTTGTAAGATGTTTTGAAATGTGTAGGTGTTTGTTTTGAAAATAGCAAGGATGTTTTGTTTGAAATGGAGCAAGTAATTTGGAGCAATCTACCTACTCATATATCTTTCTTGTTCATTTTCTTTTCCTTTGATATTGTTGCCTTACCATTGATTTGGTAAGTAACCCTATCTTTGGATGTAAACGGGACGGGCGTGGGTCATCATATAACCATGATTAGAAATGTTTCAAGGTATATTAGCATTCTTTTTTTTTAGGGACTAAGATCATTTTATAAGGCAACTTTGAATAGCGTCATCGAGGGACTATGATCTTGTATTTGTTTGTTTGTTTTGCTAAGATACCTTACATGTGTAATATGGCCATTTTTGTAAGGCAACCAAGTGGGATAACCCTAGGGGTGCTTGTGTGTAAAGGGTGTAATTTTCATGCTTGTTTTTGTCTTGGATTAGGGTTTTCTATTTGATTGATTTTATTCTTTCCATATAAACCCTAATTACTAGCATGTTATGTAAAAGCGATCAATTGCGTAATTTATAGTTACTACGCTATTACAACATTTTGTGGGAGGGGGTATACAATTTATGAATGGGGATTGCAATAATATAAACCTAATTAATCTATTATAACCAAATTGAATTATTGTACAAATAATTGAAACAAATAATATGCAAGATGAATTAAATATGCAAGAAATGTAAATGCAAAGAAAGGATTTTGTTTTTGGTTTCTTTAGAAAAAAGGGGCTTGACTTTAACCTAATTTGATTAAGAAAATAATTAGTCAATTTTAATATCATTAAGCAAAAGATTCTTGAATAAAACCCTAGTTCTATTTAAAAAGAAATGAAGTTTATAAAAAAGAAGTATTTTTTATATTTTATATTTTTTGTCTTGAAAAATAAATTATAGTGTTATAAAATATTCTTTAGTCTTTTGGTATCAAAAATAATATTTTCATTAATATAAAGTAAATAATATTTTTGTTTTAATTAAAACTTTACAAGAAAATTAAAATAAAAGTAAATAAAGTATGATAAATAAAATAATTTTTATGTGGAAAAATAATTAAATTATGTCAAAATATAAATCTACATTTTTCATACATTTTATGATTTTTTTGGTATTTTAGAAAATGTATTTAAAAGAAAAAAAGAAATAAGTAAATAAAAAAAATGGGCCAAGAGGTGCAAATATGAAACAGAGAGGCAATGTTAGAAAAAAAAACAAAAGGCCCAATGAAGTGGAGGTCCAGCGCTGCAAGAGACAAAAAAATTGAAAATATGTGAGAAAATGCAAAAGGCACCGCGCTGAGGCTCGAACCCTTGACCTTTAGCAATAACGTGCGCTGCCTTACCACTGGGGTGGCTGTACATCCGTTTATATAAACAAAACTATAAATATATAAGGCAAATTTCTTTCTGAAGGCAGCTTCATCTTCAACCTTGAGCCATGGTTGGACCACCTGTATCTTCCTCATTTCTCCACAAAAATGGAAATTCCAAACATGAAAGTTATGGTGTTTCTTCCCACGAATTCAAACATATAACTTATGTAAACTAAATGTCAAAGATAAAAGCTAATTCTGCTGGCCCTAAATTGAAACCTAATTTTCTCAAAAATTTCAAATCCAAAATTCTCTATACACAGTCAATATAAATGGAAACTATGAACATGGTTAGCTTTAGAGCTAGGATATCTACATTTTGTTTTCACAAATTAGGATCAAATGATGCTTGTATGAAGAGATAGAAGTTTGAGTTTTTACCTCTTGCAGCTGAAGTCGTGAATGGAGTTTGAGTGACTTTTGAGATGGCCTAGGGATCTGTTTAGCTTGCCTGGACCTCCTTGAATGTATCCTAACTCTTACTTTTCCTTGAATGTCCCTGAATCTCTCTACTCAAGTCAACCTGCAAGCTTGGTTTTTGAAAATGGTGGATAGTGATGGAGGACTTACAGTGAGGAAACAAGGGTATGTATTGCTTTGGTATGATGTTTAGAAGGTGTTTGAGTGATTTGTTTTCAAAACGCACGAGTGGAAATGAAGATCATGAGTTTTGGTTCAAAACTGTATGTTAATGGTGCTCTTGAACATATTTTTAGTTCTTGGATGTTTGAGGCAGTTTCAGGGCTATATTATTTGTGTTTCCACTTGCCAATTGTGTATATACTTATAAGCAAGAGATTCTAAGACATGTAACAACTCAGATTTAAAAAACTCACATATTTTGCTTGGTTACTTGTTTTTGAAGCAAAGCTAGCAAGCATGGTTTCAAGGTGAAGTACAAAACTTGTAGGGGGATGAGACCTTTAAGAACACTTGTTCTGATTGTGTGGAGTGTGTTTATGCAGAAATAACCAATGCAAGGCTCAATGCAAGCTGACTTTGCATAAAGCTTGCTTTTCTAAAATGGCAATGTTGCCTTTCTCCCAAAAATGGAATTAAGTTTGTACAATGCATTGAATGCTTGGGTTAAAACTTCCAACAGCTGTGAAAACATTTAATTATGGAGTGAAAGTCAAGTTAGAAGCCTGCAAAGTGGGATTTGTACAGCATGCCTGAGGATTGGAGCCAATGTTCTTCACAAAATGGCTTGTAATCCAAGTGACAAAAGACTAACTTCATCTCTTCGATTCTCCCTACTCAAGAATGATCTCAAGGAGTTCTTGGACATTTTGGAAATCTTGCAATGTTCTATACAACTCATATTTGAATTTATTTTGTATATTTCCCTTGGAACTATGTGAAAAATTGCCATGAAGTTAGGTCAAGGTGATGCAATTGGACTTTTGAGATCATGCCTTAACTCAATTGACCATTTGCAGGTCAAAAACTAGAAATTCCCCTTTCCCAGTCAAAACCCTAATTTTGACCATTTTGCCCCTTTTGATGATTTGATCAAATTTCTTGAGGAGTTGTGGTCCAAACTTAATCAAATGACACATATGGGTTTACAATGTTGATGTGGATCAAAAATTATGAAGTTTGACTGTAAATTGTCCATGGTTGACTTTTTCCCTAATACAGTTGATCTTTAGGTCAACTGTTCAATTGACTGACAAAAAGTATGACCCAAGGCTTGAAATTTGACATGGATAATCTTGGGGGTCCATAATGATCCATGAAAGTCATATGGGGCATTAGAAGTTCAAAAATATTTGTACAAACTCAAACCCTAATTTTCAGTCATCAGTGCTTGAGGAGGTGTCTTGAGCTGATCAACCCAAATGCAGTCTTGATCCAAAGGAGATCTTGTTAAAATCCTTGATAAGTGAGAGGGAAAATTTTGGGGTACAACAATAAGGTTCAAAGAAACTTAGCCATAAATAATATAGTACAGACAATACGCTTCAAATTCCACTACATGCTTACGTATTGTATTATTTGTCTCCCATGATGAAATGTTATTGTTGCTGTAGCTGGAAAGTGAAAATGTCATTTCATACTACCAACGGTCTATTTTTCAAGTCTATATAAAGATACCTCAGCAACATTTGAAGATTGACGAATTACTCAATATTATCAAGCTTAATTTAAATTGCTGAAATACATCAAGAGAAAAGAAGAATCACTATTCAAATACTCATCCATAAATATTCTTCTAGAGAAATAAAGAACACAAGAGTTGTTTCTCATTATTGTGTTAAGATATTAGGGATTAAACACGGAGACTTGTTGCTCATTATTTGTGTTAGAGACTTAACTCTTCATTTTTGTGTTAATCTGTTTTTTAGAAGCAAACATTGTAAACACATTTGATTGTAATTCTGTTTAGAATTGATTATTTCCTCAAGTGACTAGGTTATTTATCTGAAGACTTGAGAGGGCTAATAAGGTGTCAGTTTAGACTCTTAGACGGTTGTTTTTAGTCTCTGGCGGGTAGCCCGTGCATCTGTAATATGTTGAGAATAGTGGATTAAGTTATTGTTGAAGGAAAAATCACATTGGCGAGTGGAAAAGAGTACCTGGTTGAAGGTGAACTTGTATAAACCAAAAGAGACATTTTATTCTTTCCTTAGTTTTATTCTTTCTAGTTAGCTTGCGAAATATTTTTTAAGACAAGAAGCTTGTTAGAAACCCCAATTCAAACCTCCATTTTTTGTGTTTTTCTCACCCTTCATAAGGGGGGGGGGGGGGAGAGAGAGAGAGAGAGAAAGAGAGAGAGATAGAGAGAGAGAGAGAGAGAGAGAGAGAGAGAAGATAATTGAGGGTGAAAATATTTTCATTAACTTTGTCAATAATACCTCTGAGGTATTTAAACTATTAAAAGTGGATTGGGACACAAGTTACATAAGTCAAATAACATAAAACTAAAATTCTATGATCTTCAACCAATTGCACAAAACATGTAACTGTTTATAGCTGCTAAAACTTTAAAAATACTAATAGTGGTAACTAGTTACTGTGAATGTGCAACCGGTTACACCTACACTAGAATCACTTTTATTCTGCTTATTTGACTTATTGGCATGCCTGTAATCGGCTACACACCCGTAATAACTGGTTACAATACTTGAATTACTAATAAGCTCTTAACACACCACCTTAATTCATGTGCTCCAAGTCTTCCATGCCCATGTTCATCTTTAACCTTTTGAAATTCAATTGTGAGCTCTCTGGTCAACAAATTAACAATTTGTTCTTCGCTTTGACAATATCCCAATTGCAAACTTCCTTCACTAACAAGCACTCTTAAGTAGTGAATCCTCATCTCAATATATTTTTTACTTCCATGTTCAATTGGGTTCTTAGAAAGGTTTATTGCTGGAACATTATCAACCATGAGCTTTAGAGAGTCACCTTCATCGTTGTCCAACTTCTTCAATAGATTCATCAACCACACAGCTTGGCATGCACATAACAAAGCAGAAATATATTCGGCCTCACAATATGAGAGTGAAACAACTGGTTAATTCTTCGAACACCGTGAGATTGGTCATCTAGTTGTATACTTTCGTTCATCTTTATCTCTATACCAATTTTAATCAGTAAAACTGAGTAAATTGCATTTTATTCTCGTGTCTTCTTGGGGAAAGACAATTTTGCATCCAATAGGTCCTTTAATGTATACTAGAATCCTCTTTACTATTGTCAAGTGAGACACCTTCAGTCTCTCCATGAATCTACTCACAATACTGACACTAAAGGCCAAATTGGGTTGTGTATTGCATAAGTAACACAAGGATCCAATTGGTCTCTTATACTGAGTTGGATTGATTAATCTCTTGCTCGTCCTCATTCTTGGACAATTGTAACCTTGGCTCACCTAGATTAATGATAACATTACAATGCTCCATTTCTAACTTCTACAATATCTCAAAAGCATACCTTCTTTGGAGAATGAGCAAACCCTTTTTGGACTTGTGGAACTTGGTGCCAAGGAAGTATAACATGAGACCAAGGTTGATCATCTTTAACTCTTTCATAATTTCACTCTTGAACTTGTAAATACATTTTTCGTCACTTCCTGTGATCAACAAATCATCTAAGTATAGACAAAGGATGACAACCCCTTCATTTGTAACCACCTTCACATGCACACCATGTTTAGATACACACTTCTTAAAGCCAATCTCTTTTAAGAAACCATTTATCCTCTTGTTCTAAGCTCTTGGAACTTGTTTCAAAATGTACAATGATTTTTCAACTTCTAGAACTTTGACTCTTAGTTTTTCACAACAAAACTAGGGGGCTTCTTACATATACCTCCTCTTCAAGTGGTCCATTAAAAAATGCATATTTCACATCCATTAGATAGATGAACCAATTGTTGTTTTTCGCAATACCAATAACTAGCCTTATGGTTTCAATTCTAGAAACCTGTGCAAATACCTCTTCAAAGTTTATGCCTTATTTTTGCAAAAATCCCTTTGCAAGTAATCTAGTCTTATGTTTGATTATTTTACCCTTTGGATTTTCCTTCACCTTGTAGACTCATCTTACACCAATCCACTTCTTTCCGTTCGGTATATCAACTAACTCCTAAGTATCAATCGATCACAGCTCCTCCTTCATAGCATAAATCCATTTTGGATCACTGAAGGCCTTTACCGTCTTAACAGGTTTGGCTTTGGCCATAAGTGCAAAGTGAACAAAATCACTCAAGGCCTTTCTTGTGACTTAGAAATGTTTTGTTCTTGTTTTGAGAACATTCATCAATAACAAAAACATACAACAACATAACAAATACATACAACAAAGTTTAAAAACATACATTTTAGCAAAAAAAACACTAACATCATACACCAACACAAGATATAATAAAATGTTTCAAGAACGCATGTTTTATTGAAACTAATCATAGAACTGGAACAAATTATGATGTTCATCTAGTTTATGATGCTATGGAAAAGAAATTCAAGGTGGATGAAGTTTATACAGTAGCTTCATACTTCTTTTATTTTTTCATAGCAACACAAATCATATGTACCATAGTCAAATTATGTGCTTTGTTAAGGTGGTGAATATGAATCTAAAAAAATGAGAACATTCACCAAATGAAAAAATGAGAACCGATTTCTAACAAGAAACTTAAACAAAATTGGAGCATAAGTTTAATGAAGGAACCTCAAGGTAGCGGGTGGTGAAGACAAATCTGAAGGTTGTAGTATGTATGAAGAGTGACATGGATGTTAGGGTTATGTTTTGAGAGAGAAGAGTGAAATATGTTAGGATTTTCTTTAGAGATAAAATGTTGTTATGTACTGGGTAACAAACACTTTCACTTATATATTAAAAAATACCACTTTTCATCATAGTTGACAAGAAGAACCGTGATGCAATGATTGGACTTTACCCCACAGTTGAAAATAATAACTATAATGATATACAAGGAGTTGGGATAATGAAAGAATTGGGATTCGAACCCTTTAACTCCTTGTACATTTTACTACAAAGTTTAACATCGGCCGTAGTGAAATATCTTTTAGTAAAAATCGGAAAAATTGCACCCAAAAACGTGTTTCTATCACGGTTAAAGAAAGGTCATCATAATAGTGTTTGATGAAAGGTGATTCCCGTAGTAGTGAATTACCACCAATTAAATTAACTCGCACCGGTCCACACTCATCAAAATACATCACCTCAAGGTGATGCTTGGTTCTATAACATGCATCCTTGCTAAATTTTCTCTTGTGTTGCTTTGCTTGCACACATTCTTCATAAATTTCAGCCAGAATGTTGATGAATGGAAACCCCGTTACCATTACATTCTTTTGTAATGCATTGAGATCTTGAAAATTGAGATGCCCAAGACAGTAGTTCCATATCCACTCTTCTCGACTAGTCGTTGTAGCAAGACACCTATGCTCCATCACCTTCAACTTAATTTTAAAGGTTCTATTGGCAACCATATGAGCTTTTAGGACTAAAACCGTGTTTGCGTCCATAACGCATAGTGCCTTGTTCTTCATATGAATCTTGTAAACCATCTCAAGTAACTGGATAATGTCATACCCCAAATTTTCCCGCGTTGGCACTACAGTCAAAATAAATTTCAAACTTGGATTTTTATAAAGTTCTTTTGATTTACATTAATATTTTGGCTTTTTACAAATATCCGTTTTCAAAGTCTATTTAAAAATATAATAATTTAGTTCAAATTATTTATATTTTTAAAATAACAAATGTTTTCTCACCTTTCATATATTTTTCAATTGGCTATTATTACAAATTAGTAATACAACACAGTTAGTAATACTCGTGTGTTGTGCTTTTAACATTTTTTTCTTATTTTTTTGTTACTAATTTTATTTCCTTTTGTGGAGATTAAACTTTGGGCTTTCTTTTGGGTTTTCAGATAACTTAGTCTCTAAGTTTGCTTAACCTAATTTTGAGTCTATAATTCTACCATAAACCAACAAAGTCCATAATTTACATTTTCACAAATCACGCATTCACCTTCCCACAATTTTTCACTACACTTTTGCAATTTTTTTCCAAAGCATTTTCAAACCCATTTGCAATTTTTGGCCAATGATTAAATATGAGGTCATCCTTTTCAGTTTTATTTTTTAATTGGTTTATTGTTATAACCAGATGATGATCTTCCTGATGGTTCCTTTGTTAAAATTTTATTTTTATAATTTTCTCGTTAATGCATTACTAATAATTTTTAGGAACCACTAACAAAATATCCTCTTCTTCTAATTGTTAGTAATTTTCCTTTTCAGCAATTGTCCAAACATTATTTCTATACCAAATCTCTTTAGTTTTCTTTTTTATTTTATGTTCGTACTATGTGACGATTATCTAACGGTGTATTTCTTTTTGCTAACAATTATCACCATAAATTATGTTTTTCGGTCAAATAAAAAGAAAACATTTTTTCATCAATAGCCACGTATAAATTTTAACAATAGATATACTCACAAATATCTCACATTCTCTAAACCAAGGCAACTCACCTTCACTACCAAGTAATATACCACACAAGAATCCTCACAAAACCAAATCCTTAAACTCTCATAAACAAATTCTACCAAATAATTACCATTACAACATTTGACAAAAGTCACTGTCAAAATCTGCAATCTCACAAACAAATCTTCAAATCCTCTCTTTTACTTTCGAGTCTAGAAAAAAAACAATTGTTTAATAGTAAAAAAATTATGTTGCTTATTTTGATTAAGTGTTGTTAAATTTGTTTCAAAGTCTTCACTAACATTTCATGAAGCTGTATGATAAACTTTTTTGCAGGAAAGGAAAAATCATAAGAACAATAAACATCGAAACATTTTATTTTCATAGAAAGAGAAAGAGTCCAAATTTATGGAAATTAATCATTTTCATTTTGAAAAGGTCAAAATCCTATTTACTATTCTTTTATATCATAATTTTCTTTTTATCATAATTTTTCCTTTTTAAGAAAACAAGAACGTGAGATCTTCAAATTTTCACTATTTCTTTAGTTTCTATTTTTTTTCTCTCTTATTACTTATATTGTTATTTATTAATTACAATATTTAGGATTTGCATATATAATATGGACTTTCGACCTTTATTCCTCTCAGCAAACTATATTCTCATTTGCATCCTTACTTATTTAGTGTAACATCAATATCATTAACTAATTTAGTTATTAAATTAATTATATTACACTAATTTAGGTTATTTATTCTAATTTTCTAATAAAATGCTAAAAATGATATAAAATATAAAAACACAAAAAGTATACCTTTAATTTTTTTTTAGATATATTAATTTAGTTTATTTATAAATAAAGTATTTTTTAAAATAATTAATTCAAACATTCTATAAATAATAGGATATCCATCTTCGAGTAATTAAATCGATCGATACATCGTCAACTGATTTATTATTCAAAATTAAACAATTCAAATCCAAGCAACTCACAAATTACTACATCCGCGAGCGACACGTGGCCAATATTTGGACACGTGATAAGGAGAATATATCAAACTCCCGCACTTCGTCTTAATATAGCTAACCAACATTCAAATCAATTTTTCTACTATATTAATAAAAAACCAAGATGTTTTCGAAAAAAGGATTAAGGAGAATTACTTTTAAAATATACTATGAACTGCGTCTACGGTCACTCTTTTACAAAACCCAGACAAGGTTCAAGGATAAATTCGCAAGCAATTATACGCAATCCTATAAAGAGCCTAAACTAACCATGAAAACTACGAATTAGGACTCTGATTCCTTCTAAAAGGATATGTAGGAATACGACTAAAATCTTGGCGAGTTCCCCTAATAAAAATTAAAACCCTATCTCCTAAGATCGCTCTTCTAACCTTAATATCTTTGTGAACAAGGTAGATGAGGGGTGCCTACCACCTTCCCTTCGTCTAGAACTGAGTCCAAAAAACCTAGAATCTCTAACTTTTAGGGTTATCCTTTATATTCCCTTCCTTAGAATAAAAATTAAGGGTGACGACTCTCAATTTAAAACCAGTTACAACAGATTATACTTATAAGGTTACATTTGATTCCTCGAATGTACAATACATCTTAGATCAAGGAATTTCCATCATGCATTCTCATTATCAAAACATCACCAATCCTATCGGTCGCTAGAGTGGTGTCATCTGTGAACTTCACTTTGTTCTTCGTGGCATGATTGGATTTAATAAACTAGAAATTCCTCCCTGTCATATGCGTAGAACAATCAAAATCAAAATACCATTCCTTGTTGCACTGAACCGCTTCTATCAATGTCATTATTACGTTTCCTTCTGCCTATAACTGGTTACAGCTTTTACATAACCGGTTACAACATGTTTGTACAGTATTCCCAGAATTGCTACTGCTATTGTCCCATAACCCGTTGTTGGTGCATTTATCTTTTGTGATCATGATCAATAGTGTGTTCTCTTTATTAAACTTTGTATTAAAACTTTGGCTACATCCACTTTAATTTCCTTCTTTCCCTTGTTGCACTCTCTTACAAAATGACCAAACCTTTGACAATTAAAGCATTGTATTTTTCTCTTGTCAAACTCTCCCCTTTGTCAAACTTTCAAACTTCTTGTTTTTCTCATTAAACTGAGCTTACCAAATGATCTCCTCCTTTGCCTTGTCACTGTTTCTATCCTCCATCCTTTGCTCATGAGCCACAAGAGAGCTTTGATTCTCATATTTGCTCAACGTCACAAGATCCTTCTTTTCCTAAACCGACGCTACAATATTGTCAAATCTTGTCGTCAAAGAACACAAGATTTTCATGACAACATTCTACTAAGTAACAGTTTCTTCACATGCTTTTATTTGGTTCACCAATCGAGTAATCCTCATCGTATAACCGTTGATTGTCTCATTTTCGTCCATTTGAATTAATTCAATTTGGCGTTTGTGAGTTTGTAACCTCAACACCTTTACCTTATTAGCCCTTGCATATGTCTTTTCTAAGATTTCCCATGCATGTTTTGACGATTCGTAATCATCAGCTTTCTCAAAGTTTTCAGCATCCACATATTGATGGATCAAAAACAATGCATTTTAATCTCTATTCTTCTCTTCCTTATGTGTTGCTCGATGTGCATTTGTTGCAGCTTCAATAAGAGGACTCACCCCATTTTTTATCACTTCAAGAATATCTTGGTAGCCAAATGATCGGTCACCATTTTCACTATGTTTTTGGTCACTTTTCTGGAAATAATCCAGGTATTCTGCACCTCTTTGTTTTGTTTTGTGTTGTCCATTGAGTCGTTTTTATGTTCTTTTAAGTTTCTCCGCATTTAATGAGTTTTGAGTTATTTCAAGTTTTTTTCCACTATATGCATCGATATGTTGTTTGTTGATTATTCTCAGGTTCAAGTTGAAGATCTACTGGACACGTGGTGAGAAAGTGGCGAAAAGCCAGAAGTTCGAGGCAAAGAATATGGAAGAGCATTTGAGCAACATGGGTGCTCGTGTCACAGGACACGGTCAGTGTTGCAATGCATGCAGAATTAGAAGACAAGAGGAATCAGGGGTGCAACACGGGTGGTCATTTTACCTGGCATGGGTTGTGTTGCTACCCCTGGGACTTGAGGAAATAAATTAATTAATAAGGGCCAACACGGGTGCTCGTGTTGTCCAGTGGTGCTGATTCTGGTGTTTTTTATGAATTTTGCCCAAGATTGATCTAAAAGGGTGTTTTGGTATTTTCTAATTGTAGTCAAGTGATTTTCACTATATAGAGGAGTTTTCACGATGAAAAGAGAACCTTTTTTTGCACACGACAAATTTTGAAGATTTGAGATTGGAGCTTATGAAATTGTTGGAGGACAGAAGACTTTTCATTAGCAGAAGCCATTGAAAATCAGAGTTCACCAAAACTTTTAATGTATATTTCTATTGAATCTGAATTTGTTTTGAACAATATTATTAGTAGATAAACCCCTCAATGCTAGGGGGTGTTCCCGTTTTCATTTGTAATGAACTTGAATTTTTTATTGCAATACAATAGTTTCTTTTCAATTAAATTGTTCATTATGTTTAACGCTTTCTTGATCAGACCAATTAGAATTGATTTATACTAACAATTAAGGTTGGACCGCCATTGTTAAAGTTTTTGTGTGATTAAACTGTATTAGATATCACCTAGGACTAGGGATACCATATAGTTATCGGTGTAATCTTGATAAAATTAAAGGCTTGGTGTCATCGTATTATTCTAAGGACTTATGTATTAGGATGATTGACCAAAGGTTTTCCCACTAAGGACTTAGGGGAAAACAACCTAAAGATTTGGTATTGAAGGTTACGAAATTGTTGAAGAGATCAAAAGTCAGTGTCATTATAGGGAAAACCACACACTTACCCCTAGCATAGTACTCATACTATTAAAAAAGCCATAATTTACACTCACTACGCCAAAATTGACTTTTGTCATCACCAAAAAGACAACGCTTTAGTGAGAAAACGTTGTTGTAGGTCTTTAAAAAAATTTCTAAAAAAACGCTGCTACAGACAGCCTTTAGAAAGCGCTTCTAAATTCCCTACCTTAGAAAGCGCTTTAATGAGAAAATGCTGTTGTACGTCTTTTAAAAAATTTGCTAAAAAAAAGCGCTGCTACAGACAGCCTTTAGAAAGCGCTTTTAAAAAGTGATGCTAAAGCCCTTAAATTCGCCCCACTTAAGAAAGCGCTTTCTAGTGAAAGCGCTGCTAGATCTTGTAGGCTAGAAAGCGCTTTTAAAAAACGATGGCTTAGGTTAAATTATAAAATTAAAATATAAAATTTCCCCACTTAAGAAAACGCTTTCTCGTGAAAGCGCTGCTAGATCTTGTATGATAGAAAGTGCTTTTAAAAAGCGATGTCTTAGGTCAAATTATAAAATTACAATATAAAATTTTCAGAACCCTATTCATTCATTTCTAATCATTGTATTCTTCTTCGCGACCATCTCTAACCGATTCTTCTTCGACCGTTCCTAATCGTTTCTTCTCCGACCATTTCTTCTCCGACGAAAACGAAAAAGTTGTAACATTGTTCTTGCTGACGAAAACGAAGAAGTTGTTGACCGTCGTAGACCGCGGTAGTTCAGGTACGTCATTCTTGTTGTTGTAACATTGTTATTGTTATACATTATTGTTGTTTTCTACATTGTTGTTGTCATTGTTCTGGTTTTCTACATTGTTCTTATTGTTGTTCTTGTTGTTAAGAAGTTTTTGTTAAGAAGTTGTTGTTGTCCTCACCTCTTTTCGATGTTTTCTTCTTTCAGTTTAGCGAGCATACTGTGTCTATTTTAGAAGTTGGATAGTGTATTGTGTCTTATAATACTTGTAAGATTTAATTGTCCATCCTTGTATATGGTCACATGAGCAATGAATAAGGTTTTGGAATCGTTAGGCTAATAAATATGATGGTTGAAAATTCGGATAGCAGCGGTACATGAAAATCGATTCTTGAACTATATTTAGTCGAGTTTAGTTATTCCTTTCACAATTTCATATGACATGTATGAACCATATTTTGTAGTTTCTTTATTTTCATGACAATAATGTCTTTGTTATTGTTAGCAGTTATTTTTTTATAAAAACTCAAATGATACAACTTGAGCAGTAGAATTAGTTCTTAGAGATGATAAATGCTACTGTTACTCTAATTTCGGTTAATCGAAAGAAAGACTAACAGCTTTAATAATACCAACTCTATTAAATAGAACCTATTCATTTCCACCAATATGTCACATGTTTGTTCCAACTCCGTTATAAGTCTTACACTTTCTCGAGAGAAGAAGAAAATTTGTATGAACAAAAACTAAATCTTCAGCTATCCTTGCATGAGCTTATTCCTTAAGTCCTTATATGCTTCATTAGCAGCTAAAACTACAACTTTTAGGGGTTCGGATAACAATCTGAGGAAATAAAATTGCATTTTTTAGGGGGTTGCGTACCAGCGTGTATATTTTGGTACTTTGCCGGTATCTACCAGCGTGTTGATTCTATTTAATCTTTGATTAATTAGGAGATTTAGCTTTCTAATAATATTTCAAGTTTTCTATTGTAAAAACTAAATAGAGAGGAGACTATCACATTGCAAGAACTTGAATATTCATTATTCTTTTATTAATCAAACCAAATACTCATTTCAACCCATCAACACAAATGTGATGAATTTTGAACTACATGGTATTTTATTTTCTATACAGAAGTTCTCATTCTTCTTTAGGTTGTTCCACCACTTGCAGAAGCTTTCCTCTTAATGATGAACAAACCTGTCAAACAGAAAAGAAAAAAAACAATTAAGTCATGCATCTTTACCAAAATAATTTCTTGGTCAAGAAGTGCTTAACTGACTAATAACCATTTGAATGAACTGCTATGATGGATGAGCATTTCACTTTTTTATATTTCCTTAGTGGATTTTTATATTTGTCATTTCATTTTTATTTTTTTCTTTATTACAGGTCAATGGCTAGTAATCAAGAAAACTCACAAGATACAAATGCTCCAGATAAGACATCAGAGGGAGAAATTACACGAGTTATCACTATTATGAGAAAAATAATTCTTGATAGAGATAAAGGAGTAAAATATAATCTACATTGGAATGATGATAACCAACTAATCGATCCTAATGGTGAAAAGTTGACAAGCTACATTGGTACACTTGCTCGTATGCACGTTCCAATCACCATTGATAAATGGACTAATAAAGATTTGGATTCCTACAAAGTCAAAATTTGGAATGATATTCAGGTACCATATAATTTAGCTTTAAAGTATAATGTTTTTGTTATTTTAGTCCCTAACTAAGTAAGGCTTGGGAATGTCTTATATGTATGCTTAATATTTGTTCCCTTAATCAAGATCACATGGTAATGTCTTTAAATTACTTATACTAACACACTATAATGCGTATGTTTTCTTGTAGAGGTCTTTTAACATTGAAGATAACCGAAAAAAGTATTGTCTTCAAGTGGCCGGAAAAATACACAGAGGGTGGAGAACTTTTTTAACAAACAATATTCTTCAGGATGAGCAAGGAAATCTTGTTAAAGCAGATTGTCCAATGAAGTATAGCAACTTCATTGGACCCGAAGAATGGGATGAATTTGTATCCAAATGAATAGAAAATGAGAAATTCAAGAAAGTGAGTGACACAAATCGCGAGAGAGCATCAACACCCACGTATTGATATAGAAAATGGCGTTTGGGATATTCACCCTTACAGCAAAAAATTATAAGTATATATAAATGCTACGATCTTATTAATTGTCTCAATGTGTTATAATTGACGATCTTATGATTTGTGTCAATGCGTAGTTAGAGGAGACGAAAAGTGACGAAACATCACATCCGATGCATGTTTTATGGAAGGAAGCTCGTGTGGGCAAGGATGCAGTTGTTAGGGAAGATGTTCAACATGTTTATGATGAATGTGTACGTATAACATTGTGTCTTTAAGTAAATCAAAAGTTTATTAGTATATACTTAATTTTTTATCTCCACTAATAATTTTTTATATATATGTAAATGAATTTCAGGAGACTTTATCTCAATCGGTAACCACAGATGAGGACCAGGATAACAGGAGTGTACTTAGTCGTGCACTAAATGTTGCTGAGTATCCCGGTCAGGTGAGGGGTAAAGGACATGGTGTGACTCCATCTTCCTTGTATAAGCATCCAAGGAAAAGAAATCCTAGCAATCAATAAGTGATGCAAATGTTGGAGGAATTAGAGGCGCAAGTCCGTGAATTGCAACAGGATAGAGAGAGAGAGATATGGCGCAAAAGTGCAACAGGATAGAGATACATTAAGCTTAATTTTTATAATTGTAAGGTTAAACTCCAAATTAAACCAATCATTAAGTTTTTGTTTAATGGAACCACACATTAAACCTGGTACTTATATGAAGCCCTCGAGATCGATATTCGGAAAATTTCGCTACTATTACTACATTGGCAAAATAGTACACTTGTTATTTTACGGATCAAGTTTTAGCGCCATTTTTAGGGACTGCCAAAGTACAGAGCTTAATTGTAGTTCAATTGAAATTTTTTGTTCTGCAATTAAAAGTTTATGTTACTATTATTTTTATGTTTTCACTAATTTTCTATCTAATCTGTTTATGCAAGGTCAGGCCTCAGTTGAATTTCCTTTTGACACAGAGATTGAAAGAACCTTTCACTCAAGGAGAAGACAAGTTAGATTAGCCAGACTGGCCTTCGGAGAAGAACTTATTTTGGTTCATTCAGATTCAGAGTCAGAACACCGTCCAGAGCATAAAGAGACAAATTCAGAATCAGAACCCGAAACTATGGGTGAAATTCCACCAGCACCTGAGAGACTCCTTGGTGACTATAGAGGGACAAGTGCACCGGCTGGTAGATTGACCATTGTGAACCAACCGGTGAATGTACCAAAATTCCAGCTGCATCCTAGCACTATTACTCAACTTGAGAGGAGATCCTTCTTTGGAAGGGTGAATGAAGATGCTAACAAGAATTTACAAATATTTATGACCCATGAGCACCACCTTGAAGATAGATGGGAATACTGAGGAACATAAGAATTTGTGGATGTTTTCGTTCACTTTAGCTGATGAGGCTGAAGAGTGGGTTTTCTTCTTTCTGACTGGTAGTATCACTTCTTGGGAAGAAATGTAAAAATCTATCTTGGATGAGTACTTCTCAGTGTCGGTATTCATGAGAAAGAGATAACAGATCCTAAATTTTAAGCACAAAGAGGGTGAGTCG
Organism: Vicia faba; assembly: GCA_948472305.1. Lineage (NCBI taxonomy): Eukaryota > Viridiplantae > Streptophyta > Magnoliopsida > Fabales > Fabaceae > Vicia > Vicia faba. Next base: position 116,012,614 of record OX451738.1, on the reverse strand, counting down.
CTAGGGGATTCCTATAAAAGATTCAAAAGGCTCCTAGTGGTTTGTCCTACTCGCAATTTGGATCAGACTGAGCAGACGCAAATGTTTGTGAATGGTCTTAGAATTAAGATAAAGCACTTGATTGACACAGCACCTGGTGGCTCATCAAATTTTTCAACAGCCACTAGTGTGAAGAAGATTATTGAAGCAATTTCTGCTAATGAGCATTTGGAGTTATATGACAGGGTTGCAAACAAACCAGGGTGAGTAATTGATTTGATGTTGGAAACTAACAAACAGCTCAAAGTTGAAGAAACAATTGTTGCAGAAGTTTATAGAAAGCTTAAAACATTGAACCTATGCACTCAGCAGGTCGCTCAGGTTCAATATGCACAGCAGGCTATTTGTGAAATTTATAGTGGACCGCACATTACTGTTCATTGTCTTGCAACTCCACAAAAAATTGAAGACATCAAGTTCTTGAAGCAGAATAATCCTTATTCCAATACCTACAATCCAGGGTGCAAGAATCATCCAAATTTTCTTGGAGGGATTAGAAAGGGAATGTTCAACAACAGGGCCAAGGATAATATCATAACCAATATCAGCAACAACCACGACAACAGGTTCTGAAGAAAGAAGATTGGGTATTGGCCATTGAAAATATGGTAGTTCACATTATTCAATTTCAAGAAGAGACAATAAATAAGAAGAAGAACATGTTCGTTTCCATTAAAAATCTATAGGTTCAGATGGGTCAAATAGCACAACAGCTAGCAAACACTCAAGCACCCGACACTATGCCTGGTGCAAAAATTACAAATCAAAGAGATAATCACATTGTGAATGCAGTTGTGACCCGAAGCGGTAAGTTAGCTGGAAATGTTGAAAAAGATTAAATAGAGGAGGAAGGTTTGTTATAAGTGGAGTTAGAAATAAGAGATGATCTGAAGCAAGCTGAGGAAGTGATTATACAGCCAATAGTTGAGGAGGAAAAGCAGAAAGATCCTAAGCCAAAAATCATTCTCCCTTATCCTACAAGAACAGGGAAGAAAGATCTTAATGAGAAAAAATTTGATAAATTCTTGGAATTGTTCAAGAAACTTGAGATTAACATTCTGTTTGATGAAGCTGTGGAACAGATATCGATCTATGCCAAATTCATGAAAGACATTATATCCAAGAAGCATTCCATCGACACTGAGACGGTAATACTAACTGAAACAAGTTGTGCTATTTTGCATGGTCTGAAAATTCCAGTGAAGAAGAAAGACAGAGGTATGGTTACTATTCCTTGTACCATTGGAGATAGATCATTCAATAAGGCACTTATTGATTTGGGAGCTAGTGTAAGCCTGATGCCACTTTCGATTTATAATAATCTTGAACTAGGTGAGGTGCAAGACACTCGTATGGCACTTCAGTTTGTGAATCATTCAATGAAAAGACCTTATGGTATTACAACCGATGTTCTTGTGAAGATTGACAAGTTTGTGTTCCCTATTGATTTTGTGGTTCTGGAAATGCCAGAAGATGAGGAAATTCCGCTAATTTTGGGAAGACCTTTTCTAGAGATAGGAAGATGCATGATAGATATTGAGGAATGCACCATGACCCTCAAAGTCTATGATGAGAAGCTGAAAATTAATGAGAGGGACACCATTAAATTCAAAGATAAGGAAGGTACCAGTAAAAATATTGAAGTGTTAGACACAGTTTTCATTTAGTCAGTTCAAAGAAAAATTCCTGAATTACTGTTGGAAAGAGTTCTTAGCTTGTCGATTTCTGAAAACAATGAGGAAGTAAATGAGGAAGAGTCAGAAGTGCTAGCCGTTTTTGAAGCATAACCTCTATGGAATAGATCGAAACCACACCAGTGGGAAGATTTACGAACACCACAGTCTCCTGGAGAGATGCAAGAAGTCAAAAAGGGGAAAAAGTTGAAACAACTGCCTGAAAATCTTAAATATATTTTTCTTGACACTCAAGAGATATGTCCAACTATCATCCACTCTAGCCTAAAATAAGTTCAAGAAGACCAGGTCATCAAAGTACTCAAGAAATACAAGGGTTCTATTGGATGGTGTTGTACCCAAATTTTCCCTCCCATTTTTCATTCAAGATATTATCCTAGGGTTGCTCGAATACTCAATTTGGTTCAGAAGTTGATCAAACAGATCCTCTCCCTAGGCAATAAGTCAACAGTTAGGGTTTGGTATCTCTTAAAGAAAATTGAGTCTTCAAGGTTTCGAATGGTCTTCATAGATCATCATGTCTCCTCAAGGATGTTCATGCCAAGTTTCAAACCTCGCATTGCAAGTTTGCTCAGTCAATGGTTCAGACGACTGAAAATGACTCGATTGACCCAAAAGTCGACCTTTTGCAAGATCAAGTTCAAATGTTTGTAACTTCTTCATTATTCAATATTTTTGAGCGGTTCTTCTTGCGTATGACTCTCCTTGATGTCATCTCCAATTTCTCTTCACAAATCAAGAGTTGATTACATGTGGAAGATCACCAAAATTTAAACACCTTAGAGGTCGTATCATGGACTTTGACCTAATCTTAAGTAACTGTCGCCTGATTTCTAAGAATTGTGATTTCCTCAAATTACAAGATCCTGAGACGATTATTTCTGCATATGGTCATAATTGATGTCGCTCACGAGTTTATCCTCAAAGATCGAAAGGAAATTTTGTTTGGAGGAATTTGAAAGTTATCGAATCGTCGCAAGTTATTTGTTTGATTTCGAATGTTCTTAACCATAATTTGTTTTTCTCAGGACTATGTTTCTCAGGTTGAAGTTTGTTAACTCTACAAGATTGATGAATGTTCTTAAGGCATGTTTGTTTTGGCAATGAAGTTCCATTTTAATCGAGCATGGCGTGCGAGTTCATTTTGAATGCAAATTTGATTTGGACAAGATGTGAAGATTAAGGCTTTCATTTAAACGACCATATTTTTGGGTTCGAGTTAACCAAGTGGAATTGGATTCTTAAACATTTATTTTGTTTAAGAATTTGATTGGAGTACGAGGCGCATGGTTTATTTGATCATTTGTGATTGCTTGAAGTTCAAGTTACCAAGTCAATGTGTATCATTCAAACCATTCAAATTGAGAATTTCAAAATTCAAACAAAGTTCAAGATTCATACAATAAATTTCATCATTTACAATCTTTCTCAAGGTTTTGTGTTCATTACATTACAAATTAAATAAATTACAAATTTTGTTTTGTTTACAAAGAAAGAAGTTTTTTTTTTGTTTCTTCAAGTCTTCATTGCTTCATCTTCAAGAAATTCATCCAATCCTTGCTAGCCATGATTTTCTCTTCACCTTGCCTCACTTTCCATCCATGAAACAAGAAAGAAAGAAAGTCAGCAAGCAATCAAACAAGAGTGATGTGTAAAAAAGGGAAAAAAATTCATCATTAGGGTTTGTATTTATGAATCAGCTTCAAAGGCATTTATCATAATCCCTCTTGTACAATTTTGCAAATCACAAGGTTGGGCCTTAGTTCAGAAAAAGAAAAGGAAATTGACAATCATAACCTAAAGCCCAAGGCTGTCTAAACAGCAAACAAAATATGCAAACAAACAAAACAGGCTGCAATACAGTAAGGTCAAACAGCAGCAGGGAAAACAAGCAAAGGCAGACTGTAAGAAGCATGCAGCAGTTGTTGTAAACATAGCAGCAAAAACAGCCTGCAACAAGCAAGCAAGCTGCCAAACACACAAGCCACAGTAGAACCTGCAACAAAATATTACAGCTGAACAAAAGCATGCAGCAGATAAATACAAGTAAAATATAGCCCAATAGTTAAAATTTTCCAACAACAGCAAGTAAAACCAAAGCAATAAGCCAAATAGTCAGCAATATTTCATTCAAAAACATACAAAGCTTGCTCAACAAACAAGTTACATCATCATTTTCCCTAAGTTATACAAACCCTTCAAAAAATGATATAGAAAAAGAAAATAGCCTTACATTTTCATTGAAAGATAAAAGAGGAAAGAGACAGTTTGAAAGATATCACCTAGCTTACACAACATGCCAAATTCAACTTTGCCCAAAACTCAGCCCAAATGTTGCATAAAATAGGCAACTTAAGGCCTGCACCTCAAGATAATAACTTAAGGCATGCACCTCAAGATACCATGTTTTCAATATAATACCACTTACTGTTTCACAAAGAAAAGGGGGAGAGGGAAAGACAATATACAAATCAATAAAACAGAAAAACCAGCAAAGAGATAACCAAGCCAATATACACACAAAAGTCAGAAAACAAAACAAAGGGAGAACAGAAACACAGTCGCGGAATCAAGAGGGTTTAATCTTTGTTCATCATTTTTCCTTAAACGAAAAAACCTTCAGAAACTGGAAAAAAAACATAAAGAGGGAGAGAGAGAGAGAGAGAGAGAAAATTTTACAGAAAGAAACTTCCCTGTCAAAACCTTCTCACCCTCAACTAACATGCAGAGAACCCCAAACTGCATAAACTCGAAGCACCACAGAACCTGCAAATTCAACACAAATACGAACTCACCATTTTCATTCACATCAACAACAACACAACCTGTAGAAGCAGATTCTAGCATCAACGCCAACAAGCAAGTTTCTCAAATGCAGAAAATTGACAAGACCAAATCGAGACATGACAACTTCAGACTGGAGGAAAGAGAAGAACTTTTTCGTACCATAGACAAGCTTCAAAGGTTAGACATTATTATTAGTTTCGGTTCACCATTCAGTAAACGCATTTCCCTTAAACTTTCACCTTATTATTGTTGATCATGCTTTATTTCATCGTATTTGTATGCTATTCTATCAAAATCTGTTGAGTTTGGTATTTAGGGTTTTCAACCAAATTGTAGATTTGTGTTTAGGAAGAAAGCGGTTGAGAGAGATGAGAGGCTTGTTGGTTGTTCGATTTAGACGAGAGAGAAAAAAGAGATGAAGCGCGATTCTGAGGAAGAGGGTTTGAGATCAGGGAAGTATTAGAGAGGGAGTTTATTTCTTTAATCTCTTTTACAGTAGTGTTAAGAAAAAGAATGAACAAAAATCATTGGAACTAATAATAATGTTTTGTCTTCCCAATAGTAGTATTAATGTTTAATCTGATTTTGTCTTCCAAACACAACAATCAACCACGGCGCCATTAGGGTTTCTCAACCGTTCCTTGTCTCTTCCTCAAACTGGGTTTGGGCCTGTTTGGTTTGGCCCAGCCCATTTCTTAAAATTTTCTTTTCATATTAATAAAGATGCCATAATAAACGAAGGGTCAGTTGGTGTAGTGGTCAGCATGCATTTGTGTGATGTAGAAGTCCCGGGTTCAAGACCCCCTAGTATATTTTGTTCTTTTTTTCACTTTTTCTATTGCTTTCTTCATTTTTGTTGGACATAAAATTAAGTAAAAAAATGATTGGGCCTTACAATTACCCCAAGCCCTTCCGAAATTCATCATGCTCACTCCATTATGTTGTTTACACACTTTGATAAATCAATTTAGTTTGTTTTGCTAATTTTTTAGTTTTCATTAATTCAATTTATATTTAAATTAGTTTAGATTTTATTCAATAACTTAGAATTTTAAGTTAGCTTCAAAATATATAACAAAAATAGTTGATTAATTTAGGATTTTGTGAATAATTTTGTTAACATTTTAGTTTAGAAAACTTTCTTTTATATTATTTAGTTTCTACATAATAAAAATCCAAACAAAATGTATATACAAATGATTTAATTTCTTTAATCAATTATTTTCTTTAATAGAATAGAATTTTATTTTTCTTTCCAATTTTTTCAAACAAAATACTTAGAATTTTATACTTTGCTAATTAATATTTACTTCATAAACTTGTTGTAATTTCGATTAATTGCTCGATTCGATTTGGTTGTATTGTTTTCCTATTTGGATATTTAATTATATTAATCTATCCCCATTTGTAAATTTATACCCCCATTCCCGAAAGCTTTGTAATAGCGTAGAAATTTAACTTCCGCAATTTATTATTTTCCTTATACTGTAAAGTAATTAGGCGTGCATGGCAAGATATAAAATCAATCGCTAGACACACTTTCACACTTAAATCAAAGAATAACTTAACTTAAATCAAATACACTTTCACACACGCATCTCTAGGGTAACTTCGCTTGTTTCCTTGGAAACACAGTCATGTCCCTCGAATATGGGACGCTTTAGCAAAGACCCTTCGATAAAAAAGATTATAGTCCCTCGATGTTGCCTTCGATAAAACGATCTAGTCTCTTACGAAAATTGCTAAAGCGTCTCCTAAGTTGCCTTCTATGACTGTACGATTGACCCGCACCTGTCCCCTCACATCCAACGATGGGGCTTCTTACCAAATCAATGTAAGATAGTAACATCTAAAGGAGGAGGAAAAGAACACTAAATACCCTTTGAGTACGTAGATTCGCTCCTAGTTGCCCGCTTGCTCACAACCAAAGATTTTACACCAACACTTTCATATTAAAACCTTTTCAAAAGACAAACACTTTGTACGCGTTCATATAGAAACGAGAGCCATTACAAAGAAGACACATTTTTAAAATCACCTTCAAAAACACATCTTTGAACTATTTTTCAAAACAATACTTTGTACGCGTTCTTATAGAAACGAGAACCATTACAAAGACATTTTCAAAATACTTTCGAAACCCACACCACAAGCACATTCAAACAAAAGCAAGTGATCTAGCAAGCAACTAAGATCCAATAGATAACTACGGATGAAAAGGGTGCTAATACCTTCCCTTTTCATAATCTACCCCCCAAACTCAAGAAAACGTCTCTAAAGGTCTTTCCTGTTCTTTTCAGTCTTTCCTTTTGGATAAAAGAAAACTTGGTGGTGACTCTTGTTATCCGCATAATTGCGATCAAATGCAAAACAACCAAGTCAGTTCTCCCACCGCGTTACAGAACTGGCGACTCTGCTGGGGACTTATAAAAAGTTGGGTTACCTTAGGGCTAGATCACCTTTACTTGCATTCTTTGTTTGACTTTGTGATACGGTGGCAGAACCGACTGTTTTGGAAAATGCTGGTTTGCATTTTGCGTTTTGTATTCGCAAAATGTCGCGGTAAGCAAGAGGCGCCACTGACTTTTATTTTATCCAACTGGAAAGGAATAAAGCACAGAAAAATTCCTTTTTCAAGATTTTGAGTACGGGGGGGGGGGGGGGGGGGGTAGATTGAAAGGGAAGGTATTTTCACCCTTTCTTTCCATGGTTTTCCATGGGCTCTTAGGTACTTGCTCATCTTTTTAAAATTTCTTGTGTGTGTTTGTTTTGAAAAGTTTTGTTTTACTTCATTTTAACCCTTATTTTTGTCCTCAAGAGTGTTACGAAGTTTTTTTTATAAGCTTTGTTTGAAAAAGGTGTAAGTGTGAAAAGTTTGATTTTGAGCAAGTACCTATTAGCATCTACCTACTCGAAAAAAGATTATTTCTATTCTCGTTTCCTTTAGACAGGGCTATCCTACTATTAAGGAATAGGAAGCATCATCGTTGGAGTTTGTAAAGGTCAATTTGAAAGGGACGTATGATCACTAAAGCAATGTTAGGACGTCTTAGTAATAACCCTAAAGTCTTAAGATCATATTCGAGGCAACATTTCCGAGGCAACATTTTCGAACGGGACTTTTGATCTTTGTTAGACTTGAAGGGAACCACTAAGACACCCTATACTTAATGACCGTTCACCGAAGGCAACCGAAGTGAGAGTATACCCTAAGAGTGCGCATGTGTGAGTGATTTGATTTCAGTTATTATCTTTGCACATTAGGGTTTTCTAACCATTTTAAATTATCATGCAATCTTGTCATACAATCCTATTAACATACATCTAAACAGTTAATATTTGCGAGAATTAAAATGCGAGAAATAAAACCTACGCTATTACAAGGCTTCGGGGTAGGAATTAATTACATAGCCAAAAAACCCGTAAAAGCGATAAATAAAGAAAAACCTAGATTAAACTATTACATACCGTGAGCAGTTACATTAATATTGCAAAAATAATAAACGCGCGCGAAGAATCTAAAACGAGAGATTTAGGGTTTTGACCCCAACTACCTAATTGTAATTTAAAAGAAAAACCATTTTTTTTGTCGTTTTTGTGTTATTTGAGAAAATAAAGTTTAATTGAATAAATAAAAAAACCTAATTACTAATTAATTTAAATTGAGAAAAAATAATTGAATTAACCTATTTTTTTGTATTTTTTATTTTTATTTGAGAAAGAAGTAGAAATTAAATCAAAAGCTAACCCTAATTTTTCTAATTGATTTTAATTATATACAAAAGGTCAGAATTACCCTAAATTAAATTTAAACTAATATTAAATTAAATTTGATAAAATAAAATAAAAACCTAATTCTAAATTTTGTGAAAACTTGAATTTATGATTTTTTGTGAAAAAAGAAATTAGTTGTGTTAGAAAATAATTAAACAAATTAATTTAAATAAAAGAAAGAAATAAAAAGAAAGAGAATGGCCCTGGTTGCTTAGTAAAAAAAGGGGTGTTGTTTGCAAATTTAAACCCAACAAGCTCAGGCCCTTGTTGACTTCGCCCAATCCCCTACACCTGCTTGACTGGGGCGTATTGTGGACCTTCAAGGGATGGCCTTGGATCTGGAGTGTTTATGGATGGGATGATTGGATGCTGACGATGCATGGTGAGTCCTTTGCCATGTGGTACACTGAATTATCCTAAAAATATTGAGAAAATAAAATGCACGCGCCTGGGATCGAACCCAGGACGTGTGCATCAAAGACCAATGGCTATACCACTTACGCTGGCTTGTTTAGTTGTAATAATAACAAATAAAATAAAATATAATACAAATCATGTGCCACACTTCCCAAAACGCGTGAAGATTCAAACGATCCACTCATAGACTGCCACGCTACTGTCTTCTTTGTTGCTTCCGTTGTTTTAGACAAAATACCTTTACCTACGGACACCAGGCGTAGGTATAACCCTAGTCCATTCCAAAATCATGTACATGTATGATAAATGCAAACCAATGGTACCAATCAACTCGTTGCAACCTCACGAGCATCATGGAACCATTATTAATGGCCAATTGTTCCTGTACAGAAAAACCCTAAAAATGAAGCAAGAACCCTAGCCATGGCATCTTGATATATAGTCAATAAAAATGCAATTAATCATAACCATTAGCTTGCAAACATCTCAAGGATTAAAAATATATCAATTACTCATGCTAAAGATGCCAGAATCAGTGCATTCGATTTCAAGAAAAGAGACAAACTGATTGAACCTTACAGTGTGATTCTGAGCGTGGGGAAGCTTGCTAAAGGTTGCAACACGGTCCAGGAATGTCCAGCAAATGATTGGGATGACTAGAATGCCTTGAAGTGATCTGTAACATGGAAATTGGTCTGCAATTTTCCTTCAATTTTTGAAATCGGTTCTTTCTCTTTTCACGCCTCTAGCCCCCTGTTTTTGGTCTGCACTTGTTCCTTATCTATAGTAGAATGCATTAGGGTTACAATTTTGTATCAAATCTCCTCCAATTATGAATATTGATTCATGATTTGATCTTTGTGCAAAATCCTTCCAAATCAAGCAAATCCAATCTTTTTCTGTCCATTTTGCACCTTGCATGATTTGATCTTACTTCCAGCTGTGTAATGGACCTAATCATGCACAAAATCTCAAGATTTAATTAGCTTTTGATATTTTTACTATTTTATATTGATTTTATTTGATTTAATTGAAATAAAATAAAAATAAATAACAAAAAAATAATAATGACAAGTGGAAGGTCTCATGGGTCGTGGGTCACATTACAAACTCAGTGCAAGCATAAAAAGTTGGGCCCATTTGACAAAAAATTGCAATTTTGGACACATTTGACTTTTGGCAATTTTGCAAAAAGGGTCAACTTGGTCAATGCATAACTCTCTCAATTTTGACCCTATAGATGTGTTCTTGGACTTTTTAGAAAGCTTAAGATGTCCTCTAAGCAACATTTTTGGTCTCATCTCAATTTAGTCTTCCATGTTCATGTATGAAGCTTTGACCCAAAAGGTGTTTTTGTTGACTTTTCAAAATGACCTATAATGTCCAAATTCATATCTTCTTGTGAGTGCATATTTTGAACTTGGGAGATGAATATGAATTGTAGGGAATTGAATCCTCTTAAAAATGAGCTTTGGATGGGTCATTTTTGATAAAGTATGAGAAAGTTATGCTTGGTCAAAGTTGAGTTGACTTTTCCTATAAAACCCTAATTTAGCAACTTTTGGGTTTTGATGAATTGTGAGCAATACTTGTGGAATCATGATCAACCCTTGATCAAATTATGAATAATACTTCAAAATGAGGATGTTGACCAAAAATCTTGAAGTTTGACTGTATGTGGTCCACAGTTGACTTTTGCCCTAACACAGTCAATTTTCAGGCCTTTGAGCAATTGACTGAGCAAATTCCCTCTGCAAGGCTTGAAACTTGACATGGATGATCTTGAGAAAATATTAGGACAATAGTGAGCATTTGGGATCCTCTTGACTCAAACATCTTAGTGCAAAATGAAACCCTAATTTGGGGTAGACTGCCTTAGGAGAGAGTTTGTCTGGTCAACCCTTGGACTTCCTTGAGCAATTTGAGGATCTCACCTGAAATGTATTGACAAATATGGGAGGGAAAATTTTGGGGTACAACAGACTTGTATGCTTTACATTTTGGTTCTTTGTTTAGGCTTAAATCCTCTACCCAGATTTGGGATAGCTTATAAGTAAGTAGCAATACATTATGGAAACTGTGCGGGGTATATCGACATGGTCTAAGCAATAGCTATGTTAGTGCGACATATTTGTGGGTACCGGTAGCCCTTGAGTAGTCAAGGAAAATATCGGGCCGCTGAATGATGTCATGAAGCACTAAGTGACTTTTAGAACCTTTACTTGACCAACTTGGCCATTAGGACGTAGTGAGATGACCGGATTTGGTGCAGTCTGAAGTTGGTAGATACTCGATACTACACTCATTGAGGTTTGGCTTTTTGGGATATTTCGGTCACCGTGAAAGAGGCTTACGCTGAAACAATGCCCGAGAAGAGAAATCAGTGATATTGAGATCCCTTAGAACCCGGTTACTATTACTAGGACAGGTTGAGCCAACTAAACTTCAAGAGGGTACTTACCTATGAAACCTCATGCAAGCCTAAATCTAAGGATTTGTTTGATTCTACTTGTGCATATGCTTGTACGTAAAATTATAACATCATACCATAGCATTTTAGACTAACCATTTCAAGGATTTTGAGATTCATCTTTGTTCTGTTTTGTAGGATATGACTCCCACTCGCAGGAACACAATCCAAGTCAACCTTGTACGAGTACCTTTTCAGCTCAAGGATTTAGCGTCAAGGGTCCCTGAGAATTCTCCGTTCAGCAAAAGACGTTGACGATTTCTGAACTTGGTTACCTCGAGCTTTGATGAAGACGTGATGAAGGTGCTTTTCCATTTCTTTGACTCGTTGCACCATTGCTTTTCCTTCCCTGATTACCAGCTTGTACCAACTATGGAAGAGTTCTCTCAATTCTTGGGAATTCCTATCCTCGATCACCTACCTTTCAACGGTACCGAAAGAGACCCAAGCCCTGAAGAGGTTGCCCGAGCTTTGCACTTGCAACAATCCGACGTCACGGCTAATTGGGAAACAAGATGTGGTGTCAAAGGGTTCTTAGCCAAGTTCTTAATGGAAAAATCTCAAGATTGTTGGAACAACTTGGATTTACAAGCTTTCGAAGAAATTTTGGCTCTTCTCATCTATGGGTTGGTACTATTTCCAAATCTTGACCAACTTATAGATGTGAATGCTGTCAAAATCTTTTTATCTCACAATCCAGTGCCTACTTTGTTGGGAGATGTCATGCATTCTCTCCACACTCGCACCATGAGGAAAAGCAGAACCCTCATGTATTGTACTCCTCTGTTTGCTAAATGGTTTGTTTCGCATCTTCCCCGATTCGTTGTGAATAATGAGCAAGGCTTGAGGGGGTCTAACAAGTTGATGTCACTCAGGCATTCAGATATCTACTGGTGTTCTCGATCCTTTGAGGACATTACTATCATCGATTGTTGTGGGGAATTCCCTGATGTTCCTTTGCTTGGCATTAGGAGAGGCATCACTTATAACCCTTGCTTAGCTTTGCGACAGTTTGGGTACACACGAAAAGATGGTCCACATGACGCACTCATCCAAGGTGTAGTGTTCCACTATGAAAGTGACAATCAAGACTACCGTCAGAGGTTCATACGAGCCCGGAGGATGGTAAACAAGGTGGAAAGTAAGACATTGGGGCACAAGAATTTCATTCCTCTTTAGCCTTACCTTAGGTGGGTACGGGCTCGCGCTCAGAGTCTCGCAATGCCTTACCCCTCCATTCTCCCAGTTATCATAGAACCTATTGTGGAAGGAGATTTCCCATACACTATCCTTCATCCTAACATGCCCACCTCTCTCGAAGACTTGCAAAGGGATTGGATACAACTTAAGGAGGAGTGGGACACTTTCGAAGCCCAATTCTACGCCAGCGAGAAGAAAGTTCTGGAACTCACCAAGCAGCTTCATGAAGAGTGGAGTCTGAACGCCTATATCGCACCGAAGAGGATGTGTTCAACTTTTTTGTCTTAGAGTTTTGTATTATATTTCTTTCATTGTAAGCCCAAAGAGGCATGATGTACTCAAACTTAGATTTCTTAATATAACGTGTGTTTCCTTTTTTTTCTAAACAAATTTAAATCTCTAATTTCCTTGAAATCATTTGCATATGCATCTTCATTCATCATAACACAAACAGGTTTCTTGCAACAGGTCTCCTTATCTTTCTACTGTTTATTTTAGTGAGATGGATATTGAACAAACAGTAAAAGATCTCCAGGCGCAGAACGCCCAGTTTCAACAAATGTTCTTGACTCTGGCAAAAGGACAAGATGAGTTGAAAACTCTGCTGATCAAAGAAAAGAAGAAGGTTCAAAGGACCAGCCAGACACACTCTAGACTTCACAACATCATCGGGTGAAAAGGATAATCAAGAATGGAAAAACAAGTAAGTGACTGACCCTCCAGAATCTGAAGAGGAAGAAGAGGTTGACTACTCCGAAGAGAAGTATCCTCGAGCTGACGACAAGTACAAACAGTTGGAAGATCACCTCAATGCTAAGGAGATCCAGAAGGTACCCGAGTTGGATTTTGAGGAGCTAGGACTTGTCTTAGGAGTTGTCATACCGCAGAAATTCAAGGTCCCCACTTTCGCTAAATATGATGGTGTCTCTTGTCCAAAGCTGCATTTGGGATCATACGTGAGGAAAATTCAACCCCATACTGCGGATAGGAATCTATGGGTGCATTTCTTCCAAGAAATCTTGTAAGGAACGCAGTTTGATTGGTTCTATCAGTTGGAAGGGACCAACATCCACAATTGGGAAGATTTGGCAGCCACTTTTTATAAGCAATACCAGTATAATGCTGACTTAGCTCCAACACGAACACAGTTACAAGGCATGTCTATGGGTACAGGTAAAGGTTTCAAGACCTATGCTCAAAAATGGTGGGATCTCGCGGGAAGGGTCCAACCCCCTCTATCTGATAGAGAATTGGTGGATATGTTCTTAGGCACTCTATCTGTTCCATTCTTCAAACACCTGATCGGAAGTGTGATACGGTGGCCAGAACTGGGACGTGTTTCCCTATTTTTTAAGCAATTGCTGGTTTGCGTTTTGCGTTTGTGTTTGCAAAATATCGTGGTAAGCAAGAGTCACCACCGACTTTTATTTTATCCAACCAGGAAAGGAAAAAAGCACAGAAAAATTCCTTTTTCGAGATATTTCTGATACGGGGGGTAGATTATAGAAAGTTGCTTTGTATGCTTTACATTTGAGGGTTGCTCGGGATTGCTTTTCTTGCAAAGATCCTGCACTCGGATTTGGGAGAACTTTAGGTAAGCAGCAGTAGATCATGGAAACTATACGGTGTATACCAATATGGTTAAAGTGATGGCTATGTTAGTGCAACACATTGGTTTGTACTGGTGTCCATCGAGGCAGTCGGGGATAATACTAGGCTATCACGTGGTTTCATAACCATTAACTGACCTTTAAAACCTTAATTAACCCAACTTAGCCATTAGAAGGTAGTGAGATAGCCGGCTTTGGTGCAGTCCGAAGTTGGTTGATATTCGATACTATGCTCATTGAGATTCAACTCTCACGTTTTATTTGGTGGCAAGTTAGGTTCCATGCTAAATGAAACCTGTGGTAAAAATCAGTGATGTTGAGATCCCTAGAACCTGGTTACTTCTTTAGGAAAGGTTGAGCCAACTAAACTTCAAGAGGGTACTTACCTACGAACCCCATGCAAGCCTTAAACCTAAGGCTCTTCTTTGCTTTGTTTGTGTTTGTTATATGTTTAAACATGACATCATAACATCATATCATGACTAACCATTTCAAGGATCTAGGGGATTTATCTTTGTTCTGTGTTGCAGGGTCATGGCTTTCGGTTGCAGAAATACTATCTGAATCAACTTCAGAAGGGTACCTTCCAAGCTTGAGGAATTAGTCTCAAAGGTCCCCGAAAATTCTCAATTCACCGAGAGACATGGTCATCTACTCAGTTTGGTTATTACCGATTTCAAAGAATCCATGACGAGTGTTCTATTCTAGTTCTTTGATCCCAAACATCATTTTTTACCTTCTCGGATTATCAATTGGTTCTCTCAATGGAAGAATTCTCTGAGTTACTCGAAGTGCCTATTTTTCATCAGATACCTTTCACCGGTCTAGAGCAAGTTCCAAAACCTGAAGACATTGCAGCAGCCTTTCATCTGAAACAATCAGACATCGTATCTAATTGGGAAACAAGGAATAGATTCAAGGGTTTTCCTCCTAAATTTGTGATAGAGAAGGTGTCATACCTCGAATTTGACCTATCAAATAATCAGGTTACATTGTGTAAGTTTGCTGGTTTAGGTCTTGTTATTTTGAGGAAGAATTTAAAAAGGCGATGGAGAGAGGTGTATTATAAGAAGAAGGGGTGTGTGGGCTTTACAATTTTAAATTAATTTTGTGGCCCAATAAGAGAGTTTGAAGCCCACTATTTTTTTAACTAAGACAATATTTATTTGTTACTATTATCATTATTTGTTATTCAATTAAATCAGTATTATAATTCATATTAATATTGTTGTAGCTATATGTTGTTAAAATTACTTTATTTTTTTAAAACTAAAGTCATTATCTGAATTTAAGTCTATTATTAACATTATTATTATTATTACCATTATTAATTATATTAATTTTGATTAAAACATTTTATTAAGGATTAAATAAAGATAATATTGGACTTTGTTGAATGTTGGGAGTCTTACAGCCTAATCGGTGGCCCATTTAGTTGTTTTTTTATTGTTCAAAACAAATTTGATTAACTTTTTTTTTCTTTTTTTAAATTTCTTTTTTGAACATAAACGTTTTTATTTTTTAATACTTTTTACACAGGGCATCCCAATTATTATGGGCCCGTTTTTATTTGCTGTAAAAAAATAGTTGCCAACTCAATTGTTTTTCTTTTAACATTTGGTTGTTTCGCTTTGGCCCAAGTTCACCAACAATGGCCCATTTGTTTAAGGAACAACAATTAATGTAGGGACTAAAAACACATTAAGAACAAAAATTTACGAAAAGGGAGGATAGCGTTCTTCGTCACCGTCTAGGCTTTCAAGATCTGAAATCCTAGATCCACTGCCGTTTGTCCCCTTTAAATCGATGTCGCTAGACCGTCGCCTTCATTGTCCTCGATTGTCTTCCTCATTTGTAAACAAACAAAAGAAATTAGCGATTATATCCAAACCCAGAAGGGGGGAAATATGCCGTTGGAGGTAACGATAAAACTATGTTTTCTGCAGTTTGTGCTTTGCGTTTTTGATTATGCTAGGTTTGATCTGAGATGGAGAGGGAGGAATAACTGCCGCCGCTACATTGGCACTAGGGTTCAGTGTTAGAGGGGAGAGGAGAGTTGGATGAAGGGGGAGAGAGACAAGGGTGAATGAATAAAATATTTGTTAAAATGAAAATATATTAAGTTTACTAATCCAATGGACGCCTCCCATGGTATCTATCACGCACCCTCCATATAAACCACTTGATCTCCATCACACGTCTCATAGGCGTGCACGCCCATGATAACACCTTGCGTGCTGCCACACATTGTCAAATGGACCCTCTAAAAACCATTGTGGTCCTGGCCCACTAGCTAACAACACCCCGGATTTTGTTATTTTTGCTAACACTTGTAAAACAACACCCCTTAAACCAAATGGGCCAAGTCCAATATCTAGACTTGGACCCTGCTGGCGTGCACCCCCCACTTTGCTACGTTAATCAGAAAACACACCCCTTTTGGTGGAGGGCCTGAATTCAATGTCTGAATTCAGGCCCATGCTATTTAAACCTTCCCCATTTTACTACTACGGTACATTTTACACCACCTAATTTTAATTAAATCCTTTTTTATTTAATTTATTTATTTTTATATTTTTATACTTTTATATTTTTATTTTTTAATTAGTATATATTTAAAATATTATTATTATTATTAAATCAATTTTATTTTCTTAAAACTCATTCAAAAATATTTTATATATTTATTTGCATTGAAATTTTATTTTTTGAATCATACACCTAATTAAGTTATTTTTACAATTAACATTTAAAAAAAACTCAACATACATTAAATCTATTTTTCACAATAAATTAATTTAAACAATTAATTTTCAAAAGGCAGTACGCAGTATATTCTAATTAAATGCGCACTAATCCAAAATCTGCGCTATTCACACATTCGGGCTAATTGCGAGGGAAATTAAAACACCTGCATAAAC
This sequence comes from Vicia faba, assembly GCA_948472305.1. Taxonomy (NCBI): domain Eukaryota; kingdom Viridiplantae; phylum Streptophyta; class Magnoliopsida; order Fabales; family Fabaceae; genus Vicia; species Vicia faba. The sequence goes on along the minus strand of OX451738.1, from coordinate 115,995,702 downwards.
CATAAAAAATACAAACCAACCACGAACTATGAATTGGGACTCTGATTCCTCATAAGAGGATACGTAGGCATGCGACCAAAAATTGTGGCGAGTCCCTCTAACTAAAATTCAAACCTTTTTCCCGCAAACTAAAATTCAAACCTTTTTCCCCTAAAAAATATTAAAACCTATTCTCCCCTAATAAAACTTAAAACTCTATTTTCTTAAAAAACGCTTCTAAACCTAGTATCCTTCTGAACAAGGTAGACGAGGGGTGCCTAACACCTTCCCTTCGTCTAGAACCGAGTCAAACCTAGAATCTCTGAATTTATTTTAGGTTTATTCCTTTATACTCCCTTCCTTTAGGATAAAAATTAAGGGTGACGACTCTCATTAAAAGACCAGTTGCAACAGAAGGCTCAGTGGTTTCTATATGCCATGAATTTTCGTGCTTTTGAGGATATTTTGGCTCTACTGATCTATGGTTTGGTACTATTCCCTAATCCAGACCAATTCATAGACATGAATTCTGTGAAAATATTTCTCACTCATGATCCGGTGCTTACTTTTCTTGGAGATGTCCCGCATTCCCTTCACACTCTTACTATGAAGACGCGAGGAAATCTTATGTGTTGCATATCTCTATTGTCCAGGTGGTTTATTCTGCATCTTCCCTGATCGGTGATGAAGAATGAACAAGGTTTGAGGTGGTCTCAAAGGTTGATGTCACTCGCTCATTCGAATATCCGTTGGTGTTCTCGATCTCAGGCAGATGTCACTATTATTGACCGTTGTGGGGAATTCCCTAATGTACTACTCCTTGGTATGAGAGGGGCATCACATACAATCCTTATCTAGCTCTATGTTAGTTTGGCTATGCTCGAAGGGACGGTCTTCATGATATGCTCATCTAGGGTATTACGTTCGACTATGAGAACGATCCTCGAAATTACCATTAAAGGTTTATAAGTGCCATGGGCATGGTCAACAACATTGATAGCGAGACTTTGGGACACAATAATTCCATTCCTCTAGAGCCTTACCTTAGATGGGCGCGGTCTCGTGCTCAAAATCTTAAAATTCTATATACTACTATCCTACCAGTGATCATAAAGCCTGTTATTAAAGGGGGTGTTCCTCACACCGTTCTTCATCCTGATATGCCTACTGACTTCGAAGAACTACAGAAGTCCTGGATTGAACTCAAGGAAGAAAGGGATACCTTTGAGACTTAGTTCTACGCTAGTTAGAAGAAATTATTGGAGTTGACGAAATGACTCCACGAAGAAAAAAACCTTAATGCATATGTCAACATGAAGAGGAAACGCCCATGGGAGACTTGAGTTCATAATTTACTTGTTTTGTAACCTTTTGGTTGTCATTATAAGCCTTGAATGCAATTATAAATTTGAGCTTGTTACTAAAATTTCTTTTGTTTCCTTTTGTTTAAAAAATTTAAGTCCCACAAAGGTCCTTGAAAACATTGCACTTGCATTTACATATCATGCACATCATCACATAACAGGTACTTTTTAGACGGGTTTTCTCATCTTCTTGCTATTTATTTCAGTAAAAGATGGCACTCAAATAAACTGTAAAGGAACTTCAAGCTCAGAAAACTCATTTTTAGCAAATGTTCTTGGACTTAGCTAAGGGACAAGACGAATTGAAGACCCTCATCACAAAGGGGAATAAGAAGAAGACTAAAAAGCCAGCAGTCTTTCTTAATATGGGCAGAAGATTCAGGGGTCCAGTCAGAAGGGCTATATATTTTGAGGTCCCCCTGAATGAAGACAATAACCAAGAAGAAGATGACAAGAGTGTGAAGGCTGAAGAGAATAACAACATTGGTTCTGGACAAGGTTCTAATGAAGACTATTATTCCTAACAGTATCCTCCTATTGATGACAGCTACAAGCAGTTGGAAGATCGACTTAATGCGATGGAGATACAAAAAGTGCCAGGGCTGGACTTTGAAGAGTTAGGTCTGCTTTTAGAGGTTGTTATCCCTCACAAGTTCAAGGTTCCTACTTTTTCCAAATATGATGGTGTGTCATGTCCAAAGCTTCATCTCCAATCTTATGTTCGAAAGATCCAACCCCATACTACTGACAAAAAGTTATGTGTTCATTTCTTCCAAGAGAGCTTATTTGGGACGCAACTGGAGTGGTTATATCAGCTGGAAGGAACCAACATCCGTACTTGGGAAGATCTAGTTTCTGCTTTTTATAAGCAATATCAATATAATGATGACCTTGCACCAACTCGTGTGCAACTACAAAGTATGACTATGGGCTCGAATGGAGGATTTAAAGAGTATGCCCAAAAGTGGAGAGATCTGGCTGGAAGAGTGCGACCTCCTTTATCTGACAGGGAGTTGGTTGATATGTTCATGGGCATGTTGATGGGGCTCTTCTTTAATCATTTAATTGGGATCTCCTCATTTGGTTTTACTGAGCTAATTCTGACTGGGGAACATGTCAAAAATGGTATCAAGAGTGGAAAGATTCCATTGGCTGCGTCTTCGAGTGTTGTAAAGAAGACGTTCAGCAGTAAGAAGGAAACATATGTTGTTTATGGTCAAGGGTCATACTAGAAGTGACGATAGTCAGTCTGTAGGAGCGGTGTTAATTTATAGTCCTGCTCTTGTTCAACAACAATGGCAAAATAATCAGTGTAGGTCAGACGCTCCAAGAAGACAGTTTACTAATATTAGTATGCCACTATCTCAGGCATTGTAGCATCTTCTGAAAGAAGAGTTAATTACGTTAAGGGATCCTCCTCAGAATCCCAACACCTCATCTCCTTGCTAAAATCCAAATGTGAAGTGCTTTTACCATTCTAACAGTCCAGGGAACGACACCAATAACTGTTGGGCCCTAAAAAACAAAATTCAGGATATGATTGACAAAAAACAGATTGAGTTCGATCCTCCGGAGACTCCGAATGTAATTACTACACCAATGTCGAAGCATGACAAAGGCGTAAGTGTTATTGATGATTTTATTTATTTTGCTACTGTAAGTGAATTGGTTACTCCCCTCCCAATAATCAAAAAGAATCTGTTGCAGGCCGGTTTATTTTCGATCTATATTGAAAGATGTTACTGCTGCGTAGACCAACCCAATGGCTAAAAGTTACTGAAGGAAGGTGTTCAATTCCTAATGGATGATCATATAATTCTGGTTGAGAAGATTTCGTCTGCTGAGAATATGTTTTAATACTTATTTGTAATATTCGGCACTCCTATCAGGATCACCTCCAAAGTTCCTGTAAGGATCACGGCCAATCCCAAAGCTGCTTCGCTAATAATCACTGCACCTGGACCTATTCCATATTCTTCGAGTAAAGCTATCCCATGGAACTATGGATCTGACGTCTACTACATGGCGTCAAGCAAGAACTAGCACTGAATATGAAAGTATTGAAGCTACTGATTCTAACATTGACAATATTGCTGGAACCAGTAAGGTTACTAGAAGCGGAAGAGTTCTCTCCCTGAAAATCTATCTGAAGAATATTTCTACACCAGTTAGAGTTATCGCTATCGAGTCAAATACGGAGGCTCGGGGCAAAAAGCAAATAAAGGAGCCTTCCCAGATTGAGACTAAAGAAGTTGCAGTTGAAGATACCTCTAGGAAAGAGTTGGAAGAGGTATTTAAAATTATCCGTAAGATTGATTACAAAATTGTTAAATAGCTGGGGAACACCCCATCTAAGATCTCCATGTTATGCTACTATGTTCTAAAGCCTATGCACAGGATTTGGTGAAATTCTTGAAGTCCGCTAACGTGCCACAAGAAATTTTAGCTGATCAATTTGAAAGTTATGTTGCTAGGTTAATGACTGACAATGGGTTAGGTTTTTCTAATTCCAACTTGACTCCTGAGGGAAGAAATCACAACAAGGCCATGTATGTCACCATTGAATGCAGGGGCACTATTATGGCTCACGTATTGGTTTATACTGGTTCCTCGTTAAATGTTCTACCAAAAGGTGCTCTGGACAGACTGGATTGCAAAGGGGTTATACTAAAACCTAGTGATATTATAGTCTGAGCCTTAGACAGTTCAAAGAGAATGGTACACGGGGAGATAGATCTTCATATTAAGGTAGGTTCGCAGGTCTTCGAATCTACTTTCTACATAATGATATTCGACCAACTTATTCTTGCTTACTAGGACGCCCCTGGATCTATGGGGTAGGAGCTATTACTTCAACCTTATGCCAGAAGCTGAAGAATCCCATGAAAGGTTGTTGCAGTCTGTGATGAAGAAGAGTATATGGTTAGCCACTTGAACTTACTCCGGTATGTAGAGATGGACGGAGAATTCATCGAGACTCCCTATCAGACTTTTAAAGTTATCCCTCCTGCTGCCACTGAAGATGTCTCTGCTATTCCCAAGGTTACCAGGGTTCCGCCCATAATGTCTTCGTTGAAGGATGCTAAAGTTGCTGTAGAAGAAGGTGGTTGTCCTATTTGGGGTCAGCTTCCTAAAATTCCGTATAAATCTGACAAATTTGGTTTGGGTTTCACTGCAGAGGGTCAAAGGGTTGTTCGTCATGCTCGTGCTAGAAGACCACCATTCCGCGTCAGCAGCAATGGAGTCAACACAGTAGAAGATGCTGATATTGATTATGACCTGGACAACTGGATCTTTCCCACCATCGGCAACGGGCTCAGCAACTGGAAGACTGAAGGCATTATTTCAATCTCCTTTAGTCAGGAGTAATTTCTACTTTCTATTTTTATTACTTTCCAAGTTTTGGTTATGTAATTTTTTAAAAATGACTTTAAGCATTGTGTCTTACCCGGGGCACAATGGTCTGTTTGTTAAGGGTTGTCTTTTCATAAACATATTGTCATTTAATAAAGCATTGGACATTTTGCATTCAAATTTTATGCTCTTTGTCTTTCTTTTATTTTTATCACTTTAAAAAAGCTATGTGTTCTTACACACACCCACACAATACATTGAAGATCCACATCCACTCTGGATCCCGTTGATAATGACTCTACTATTGCCACTTATGACTTCGAAAATCTGATCTACCAAGCCGAGGACGAAGGTGAGGAAGATTGTGAAATACCGGGAGAACTTGTCAGACTATTAGCGCAAGACGAAATACAACCACATGAAGAGCCAGTCGAAGTTGTGAACCTGGGTACTGAAACAGACAGGAAGGAAGTTAAGATATGTGCCAACTTAGAAGGAAGTGTCAAGAACGGGTTAATCAAGATGTTGCATGATTATGTTAAGATCTTTTCCTAGTCGTACAAAGACATGCCAGGGCTCAATACTGATATTGTGGTTCAACATCTGCCGATGAAAGAGGGTTGTTCTCCAATAAAGCATAAAGTTCGTCTTATGCGTCCCTAGATGTTAGAGAAGATTAAAGTCGAGGTTATAAAGAAATTCAATGCAAGTTTCTTAGAAATTACATCATATCCTCAGTGGGTGGAAAATGTGGCGCCAGTACCTAAGAAGGATGGCGAAGTGTGTGTGTGTGTGTAAATTACAGAGATCTGAACAGGGTGATCCCCAAGGATGACTTTCTGCTTCCATATATTGATGTACTGGTCAACCAAACCGCTCAACATAAGATATTCTCCTTCATGGACAGTTTCTCGGGTTATAATCAGATCAAGATGGCGCCTGAAGACATGGAGAAAACTACTTTCGTCACATAAATGGGAACTTCCTGCTACAAAGTCATGCCTTTTGGGTTGAAGAACACCGGCACCACATATCAGCATGCCATGGTAGCTTTGTTCCATGACATGATCCATCACTAGTTAGAGGTATATGTCGACGACATGAAGCCAAACCCCAGACTGAAGAAGAACATCTTAACCATCTACACAAGCTGTTTGAGAGACTAAAGAAGTACAAGCTGAGGTTGAATCCGAACAAGTGCACCTTTGGGGTGACGTCAGGTAAACTCCTGGGTTTTGTTATCAGTGGTAAAGGTATTGAAGTTGATGCCTTCTCCCTGTACTGAAAAGGAAGTCAGAGGTTTCTTGGGACGATTGAATTTTATTGCCATGTTTATTTCCCATCTAACTGCTACTTCTGAGCCAATCTTCAAGTTGTTGAAGAAAGATCAGGTAGTAAAGTTGAATGACGATTGCCAGATAGCCTTTGACAAGATTAAGGAGTATCTCCAAGAACCTTCAATTCTGATTCCACCAGTTGAAGGAAGACCTTTGATTATGTATTGAACAGTGTTAGAGAACTCAATGGGTGTGTATTGGGCCAGCATGACGAGTCTGGTCGAAAATAGCATGCAATATACTACCTTAGAAAAAAGTTTACCGACTGTGAAACAAGATAATCACTGCTCGATAAAACTTGTTACGCTTTGGCATGGGCTGCTCGCTGACTAAGATAGTATATGCTGATTCATACTACCTTGTTGATCTCTAAGATGGATCCAATCAAATACATATTCGAGAAGCCCACTCTATCCGGAAGAATAGCAAGATGGAAAATGGTCTTGAAAGAATACAACATTTAGTTCACCACTCAAAAGGCAATCAAAGCAAGTGTACTGGTGGATCATTTGGCTCATTAAGCTGTAGATGACTATCAGTCTATGAATTTCGAGTTCCCGGGTGAGAATATCATGCTAGTTATAGATTGTGAAGAACCTGGATCGTATTAAGGACCTGAGCCAGGATGCGGATGGACTATGGTTTCCGACGGAGCTTCGAACTTGCTTGGTAATGGAGTTGGTGTTGTGATCATCTCCCTTAAGGGTTGCCATACGCCCCTCACCGCCAGACTTTGCTTTGACTGCACCAACAACATGGCCAAATACAAAGCATGCATCATGGGCATCAAACCTCCTATTGATATGAGAATCAAGTTTTTGAATGTATATGGGGACTCATCCCAAGTAATCAGTCAAGTTAAGGGAGAATAGGGCACGAAGTATTTGTATCATTCCTTACTAAGAGCATGTGTTGGCTTTAATTCCATACTTCGAGGAAATCACTTTTCAGAATATTCCACAAGAAGATAATCAACTGGCAGACACATTAACTACCATGCCATCTATGTTCAAAGTCATATGGGACAACGAGGCTCCTCGAATTACTATTGAAAGACTTGACGAACCTGCACATTGCTACAAAGTTGACACTAACGGAGTAGAATAGAAGCCTTAGTTTAATGAAGTGAAGAGATGTCTGGAGGCTCAAGAGTACCCCTAAGGGAGAATTTATCAATGCCAAGAAATTCCTACAGAGGTTCTCTACTAAGTTCTTCCTGAGCAACAGAATTTTGTACAAGCGCAACCATGATTTGACTTTGCTTCGTTGTATGGACCATACGGAAGTTAAGAAAATTATAGAGGACATGCACGAAGGTGTCTTTGGTACTCACTCCAGCGGACATACGATGGCTAAAAAGATTCTGAGAGTGGGTTACTATTGGTCGACTATGGAAACCGATTGCTATTATCACTCTAGAACTTGTCACAAATGCCAAATCTATGATGACAAAGTACACGTACCTCTGATTCCTCTGAATTTCTTGACTGCTCCTTGGTCATTTTCAATGTGGGGCATTAATATTATTTGAGAAATTAAGCCTACTTCTTTTAATGGACATTGTTTCATCCTTGTCGCAATTAACTATTTCACCAAATGGGTTGAAGCAGTCTCATTTTCCTCTGTCACAAAGAATGTGGTTGCCTGTTTCATTAAGCATAATCTTATCTATCAGTATGGCATCCCAGAAAGCATCATCACAGACAATGGTACTAATTTGAACAATACTATGATCACGGAACTCTGCATGCATTTCAAGATCAAGCACCACAACTCATCTTCATATCAACTGAAGATGAATGGCGTAGTGGAAGCCGCCATTAAGAAAATTAAGAAGATTATACAGAAGATGACGGTGACATATAAAGATTGGCACGAGATGTTTCCATTTTCTATTCATGGCTATCGTACCTCAGTACGTACATCAACTGGGGCAACCCCATTCTCTCTAGTCTACGGTATGGAAGTTGTCCTACCCGTCGAAGTCCAGATTCCTTCTCTAAGGATTGTGAAAGATGCTAACTTTGATGAAGATGAATGGATTCGAACTAGGCTGGTGTTGTACCCCAAAATTTGCCCTCCCATATTTCTCAAAACATCTCAAGAAAAATTCACAAGTCCAACCCGGCGCGTCATATTCAGGTGTTCTTTCCCCAAGATATCTCTGATAACGTATTCTCAAATTCAGGTTCGGCTCAAGAGTCAATTCTTTAAAGAAGGTATCCGAATGTGCGAGTTTTCTTGAAGAAATATGGTGAAAAAGTGTGCTGAAAGTGCAGTTTTTACGCGCTAAAAAATTCATAACTTGAAGATCGTGGCTCGTTTTGAACCCGTTCCGGTGGCCAAAATTCCGTCTTGACATTATCTACGTTTTCATCTCTCACGGCTGGAAGCCAATTTCGATCAGAAGGTCTTCAAAAATGTGGATTTATCAGGTATTTTCGTGCAGAAAATTTGTGACAGAAGTTTATTTGTGTCATGTTCAGAAAATCATAACTTGGTCGATTTTCATCGTATCGAGCTGGTTCCGGTGCCAAAATTTCACAAATTGAGTTGGCTACATTTTCACAGAAGGTATTGAGTTCAAACGGTATTCAAAAGGCCTTCGTTTTTTGCTCAGAGTGCGTGACACGCTGAAAATCCTGAATGCTGAATATTATTTCATCTGAGCCGAAACTTCGAAAATTCATAACTCGGTCAATTTTTATCGGATTGGACTCATATTTTTACACAAGGTCACTGACTCATAGATCTACAACTTTGCTTCAAAAGTCGAGACCAAATTATGCACCGATCAATACCAGTTTTTTATTGAAGAACGTGTCAGAGCCGACACTGGAGCCCAAAATAAGTTTGTCTGAGCTGAAACTTCAAAAATTCATAACTAATTCACCGTTTATCCGATTGAGTCGATCTTCGGACAGGAGTTAGTTCTCGATGTCGGCTACATTTTGTTTTCACATTTCAACTTCAAAAAATGCACTTAAGTCCCTGCGATTTAGCCTGGAAAGTGACGAATTCAAGTGAATATTGGAGGCCCAATTGCACATTCAAAGCCCATTTTCTTTACCCTAATTTCCACTATATAATCACCTTCTTGTCACACAAACCAAAAAACGGAAAAGGGGAGAAGAAAAGAAAAAAAGAGGGAAGAAAAAAAGAGAGAAAAAAACCTTGCCACAACACTGTTAGAATATCAAACTCTTTCAAGAACCCTAAAACCTTGAAATCCTTATTACAAATCCCTCTGTCACTACAAACAAGTCATCACAGTTATAAACCAATACCTCACTACTTCTTCAGTAATGATAAGGCTGGCTTGATCTCCATGATCCTAATCTTCCAGTAAGGCATAAAAGCATTCAGGTCACTAATCTTCCAATAAGGGTAAGATTGATTTGATCTCCATGATCAAAAGGGTATAATCATTCATACATGCCATATTGTGCCTAAACATTAATATGTTGGTTTTATTTGAATTTTTATGATGTTATTTAATGTGTTCATGAGGTTCAACACTGCAGATTTAGACAGGATTCCATGCAGGTTCATTAAGGAACGTTGAGGCCAAATGGCCAAAAGGCCAGAAGCCAAATGGCCAAAACAGAACATTTTACACATGACACCAATACATGGCGAGGCAGACATTAAGCCAGAGATTAAGGGAACGTTGAAGCCAGAACACAAATGGTCAAAAGCCAAAAGCCAAAAGCCAAAAGCCAAATGGCCAAAGTAGAACAACTTATGCATGAAACTCAATCCAATGGCCAAAGAATGCAGACCGTTCAAAAAAACCTCCCTTTGGGTCCAGACACCCCCTATGGTTTGCTCAATTTTTAATTTTTATTTGTTTTTCCTTTTTATTCTTTTAATTGTTTTTTTAATTGTTTTCTTTTAATTCCATAAAATAATTTTCATAATAAATATAAAATACAGAAAAATCAAAAAATGTTTATTTTATTAATATTAATTTTACTATTATTATTTTTGTAAATAAACTTTAAACAATTAATTAGATTAATTTAGGTTTCAAAACTTTAATATTTTTTTTTAATAAATTAACTATGTAGAAATTAGGTTTTTTTAAATTTTTCATCATTTTTTTAATAAATAATTTTCTCATCATTATTATTATTATTAATTACTAATTTATTTTGTAAATAAACATGTACATAAATTCTTTAGTAAATTAAGTTAAACTTTAACATTTTTCTCAAATAATTAAAAATAACTTAGAATTAGGGTTTCTTTTAATTTTAATTTTAATTTTCTTATTTCATAAATGCAAAAAAACTAAAAAACATTTCTTTCCTTTTATTAAATAATTAATTAGCTTTTTAATTTCATTTAATTTCTTTAAAGGGTCCAACGCCCTCGAACGTTCTATTTTTATTTCTTTCGCACATTTATTTTCTTTCAAATATTATGTAATTGCTCAAGCCATGTAACTCGGACATTTTATATTTCCCGCATTTTATTTCTTTATTTTATGTCAAATCGGGTCCTGGATATAATTTGGCGATGTGGACCCGCGCCTTTGTAATAGTTTAGGAATTTTATCTTTCCGCGCTTTTTAACTGTTAAATAAATGCATGCAAGAATGAATGACAAAAATAAAAACAAACGCATAGATCACTTTGACATGACAAGATAAAATAACTGAATCCGACACACAAATCACACACCACCCCTAGGGTACGCCTCACTGTTGCCTTGCCTCGAAAGGTGATCGTCGAGTAGAGGACGTCTTAGTAAGTCCTCATGATCCGGGAACCTGGCATGAGGGTAGCTTCTAAGGTGTCTTCCCATTGCTCTGGTGATCACCATGTCCCGAACCTTCGAATTGACCCGAACACCTCCAACGGTGGTGCTACCTACCTCTCAATGGTGGGATGGCACTACTTTTAAGGACATCTACACAGACGAATTCCTTAGGGTAGGTAGGTTCTCAAGGATACTTGCTCTAATTTCAAAAACAAATCAAAACATCTTTTCACACCAACACATTTTCAAAAGCTTTCAAAGCAAACTTTTCAAACACTCTGACGTATGAGTCGAACTGAAATTTTTCAAAGAAACTTTTTTAAACCCACATTGAAAAGCAAACAAACATTTGTGAAAACACATTGAGCAAGTATCTAAGAGCTCATGGATAACCATGGATAGAAAGGGTGCTAACACCTTCCCTTTCTATAACCTACCTCCCGAACCGAGAGCAATCTCTTTAAGGAATTTTTCTGTGCTTTTGTCCTTTCCATTTGGAGAAAATAAAAGACGGTGGCGACTCTTGCTTACCGCGACATTTCGCGAACCAGCGTTAAACAGTCAGTTCCAGATCCACCGATCACAGAACTGGCGACTCTGCTGGGGACCCTTTATAAAGTGAGGTGTACCTTAGGGCTAGGTCATAACTGTGTTTTCACTTGTATTGTTTTGCTTGTTTTACTATTGTGGGTTGCATCGGAGATACATAGATCCTAACCCGGATCTGGGGATACCCTGTTTAGGTAGCATAAGCTGTGAGGGACCTGTCCGGCGTAGACCGACACAGGTGAAGCAGTGGCTACGTTGGTGTGGCACCTTAGTCTGTACCGATATCCCTTGTGTCGCAACGAGGAGAATATGGGTCTTCTAAGGAGTCATTAAGCACCAACAGACCTTAGAACCTTAATTGACACAACTTGGCCTTTAGAACAGTAGCAGTATGCTACGCCCATTGAGGCTAAACTCTCGTGATGGTTCTGGCCGCAAGAAAAGATTGCGATGCTGGAGTTATGACCGATTGAGGGTAGTCAATGATATTGGGATCCTCTAGAACCCGGTTACTTCTGATAGGACAGGTCTTAACCAACAAACTGAAAGAGGGTACTACCCAGACCTCATGCTGGCCTAAACCTTAAGGGCTCTTTTGTGTGACTTGTGTGCCTTCGTACTTGACTATCTGCGTGCTTGTTACCTAACACTTGTTTCTTGCAGGTCTTGTTTATAGTCCTTAATTGGGACTCATAACAGGGTACTAAGTTTCTTGCAGGTCTTGTTTATAGTCCTTAACTAGGACTCGTGACAGGGTTTACCAAATTTCTTGCAGGTGTTGTTTATAGCCCTTAACTGGGACTCATAACAGGGTTTACTAGATCTCTTGCAGGTTTTGTTTATAGTCCTTAATTGGGACTCATAACAGGGTTTACCTACTTCACCCCATGCATAGCATGACATCATACCATTGCATACCATTGCATACATCCTAACCCATTTCAAGGATCTCAAGGGCTTGTGATGCAGGTCATGATAAATCAAACATCTAGCAAGGGCAAAGAGGATTTATTTTCCTCTAGCCAAGGTTGTCAGGGGCTATGACCCACTGGATATGGTGAGCCTTTGACCCTTGAAGAAGAATTCTCAACAACATGGGTTTCCTTCAATCAAGCTACCGGTTCCAAATGCTAACAAATTTTCTTGTTTACCCCGCGAGATCCTTGAAAACATTGCATGCATATCATACACATCATTGCATAGCAGGTATCTTTGTTGCAGGTCACTTACCTTTCTCGCTGTTTATTTCAGCAATGGCCTTCCAACCAGACAACCAAGATCTTCGTACTCAGAACGCCCAACTGCGAGAAATGTTCTTGAACCTATCCCAGGGGCAAGAAGAAATAAAGACTCTCCTCACCAGGAACTTGACCTTAGGGAATGCAGGGGGCATCAGGAACGATCAGCTGGAAGGGCTACAAATTAAGTTGGCAACCATGAAGATCCAAATGATGGGGCAGTTGGTGGGCCAAATGACTCTCATTCAGGACTTAGCTCAAAAACAAGAAGAGCTCCGGGTCCTCGTCACCAAGCTGCTTCAAAATAATCCAGTAGGGCAAACAGCCAAGGTGGAAGCTCCAGCCATCATTCAACCACATGCGGGGCAAGAAGACAAAGGAAAATCTCCTCAGCTTGCTTCAGGGTCACGAGCCCAGCCTCAACGGGGTAGTCAACGTAAACGAAATGCGCCCGGAAGACATTTCTCGGAGACTGATATACCCTCATCCTTTATACTGAAGCGCTTGCTGGAGGTCAATCTGATCACTCTAAAGGACCCTCCCAAAAATCCCAACAGGACAGCTTCAAGGTATAACCCCGACACCCACTGCGCTTATCATTCAGACAGCCCGGGGCATGCTACAGACGACTGTTGGACCTTGAAGAATAAAATTCAGGATTTGATTGACGAAGGGGTGATAGAGTTCATGCCAGATGGCGAGATGAAAATCTTCCTCTGAGAATTCTTCATCTGAGATGGCTGTCTCAAACTAGAAATTTTTGTTCATTAGGATTTTTCAAGTTGTAATTCCCTTTTGATTATTCAAACGTTTACTCATTGTCAAACATTGTTATTTCACTAGTGCATCGCATATGTCTGTTTTGAATCAATATATTCGTATTCACTATACGCAAATTATTTTCATATTTTTTCTGATGATCAACCCTCATTAATTCTAAGCCTCTTGAGGGAGGATGACGAAAACGATACCACAATCTACAGTATGCTTTTGAACAGACCCCGCTGATGAGGTACAGGCATTGTTTCAACCCCTAAACACTGGAGTTATAAGGATGATAATCCCTCGTCAACCCATCAGAGCCAAAGAAGTAGGAGTTTTTTATTTTCGAAAATTAAAACCCTTAATCATAACCTGGGGCAGGGTAGTCTCTCAGTTGATCCAAGTGCATGACGAATGGCACCGAAGAGATCTTTACAAAACGAACAAAGGCAGTGATGGTTCAGAACAATCAAAAGGACAGGCAGTCATCATCAAAATTCATAAATGAAAAGACCAAAAAGTCTAAACCTACAAAGGGGACTTATGAAACTAGGGCATCCCGCTGACTGTAATTCCAAAAAGGAAACAGTTCAGGCAAAAAAAAGAAAGGGATAATAAAAATCAAGAAAGAGGTCTCACAAACCCTCAACCAAAGCAAAAAATGACTGCCTATTCAAAATAAATCATCAATATTCGAACCATCACTGGAAAATCAGAGCAAAGACTCAAACAAGGTCTAACGTATGATCAACTGAGTTTAGGTTTGGAGAACATCACGAAGAGCGGGTGGGTACAAATAAAATTTGAGCCTTTATCCTTTGTTTCTTAAACCGTGAACCAGGCCACGTTATAACCCTTAAAAGTCCTAGCTGAAGCATGGGTTAGTTCGAAAGCATACTGTGACGAAAGGTATCCTGACTCCTTAAGGCTTACTATAAAGAAGGAGTTGACATCACGTTTTACAAACATTCACTTGTTTTATGAAAAAGAATGCATTTTCAAAATCTTCAAGACAGACATAGGCTTTGCATTTTTAACATAACTTTGTTTGCATATGACTTTTTGTTTGAACAGCAGGGAAATTCGCACGAAGAGTATCTGGTGAACAAAAGCACTTCCAATCAAGGAGCAGACATGATCATGGTCCATCATCTGGGGCAATCCAATCAAGATTCGGAGAATCTCTCAAAGGCCAAAATAGCCTAGGGCAAATCTCCGCCTGAGTCACTTGGGGCACTCCAGCAACGAGTCCTGCCTAATCAAATACCTTCTGATGGTCTGACAATACACTTCTAACAGGGGCAACTCCCTACATTCTGAGAACGGACATAGTCGAAAAGATACTACGCAAAATTAAAGACCCGCTAGGCTGACATGCCTAGGCAAAAATAAGGGCTTCCCGGCGAACCAAAAGGGTTCGGGCAGAAATAAGGGATGAAATGAAAAAAATATGTACACCCGGCAAGTCGAAAACCTGAAAAGGCGGCTTGGGCAAAAATGGGTATCCCGGTGGACTGAAAACCTGAAAGGGCGGTCCAGGCAAAAGTTAGGGATTAAAGCGTACGACTATGTCCTGCCATCTGTCTACCAGAAGAAGGTTTGTCCATCAACAACTATCAGCACCCCACAGATGCCTTCTCCCATATAAACAGGGGCAATAAAGATTTGTCTGAGCAGTCCAATTGTTCTATCCTCCAAGGTACCAAGGTAGGTTCAGCTAAAGAACATGGCCAGGTATCTTAATTCCCCAGAGAGTGGTTCAATAAAACAATACATCCTTCTCCAAGCAAAATTGTCAAATATCAAGGGAATTGAGTATCCTCCAGCCGATCTCAAACATTCCTCAGCAGCAATACATATATTCTTAACAAGTATCCCCAGCAGTCTTGGTCTAAAGATTGTTCCCCGGCGGTATACCACCATTCAAAGGAATCACTTCCCCGCAGTCTAAAACTTCCCCCAGGAGAATCCAATCCAGATTCCCCAGGAAAGTTGGAATTCATATCTCCCCAAGCAGCAAGCTTATCCCCAGTAGATTCTGGAAGCTTATCCCTCGCAGAGCACGAACGCGTCGTCCCGGCTTGATTTAAAGAGTTATTTCCGTAACAGGATATAACTGGGTTATCCTCAGCCAAAAGCCACGGAAAGAGCGTCCTCGGCAAAATATCTTCCTACCCCCAGCGAAGTCTATCAACACTTCCAGCACAACAAGGATATCCCAGCATAACTCATCAACGGTATCCCCAGCGGAGTTATCTTCATCAACTCAGCAAAGCATTGCTAACCCCACAGAGTAGCACTCCCCAGCATGATCGCTAGAGTATCTTTTCTCCCGCAGAATCATTTCATTCCTCAACGGAGTTATTTCCTCCTACCGGTATTCTTGCAACGAATCATCCACAGCGGAAGCAAAATCTCTTCCTCAACATCAGCCCAGGATATGACTTCCCGGCACCCGTCAAGGATTTATTTTCCTAGACAAAAACATACATGAATCATCACATACATCATTATAGCATGCATGTACGCATCATATCATATAAATCGCATCCATATTGAGAACATCATTGCTTGATCCATATCATGCATTGCATATAACTGACCTTTCAGGAAAGATGCAGTTGAAATTCTCAAACATATTTCAAGGATTTCTCTAGTCCAGTTAAATCGACTCCAAACAGATTTTTCTGATAAAAACTCAGTAGAAGTTCTCTTATGGTCCCCTCTCCAACGGCGTGTGAGGTGGTAATTCCTTCTTCAGATGTTTTCCTCTCCGGCATGAGCGTGAGGTGATATTCTCTTATGGTCCCCTCTCCAACGGCGTGTGAGGTGGTAATTCCTTCTTCAGATGTTTTCCTCTCCGGCATGAGCGTGAGGTGATATTCTCTTATGGTCCCCTCTCCAACGGCGTGTGAGGTGGTAATTCCTTCTTCAGATGTTTTCCTCTCCGGCATGAGCGTGAGGTGATATTCTCTTATGGTCCCCTCTCCAACGGCGTGTGAGGTGGTAATTCCTTCTTCAGATGTTTTCCTCTCCGGCATGAGCGTGAGGTGATATTCTCTTATGGTCCCCTCTCCAACGGCGTGTGAGGTGGTAATTCCTTCTTCAGATGTTTTCCTCTCCGGCATGAGCGTGAGGTGATATTCTCTTATGGTCCCCTCTCCAACGGCGTGTGAGGTGGTAATTCCTTCTTCAGATGTTTTCCTCTCTGGCATGAGCGTGAGGTGATATTCTCTTATGGTCCCCTCTCCAACGGCGTGTGAGGTGGTAATTCCTTCTTCAGATGTTTTCCTCTCCGGCATGAGCGTGAGGTGATATTCTCTTATGGTCCCCTCTCCAACGGCGTGTGAGGTGGTAATTCCTTCTTCAGATGTTTTCCTCTCCGGCATGAGCGTGAGGTGATATTCTCTTATGGTCCCCTCTCCAACGGCGTGTGAGGTGGTAATTCCTTCTTCAGATGTTTTCCTCTCCGGCATGAGCGTGAGGTGATATTCTCTTATGGTCCCCTCTCCAACGGCGTGTGAGGTGGTAATTCCTTCTTCAGATGTTTTCCTCTCCGGCATGAGCGTGAGGTGATATTCTCTTATGGTCCCCTCTCCAACGGCGTGTGAGGTGGTAATTCCTTCTTCAGATGTTCCCCTCTCCGGCATGAGCGTGAGGTGATATTCTCTTATGGTCCCCTCTCCAACGGCGTGTGAGGTGGTAATTCCTTCTTCAGATGTTTCCCTCTCCGGCATGAGCGTGAGGTGATATTCTCTTATGGTCCCCTCTCCAACGGCGTGTGGGGTGGTAATTCCTTCTTCAGATGTTTCCCTCTCCGGCATGAGCGTGAGGTGATATTCTCTTATGGTCCCCTCTCCAACGGCGTGTGAGGTGGTAATTCCTTCTTCAGATGTTTTCCTCTCCGGCATGAGCGTGAGGTGATATTCTCTTATGGTCCCCTCTCCAACGGCGTGTGAGGTGGTAATTCCTTCTTCAGATGTTTCCCTCTCCGGCATGAGCGTGAGGTGATATTCTCTTATGGTCCCCTCTCCAACGGCGAGTGAGGTGGTAATTCCCTTTCAAGATGTTTCCCTCTCCAACGGCGAGTGAGGTGATATTTCCTTTCAGATTATAGTTTCCTATAGTTCCCTCTCCAACGGTGAGCGAGGTGACTCCCTTTGAGATTATAATGTCCTTCGGTTCTCTTCCTGACACTACGAAGATGGTAATTCTCACCAAGATTTTCTCAACGAGCGTTGTTGAGGTTGAAATCATTCAGGATTCTCTTGCCATTCATGCTAAGGCAGTAACCATCCCTGGTTCACTCATCAACGTTTGAAGCTCCAGACCCAGCTCCTGTAACCAGTCAGGACATATCTATATCAAGCATCTAAAATCAGCTCCTGCGACGTGTCAGGTACTCATTTTTCTGTTTTGCAGGTATGCAGGTTCTCGCTAAGGACTCTCCTACGCGATCAACGTCCAGATGGCATCTATAAGCCCATCATCCTATCCAGCAATCTCTAAATGGCATCTATAAGCCCATTCCCCCATCACACTGTTACTATGTGAGTGCAAATTTCTGGGCACTCTAGTGTCCAATCATCTTCTACCCTCGGATTACGAAAGGCACGTCAGCCAATCTGCATCCTCAGGTCTAAGAAGATTGAACAGGGGCAACTGTTGTACCCCAAAATTTGCCCTCCCATATTTCTCAAAACATCTCAAGAAAAATTCACAAGTCCAACCCGGCGCGTCATATTCAGGTGTTCTTTCCCCAAGATATCTCTGATAACGTATTCTCAAATTCAGGTTCGGCTCAAGAGTCAATTCTTTAAAGAAGGTATCCGAATGTGCGAGTTTTCTTGAAGAAATATGGTGAAAAAGTGTGCTGAAAGTGCAGTTTTTACGCGCTAAAAAATTCATAACTTGAAATCGTGGCTCGTTTTGAACCCGTTCCGGTGGCCAAAATTCCGTCTTGACATTATCTACGTTTTCATCTCTCACGGCTGGAAGCCAATTTCGATCAGAAGGTCTTCAAAAATGTGGATTTATCAGGTATTTTCGTGCAGAAAATTTGTGACAGAAGTTTATTTGTGTCATGTTCAGAAAATCATAACTTGGTCGATTTTCATCGTATCGAGCTGGTTCCGGTGCCAAAATTTCACAAATTGAGTTGGCTACATTTTCACAGAAGGTATTGAGTTCAAACGGTATTCAAAAGGCCTTCGTTTTTTGCTCAGAGTGCGTGACACGCTGAAAATCCTGAATGCTGAATATTATTTCATCTGAGCCGAAACTTCGAAAATTCATAACTCGGTCAATTTTTATCGGATTGGACTCATATTTTTACACAAGGTCACTGACTCATAGATCTACAACTTTGCTTCAAAAGTCGAGACCAAATTATGCACCGATCAATACCAGTTTTTTATTGAAGAACGTGTCAGAGCCGACACTGGAGCCCAAAATAAGTTTGTCTGAGCTGAAACTTCAAAAATTCATAACTAATTCACCGTTTATCCGATTGAGTCGATCTTCGGACAGGAGTTAGTTCTCGATGTCGGCTACATTTTGTTTTCACATTTCAACTTCAAAAAATGCACTTAAGTCCCTGCGATTTAGCCTGGAAAGTGACGAATTCAAGTGAATATTGGAGGCCCAATTGCACATTCAAAGCCCATTTTCTTTACCCTAATTTCCACTATATAATCACCTTCTTGTCACACAAACCAAAAAACGGAAAAGGGGAGAAGAAAAGAAAAAAAGAGGGAAGAAAAAAAGAGAGAAAAAAACCTTGCCACAACACTGTTAGAATATCAAACTCTTTCAAGAACCCTAAAACCTTGAAATCCTTATTACAAATCCCTCTCTCACTACAAACAAGTCATCACAGTTATAAACCAATACCTCACTACTTCTTCAGTAATGATAAGGCTGGCTTGATCTCCATGATCCTAATCTTCCAGTAAGGCATAAAAGCATTCAGGTCACTAATCTTCCAATAAGGGTAAGATTGATTTGATCTCCATGATCAAAAGGGTATAATCATTCATACATGCCATATTGTGCCTAAACATTAATATGTTGGTTTTATTTGAATTTTTATGATGTTATTTAATGTGTTCATGAGGTTCAACACTGCAGATTTAGACAGGATTCCATGCAGGTTCATTAAGGAACGTTGAGGCCAAATGGCCAAAAGGCCAGAAGCCAAATGGCCAAAACAGAACATTTTACACATGACACCAATACATGGCGAGGCAGACATTAAGCCAGAGATTAAGGGAACGTTGAAGCCAGAACACAAATGGTCAAAAGCCAAAAGCCAAAAGCCAAAAGCCAAATGGCCAAAGTAGAACAACTTATGCATGAAACTCAATCCAATGGCCAAAGAATGCAGACCGTTCAAAAAAACCTCCCTTTGGGTCCAGACACCCCCTATGGTTTGCTCAATTTTTAATTTTTATTTGTTTTTCCTTTTTATTCTTTTAATTGTTTTTTTAATTGTTTTCTTTTAATTCCATAAAATAATTTTCATAATAAATATAAAATACAGAAAAATCAAAAAATGTTTATTTTATTAATATTAATTTTACTATTATTATTTTTGTAAATAAACTTTAAACAATTAATTAGATTAATTTAGGTTTCAAAACTTTAATATTTTTTTTTAATAAATTAACTATGTAGAAATTAGGTTTTTTTAAATTTTTCATCATTTTTTTAATAAATAATTTTCTCATCATTATTATTATTATTAATTACTAATTTATTTTGTAAATAAACATGTACATAAATTCTTTAGTAAATTAAGTTAAACTTTAACATTTTTCTCAAATAATTAAAAATAACTTAGAATTAGGGTTTCTTTTAATTTTAATTTTAATTTTCTTATTTCATAAATGCAAAAAAACTAAAAAACATTTCTTTCCTTTTATTAAATAATTAATTAGCTTTTTAATTTCATTTAATTTCTTTAAAGGGTCCAACGCCCTCGAACGTTCTATTTTTATTTCTTTCGCACATTTATTTTCTTTCAAATATTATGTAATTGCTCAAGCCATGTAACTCGGACATTTTATATTTCCCGCATTTTATTTCTTTATTTTATGTCAAATCGGGTCCTGGATATAATTTGGCGATGTGGACCCGCGCCTTTGTAATAGTTTAGGAATTTTATCTTTCCGCGCTTTTTAACTGTTAAATAAATGCATGCAAGAATGAATGACAAAAATAAAAACAAACGCATAGATCACTTTGACATGACAAGATAAAATAACTGAATCCGACACACAAATCACACACCACCCCTAGGGTACGCCTCACTGTTGCCTTGCCTCGAAAGGTGATCGTCGAGTAGAGGACGTCTTAGTAAGTCCTCATGATCCGGGAACCTGGCATGAGGGTAGCTTCTAAGGTGTCTTCCCATTGCTCTGGTGATCACCATGTCCCGAACCTTCGAATTGACCCGAACACCTCCAACGGTGGTGCTACCTACCTCTCAATGGTGGGATGGCACTACTTTTAAGGACATCTACACAGACGAATTCCTTAGGGTAGGTAGGTTCTCAAGGATACTTGCTCTAATTTCAAAAACAAATCAAAACATCTTTTCACACCAACACATTTTCAAAAGCTTTCAAAGCAAACTTTTCAAACACTCTGACGTATGAGTCGAACTGAAATTTTTCAAAGAAACTTTTTTAAACCCACATTGAAAAGCAAACAAACATTTGTGAAAACACATTGAGCAAGTATCTAAGAGCTCATGGATAACCATGGATAGAAAGGGTGCTAACACCTTCCCTTTCTATAACCTACCTCCCGAACCGAGAGCAATCTCTTTAAGGAATTTTTCTGTGCTTTTGTCCTTTCCATTTGGAGAAAATAAAAGACGGTGGCGACTCTTGCTTACCGCGACATTTCGCGAACCAGCGTTAAACAGTCAGTTCCAGATCCACCGATCACAGCTGGACCATATAAGTTTGATCAACGAGAAAAGGCTTGCGGCTGTTTTCCATGGTCAGATAATCCAAAAGTACATGATCAAAGCCTTCAACAAAAAGGTCAAGCATCGAGTATATCAGGCTGGTGACTTGGTAATAAAGCGCATCATCCTACCACAAAGTGATCCCATGGGAAAATGGACTCCCACTTACGAAGGGCCATTTATAATTAAGAAGATATTTTATAGCGGTGCTATTATACTTGCCACTATAGACGATGAAGACGTTTTGCACCCTGTGAACGCGGACATAGTAAAAAAATACTACACATGAATGTGACCCCCTAGGTTGACTGGCCTAGGCAAAAATAATGGCATCTCGGTGAACCAAAAGGGTTCGGGAAAAAATTAGGGATATACATATAAAGATTGTAGACCCAGGAAGTCGAAAACCTGAAAAGGCTCCTTGGGAAAAAAAGGGTATCCCGGTGGACTAAAAACCTGAAAGGGCATTCCAGGAAAATGTTATGGATTAAAGTGTACGACTATGTCTCGTTGGATCATCTACTTAAACAAGCTTTGTTACCAACGTAAAGGTCAAATGATACAGATCAATTCAGCAACTTCTTTCGACAATGAGGGATGAGATGCTTGAAGACATAAAGGAAATAACAGAGTTGAAACTCAATGAGATCGTTTCCACATAGTTGTTTTCTCTTTGTTTTACTTTGTAATTTTTTCATTTTACGGTGATTTTTTCTTACTAGGATTTCTGTCTATATGTATAAAAACGCTCATTTATAGGTAAATTATTAGTACAAGTCAAATTCAAATTCAACTCTATTTTAATTTATATGTTTTGTCTGTGAAAACATCCAATGATTAAATTGAATGAACATGTGCATATGAATATGATTACTATTAACAAATATATGCATAAAAGTAGGAATAAGTATTTGCTAAAGACTCTAGGAATTGGGATAATGTTCAAGTCGTCCATAAATCCCCACAGAGCAACCTCCATGGGAACATCCCCACAGAGTTACTCTCACCAACTCTTCCACGACAGAGATACATTCCCCCGTAAGTCTAATATGCCTTCAAGACAGAAACTGGGGCATCTTCCAGCAATCAACATGACCATACTCCCCAGCATAACCCCTAGTGGATAAAGGAGTTTGACCATTTATCCAACATGTAATAGGAATTTCCTCCACACAGCCTACGAAATTCCAATTCCCATAAAAAATGACTCTGTTGTACCCCAAAATTTGCCCTCTCATATTCTTCAATATTTGCAAAGAGCATGCTTCAAAATCTCCCAAGGGTTGCACAGTTCAAGGGCCTCCTAACAGTCAAAAGCTAGGGTTTTGGTTCTGGCAAAGCAATTAAAGTTTCCAAGGGTCCAATCAAGTCCCACATGCCTACAAACATTGTTAAGCATCCACATACCAAGTTTCAAGACTTACAGCACAAAATTGCACAGTCAAAAACCCTAATTGCTCAACAGTCAACTGCAGGGGCAAAATGGTCATTTGACAGTCAAAAGTTCAAATTTTTGGTCAACATCTTATTTTGAAGCCACAAACATCATTTGATCAACCCTTGATCATGATTCTCAAGGCATGGCTTAAAAAGTCTCAAGATGCAAAAGTTTCCATATTTGGACAGTTGAAAAAGTCAACTGTAACTTGACCAAGGCATAACTTCCACATGGTTTATCAGAAAAATTCCATCTAAATCTCATTCTGAAGAGAAATACATTTCCTACAACTCCTCTTCACACTTCAAGTCCAAGAAATACTCTCACAAAAAGTTATCAATTTCAACATTATAGGTCATTTTCAAAAGTCAACAAAAAGGCACTTTAAGTCAAAGACCATAACTTGAGATTGGTAAATCAAAATGACATGGGACCAAAGGCATTGGTTAGAGGACTTCAAGACCTTTCCAAAATGTCAAAGAACATGATCAAAGCTTAAAAATTGAGCAAGATATGCCTTGTGGAAGTTGGGAAATTTTTGAGAATTTTGAAAAGTCAACTTTGCTTCAAATGCCTCAAAATTGCTAATGGGCCACATTTTCTTCCAAGAATCATTATCCAAGGGCTATGCACGACCATTTGACCCAAAGGGGATTTATTTCATCATTTTTTATTATTTATTTGAATTTTTATCACCATTAATTCATTTAATTAAATAAAATATGACAAAAATACTAAAATAAGGTTTTCAAATCTTTTTGTGTAGAATAATCTCTCATCAAAGCCTAAGGATCTCGTGCATATCAAAAAAGGAAAGATTTGGTGCAAATTGGCATGTTCTTCATGAAGAAAATATTGAAAAAGATTCCATGGAAATCAAATATTGGATTCATCAATGCAAAGGCTTTTTGACTCAAATCTTTACCCTAAATCGTCCCATACATAAGTCAGAACCTAACCCTAGTGCAAACAACTTTGGAGCTGCGCCTAAGAACAAAAACACAACTTGCATTTTTTCATAAAATTTTTTTGAAACTATTTTCATAGTTGCAGGTTGTTTCAAGGCAAAAGAGTTGTTCCATTGCATTCTTGACACATTCAGGAAGCTACCCCAATCAAAATCAACTCTCCAAGCGCAAAGAATTGGTAGATAGGAGTCCCACTTTTCTGTAAAATATTCATAATCGCATCCTGAATTCCATGCATTTTTCATGTGTCTTTGATATTGATTTATACTAATCTAATCATTCTGAAGCTAACCATGCCATTCAATTGAGTTGTCGTGCCCTATACATGAATCTACCATGGAAGCTTTCTAGGTTTTCAAAGCTCTTAAATTGGGGACTTTTGCATATGGTAAAATCAGACCATGAGACTTATACCATTGAAATCGTGACGTTCCAAGGAATCTAAAACATCCATCGCGCCTTTTTTATATTTGTTTAATTCCTATTCGCTATTTTTTGTACTTCAGATTGTGGGGGTTTAAAACCCCCGCTATCTAGTTTGTTTTTTCAGGCAAAAATGAAGAACAAGTGGGGAAGACGATGCGTGGAGGAAAGCCATTGGTGGATTCAAACATTGGCGCCTTTTGTTGATTATCCAGCATAACGTTTTTTCTCTCTCTTATTATTCATTGCCCATTAAGCATACAACCAAACGCGCTGGTTCAGTTGGTGGGCAACGTGGACAATAGGTATTGGGACCTGGGTTCGATTCCCAGGTCCCCCCCCCCTTTCTCAATATATTTTGTTTTAACCTGATTCCATGCAGTGTACGCCCAGAATTCTACCATGCATCCATCATCAAAGCTTGCCACATGGCCACTGAGATCAATCCAAAAGCCAGGATGAGAGGTCCATCATACACCTCCGTTGACCATGCCACACGCGCGCTGAGAAAGTCAACCAAGGGCCTGAATATGGTGGGCCTGATTGCTACAATGATACCTCCAAAAGGGCCAACAAAACCCCCATGTTTGCATTTTTTTCTCTTTTTTTTTTCTCTTATTTATTTTAATTACATTATTTATTTTAATTCTTTAAATTAATTTTTCTTTAATATAAAAATAACAAAAAAAAACAGAAAGACAAAAAATATAAATATATTTTATTTAAATGTTTTTATAAATAAATTCTATTAATTAATTTAGTTTTTAATTCTAGGTTCAATTTTAATGTTTTTTAATAAACTAAAAAATGTAGAATTAGGGTTTTAAATTCTTTTATCTTTTTTTTCTTTTCTTTTACCATTATTAAAAATTAATTATTTATTTTGTAAATAAATTGCCATTAAATAATTAAGTTAAAACTAGGTTAAATTTAAACGTTTTTTTTATAAATTAAAAAATAGTTTAGAATTAGGTTTTTTTAATTCCATTAATTCTCATTAAACTCCATAAATCAAAAAACTCCAAAAATTCTTTCTTTTTATTTAAACTTAATTAAATTATTAATTGTAATTTAATTTCCTTAAAAGGGTCCAACGCCCTCGCATTCCCGACTTTACTTCTTCTCGCATTTTATTTTTTGTGAATATAATGTAATTGTCCCAAAGCCGTGTAATAGATTAGTTAGGCATTTATCTTTCCGCGTTTTTTATTTTATTTCAAATCGGGTCTTGGATTAATTTGGCGATGTAGACCCGCACCTTTGTAATAGCGTAGGACTTTTAATTCCGCATCTTTTAACTGTTAATAATTTGCATGAAAGAATGAATGCCAAAATAAAAGCAACGCATAGATCACCAATGCATGAACAAGACAAAAATATCTGAAAACGACACACAAATCACACACCACCTCTAGGGTACGTCTCACTGTTGCCTTGCCCCTCGAAAGGTGGTCGTCGAGTAGAGGATGTTTTAGTAAGTCCTCATGTCCATGAACATGGCATGAGGGTAGCTTCTAAGGTGTCTTCCTATTGCTCTGGTGATCACCATGTCCCGAACCCTCGAATTGACCCGAATACCTCCAACGGTGGTGCTACCTACCTCTCAATGGTGGGATGGCACTACTTTAAGGACATTTACACAGACGAATTCCTTAGGGTAGGTAGATGACTCGTAGATACTTGCTCTAATTTCAAAACAAATCCAAAAAAATACTTTTCACACCGACACTTTTCAAAAAGCTTTCGAAAGCAATTTTTCAAACACTCTTGAGGACTGATACAAGAGTCGAACTGGAATTTTCAAAGAAACTTTTTTTAAACCCAAAGTTGAAAAGCAAACAAACAATTTTGAAAACACAAATGAGCAAGTATCTAAGAGCCCATGGATAACCATGGATAGAAAGGGTGCTAACACCTTCCCTTTCTATAAATCTACCTCCCAAACTGAGAGCAATCTCTATAAGGAATTTTTCTGTGCTTTTGTCCTTTCCTTGTTGGAGAACATAAAAGACGGTGGCGACTCTTGCTTCCGCGACATTTCATGAACCAGCGTTAAACAGTCAGTTCCAGATCCACCGATCACAGACTCCCTTAACACAGTTCATAGGAATTCAATTTCCCAGCTGAGTTTATTTCTCCAACACTGCAAAATCCCCTACAGAGTTCCCTTCTCCAATCGGGCTCATTTCCTCAACAGAGTATATTTATTCAGTCGTGCTCATTTCCTCAGCAGAGTATATTTCTCCAACAGGGTTTATTTCCCCAACAGAATTCAATTTCCCAAGAAAAATTCATTTCTCTGACTATTGTGAATCACCATCAAAATTCCCCTCTCTAGCAAAGTGTAGCCAAGCTTCTATCCCCAAAAAGTTACTCCAGAATCTGAGACTGGGACATACATCATTTAACTTTGTCCTCCCCCATAAGAGTTAACGTCCACATCGGAAACTCAGTCATACGTCACCTCTGAAGGTTACTCATCTCTTTTATCCCCAATCAGGGTATATAAGAACTAAATTCCCTAGTAGAGTGATGAACGACCAATGTTCATGAACTCTTCTATCCCCAAGCAGAAGTCAAACATTCCCAGTGGAGTATCCTCAAAATAGAAAGCAGGAACCCCTAGCAGAGGCATTCTAGACAAGATTAAAGATTCATATTCTTCATCCCCAGCGACAGTCAGGGATTTATTTCCCCAGCAAAGATAGTATACGAAGCTACCAATACGCCTCAATGAAATATCACATCCATACATCATTTACAAGTAGCATAGCATATGCATACGAAATGCATATAGCACACTCTCATTTACTTTGAGAATATCATTACGCAATGCATTACATATGTTGTACCCCAAAATTTGCCCTCCCATATTCCTCAAGATTGGTCAAGAATAATCCTCAAATTGTTCAAAATGGCTCAAGGGTTGTACAGTCCAAACACCTCCTAAGACAGTTTAAATTAGGGTTTTGGTTCTTTCATGGAAGTTGGGGTTTTCAATGGTTCAATCAAGTCTCATACGCCTATATACACTTTCAAGCACCTACATGCCAAGCTTCAAGGCCCACAGTGCCAATTTGCACAGTCAAAAGCCCCATTTGACTTACAGTCAACTACAGGGGCAAAGTGGTCATTTCACAGTCAAAAGTCAGAATTTTTGGTCAACATCTTATTTTGAGCTCACAATCATCATTTTATCACGTCTTGGTCATGATTCCACAAGAATAGCTCAAAAATCATCAAGATGCAAAAAGTTACTATTTTTAGACAGTAGAAAAGTCAACTGTATCTTGACCAGGGCATAACTTTTTCATGTTTTGTCAGAAAAATTCCATCCAATGCTCATTTTGAAGGGGATGACATTTCCTACAATCCATCTTCACATTCCAAGTCCAATAAATGCTTTCACAAAAAGTTATCAATTTCTACAT
This sequence comes from Vicia faba, assembly GCA_948472305.1. Taxonomy (NCBI): domain Eukaryota; kingdom Viridiplantae; phylum Streptophyta; class Magnoliopsida; order Fabales; family Fabaceae; genus Vicia; species Vicia faba. Next base: position 115,968,120 of record OX451738.1, on the reverse strand, counting down.
TATAGGTCAAATTCAAAAGTCAACAAAAGTGCACTTTAAGTCAAAGGCTATAACTTGAGATTGGTAAATCCAAATGACATGGGACCAAAGGCATTGGTTAGAGGACTTCAAGACCTTTCCAAAATTTCCACGAACATGTTCATATGATCAAAATTGAGCAAGATGTGCATTGGAGAAGTTGGGAAATTTTTAGGAATTTGCAAAAGTCAACTTTGCTCAAAACACCTTATTTTTGCTAATGGGCCTCAAATCTCTTCTTGAAACTTCATCCATGACCTATGCACGACCCATCAAGCTTAATGGAATTTATTTTCTTATTTTTTATTGATTAATTGGATTTTTAATTAATATTAATTCATTTAATTAATTTAAATTGTAGGAAAATGCAAGATTTGATTTTTCAATCTTTTTGTGAAGCAAATATGGTCAGGATATGCTGGCAATTTCGTGCTCAAAGTCAAAGATGCAAAATCTCCAAAATTGGCAACTTTGTTCAATCATGAAAATGCAAAAAGATTTGATTTTCAATCAAAGATCAAATCATCAATTCAATGGATTATTGCTCAAGTTTTGACCTAATTCCATTCCTCTATATATATGCAAGAAAACCCTGATGCAAAGAACGTGAAAAAAGCTGCAGAAAAAAGGCCATAGCATATTAAAAAATTCCAAGAAAACTCAAAACTGATTCTTGCATTCCAGACCAATTCAAGGCATTCTATTGATTCAAACACATTGCAGGAAGTGCCAGGAACGTGTGGCAATCAAATTCAGACCTTAAAGCTCAAGAAATCACTGAAAACAGAATCACGGTTTGCACTTATTTTCCAAAATCGTATCGTTGAATTCATGCAGATTTAACGTGTTTTCTTGATTGGTTTGTGTTGATAGGGACCATATGAAGCTAATGGTATCACTTAATTGAATTATAATGCACTGAATCGAAGAATGCCATGAACGATTTTGTAGGGTTTCCAAGCTTTGAATTAGGGATTTGTGAACCAAGAAAAATTAGGACCAGTGATACACATGGTTGGGATCGTTGAACCAAGACGAACACAAAGGACCCCTCGCGGAATATTTATATGTCATGTATCTCTAATCGCTATTATTCGTGCAACTATTTCGTGGGGGGTAAAAACCCCTGCTATCTGTTTATGTTTTGCATGAACAAATGAAGAAGACGATGACGCGTTGATACCTTATTGGCCCTTTTAAAATCCGCGCGCTTTTTATTCTTTTCAGGCACCTTTATTTGTTTGTTAATATATTGATTACTTATTATCCTAATAACAACTAAAGCAGGTGGTTGGAGTGGTTAAGGCATTAACATGTGAGCGCTGGGACCTGGGTTCGAATCCCAGGTCCCCCCAAAACGTTTATTTCTTTTTTCTTCACATGATCACATGCAGGTTTCAAAAGAAGGTTTACCATGTACCTCCAATTCACAAGCGCCATGTGTGTCCAAGCTTAGATCTAGTGGCCATGAGTGAAGATCACCATACACCTTAGTCAATGAGCATACAGGGAATTGCTAAAGTCAAACGGGCTGGCAGCTTAATGGGCCACAAATTGCCAAAGACACCTCCTTTTGGGCCAGCACCCCCTGGGTTGTTCTTTTTTCTTCTTTATTTAATTATTTTACTATTAATTATTATTATTATTATTACTTAATTAACTCAATTAATTTTTTCATAATAAAATCAGAAAAATAAAAATAATATTTTTTTATTATTTATTTAAATTAATTTCACCCTTAATTAGTTATTTTTGTAAATAAATGCTAACACAATTAATTTAGTTCTTTAATTAGGTTAACTTTAATTATTTTCACAATAATTTAAAATAAATTAGAATTAGGGTTCTTGACAACTTTTAATCATTTTTTTTATTTATTTATTTCCTTGAGACATTAAAAAACCTTTCTTTTAATTAATTAATTAGTTTTAGGATTAATTTAATTAAATACCAAATAACAAAAAAAACTCTTTCTTTCTCAAAAAGGGTCAAAACCCTAAGAACTTCTCCGATTCAATTTTTTTCTCGCGCATGTTTATTTTTTATTCATATTTTTGATCATATTTATGTAATTGCTCCGAGGATGTAATAGCTTTAATTAGGACTTTTTATCGCTTTTATTTAATTTCCCGCAATTTACTTTTCAAAGGGTTTGTTTTTGGCGATGTAAATACCCGACGCCTTGTAATAGCTTAGTTTACTTTCCGCAACTATTAACTGTTAGATGTATGTTAACTAGGTTATGCATGACAAGACTTCTCTAAAATTAAAATCAATCGTAGTTCACCATAACATGTACAAAGATGACTTAACATGAAACCTGACACACTCGCACATGCCACTCTTAGGGTACGCCTCACTTGGTTGCCTCGACGTGGTCATTGAGTATAGGGTGTTTTAGAGGTCGCCCTCTTGTCTAAAGATCCAAGTTGCCTCAAAACGGTTGCCTCGGATAAAAAGGATCTAGGACATTAGGGTTACTGCTAAGGCATCCTACTATTGCTTTGGTGACCACATGTCCATATAATCGAATTGACCTGAAACTCCAACGACGGTGCTACCTACTTCTCAATAGTGGGATAGCACTGTCTAAAGGACATTTACACAGCTTAATTTCTTTTGAGTAGGTAGAGCTTCTCAGGTACTTGCTCTTTCAAAACAAAAATACTTTTCGCACCTACACTTTTCTGACAAAAGTTTTCAAACAACACTTCATACACTCTTGAGGACAGATACAAGAGTTAAATCGAAGTTTTCAAACAAAACTCTTTTCAAAACCCACAAACACAAGAAAAGAAAAACATTTTGAAAACATAGTGAGCAAGTACCTAAGAGCCCGTGGATAACCACGGATAGAAAGGGTGCTAACACCTTCCCTTTCTATAATCTACCTCCTGAACCCGAGAAACATCTCGAAAAGGAATTTTGATGTGCTTTTGTCCTTTCCTTGTTGGAGAAAATAAAAGACGGTGGCGACATTCTGCTAAACGCAAACGCGAACCAGCATTTCAAAACAGTCAGTTCTATTTCCACCGATCACAACATACATCATGACATTGCATAAAAACTAACTTTGCTTCTTTCAGGTTAGTTCACAAACAGACGAATAACATCAACAATTCTCAAACAGGTCATAGATTAATTCTCGAAACAGGATGGGGCAACTATCTAGATGACCAGGTCCAAGATTAATTCCCTAAACAAGACGGGGCAACTATTTGTACGACCAGGAGGTATGAATTCCTGAAACAGGAAGGGTTCGCCAACATAAAGTAGGTCAAAGATTAATTGTCGAAACAAGACGGGGAAACTATCTTTATAACCATGTAAAAAGATTAATTCCCAAAATAGGACAGGAAAACTATCAACATGGCCAAGTGGTATGAATTCTCGAAACAGGATGGGTTTACCAACAAAAAAAGATTGTGGATCAAGTCCCGAAACAGGATGGGGCAACTATCTACATGACAAGCATCTACCTCGGAGATTTAATTTTGACAAGCATTTCCTTCAGAGACTAAACCTGACAAGTAGCTACTTAAGCATGTTCCCTAGAGGTTCATTCTAGAAAGCATTCTTCAGATACAATCAAACATAGACTCATACTGGTACTCTTATCAACAGTTACTTTGGATGGAATTTATAAGCCCATCTCCGATGAAATTCTGTCACTTCTCCGAATGGCATCTATAAGCCCATTCACGCAACACTATCAACCAACAGCATTACCTCCTGCACATGCAAGTGCAAATTTTTAGGCACTTAAGTGTTCAATCTTCTTCCACCTTCAGATCACGAATGGAGGACATGCCAATCTAACTGTTCAGGTTTAAGAAGATTGAAATTGAGAGAGTTATTACCTGTGAAAGTTGGGAAATCTTGAGCAAATGCATGAAGTTCAAATTGAGAAAACATGATATTATGGGCTATAGGGCTATTATTTCAGAGTCCAGGCACGTCTATATCCCATGTGCATCTCAAGACTTGTCCATACACCTCCCTTTGATTTATTTTACTTATTTTTTATTTTTTATTTATTTAAAAGTCAAAATAAAACAAAATAAGACAAGGCTCATTACATAAGTCCAAGCCCATGTTTTTTATCTAAATTCTCCTCTATATATTGCATGTATTTTAGACAAGGAGAGGACGAAGACCTGGAAGCCACATCACCTTCCAAAAAAATCACAATTTACTCAAAACTAGGGCAACTTAAAACCCTAGCTGGTAGCCACTCTCGAGGCCTATTAACTCTTCCATTCACTTTCAGGAACTTAGCAGGGTAAGGGTGAATCAATCGCCATGGTTAAAAGGGGATAAAATCATATAAACATGCGTCGTCGTTCTCATCATTGCATGTTTTTCATATCCATTGTTTCATCATGTTTTTGTGCATACTAATGTTATTAACATGTTCATGAGTTTTAGTGGTGCATGAATGACCTAAAGAACGACCCTCATAATGGCCAGATCGTGAATCACCATAATTGCATCGAGTTATTATATTTTTGTCATATCTCTCAAACCGCTGCGTTTTATCCAAAGATATTCATCTCATTGAATTCGTAGACCCTGATTTATGGGGGTAGGGTCCCCCTAGATCTCTAATACGTGTTATTTTACAGGAAAGAGAAATATTCTCACCAGAGAAGACGACCGGAGCTAGGGAGCTGGCGTCTCTCTGGTCCATACATTTTGGTTTAATATTTCTTTTAATCGTTTCACATAAGTTAACAGATGTATTACCGCCCCAGCGGTTGAAACGCACACGCTAAGGCATTGGTCTCCCATGTCACGGGTTTGATCCCCGGTTTTGCCAAAATTTTCATATTTTCTAACTCTTGCAGATCCAGTACATCGCTTATATGCCTCAGCCATGCACCCTTAACTCTCAAGCCATCAGATCTCATCATCCTCAACTTTAAACGCTTCAAACACTTCCCTGCCATACGCCCCTGAAAATGCAGCACACTAGATTAAACTGACCAAACCTATTGGGCCCTGGACTTCATGTTGTTCGCACCCCCCTCTGATTTTCTATATTTCAGGCCCAATTCTTTTTTTATTTTACTTTTTTTACAACATAATTAGTTTTCTTTAATTTAATTATATAAAACTAATTTAGACTTTTAGGTTTTTTTTAATTATTTTCTAATTAATCAAGCTTTTTTTATAATTAAATTAATTCCTTTTTTAATCAAAATTAATTAAGGTTTTTTTAGGTTTTATTTTAATAATTTCTTTCTTAATCAACATTAATTAGGGTTTTTTAATCAATTAATCAGAAATATCTTTTTTATACAAAAAAACATTTCCTTTTCTGTCGATTCCAGTTTTCCCTTTTTTATATTGATTGTGCTTTTATGAATATATTTTTATTTCTTTATAATTATCGTAACTGTCTAAGGGATGTAATAGTTAATTAGGGTTTATTTTCCGCATTTTTCTACTATTATGTATCTCTCTCGAAGCCATGTAATAATTTTGGGTTTACTTTCCGTCTTTTACTTTCCACATCTACTTTCCGTACTTTATTGCTTTATTATTATTTACTGTTATTGTTAGTAATTAGGTCATGTGTGGCGAGATAACAATCAGACATAGCTAATCCTAATACAAGATAAACAGTAACTGAAACACAAACCACTTTGCACACTTGCATCTCTAGGGTAACCTCCCTTTTTGCCTTCGGAACAAAATCAAACATGTCCCTCGAACATGGGTACGCTTTAGCACCGTCCCTCGAAATCAAAGACCATAGTCCCTCGATGACCCTTTCGATGTTGCCTTCGGTAAACGATCTAGTACCTTACGATAATTGCTAAAGCGTCCTTCAAGTTGCCTTCTATGACTGTATGATGACCCGCGTCTGTCCGTTCACATCCAACGATAGGGTTTCCTACTAACTAATGGTAGGATAGCACTATCTAAAGGAGGAGGAAAACAACACGAAAGACCTTGAGTAGGTAGAACGCTCGTAGTCGCTTGCTCACAAACAAAACATCTTATCACAAACACTCTTTAAAATATTTTCAAACAAAAAGAACCATGTACGCATTCTCGAGGACAGATACGAGAATCATTACAAAGTTCGACTTTTCAAAATATTTTCAGACACACATTCACAAAGCATTTTCAAAAGTGAGCTAGCGATTAAAAGCTCGTAGATAACTACAAATGAAAAGGATGCTAACACCTTTCCTTTCATAACCTACCCCCCAAACTAAATAATCTTGAGGTCTTTCCTGTTCTTTTCACCCTTTCCTTATTGGATAAAAGAAAAGTTGGTGGCGACTTCTGCTATCCGCACATATGCGATAAAATGCAAAACAAGTCAGTTCTCCCACCGTATTACACCATGACTCAGACTATGGGGGACACTTTAGTTGAGATAGAACATTAGCAAAAGTCCTCCAGTATTGGTTGTACTGGCCCACACTATTCAAAGATTCTCAAGGCATAGTGCAAGAATGTGACAGGTGTCAGAGAAAAGGTAACATTTTAAAGAGAAATCAGATGCCTCATAATGCTATGTTGGAAGTAAAATTGTTTGATGTGTGGGGCATAGATTTCATGGGTCCTTTTTCACCATTGTTTGGTAAGAATTACATCCTAGTTGTTGTTAATTATGTATCCAAGTAGGTTGAAGTAGTGGCGCTACCCACCAGTGATGTCATGGTTAAGGTGAATTCTCTAAAGAATAATATTTTCTCGAGGTTTGAGGTGCCAAGAGCACTCATCAGTGATGAAGGCACCCATTTTATTGAATAAGTTGATGGAGAATCTATTGAAGAAGTACAATGTGAAGCACAAGATTATACTCTGTATCATCCTCAGACGAGTGGCCATGTTGAAGTGTCTAACAGATAGATTAAGCAGATTCTTGAAAAGACTATCAGTGTGTCTCAGAAATACTAGTCAATGAAGTTGGATGATGCACTGCGGGTGTATAGAACAACATTCAAAATGCCAATAGGTATATGCCCTTATTAGTTGGTTTATGGTAAGGCTTGTCATTTTCCGCTTGAATTAGAGCACAATGCATTTTGGGCTTCCAAATTCCTGAATTACGATCTTTACAAATCTGGTGAATCCAGAATCCTTCAACTCCATGAGTTAGAAGAATTTAGGAATCAGGCTTACGAGAATGCCAAACTGTACAAGGAACAGACATAAAAATGGCATGATCGAAAGATTGTAATGAAAGAATTTTGGGAAGGCCAGTTGGTCCTATTGTTTAAATCCAGGTTGAAGATGTTTCTTGGAAAGCTTAAGTCCAGATGGTCAGGGCCATTTGTGGTTCACAAAGTATTCCTGCATGGAGCGACTGAGCTGAAAAATCAAGTAAACAAGGATACCTTTAAGATGAATGGGCAGCGGCTAAAACCATACTATCAAGGCCAAGAGAGTGTTCTGATAGATGATGTTCGTCTTACATGATAAGATAGACGACCGTCGAGATATGCAATGTTAAACGAAGCGCTTCGTGGGAGGCAACCCACGCGTTTTATTGCAAATTAGATTCGTTGTTTTTGTTAAGTTTACTTTGTAGGGTGTGTTTAGATTTATGAAGTGCCTTGCACGATAAGGAGAAGAGGTAATTTGAGCAAGCATCAAGGAAGGAAGTTATGCTGAGAGAAGCGAGAAAGAAAGTGAAAAAGAAAAAAAATGAAGCAAAGTCAGCTTAGCAACACGGGTGCCCGTGTCATGCAACATGTCCCGTGTTGCTCCTACTGAAGAATGGAACCAACAAAGATTCTTTGATCGGAAAGTGACTTTCTAGCTTTGCAACACAGGTGCTTGTATCATGCAACACGGCCCGTGTTGCCCCTGTTGAAGCATACATGGATTTATAATATTGTGGGAAAGGAATAGAAGCCCAACACGGGCAACCGTGTTGACCAAGACAACTCGTGTTGGGGCGTGCAGATTTAATTTTGAAATTTTATTTTATTTTAAGTTATGGACCCCACCTCTTTTTATAACACTTCTACTCACCCACCCACTCATTATTCATATTTCTTATCTTCCACCTTCTTTTCTACTCTCAAAACCTAAAACCTCCATAACCACCTCCTCACAAAGCTTCCAACTTTTCCACTCAAATTTGTCTGAAACCACCTACTCCATTCATAAAACCTTCCCAAAATTTAGTCTTCCACCACATACTGATGGCTTTTTCTCTAATTTATCGATTTTAGCTTCTCTAACTTTTCAGGTACCCAAAATGCCCCCAAAGAGGTCCAGAAAAGGAAAGCAGATAGTTGAGAGCTCTAGTACCCGCAAGAGACATGTGAGGCAGCCGAATGCTCATGATATCCTTTTCGAGTAACCTTCCCATCACAAGAGGTATATGGCTCACGTAAAGAGAAAATTAACCCCTAGTAGGTATATTTGTGATCCTACTATGAATGCTTTAGGGATTAAGATTGAGGTTGATAGGTTGTTTCATAATCTTGGTATGTTGGAATTTATGTATATAAAGGCGCCCTCTTATAAACACCTAACTCTCGAGTTTTGTAGAACGATTGAGTTTAAGCTAGAAAAAAGGTGGAATGGCACGATGAGATGCTACTATGTACTCTCACTTTCCGTATGTTTAATGAGAATCATAAATTGATTATGGAGGAGTTGGGTGGTATCTTTCGGTTGCCAATATACATGCCTGGAGTTGTCTCGGAGGAGTTTCCTATTAAAAAAATTTGGGAAGATATTTCAGGTTTTGACAAGTACGTGGCTGCATGGGTGAAGTCTTCAGTTATTCAGAACTCTTGCATTCGTTATGCCCAAAATGGGCTTGCATGCATAGTGTTTAGCAGGGGTGACAGCCATGGAGTGGAAACCATAAGGGAATTATTTTTCCTCTATTCAATGTTGAATAATAATGTTATTAATGATGCTGCCTTTGTAGCTTATTTTTTGGGAAAGGTAGGTCGAGCCATTTCTTGTGGAATTTCATTGGGGGGTATTATCACCCAAATTGCTAAACATTTTGATTATGATGCTTTGCTGGATGAGGATACCCCTATTCAAGGTAAGACAATAATTAACATGAAATCACTGATACATCGAGGTAATATTTCTATTGTCGATGGTCGTTATTGGTTGATGAGTAGAAACAGGTTTCTTCTTGAGTTGCCTAACCCAGCTAGGGTGGGCACTGTTGATCAAGCTAACTGGCTATATGCAAGTGTCTTCCTATGATGACTGAGATGCACAGAATGATGCAGTGGATTATGTTGCATTTTCCCCCTCCTCCTTCTCCTCAGTAAGCACTATGAGTAACCATTTTCATCTTGTTCTAAAGTATTAAGGCTAATGTTTAATTCAAGTGGGGGGGTTATTGCTTTTATTTTTTTTATTTTTGTTTTAGATTTTTTTTAATTGTTTCGGTAATTTGGTTTTTTATTGCTCGTGTGTTCTGGTGTATGTAATGCAGGATCATTGTCTAGATAAGTGACGAGAATCGGTGGTAGTGGATGAGGAGATCACTCCCCTTACGGTGCTTGTTGTGAATGACCCTCAAAAGTTGATACTGTCGAATAATTGATCAAGACTCAACCATCAAAAGCTTACTGATAAAGGTACCCCATGCAACCCAAGTTGAGTGGAAAGCAACATCACACTGAGAGGCACTATGGAAGCTATCAACTTTACCCGACATGGTGAGAGCATAAAAATCCAAACATACATTTATCATCATTAGAGATACCTCAGGTATGTTTCTATCACTTTGAGTTTGTGTATGTTCTATTGGAATATCATTGCATCATGACACACACTGAGGCAAGTTTTTTGTTTTTAACCCTAAGCCTTTCTAGTCATCCCTTTTGTGTGTTTATCCCTCGTTAATCCAGTTTGAGCCTTTATACCCATTTGTTTGTCTTTATTCCCACTTTTTTTTAAACCATAGTGTTGTACCCCAAAATTTTCCCTCTCTTTTCTCCATACATTTCTCACAAAGATCTTCAATGGTTCAAGCTTACACAATTATTGACTAGGTCAAGCCATCTCTTTAACATTGATGCCTCAAATTAGGGTTTAGATTTTCATAAGTAAAATTGTACTTCTAATGCTTCAAATTATTTTCATAGATCATTATAAGCCTTCAAGAATGCTCATGTTAAGTTTCAAGTCTTACATCTCAAAATTGCTCAATTAATTGGTCAGATGACCCAAAATCAGCTGTATTGGGTAAAAAGTCAATTATGGTCAACCTACAATCAAACTTCAATATTTTTGACCAATATCAACATTTGTAAGTTATATGTATCAATTGATCAAGTTTGGATCACAATTCCCCAATAAAAATGTTCAAATCATCAAAAGGGCAAAATGGTCAAAATTAGGGTTTTGACTGTACTTGACTGATCAAGGGTTTTTCACCTAATACATGATCTAATGGTTTGAAGCACAATATCAAATATTTAAATACAACATTTTGACCTAATTTCATGGCCCAAAACATTTCTCAAGATCAATTGATTGATAGTTGAAATTCAGTCAACTGATACACCAAAAGTCAAACTTTGACTTTTTGACCAAAATTGAGTTTCAAAGATCACATTTCATCAAGACATTAAAAAATATGAAACTTGATCATCAATAAATCAAGAAAGTCAAAAGTCATATTGAAAAGTCAAAGTTTTCAAGACTTAGAAAATTTTCTAAGTGTTTTAAATCTTATTTATTTATGACTTCGTGCCAACTTTGCACCAAGATGCAAGATAACTCAAATAAAACTTCCAACATGAAAGTTGTATATCTTGATGAGATATATAACTTTTATTTACTGATCAAGTCCTATAAATTCTTGAATTTTAAGTTATGTATCCATAAAGTCATGCACTTTTTCTTAAATAGTTAGTGAAAATTTGACCTAGTTTAGGCAAATTTTTTACCTAACTTCTTGGTCAATTTTCACCAACTCCAAGGGGATTTTGTCAAAATGACCAAGATAAAAGTTGTAGATGATGTTCCAAGCTTTTCAAAATGTCCAATAACTCAATGAGATCATTTTTGAGCTAAGAGAATCGAAGGCAAGAAGTTGGACATCCATTCTTGAATTATAGGTCATTTTTGTGATGAACAAGAATTCAAATCTCAAGCCTATGCTACACAATCTTGTTTTTGCAGGCTTCTAACTTGTAAATTACTCAATAATTAATTATTTACACAATTGATTGAGGTATGATCCAAGTGATTAAGCCATTATCCAAAGCAATTTGCCATATTTGGAAGAAAGTCATCATTCCATTCTTGTAAAGCAATCTTTATGCAAAGTCAACTTGTCTTGAGCTCCTAACTTGTTCCTTTTGTACACACTAAGTATATAAGATCAGAAGAATTATGTTTAAAGTGCTCAACCACCCTACCTTTCCATGAAACCATGTTTGTCCATGTTGCTTCAAAAATAAGTCAAAATCCACAAACATGTGATTTTGTACTTATGACTTCTACAAGCTCTCAAACCTTTTCCTATAAACTAAGACACTCTTATGCAACTGAGGACACAAGTTTACAAGCCCTAAATCACCCTCACTCTCCCTCAAACCATAAATTGCAATACAAGCACAAAAAGCTGTCATTTCTGACTTTGAAACTTAATCTTCAAATCCACTTGTGCGTTTTCACTTCAAATCCATCACAAAGCTTATAATATACATATAGAGGCTATCCCAATCCCTGTTTTCAACCTGTAACACCATCTTCTTCATCTTCCATAACCAAAAACAGAGCATTGCAGTTGGACTTCTCCAGACCATTTCAGCCACTCTCCATTCAAGCTAAGCATTCCCTTAGCTTCCTAAGGACTCAAGGAAGCTAACTTGATTATTGCAGCACCTTGAAACAAGCTCAAACTCAAAACCCGAATTCCATTTTCAAGGTGAGTTTTCTAACTTTTGAACTCTTCATATAGGCATTGTTAGCTTTCCATTTTCAAAGACAAAATGTAGACATCATTCCCTTAAAGTTGACCGTGTCCTTAGAATTCATTTATCTTCCCTGAGTAGTGAGAATTTTAGAGTTAAACTTTCTGGAAAAAATTAGGTCAGATTTGGTACCATTCAAAATTCATGCTCATCTTTGATTTATAGCTTTAGTTATTTATACGACTGAATTCGTGATGAAATTTGGAGAAAGTTTCATGTTTTTACTTTTGCAAATGGTTGAGAGATGAAGAAGTTATAGGATTTAAATTCATGACTGGTTATGGCACAAGGAAGAAGATGAAGTCATCTTCAGGAACGTGTTTCAAATATTTATTTATGGTTTTGTATTAATAAACGAGTGTATAGCCACCCCAGTGGTAAAGCGCGCGCCTGTTAATCTTTGGGACCTGGGTTCAAGCCCCAGTGGTACCCTTTTGTATTTTTTTCACATGTTTTTTGCAGATTCAGCGTGCTTAGTTCCCATGAGTCCATTATATACCCTTATCTCATCACCATATGATTAGCATCTGTTTGCATTCAGGGCTCCATAATGCAAGACTATGGTGCATCATCACAAGCCAGCCACACATGATCTAAACAAAGCGTTGGGCCTCCCTGAACCAGAGCCTCTTATTTTTTGTTTTACTTTTCCTCACCCCCATTTTAATTTATTACGCAGGCCCATTATTTTTTATTTCTTTTCTGACTTCAAAGAAAAAGGGCCTTGGTAGCTTCTTTAGGAGAAATTCGACATGCCCATAAGATTTGGTCCAACGTCTTATGCCAATTCTTTGGATTTTTTCCTACATGCTTTTTTATTAAGCAAATCACTACCTTATTTGTCGCTTCGACTTGGCCATTGGCTTGTGCATAATAAGGTGTATACGTTAACAACTTGAATCCCATTTCTATAGTAAATTCTTGCATTTTTTGACCAGTAAATATTGATCCTTGATCAGTTTTTATTGTCTCAGGGATTCCAAACCTATATATAATGTTCTTTTGAATAAATTCAATGACATCTTCTTGGTCTACATTGACTAAAGGAATTTCTTTGATCCATTTAGTGAAGTAGTCAATGCCCACCAATATGTATTTTTGGCTTTTAGATGATGTTGGTTAAATCTCTCCAATAATATCCAAAGCCCATCTCCTAAAAGTCCAAGGTTTCACAATTGAGTGATGTTCGCTTGCAGGTACATGTTAGATGCTTGTATGTACTTGACATTCTTGGAAGACTTTTGCAAACTCAACATAATCTTTTAACATACTGTGCCGATATTAGCCTTGTTGAAACAACAACCATTTCATTTTATGGCCTACTTGATGTGCTCCACATGCTCCAGCATGTGTAGTCGAAAGGGCTATATATGCCTCTGTTTCAATTAGGCATTTTAGTAGTATTCCTTCAGGCGTCTTCTTGAATAACTTATTTCCCATTAGAATATAACTCAACACCCTATACTTTGTCTTTCATTCTGTCGAAGTTGTTGGACTTTGCAAATAATCTACTATAGGCTTTCTCCAATCTTGCTCTGTTAGACTGTCTATGAATGAAATCTCAAAGTTTTCTTGGTCAGCGTACCCCAGCATTGTTGTTTCTAAATCTGTTGGAGACATCTTGGTTGATACTACCCTTCCTCTAACTTCGATCGCTTGTTGTAATATTTCTTTTGAAATTTTATACCCAGATGTGATATGTGCTAAGTCATTAGCCACTTGATTTTCTAATCTTAGTATATGTCGAATATTGATCACTTCGAATTTTTTCAACAAGCGATTGGCTATTACAAAATACATGACCAGATTTTCTCTTATACATTTGTATTCTTTTGTAACTTGCCTTATGACTAACTCTGAGTCTCCCATTATTTCGACTCGATTTGCCCCCAATTCCAACAAGATTTCAAGGCCAACAATTAAAGCTTCATACTCAGCCTCATTGTTCGAACAAGAACCTTCGATCTTGTACTTGAATTTTGTTGGAATTTTATTTGGAGAAATAATTAGAACTCCCACTCCAGTTCCATCTTTATGACTGGAACCGTCGAAGTATAACTTCCATGGTTCAATCTCCAAGTAATTTAAGGATTCTTCATTTATTGAGTGGTCGACTATAAAGTCTGCTACCACTTGTCCTTTTACAGCCTTGAGAGGCGTAAAGGTTAGTGAATATTCAGTTAATGCAAGTGCCCATTTTCCAATTCGACTGTGCAAGATGGGTTTTGACAACATATTTTTGAAAACATCGAAATGAGACGAAACATAAACATCAACTGGTTTAATATATTGCTTGAGTTTTGTACATGAGAAGTAAAGACATAAACATAGGTTTCCAACTTCGCTATATCTAGTTTCTGCATCATTTAAAACTCTACTGAGGTATTAGATGGGCCTTTCGACACCATTCTCATCCTCTTGAGCCAACATGTTCCCTAAAGTTCTATCAGATGCAGCTATGTACAATCTCATACTCCTATTTCTACAAGGAGGCGCCAGAATAGGTGGCTTGGTGAGGTATCCTTTGATTTTATCAAAGGCCTCTTGTTGTTCTTACCCTCCATTTGAATCCTCCTTTGTTAAGTCGAAGTAAGGGTGAGAAGGCTTGCGTTTTCCCACTTAAGTTGGATATAAATCTCCTCAATAAATTTATCTTGCCAAGTAGAGATAGCAATTCCTTCTTGTTTGTTGGCGCTTTCGCCTCCAAAATGGCCTTGGTCTTGTTCTGGTTTATTTCGATTCCTCTTTTATGGACCACAAAGCCTAAGAAGTCCCCTGCCTTTATGCAGAAAGCGCACTTTAGAGGATTCAACTTCAGACCATAGCTTCTCATCCTTTCAAAGGATTGTCAAAGATGGTCTATGTGATTCTACCCTGAAACAGATTTGACAACAATATCGTCAATATAAATTTGTATGAAAGTTTCAATAAAATCATGGAAGATAGAATTCATTGCTCTTTGATATGTTGCCCCTGCATTTTTTAGGCCAAAAGGCATTACTACCTATTCATAAGTGCCTAAAGCCCCAGGGCATCGAAATGTTGTTTTCGACAAATCTTCTTCAACAATGAAATCTGATTGTACCCAGAGTATCCATCAAGCATGCTCATGTACTCGAAGCCAGTGGCAGAATCAACAAGCATTTTCGCCACAGGAATTGGATATTCATCCTTGGGTGTTGCAGCATTTAGATCTCTAAAATCAATGCACGCCCTTAATGTACCATTTTTATTTATAACATGTACTATATATGCAATCCGTTCGACATACATGGTTGTTCGGATGGACTTGCATTTCAGCAGTCTTTCAACTTCCGTCTTGATCTTCGACAAGATCTCTGGTGCAAAACGCCTTGGAGTTTGCTTGATAGGCTTTTTCCCAAGCTTTATTGGTAGTTGAAGCTCCACTAATCCTCTGTCGAGACCAGACATTTCGTTATAATCCCATGCAAAGTAGTCTTTAAACTCCTTTAGCAATTGGATTACTTTGACTCTGAGCTCTGGATCTATCTTTGCACTGATATATGTTGGTCCCTTCACCATTCCTTCGTCGAAGTCTATCTCTTCAAGACGATCTTGCACTAGCATTTTAATATTGCTTGCCAGTGGATCCTTCTCGAAACCCAAAGGCTCATTAACATAGATGGCATCTAGCCTCTGGCCTTGCACTTCCTCCTCTCTTGACTCAGGTGGTTCTGGGTCAAAATCTTTCCCAGGGCCTTCTGGAAGTGGCACTTGGTCATTGGCTTTGACAGCTATATACTTCACTTCAGCCTCTAAGGCCACTATCATTCTATTTTCGGCCACATATGTCAAAATCCTCTGTAATACTTGTGACTCAGTCATGGTCACTAAAATCACTTCCCCAGCTTGTTGGCAGTATATCATCAATCCCTCCAAAATCAATGTTTGACAAATCCTCTCTATCCCATTGGTCCATGATTTGGTTGTAGGTATAGGGAGCAGAAAGCATTGGGTGTTGGCGCCAAGTCGAAGTCTGGAGGATTACATGGCCCTATGTGGGCCAAATTTCTGTCGAAGCTTGTTCTATTAACATTGTTGACTTCGACCATATAGTAACTCTGGCCAGCTTCAATGTTTTCTACTATGCCATCTGGGCACCAAATTATAATACGATGATGCATCGACGATGGCACTGCTCCTATGCCATGGATCCACTCCCTGCCTATGAGAAAATTGTAGTTGGTTTTTGCTGAGATGACCATAAACATTGTTGGTTGAACTATGGTCCCCACTCTGAGGTCCAATTGGATTACTCCCATGGTGGTCCCAATTCCACCTTCATAGTTTGATAAAACCATGTTATGGGGCTTGATGTCTTCATCTCCCTTACCCAGCTTTCTTAGCATACATTGAGGGATTATGTTAACTGTGGCCCCACAATCAACCAAGAGATTGTTGATGGTCGCCTCTCCTATTTTTTCCCTTATGAACAAGGGTTTGAGGTGATTCCTCATTGCCTCAGTAGGACGTTCGAAGAAGGCATTTTGCTCTTCTACTCATTCATTTTTCATAACATAGTAGCATACTGGCCTATGCTTGGCCATTTCTTGTTCGACCTCCCACTCGGTCTCTTCGACTTCGACCTGTTGGTCGTATTCTCTGGGCAGCACAGACACCATATTTACCATGATGTCTAATGTAGCATCAGACCCAGAATTAGATTCTTCCTCCGATTCATCTTGTTTAGGCCATACCAGCCTTCTAGCAATTGGCTTTTTCTCCAATGGAATTCTTGGTTTAGCCTTTTCTTTTCTTTCTGGCATGTAAGTGCTTATTTCTGGTTGGGGCTTTTCTGCAGCCTCTCTTTCGGCCTTTTTCCGTCTCTGATACCTTCTCCATTGGGAGCGGGTCATAGGGTTCTTTCCTTTGTAATTGTTTAACACGTGAGAAACCTTGTTTGTTGTTGTTGACTGAAATTCCTTTCTGTAGGCCAAAGAGGATCCTCTTGGCATATCGAACATCTGCCATTTTCCCTCGTTGGGCCTTTTTCTATTAATTGCCTTCAACCAAGTGTCCACAGGAACATTTGTTGGAGGCTTGAAGGTTGATGGCCTACTCACCTGGTTTACTGGCCCCTTTTGATATCCCCTTCTAGGATCGTACCTTACTTCAGGATCCATGTTAGGCTGGGAAATGTTGCCCCATTTTTTCTTTTCTACACGCACACCTAGTATATGCTCAGCAGCTTTTTTTTCGGAGATAGAACTGTATCTTGGACACAACATAACTTCTGACTTATTTTTCTGGCATCTGTGTAGAAAATCTGCCAGATTTCGTTTTCCTTAGGAAATGAAAGCTTGTTGATTTCCTCCTGTCTGATGCTGTCTTCTAAATCTGCAGCTTTAGGTTCAGACACTTCAACCATATTTATTCCCACGTTGCTCTTACCAGCTACACTTAGCTTCTGCATCTTGGCCTCTAGGATTTCTGTCGAACCTGTGACAGCAGCCAAGTAGGAACCTTCACTAGTTCCTTTATTTGAGCCTTCAATGGCTCCCTTGTTTAGGCTTTCAGCAGCCTTTCTTTGTACCTCTTCGATAATTCTTATGCTAATATCCTCAGTGAAACTGCCAAAAACAGGTTTGTTGATGAAGTCTTCTGAGACTTCGACCATATTGATGCATGAAGGTTCAGCATAATGGGCATCTTCCTGCAACGGGTTTGCATCAATATTCATGGGAGGTTTGTCAGCAAACTTGAGTCTGCCGTCTTTTATTGCACCTTGAACGAGATCCCTGAAAAGAAAATATTGTGAGGTTTTATGGCCCAAAAAATTATGATATTTACAAAAACCTCTCTTTTTCCTTTGATCTAAAGGAGGCATTTATTCCCCTGGGGGCACTATCCTTTGGCCATCTTTAACTAACAAGTCAAATATTTCGTCACATTTTGTGACGTCGAAACTATATGTTTTCTTTGGGAACCTATCACTAATCTTTTTATATTCAGTAGGATTTTTTCCATTTGAGAGTGTTAACAGTTTGCAATAGTATGATGACCCTTGATTTAACTCTTCTAGATCGACCTCACTCTATTCGAAAGTTATAGGGTCACTAGATGTCTCTGGATCGTCATCATCCACTTAGACATCTCTTCGATGATTTTTATTTGCCTTAGCTTTTTCAGCCTTAAGGCGTTCTACCTGTCGAACTCTATCAACCAATTGGGCCATATCTCTCAGGTATTGGGTATCTAATTTCTTCCTAATGGAATAATCTAGACCCCCTGCAGCCATTTCGACCAACTCATGTTCAGGCACTTATGTAAAGCATATGGCTTTGAGCAGTCGAAACTTGTTCAGATACTCATCAATTGGCTCAGTGAATCTCCTCTTCACACTAGCCAGTTCTTTCAGACTTATCTTGGTCTGTCCCATATAGAATTGTTCATGGGACAATCTTTCCAACTGATTCCAATTGTAAATTGAATTGGCTGGGAGTGTGGTAAACCAAGTGAAGGCATTTTTAGTTAAGGAGCTTGGGAAATACTTAATCCAAATATTTTCATTATTTGAGATTTCCCCAGCCTCTATCAAATACCTTGCCACATGTTCGACAGTGGACTCTGTCGTATCCCCTGAAAACTTGGTGAACTTTGGAACTTTCCACCTAGGGGGTAAATCTGATTGCAAGATATAATCTGACAATGGAGATGTAAAGTTTAGCCTATGAAAGCCAATGTTCACTCCATTATGTGCCATGATTCTTTCGACCATGGCTGTCAAGTTATTATCTGCTGCATGGTTGTGGTGTTGAACCTGATGTATTACCTCATCAGCATTTTGGTTTCTATTTACCACAACTACACCTTGTTCGATAGCTCTTGGGATTTGTGGGGCAACTCTGGGTACTTTGACCCTAGGTTGTTCAACCTCCACTCTATGGTTCATCCCATCTGGCTGTGGATTCTAGTTAATGGTCATGTCATCCTCTAAGACCACACTCTGATTTTCTCTTATCATCTCTCTTTGGGGGTGTCGAATAGGTTAAGGAACCCCAAATAATTCGGCCATGCGTGTCATTTGTGCTGCCATTTGTTGGTTCGACCGGGTGGTATTTTGTATCAGAGGGTTAAGTATTGTACTAATGGTTTGTGCCAACATTTTCACCATGTCATGGTTACTCTCATCCATTTGTTTCCTCAAAATTTCTACAGAAGCATTTGTGAGGCTTGGCATTATATGGGATGTCCCTCTTAAGAGTTGGTTTCTACCCAGATTTTCCATACCAGTTCCAGATCCCTGCAATGGCGAAGATGCACTCACCAAAGGTTCTGAAAATGTGGATGAGGCATTCATAAGGCTTGCCATTTCAGCAGTTGGCATGCCATAGGATTGGTCTCGACCCATCCAAGCTGTCAAAAATCCTGGAAGGACATAAGGTCGAACTCCTGGATTTCCCCTTGGTGAGGGTGTTCCTGGTGGACCCCTAGGACCTACATGAGGAAGTATTGGTCATGTTTGTGTAACTACCAATGCTGGTGTCGAACCAACCGTTGATGGCACAGGTTCACTAACTGTTGGTGTAACCGTTATTCCCGCGGGAATTAGTGGAGGCATTTCTCCACTACTTGGCTGATTAGGATTAGCCATTCTCCTATTTCTTCTCCTAGGTATGTACTCTTTGGTGGTTTATTTACCACTTCTCAATAACATACAACACTTTTGAGAGAAAGGAAATTACGTAAATCACTTATGATAAAAACTGTTTTTATCAAAAAAA
Organism: Vicia faba; assembly: GCA_948472305.1. Classification (NCBI taxonomy): domain Eukaryota; kingdom Viridiplantae; phylum Streptophyta; class Magnoliopsida; order Fabales; family Fabaceae; genus Vicia; species Vicia faba. The sequence continues at coordinate 115,948,424 of OX451738.1, read as the reverse complement.
AATTATAAAAAAAACAAAAACTTAGCAACGTCCCACTGGGCGTGCCAATTTGTTTTCCGTGAAAATTAGTAAACAACCGTTGATCTTCCAACAAATGTTATTTTGGTTACTTGCAGGATCGATCAGTTTGATCCTAGAACATATGCTAAGTGTTTTTGGGGTTTGATAAAAAGTCTTAACATTGTTAATGAACAAGTTCGGTTGGACGCTAAGAGTAAAGGCTTGGATATGTTTAAATGCACAGGATGAAGGTAAAAAATAGGTAAAAATGCAAGTAAAGTACATGATAACGTAAATTTTCAGTAATTTAAAAGGCTGTAATGGTAAAGTTTGCAGAAAAATGTTAAATGGCAAGGATTGTAAAGAAATGTAAATACTTTAATTGCAATAAAGTATGGTGATTCAAACGTACATTCTCAATATTCTTTCTCTCACAGCGGGTACTTGAATAAAATTGAGTGACTTGTAAAATGAGTTGAACACACAAAATTCTATGCAAAATTCCTATATTTATACTAATAATAAGTAATTGATGAACAATTGCTTCATTCCAGGATGAGGACAAGTGTCCTCTGCATGCTCTTCGACCCATATCTTCATTCCACATCGCTTTTCCCAACTACCAAATGAATTGCCTTTCCCACCTTTCTTCAGATTCAAATCCACTTGCTGCTGATACAAGAGCTTTTCGGTCGAAACTGTCTTTAACTTAGAAAATTCTCTAAGTGTTTTTTCCTTCTTAGCAAGGATGACTTCGACACAACTCCTTTCACAGGCTCTTTTGTCAAAGTGTCTTCAGCTTAGATTTCTTCAATCTATTTTTAGCCAATAAGGCCAATATATATGAGTGTCGAATTTAGGAGCTAACACATTCGCGAACTTCTCTTTGTTCTTCATGGCATGATTAGTTTTGAAAAACTAGACCTTCCTCCTTGTCATATGTGTAGAACAATCATAATCCAAATACCATTCCTTATTGCACTAAATTGCTTCTCTCACAGTCACTATTACGTTTTCTTCTGCCTGTAATGGGTTACAACTTTTACATAACCGGTTACAACATGTTTCTGAAGTGTTCCCAAAATACTTTTCCATGATCAAGGATCAGTAGATCGAATAGAGTTGTGATGAAAGCCAAGTGTACAGATCTTGAGGAAAAAATATTATTATGGTAAGACCATGGTTTCAACGTGAATCGTTTTGGAAAAGGTGATTGTTTAAGTATGATTTGTATGGTCCGGAAAAGTTTTACCGAAATTTTATGGTGGGCGTCAAATATTTTTGCAAAAAACACTAAACGAGTAACTTCCTTGAAGGAACAAGGAGATTCGAAATAGGGGTAGATTTCTGTATGATTTTGGAGGATTTGGATGTTACGATGATGATACGTATTGACCCAAGATGAATTTCTTGTTTAACCCTCAGATGGGAGCCCCTATTTATAGTATAATCCTTGATCTAATGAACATTAAACTTCTTTTTAACATTTGTAACCGCCCATAAGTATTGTAATTTCTTCATTAATCACATGTAACCGACCCTATCAATGGTTTGTAACTGACATATATTGAGTTATGCAATTGAATTGGTGACTTGCTCGGATAGCCAACCAAGTCGACCAACACAACTAGGCCACGAACAAGTCAGGCAACACAACTAGGCTACAAAGATACAACCAGGTCGGTCAACACAACTAGGCCACAACCAAATCGGCCAAAACAACTAGGCCATGAAGATACAACATGGTCGGCCAACAGAGCTAGGCTACAAACTAGGCTATATATATATATATATATATATATATATATATATATATATATATATATATATATATATATATATATATATATATATATATATATATATATATATATATATATATATATATATATATATATATATATATATATATATATATATATACATATATATATATATATATATATATATATATGCAGGATCCATTGACACCAAGACTTACATTAAATCTCAACCATTAAAAGCAAACAATAAAACAGTTATATTAAATAAAATATAAAAATTAAAATATAGGAGTTTCTATTGGAAGCCATTACCTTCAACTTAATTTTGAAGGTTCTATTGGAAGCCATTGGAGTCTTTAGGACCGAAATCGTGTTTGTGTCCATAACGCGTAGTGCCTTATTCTTCATATGATTCTTGTAACCCATCTCAAACAACTGGCCAATAATTAGAAGGTTACATTTGATTCCTCAAATGTATAATACATCTTTGATCAAGGAACGCCCACCATCCATTATCATAATTAAAACATCACCAATCCTATCGGTCGCTAGAGTGGTGTCATCTGCGAACTTCACTTTGTTCTTCATGGTATTATTAGTTTTGAAAAACCAGACCTTCCTCCTTGTCATATGTGTAGAACAATTGGAATCCAAATACCATTCCTTGTTGCACTAAATTTCTTCTCTCACAGTCATTATTATGTTTTCTTCTTCCTGTAACCGGTTACAGCTTTTATGTAACCGGTTACAACATGTTTCTGCAGTGTTCCTAAAATTGTTGTTGCTACTGTACCATAACATGTTGTTGCTGCATTTATCTTCTGAGATCGTGACCAAGAGTGTGTTCTCTTCATTAAACTCTTGTCTTAAAACTTTGGCTTCATCCACTTGAAGTTCCTTCTTGTCGGTATTGCACTCTCTTAAAAGTGACTTAACTTTTGACAATTAAAGCATTGCACTTTGCTATTGTCAAACTTTTCCCTTTAACCTCTAAAGTTGCATTGACCATCATTTCTATTGCAGCTGGTCTCACCCTTTTGACAAGCTGAATTCTTGAAACTTTGAGACTCTCTTCCACCAAAATTTTAAAAATTCCCTTTACTCGTCATGGGCCATTTTCCTTTCGACTACTTGTTCTTCTTACTAAACTGAGCTTGCAAAACAATTTTGTTCTTTGTCTTTTTTCTATTTCCCTCCTCCATCCTTTGCTCATGATCCTTAAGAGAGCTTTGAATCTCATCTTTGCTCGACATCACAAGATCCTTAGATTCCTCAATCGACACCACAATGTTGTCAAATCTTGTCGTCAAAGAACACAAGATTTTCATGACAACATTCTTCTCACTAACAATTTTTTCATTTCTCGGTTTGGAGAGATTGGCATTATGTTTGGTAAAACAAACTTAGCTTAGACATGTTGAATGAAGATGTTCTATCAACTAGAGCAACATCTCAAATGCAATGTCCTATGTTGGTTCTTTCGACATCGTGAATTTGTAAAGCTGGATTGTTGGATTTTTTTAGTTTGTTACAGGTGCAGAATATTTTATAATATATTATTTATCCTATATGGCGCACGGTTTGAAGATTTAAAAACATTCAAGCTGATTTCAAGGAGAATTACTAGTTTCTAATTATGGAGATATTTGAGGAAACTAATGATTGGTCTCATATCTTTTAGGAGATAATTCTATAGCGCCTATGTCATATCCAGTGGTATATGTGAAGCCCAAATCCAGTTCATTGAAGATTATAAATAGAAGACTTCAACCCTAGTGCAAGTTGTCAAACTTACATTGTATTGTGTTAGGGTTTGTGTGTTTATTATGAGCCTCTCAGTTATCATGTTGATGAACGAGTAGGACTGTTTTTTAGTTGTAAGTTTTGTCAATCATTCTAAAACTTTTAAGCTGTGAATGATTGTGTGTGTTTGAAGTGTGACTTTTGTATTATTTTCTAAGTGTTTAGAATTGGTCAATCACTATGTTGTGATTAAAAGGGATTTGAGAAGGGTCTCATACTTAGGGGAGTCTTAGGTAGAAGTTAATAAAGGGTAGTGATTAAGTGAGAGGTTGTAAACGGGGGATTTTAGCTTCAAATTGATATTATTAGTAGTTAACTTGACCCCTGGCTTGGTAGCCCCCGGAGTAAGTGTTGGTGTACACCGAATTGGGTTAACAATCCTGTGTGTTCTTTACTTTTCTGCACTTTGTTTATCACATACCTTGTCATTGTGTGTTTTTTCATAGAAAGGTGTCTCGACATCTTTTAGGACATCTAATATCTTAATACCAGAACTTTAATTGGTATCACAGTCGGCATCCTACTCTGACTCTGGGTGAGGTTCAGGGGAGATGCTTTCTGGTACAATTGACAATGAAGGAGGATTTATAAACAGAGCACCCATTCTTGATGGAACCAACTATGACTATTGGAAAGTTCGTATGGTAGCCTTTATCAAATCTATGGACAGCAAGGCTTGGAAAGTTATGGTCAAAGGTTGGGATCCACCAAAGACTGTAGGTCCTGATGGGAAAGCTACTAATATGTTGAAGGCTGAAGAAGACCGGGATGATAAAGATGAAAAAGCATCAGAGGGGAACTCCAAAGCTTTCAATGTCTTATTCAATGGAGTGGACAAGAATATCTCCAAGTGTCATACCCCAATTTTTTACCTAAGATCCCTGCTTTGTCTGCATTATTTTTTTATATACATCAAGGTCACAGAATATGGTAGGTTCCGAATGTTTCGCTTTCGAGCTTTAACTGTGTAGAGATTATCGAGTGTTGTGAGCATTTTATCTTATGAATGACTAACCACTAATCAAGCACGAAGTGTATGTTTTGTTGTTTTGTTTTCATGTGCAGGAAATAGGTCTGAAAGAAGAGCATTAGACGTCATACATCGATTAGAGTTCCGAGTCTTGAGGCAGAAAAGCGGTCGTTCGTTAATTTCCAAAAGCTAATTCATCAAAGAATTTCAGAGAATTGTGCGTTTATTTCCACACTCTGTCCAACAGATGGTCTCCGGTTTCTCTGAATTTTTTTCCAGAAAGAATGGTCGAAGTTCTACTGTCTTTGGTTCATGTGTGTTTCACATTATTCTAAAATACAAGAAAAACCAAGCTACACCGTCATTTTCGATTTCTTCGACCAAAGTCATCTGCAAATTTTCTCATGACGTGGGTTGAATTTTGCCAAAATGGGATGATTAAATTCAAAACCGTTCTAGAAGAATTTATTCGGAATATTTGGAATTTTCTTTATTTGAATTCAACTGATCATTAAAGAGGATCTATCAAGAGATCTCATCCAAGAATAATCATTTATCGCATGAATTATTTATTCAAGATTATTTTTGTGATTATTTTGGTGGACTTGCATGAAGCATTTATTCAAGAAGTTAGTGGGAAAAGGAATTCGGTCCATTTAATCGGTCATCACAAGACTAATTACATGAGGAATTCTATTTGATTACAAAATTAATTTATGTGATTTATTTGGATCTCTATTACAAAAATGCAAGATTAAAGTCTAAGACTTGCATTATTATTTATCCATCATTCAACAATTTATTCAAGTATTATTCAATTCTTTCCCAATTCAAATGGAAGATCTTGAATTTTTATCAAGACATATCAAGATTCATGATTATATGAAGATTCAAGACTATATATAATTACAAAAGGAATTGAGAATAAATTGGAGAATACATGTTTATTCATGTTACAATTTATTTGGACTTGTTGTTACAAAGTTACAAAATAAAATACAAGTTTTGTACATGAAAATCAACTATTATTTTTGCTACAAAACAGTCCCAATGCTGCCTATTTTTCCAGCACTACATTAATCCATAACAGTCCATTATTTTTTAGTGTAGTGTTGTCCATTTTCTTCAACCTTGTGTCAACAAAGACCATGCCAAGCTGTTGTCCAAATCTGCCCTGCAAAACAGCCCAGAATGCAGCCCATAAGACAAAAATCTGCATATTTTGTTGTTACAAAAATAGTATGCAAAGCTCCAAATATTGCACTAAAATGGATACCCCAAAAAGCTATCCCATGAAACATCAAAACAGGACCTGGATTTGTTCAAATTTCTACTGTTTTTCCCCCCTAAAACCCCACACATTTCACTATAAATAGAGGCTTTTGTCAACACAAAAAAAGAGGAGAGAAATCAAAAATTCAGCAAAAAATGAGAGAAGTCAAAAAATTCAGCAAGGGAGTGAAACCAGAAAATAGAGTTTTGTTCAACAATCCAACAAGAGTGAGAAAAAACAGAAAAAAGATTAGTTTTGTTCCAAAATTCAGCAAGAAGAAAAACAGGAAAAGAGGAAAAACTTACGGTCTTGAAGCTCCATCGGAGAGGCTCTGATAGGTATTTCTTCTTCCTCCTTATTTATGTATGCATAACTTGCTCATTCATATACTTTAGTCTTCTTTGCTTCACTTCCATGTCATATGATTATTTGACTTGTTACATTGCTGTATTTTTTAGAGTTGCTGCAATTTATCAAATATTTAGAAATGTTAGTAATAATAAACACCAAGAAAAACAATTTTAAAAAATATCAGAAATAATAAATTGTGGAAATTATGCTTTATATGGTTCAACTCACCCTAAACTCATGTCAAACCCTCAACCTGTTAAAACCGAAACTTGTTAATAACCTTTTAAAAACCAGCTTAACCTGTACCAAATACAAACCATAAAACCCGTAAACTAAAATCCAAAAATGCTAGAACCTGTAAACTGGCATATAATCTTCGAACCTGTAAAATCTGTAAGACCAGTTAATCTTAGCACCTGTTAAAAAAAACTTAGAACCAAAACCCATCAGTAATAATCCTTTGATCAAGACGATCCAATAGAGTTGAAATCTGGGAGAGAAAGATGGGGTTATCAGCGTCAAAATGAGTGAACAACAATTTACAGAACTCGACTCAATTTGACTCAACCTGTAACTCAGTCTTCTTGCAATCTCTTTCTCTAACACAACACGCTTTCGAATGAGTCTTACCTTACCAGCTCAAAATCGCTTTCGATCAAATCCACACCATCCTCTCCTACTCTCACTTCCTTCATCCGCTCGGACCTCCGTCGCACCAACAACAACATCGAGGGTTTGATTTTGTTCTCTGAACTCTCTCGCCGTCGAATTTGTAGTGTTAACAGTCTCATCAAAGTGGTTCGAATCGAACCGGTGATGGTTCTTCGTGTTTATAAGAGGAGAGCGTTTTGGTTGGCAGAAAGAAGAGGATAAAGGTTTTTGTTGTCGTTAACTAAAACAAGAAAGAGGAATAATGGTGATGTTTCAGTTTAACAAGGAGGGGAAGATAGAAGAGTAATCTGTGGAGGAGGGAGAGAGAGGATTGTCTTCTTGTTTGTCACAAACTTTACTTTTTTTTGTTTTATTGAAAATGTTAATAATATTAAAATCTGTTTTTTTTTCTTTTCCCAATAACAATAATAATTAATTGTTCCCATTTCTCCATAATGCCAGCCGTCGCTCCCCAACACGCTAGGGTTTCCGTTTTTTCCATCTTTGTCATTTGCAAGCGGGTCGGCCCATTGGGCCTGTTTGGTCCAGCATCCTTTTCAACTTCCCTTTATGTTTTAATAAAATCCGGATATTAACGAATAAGCATCTTGGTTCATTTGGCAAAGCGGTTGATAATAATCCAGGAGGAGCGCGGGTTCGAGTCCAGGCTGGGACATTTTTGTTGTTTCTTTTAACATTGTCTACATTATTCCATCTTGATATAATTATTATAAAACATAAAAATAAACATTTTATTTTAAGTTTATCTTTTATTTAATTTTGTCAACATGCTATTAATTTTTTTATTTAATTTTTGTTGTTGTTTATTTAATTATTTAAAAAATACATATTTCATGATTTAATTATTGCCATTTATTTAATTATTAAAAAATCCATAATTTTGTAATTTAATCTTTATGTAATTTTGCTTATTTACTTAATCGTTCAAAATGCATGCTAATATAATTTAATTTTCGTTAGTTAATTGTTCAATTGTCATTTTAATTAATCGATCATTAATCTTTATATCTTTCGTCCGTCTCAATCCAAGGGAATCGTTTTAATTTTATTGACTTCATGTCATCAAACACGTCTCATCTAATCGTGCGAATACCCTCATTTATCCTTTCGTTTATTACTTTGTTAAAAAACTTAGGATAATTTTTCCAAAAGATTCAATTTTCAAACTCACACTGTTTTTTAAGTCAAAACTTCGACGTTAGGTCGTCGTATCTTAAAAATCTCATCCATACCCATTTTTGGCCAAACAAGCTATTTTTTTAATCAAACAAACAATTTTCAATAAACAGATATTTCAAAAGGTTCCTATAGGATACTATAGATACATTGGGTGCTAATACCTTCCCATTGTATAACCAACCCCCGAACTCTAGATCTCTTTTCAAAACACCTTGTATTTTCATTACTTTTAAGTATTATCTTACATGGCATATTTTAGGGTTTTATTTTGCTCTTTTCCCTTTTCCCTTGGAAATAATAAAGCGCGGTGGCGACTTTTGCTTTTGTGAGACGAGTTAATTAATAGCTCGATCTCCGATTTACCCCGCTACATTTTTTTATCGCTACAGAAATGGCGACTCTGCTAGGGAAAGATTGACCTCTTGCTGGTCCATCCCTAAGTGGGTTAAGCCTAGTTTGTTTTATCTGTTTTATCATTATTTGATTGTTTGATTATATGTTTATATTGGGGTTTTTTGGGTTTTTTGCAAAGGATAATTCCTATACTCGGACTAGGTTACACATAAGAATAGGACGGGCGGTATAGGCATGTTAACTTTGAGGGAGTAATCCTGAAGAAGGAGGCATGAAATCCCCCACTCAGTGGAAGGCCCTTTTGAATGTAGTATTTGTTTACCGAGTAATCGGGAAGACATTATTATTTTTGACCTGGGAGCCAGAGAAGCTGAGAACCGTAGAACCCTAACTCATCTTGACCTTTTAGGTGTAGTGTGGAGATTAGAACGGAGTAATCCGGAAGTAGTTGTCACGCGATGCTACGCTCGGATGAGTTTCTCTTGAGAATATTTCTAATTATTGAGTAATCAAGACGTTGGTAATATCCGAAGGAGGAATGTATACTCTGGGTACTCTTAGAACCTTGTCTTGCAGGTGTGATTAAACCTTTAGTACATACCCTAGGGGTGGGCTTTACCTTTGACTCCATGCTCGAAGCGTTGAACCTTTAAACCCCGTGTTTGTGAACTTGTGTGTAACTATTGCATTATCATTCATCAATACATCCATAAACATTTTTTGTAAAACTTGTTTTTCAAAGAACTTAAGTATGATTTTTACAGACATCTCAGGTACTGTTATTATGGAGTTTGGAAGAAGAAACACTCAAAGTTATAGTTTTAAGGAGCCTGATATTGAAGAATTGAAGAGTTTGATTCCTAAGATCGAGAACCCGACTGAGTTTCAAAAGAAATATGGGTCCATTATACCTCTCATGAAGCGCAAGATGAAGGAAGGAATCCTTAGTACGTTGGTCTAATTCTATGATCCATTGTATCAATGCTTCACCTTTCCTGATTACCAGTTAATGCCCACCTTAGAGGAGTACTCCTACATACTTGGTTTGCTGATCACCGACTGTGTTCCTTTTTCTGGCTTAGAGGAGGAACCCAAATTTCACGAGATAGCAACCATCACCCACTTAAGGAAGTCGGAGATAGAGGAGAACATGACTACCAAAGGGGGAATCTGAGGCTTATCTATGCAGTTTTTGTTGAAGAAAGCTCGTCATTTCGCTGAGATAAAAGATACTATTGCCTTTGAAGATGTCTTTGCTTTACTCGCTTATGGCCTATTCTTGTTCCCTAACATTGATAAGTTTGTGGATATCAACACCATCAGAATCTTCTTGATTGGAAATCCAGTCCCTACGTTGCTAGGAGATACCTCTACTCCATCCATCTTTGAAACTCCTATCAAGGAGGGATGATTATTTGTTGCGCACTGTTTCTATATCAGTGGTATGTTTCTTATCTACCTAGGTCTGATGTTTTCTGGGATCTCGAGAAGGAGCCACGATGGGCGCCAAAAATTATGGCTCTCACTCATTCTGACATAGATTGGTATAATCGAGCTTACTATGACATGAAGATCATCGATAGTTGCGGTGCTTTTCCCAACGTGCCTCTTCTTGGTACGAAAGGAGGAATTAACTATAATCTTGTTCTCACGCGCCGTCAGTTTGGATACCCAATGAGGGACAAGCCGAACAACATTCATGTGAGTGGTTTCTTTCTACAAGAAGGACAAGATCACCAAGCAGCTAAGGAGGAGATTGAAAGAGCTTGGTGTCACATCCATAGAAAGGGGAGAGACATGTTAGGACATAGAGGTGTTGTTTCTTTGGAGCCTTACCTGCAATGGGTTCGTGCTAGGGCTTGTGCCCTCAAGATGCCTTATAATCCCGAGAAACCTCTATTCCCTATTGTTGCATCATCATCTATTGATATCCCTATCGAGAACATGAGAGAATACCTAGTAAATCTGGCTAGGATGAAGTCCGAAAGAGATGCTTGGAAGGAAAAGTATAATATGTCTGAAAATGAAAATAGGGTCCTGACACGACAGCTGAAGGAAAAGGAGGATTTACTATTTATTCAAGACGGTTGGTTCATTGATCATGATGAGAAGCTTCGTCAAAAGGATGCATTACTCAAGAAATATGCTAATGAAAGGAAGAGAAAGAAGGAAGATTTGGTAGGCGTTGCTCTTGTTCCTAATCCACGGAAGGAAATCATTGATCGACTGGTAGCTGAGAAGAAAGAGATGGAAGACTTCTATGAAGAGAAGATTAGGATGCTCCAGTTACAGTTGGCATTTGGTCCTTCATCTAATGATTCTGAGTGACCTTTAGTTCTTAGTTTTTTATTATTACTTATATCATTTTGTAAAACTCTGTAAAAGGGCTTCATGTTCCAAAGTTATAATTTACTGCTTTTATTATTGGGTTGTTGTCCCAAAGTTGTAATTTACTGCTTTTGTTATTGGGTTGATGTCCCAAAGTTGTAATTTATTGTTTTTTGTTGTTGTCCTAAATTTGTAATTTACCGCTTTGATTAATGAAATGAGTTTTTGTTATTCCAAATTCCTTTACCATTGATATGTGCAAAATTATCGAAGTTCTAAAGTTCCTTGAAAAAAAAACTATCAAAATAAATGATCATTTGCATCGCATATCATGCATCATCCAACATTCCACTTCACATGTTTTCTAGAGTCTTATCCTTGTTTCTTTTTCCACTCTGATAGATTGTCAAGTTGTCTCACCGGTACGATACCCGAGCCAATCGTCAAAGGAAGATGGAAGATCTGGAATAGGAAAATCACGAGCTTCGCGAGGAGGTTACTACTCTTCGTGTCGGAATGGAAAAGTTAACTGCGCTAGTGGAAAGCTTGATGGCTGCTCAAAATCAGCCATCGACTTCAGCTGCTGAGATTCAAACTTCAACTACTGTGGTTTCTAAGATTGTCACTGCTCCAACGTCTGTGACATAGGTCAGCTCTCCACTTCAACATCAAATGCCGAAAGGTTTTCCGTGGGGAATGCCTTATAACTTCATGCCAGAAGGGTATCAGTCTGTTGTACAATCCTTGATTAAACCTACTGTGTCCTTTCCTCAACCAGAGATAACTACTGTGCCGCCTGTAATTCCGTATATGGTACCTTTCCCTCAACCAGTGATGACTACTGCCGCTCCTGTGGTTCATTCTATTTCATACATGAATGAACCCACTCATCATGCTGAACCTGCTGAAAGTCTAGGTCTTTTCGATAGAATGGAGGAGTTTCAAGACCAGTTTCAGGAAATGCAGAGGGAAATCAGAGCGCTGAAAGGAAAAGATTTGTTTGGAACGAATGCTCATGACTTGTGTTTAGTTCCAAATGTAAAAATTCTAGCGAAGTTCAAAGTACCGGACTTTGAAAGGTACAAAGGTGATTCGTGTCCGCGAAGTCATTTAACCATGTATGTAAGAAAGATGTCTACATATTCTGATGATCATAATTTGTTAATTCACTACTTCCAAGGCAGTTTGACTGGTGCCGCTCTGAAATGGTACATGGGTTTGGATAGCACCCGGATCCGTAATTTCAATGATCTTAGTGAAGCTTTTGTTCACCAGTACAAGTACAATGTCGACATGGCGCCGGACCGAGATCAACTCCGGGCTATGCCCCAAAAAGATAGAGAGTCCTTTAAAGAATTTGCCCAGAGGTGGCGCGAGATTGCTGCTCAAATTTATCCCCCTCTTGAAGAGAAGGAAATGACAAAGATCTTCCTGAAGACTTTAGGTTCTTTCTATTATGAAAGAATGATTGCGAGTGCGCCCAGTGACTTCACTGAGATGGTAAGTATGGGCATGCGGCTGGAAGAAGGAATTCGTGAGGGACGTTTGGTCAAGGAAGGAAGTACGTCTAGTGGTGTCAAGAAGTTTGGAAGTGTTTTCCCTAAGAGGAAAGAACAAGATGTTAGTGTAATTTTTCCTGGGAGACCAAGGAGAGGTTATTCACATGTTGTGGCAGTCACTCTGGCTGTCCGCCCAACAATGGTGACCCCAGCTCATCAAGCCCCTCCAATTCAGCAACGGCAATTTCAACAGCAGCCTCGACAACATGCTCATCAATTTAATAATCAGAATTGCTCACCAAGGAAACCGCAATTTGATGCCATTCACATGACTTACACTGAGTTGTTCCCTGCTCTGATCAGGAAAAACCTCATAACGATGAAGCCTCCTCCTGTCACACCGAATAGTACTTCTCCTTGGTACAAGGCGGATCAGTTTTGTGCGTATCACCAAGGGTCACCAGGGCACAACATTGAAAATTGCTTTGCTTTAAAGGCGGATGTACAGAGGTTGATTAAGAACGGTATTTTGTCTTTCAAGGATGTTAACCCGAATGTTCGAGATAATCTTTTGCCTCGACATGGGTCAACATCGGTGAATATGGTGGAAGGATGTTCGGGAAAGTTTCGAGTTTTTCAAGTTGAGCACATAAGAGACTCGTCGATCAGGTTACATCAAAGCTTAAGAAGACTCGCCTTCTTTAAGAATCAGCATGATTATGATGTTTGTGAATTTTGTTCAATAGCAGTTGATTGCCCTATTATGAAGGAGGACATTCAAAAATTGTTAAATCAAAGGGTTATCATTATTACACATGACAGAGATCCCGTTGATGAAGTGAATGTTATAATACCGCAATTCAACATGCCTGAACCGGTAGAGATTGTTTATGACAGTCAAACTGCACGTGTTGCTCCTTTGATCATTTGTCCATCTGGTCCTATGCCTTACAACTCGGACCAAGCTATACCATAAAAATATAATGCCACAATGATCGAGAATGGGGTAGAAGTCCCTATACCGCCAATGCCATCTTTTGTTAACATTGCTGATGTAAGCAGAGTTACAAGAAGCGAACGTATCTTTGCGGAAGTACCATTGAAAAGACCAGAAGTTCAAGTCAGGAGGTCTATACCGGCAGAATTTCCGGTGAGGAATGTTGAACCAAGGGTTAAGTTAGGCCGATCCCATGAACCTAGCCCACACCCCGATGACGATGAGATTTTGAATCTCATCAAGATAAGTGAATACAAGATTGTGGACCAACTATTGCAAACTCCTTCCAAGATTTATGTGCTTGCTTTACTAAGAGATTATGGTGCCCATAGGGAAGCTTTGATGAAAGTCTTGGACCAGGCATTCGTAGATCATGATGTGACGGTTGACCAATTTGATGGAATTGTGGGAAATATTACTTCGTGTAACAATCTTGGTTTCAGTGATGAAGAGCTTCCGGAGGAGGGAAGGAACCATAATATGGATTTTCATATCTCAATAAGTTGTGGAAATGATACTTTATCAAGTGTGCTAGTAAATACAGGTTCATCATTAAATGTAATGCCCAAAACTACATTATCTCGACTTTCATATCAAGGTGCTCCCATGAGACCTAGTGGGGTAATTGTCAAAGCGTTTGATGGTTCTAGGAAGACTGTCATTAATGAAGTGGATCTTCCTATAATAATTGGTCCTCATACCTTTCAGATCACTTTTCAAGTAATGGATATTCGTGTCGCCTACAGTTTCCTTTTAGGTCGTCCATGGATCCAAGATGCAAGGGCAGTCACTTCCATGCTCCATCAAAGATTGAAGTTTGTAAGGAATGGAAAGCTGGTAATGATTGGTGGAGAGCAGGCTATGGTGGTAAGCCACTTGTCATCTTTCTATTTTATTGATGCCGATGAGGATGTTGGAACCCAATTCCAAGCTCTATCTGTTGCTAATAATGAAGTGAACAAGCAAGGGGAATCTATTTCTTCTTTTGAGGATGCGCGACGAGTGGTTGAGAGTGGTTCGGCTGAAGGTTGGGGCCAGGTGTTAACTTTGCCTAAGAACAAGTCTGGAGAAGGTCTTGGTTTTCATCCAGTGTCTACAAGAGTTAAGCAGGATATAGTTACCCGTCCGATACAAGAAGTTTTCCGAAGCGCAGGTTTTATTCATCCGACTCCGCCTGAAGTTGATGCTATAATATGAGACGATTTTGAAGAGGATTTACCCGACTTTGTAACACATGGAGTGGTTTGCCAGAACTGGATTGTTGTTGATATTCCTGTTATGATTCACATTTCTGAGTAATGCTTTATTTTATTTTTGAAAAAAACCTTTTGCTCTGCCCAAGGCGAAAAAGTATTTGTGTCGGGCTATGTTGAAAATAAATCATTTTGCTCTGCCCAAGGCAAAAGAGAGGATGTCTGGGCTCTTTTGTTTCAAGTATTGCCAATCATGAATAAAAATTTTATTTTGTCCCCTACTGTTTTTATTTTTCACCTTCTTTTGGGAAATGGTAATGAAAATTAATCGGTAGTAATAGGAATAATAACCTTTTTTTATATATGTACAACATTCACATTAATCGATTTCTAAAATAAAGCATAATAATATGTGCAGATTAATCCATGACTTAACCATTGAAAACAATGATCCTATGCCCCCTCCCAACTTTGAATTCCCTGTTTTCAGAGCTGAGGAAGAAGATAGTGAAGAGATTCCTGATGAAATTTCCCGTTTACTTGAGCACGATGAAAATACTATTCAGCCATTTGAAGAGCCTATAGAGATGATCAATTTAGGTAATGTAAAAGACAAAAAGGAGGTCAAGGTCGGAGCATTGCTTATCCCAGAGGTTAAAGAGAAAATGTTGGAACTTCTCAGAGAGTATGTGGATGTGTTTGCTTGGTCCTACCAAGACATGCCGGGTTTGGATAACAATATTGTGGAGCATCGTTTGCCGTTGAGACCTGAATGTCCGCCGATTAAGCAGAAGTTGAGAAGGACTCATCCCGATATGGCTGACAAGATCAACGAAGAAGTTCAAAAAGAAATTAATGCAGGTTTCCTTGTTACATCGGTCTATCCTCAATGGTTAGCCAATATAGTTCCTGTTGCTAAGAAGGATGGCAAAGTTCGAATGTGTGTAGATTATAGAGATCTGAATAGAGATAGCCCAAAGGATGATTTTCCATTACCAAACAGTGACGTATTGGTCGACAGCACCGCAAAAGTTCAAAGTCTTTTCTTTCATGGATGGTTTCTCTGGTTACAATAAAATCAATATGGGACCAGAAGATATGGAGAAGACATTTTTCATTACACCTTGGGGAACATTTTGTTATCGAGTAATGTCGTTTGGTTTGAAGAATGCTGGTGCAACGTACCAAAGGGCCATGACTACCTTGTTCCATGATATGATGCATAAAGAGATAGAAGTTTATGTAGATGACATGATTTCCAAATCACAAAATGAAGAAGATCATTTGGAACATTTATTGAAATTATTCCAGCGTTTGAGAAAGTATAAACTCTGTCTGAATCCCAACAAGTGCACTTTTGGTGTTCGTTCTAGAAGACTTATGGGTTTCATTGTCAGCCAGCGAGGTATTGAGGTAGATCCTGATAAAGTCAAAGCTATTCGGGAGATGCCCGCACCCAGGACTGAAAAACAAGTAAGAGGATTCCTTGGAAGGCTGAACTATATTTCTAGATTTATATCTCATATGACTGCTACCTGTGGGCCTATTTTCAAGCTTCTCTGAAAGAACCAAGGATGTGTGTGGACAGAAGATTGTCAGAAAGCTTTTGATAGCATCAAAGGATATTTACTTGAACCTCCCATATTGATCCCTCCAGTGGAAGGAAGACCTTTGATTATGTATCTGACTATATTGGAAGATTACATGGGATGTGTGCTTGGTCAACAAGATGGGACTGGAAGAAAGGAACATGCCATATATTATCTGAGTAAGAAATTCACAGACTGTGAGTCTCGATACTCAATGCTTGAGAAAACCTGTTGTGCTTTAGCTTGGGATGCTCGCTGTCTGCGCCAATATATGTTTAACCATACCACGTGGTTGATCTCCAAAATGGATCCGATCAAGTATATCTTCGAGAAGCCCGCCTTATCTGGAAGAATAGCCCGTTGGCAGATGTTTTTATCTGAATATGACATTAAGTATCACGCTCAGAAAGCAATCAAAGGGAGTATTTTAGCCGATCATTTGGCTCACCAACCAATTGACGATTATCAATCCATCAAGTTTGACTTCCCAGATGAAGATGTTATGTACTTGAAAGCTAAAGATTGTGAAGAGCCATTACCTGAAGAAGGACATGATCCTGAATCCCGCTGGGGTTTAATATTTGACGGAGCTGTAAATGCTTATGGAAATGGAATTGGGGCAATCATCGTCACTCCCCGAGGTACTCATATCCCATTCACGACGAGATTGAAGTTTGACTGTACGAACAACATGGCTGAATATGAAGCACGTATTATGGGTCTCGAAGAAGCAGTGGATCTAAGGATCAAGATTCTCGATATATACGGAGACTCGACATTGGTAATTAATCAAATCAAAGGATAATGAGAGACTCGTCACCCTGGTTTGATCCCTTACAGAGATTATGCTAGAAGATTGTTAACTTTCTTCAAAGAAGTGGAATTACATCATATCCCTAGAGATGAAAACCAAATGGCTGATGCTTTAACTAATTTGTCTTCAATGTTCCAAGTGAATGATTGGAACGATGTGCCTACAATCAGAGTTATGCGCCTCGACAGACCTGCTCATGTGTTCTCAGCAGAAGAAGTCACCGACGATAAACCGTGGTTCTACGACATTAAACGTGTTCTTCAAACTCAAGAGTACCCACCTGGGGCATCCAATAAAGATAGGAAAACGTTGAGGAGATTGGTAAGTAGTTTCTTCCTCAATGAAGAAGTTTTATATAAAAGGAATTATGACATGGTCTTACTCAGATGCGTAGACAGACATGAAGCAGACATGTTGATGCAAGAAGTACATGAAGGATCCTTTGGCACTCATGCCAATGGACATGCAATGGCTAAAAATATGTTGAGAGTTGGTTACTATTGGATGACGATGGAATCTGATTGCTGCAAATATGTGAAGAAATGTCATAAATGCCAAATTTATGCAGACAAGATACATGTGCCACCGACCCTCCTCAATGTTATCTCTTCACCTTGGCCTTTCTCTATGTGGGGCATTGATATGATTGGAATGATTAAACCCAAAGCTTCAAATGGTCGTCGTTTCCTCTTGGTAGCCATCGATTATTTTACTAAATGGGTGGAAGCAGCATCGTATGCTAATGTAACCAGACAGGTAGTAGTCAGATTTATCAAGAATCAGATCATTTGTCGATACGACATCTCGAGCAAGATCATCACTGATAATGGTTCGAATTTGAATAACAAAATGATGAAAGAGCTTTGTGAAGAGTTCAAGATCGAACATCATAATTCTTCTCCCTACAGGCCGAAGATGAATGGGGTTGTTGAAGCTGCTAATAAGAACATTAAAAAGATTGTCCAGAAGATGGTGGTAACTTATAAAGATTGGCATGAAATGCTTCCGTTTGCTCTGCATGGGTACCGTACTTCAGTTCGAACTTCCACAGGCGCAACCCCTTTTTCCCTAGTTTATGGCATGGAAGCAGTACTCCCCGTGGAGGTTGAGATCCCGTCTATGAGAGTTTTGATGGAAGCTAAACTTTCTGAGGCTGAATGGTGTCAAAGTAGATATGACCAATTGAATTTAATTGAAGAAAAGAGATTGAAAGCGTTGTGTCATGGTCAACTATATCAGCAAAGAATGAAGAAGGATTTTGATAAGAAGGTTCGACCACGCGAATTCAGAGAAGGTGACCTCGTGCTCAAGAAGATATTATCTTTCCAACCTGATTCTAGGGGAAAATGGGCTCCAAATTATGAAGGATTGTATGTCGTTAAGAAGGTTTTCTCTGGAGGTGCCATGATTCTCACAAATATGGATGGTGAAGAACTCTCGCGCTCTGTGAACGCCGATGCAGTCAAGAAGTATTTCGCCTAGGTTTGAGTTGACAGTTCGCTAAGTTGAAAACCCGAAGGGGCGGCTTAGGCATGCTTTTGGTCAGACCAGTCGTGGCATTTGAAACATCTTGGAATTCGAAGTTGTTAGGGAGAATAATGATCATTGTTTTTGTGTAACCTTTTTCTTTCATGTACTATTTCCTAAATTTTTGTAAACCGTTGGAGTCGCATTGTTAGCGAACTACCATCTTATTAATGAAATTTGAGCATTTATCTTTTGTGGGCAAAATTTTAGCTTTTATGGCAATATTTGAAATAAAGTTAATCAACGCATTCTTACTTTGAAATGTGTCATGAATACTGGAAGGAATACTAACAGTTCCTCTTAGGATGGTTAAACCATGAAATGCAGAACAATACAGTAATTTATCCTTGCATGATGAACACGTTTTCTTTCAAAATCGTCATGAGGTGTTGATTGAGTAATCTTGTGTTTCTAGTAGTACTAAGCTTGGTGACTCCCCAACAAATCCGGTTAAGCTTTGTTTCGGTTATCTCTGATTGGACAAATTTCTGAAGTGTAGTATGTTTTGTATCATGTTAGTGGTCTATTGGTGTTAGAAGATTGGATTCGAATACTTTTCTCCCTAGAAGACTTGAGCCTTGTAGCGTGATATGCTCTGACGTTGCCTTTGTTCCAGTTCTAGTTATTTTTCGTATCTTTGAGATTGGCCGAGTATCTAATTATTTCATGATATCTAATCATCTTCAAGTTATTTCCCCTATCTGTTTTGTCAGCATAATATTCATTTACTCATTTACACTTACATCATGCATACATGTTCACATGTGTCGATGTTTTTGGGTTGTATACCTTGTTTATGTTTATTCAAACAGCGTACCTATTCTTTCCAAATAGAATGTTAACTTAGGCAGAAAATGTGCTTCCTTTCTAATTCCCCAGCTGAGCTAATCCTCGTGGATGAATTTTCGATTTAGCCTTCCTTGTCCATCTCTAGATAGGATGAATCCCCAATTGAGTTTTTCTCATTAGGTGGAGTCTTGTTTGACTGTCTTTCTCTCTGGTTTATTCCTGGGTTGAGTTTTGTCTCTTACATAGGCTATCTTGTGGTTTTCTCCAGGCTAGGCAACCTAGATGGATGGTGCATTTATTTTGCGCATTTAAGTATCTGGTCTCCTTAGAAAGGATCTATTCATGGTTCCCTTTGAAGAAGAATTTTATTCTCTGGTAGTGTTATCACAACTTTCTTCTGAAACATCTTTGGAAAACGACAAGCAGCGGTCTCTTCATGAGCAACTTGTTCGTTATTGACATCTTTGGAAAACGACAAGCGGCGGTCTCTTCATGAGCAACTTGTGCGTTATTGACATCTTTGGAAAACGGCAAGCGGAGGTCTCTTCATGAGCAACTTGTACGTTATTGACTTCTTTGGAAAACGACAAGCGGAGGTCTCTTCATGAGCAACTTGTACGTTATTGACTTCTTTGGAAAACGACAAGCGGTGGTCTCTTAATGAGCAACTTGTACGTTATTGACTTCTTTGGAAAACGACAAGTGGCAGCTTCTTTATTTGAGCAGCTTGTATGTTATAGACATCCTTGGAAGACAGCAAGTGGCGGCTTCTTTATTTGAGCAGCTTGTATGTTATAGACATCCTTGGAAGACAGCAAGTGGCAGCTTCTTTATTTGAGCAGCTTGTATGTTATAGACATCCTTGGAAGACAACAAGTGGCGGCTTCTTTATTTGAGCAGCTTGTATGTTATAGACATTCTTGGAAGATAGCAATTGGCGGCTTCTTTATTTGAGCAGCTTGTATGTTATAAATATCCTTTGAAGACAGCAAGTGGCAGCTTCTTTATTTGAGCAGCTTGTGTATCTACAACCATATATTATTTCAGCATTAATTGGTATCTCTCCGGAAATCTCGCAGAGAAGTTTGTTGTGAATCTTTACCTTCAGAAGTCGGTAGTTCGCTATCAGCAAAAGTTGATATATCTTTTGTCTATCTTTGACCTTGAGTGGTGAACCCACCATCATCTTGGGTCAATAATTTGTTTTTTTCGTGGCCTATGCAAGGCGTCTTCTTTGTTAGGGTCATAAGTTGTCTTCTCTCAAATTTTATTCTCCGTTAAGAGTCTATCATTCGAAGTCGATGGCTCATTTCCCCAGTAGTGTATAATTTATGTTCCTGTGGGTTGTTTGTGCCTGGTTTCTCCAACTTTATTTTGTCTCATACAGTATCATTCTCCATAAAGTTAAATACTACATTCACATCATACACATAATGGCGGTATCTTAGGGTAAAAATTGTGCATTATGTATTTAAGTACCTTCAATCTCGTCGAGACGAAGATTTTAATCTTTATATCTCCGGATAGAAGAAACTTAAATAGGGGCAGCTGTCATACCCCAATTTTTTACCTAAGATCCCTGCTTAATCTGCATTATTTTTTTATATACATCAAGGTCACAGAATATGGTAGGTTCCGAACGTTTCGCTTTCGAGCTTTGACTGTGTAGAGATTATCGAGTGTTGTGAGCATTTTATCTTATGAATGACTAACCACTAATCAAGCACGAAGTGTGTGTTTTGTTATTTTGTTTTCATGTACAGGAAATAGATCTGAAAGAAGAGCATCAGACGTCATACATCGATTAGGGTTCCGAGTCTCGAGGCAGAAATGCGGTCGTTCATTAATTTCCAAAAGCTAATTCATCAAAGAATTTCAGAGAATTGTGCGTTTATTTCCACACTCTGTCCAACAGATGGTCTCCAGTTTCTCTGAATTTTTTTTTAGAAAGAACGGTCGAAGTTCTACTGTCCTTGGTTCATGTGTGTTTCACATTGTTCTAAAATACAAGAAAAACCAAGCTACACCGTCATTTTTTATTTCTTCGACCAAAGTCATCTGCAAATTTTCTCATGACGTGGGTTGAATTTCGCCAAAATGGGATGATTAAATTCAAAACCGTTCTAGAAGAATTTATTCGAAATATTTAGAATTTTATTTATTTGAATTCAAGTGATAATTAAAGAGGAGCTATCAAGAGATCTCAACCAAGAATAATCATTTATCGCATGAATTATTTATTCAAGATTATTTTTGTGATTATTTTGGTGGACTTACATGAAGCATTTATTCAAGAAGTTAGTGGGAAAAGGAATTCGGTCCATTTAATCGGTCATCACAAGACTAATTACATGAGGAATTCTATTTGATTACAAAATTAATTCATGTGATTTATTTGGATCTCTATTACAAAAATGCAAGATTAAAGTCTAAGACTTGCATTATTATGTATTCATTATTCAACAATTTATTCAAGTATTATTCAATTCTTTCCCAATTCAAATGGAAGATCTTGAATTTTTATCAAGACATATCAAGATTCATGATTATATGAATATTCAAGATTATATATAATTACAAAAGGAATTGAGAATAAATTGGAGAATACATGTTTATTCATTTTACAATTTATTTGGACTTGTTGTTACAAAGTTACAAAATAAAATACAAGTTTTGTACATGAAAATCAACTATTATTCTTGCTACAAAACAGTCCCAATGCTGCCTATTTTACAACACTACACTAGTCCATAACAGTCCATTATTTTTTAGTGTAGTGCTGTCCATTTTCTTCAACCTTGTGTCAACAAAGACCATGCCAAGCTGCTGTCCAAATCTGCCCTGCAAAACAGCCCAGAATGCAGCCCATAAGACAAAAATCTGCATATTTTGTTGTTACAAAAACAGTATGCAAAGCTCCAAATATTGCACTAAAATGGATACCCCAAAAAGCTATCCCATGAAACATCAAAACAGGACCTGAATTTGTTCAAATTTCTACTGTTTTTCCCCCCTAAAACCCCACACATTTCACTATAAATAGAGGCTTTTGTCAACACAAAAAAAGAGGAGAGAAATCAAAAATTCAGCAGAAAAGGAGAGAAGTCAAAATATTCAGCAAGGGAGTGAAACCAGAAAATAGAGTTTTGTTCAACAATCCAACAAGAGTGAGAAAAAACAGAAAAAAGATTAGTTTTGTTCCAAAATTCAACAAGAAGAAAAACAGGAAAAGAGGAAAAACTTATGGTCTTGAAGCTCCATCAGAGAGGCTCCAATAGGTATTTCTTCTTCCTCCTTATTTATGTATGCATAACTTTCTCATTCATATACTTTAGTCTTCTTTGCTTCACTTCCATGTCATATGATTATTTGACTTGTTACATTTCTGTATTTTTTAGAGTTGCTGCAATTTGTCAAACATTTAGAAATGTTAGTAATAATAAACACCAAGAAAAACAGTTTTAAAAAATATCAGAAATAATAAATTATGGAAATTATGCTTTATGTGGTTCAACTCACCCTAAACTCATGTCAAAGCCTCAACCTGTTAAAACCGAAACTTGTTAACAACCTTTTAAAAACCAGCTTAACCTGTACCAAATACAAACCATAAAACCCGTAAACCAAAATCCAAAATCGCTAGAACCTGTAAACCGGCATATAATCTTCGAACCTGTAAAATTTGTAAGACCAGTTAATCTTAGCACCTGTTAAAAAAAACTTAGAACCAAAACCCATCAGTAATAATCCTTTGATCAAGACGATCCAATAGAGTTGACATCTGGGAGAGAAAGATGGGGTTATCAGCGTCAAAACGAGTGAACAACAATTTACAGAACTCGACTCAATTTGACTTAGCCTGCAACTCAGTCTTCTTGCAATCTCTTTCTCTAACACAGCACACTTTCAAAGGAGTCTTACCTTACCAGCTCAAAATCGCTTCTGATCAAATCCACACCATCCTCTCCTACTCTCACTTCCTTCATCCGCTCGGACCTCCGTCGCACCAACAACAACATCGAGGGTTTGATTCTGTTCTCTGAACTCTCTCGCCGTCGAATTTGTAGTGTTAACATTCTCATCAAAGTGGGTCAAATCGAACCGGTGATGGTTCTTCGTGTTGATAAGAGGAGAGCGTTTCGGTTGGCAGAAAGAAGAGGATAAAGTTTTTTTGTTGTCGTTAACTGAAACAAGAAAGAGGAATAACGTTGATGTTTCAGTTTAACAGGGAGAGGAAGATATAAGAGTAATCCGTGAAGGAGGGAGAGAGAGGATTGTCTTCTTGTTTGTCACAAACTTTACTTTTTTTTGTTTTATTGAAAATGTTAATAATATTAAATTCCATTTTTTTTCTCTTCCCAATAACAATAATAATTAATTGTTCCCTTTTCTCCATAATGCCAGTCACCGCTCCCCAACACGCTAGGGTTTCCATTTTTTTCATCTTTGTCATTTGCAAGCGGGTCGGCCCATTGGGCCTGTTTGGTCCAACATCCTTTTCAACATCCCTTTATGTTTTAATAAAATCCGGATATTAACGAATAAGCAGCTTGGTTCATTTGGCAAAGCGGTTGATAATAATCCAGGAGGAGTGCGGGTTCGAGTTCAGGCTGGGACATTTTTGTTGTTTCTTTTAACATTATCTACATTATTCCATCTTGATATAATTATTATAAAACATAAAAATTAACATGTTATTTTAAGTTTATCTTTTATTTAATTTTGTCAACATGCTATTAATTTTTTTATTTAATTCTTGTTGTTGTTTATTTAATTATTTAAAAAGTACATGTTTCATGATTTAGTTATTGCCATTTATTTAATTATTAAAAAATCCATAATTTTGTAATTTAATCTTTATGTAATTTTGTTTATTTACTTAATCCTTCAAAATGCATGTTAATATAATTTAATTTTCATTAGTTAATTGTTCAATTAACATTTTAATTAATCGATCATTAATCTTTATATCTTTCGTCCGTCTCAATCCAAGGGAATCGTTTTAATTTTGTTGACTTCATATCATCAAACACGTCTCATCTAATCGTGTGAATACCCTCATTCATCCTTTCGTTTATTACTTTGTTAAAAAACTTAGGATAATTTTTCCCAAAGATTCAATTTTCAAACTCACACCGTTTTTTAAGTCAAAACTTCGACGTTAGGTCGTCGTATCTTCAAAATCTCGTCCATACCCATTTTTGGCTAAACAAGCTATTTTTTTAATCAAACAAACAATTTTCAATAAACAGATATTTCAAAAGGTTCCTATAGGATACTATAGATACATTGGATGCTAATACCTTCCCATTGTATAACCAACCCCTGAACTCTAGATCTCTTTTCAAAACGCCTTGTATTTTCATTACTTTTAAGTATTATCTTACATGGCATATTTTAGGGTTTTATTTCACTCTTTTCCCTTTTCCCTTGGAAATAATAAAGCGCGGTGGAGACTCTTTCTTTTGTGAGACGAGTTAATTAATAGCTCGATCTCCTATTTACCCCGCTACATTTTTTTATCACTACACCATGCTAGTAAGCAATTGTAATATTGCTAAAGAAGCTTGGGTGTACCTAAAGACTGCTCGTGAAGGTACCTCCAAGGTGAAAATGTCAATACACCAATTTCTTACCACTCAGTTTGAGAATTTAAGAATGAAATAGGATGAGGGTATTCATGATTTTCACATGAATATCGTTGAGATAGCCAATACTTTAGGCGTTATAGGGGAGAAAATGTCAGAAGCCAAGCTGGTAAGGAAGATTCTCATATCTCTTCCAAAGCGGTTTGACATGAAGGTGACTGATATTGAAGAAGCTCAAGACATAAACAACATGAAAGTTGATGAGCTCATGGGATCCCTTCAAACCTTTGAGTTAAGGATAAATGAAAAAGCTCAAAAGAAGAAGAGTATAGCTTTTGTCTCCAACACTGATGATCTGGGCGATGAGTGTGACTTAGATACTGAAGAAGGGATGTCCAATTCCATTGTGTTACTTGGAAAACAATTCAAAAAAGTGTTGAAAAAAGTTGACTAGAAATCAAGATCAAATGTCAAGAACAAGTCTTTTAACAAGTCATTCGGCATCAACAAGAATCAGAATTCTGGTAGAAGAGATGAAACTAGTGACAAATCCAACCAAGGAAGAGGAGTTTAGTGTTTTGAATGTGAAGATTTTGGTCACAAAATTTGAGTGTCCCATCTATCTCAAGAAGCAGAATAAAGGTTTGTTTGTGTCTTGGTCAGAAGAAGATTCTGACAGTGATAGTGTAGAGGAATCAACCAATTAAGTGATTGCCCTGTCCGGATTTTATGATTCAGATAATGAAATAATTGTTGGAGACTTGACTTTGGAAGATATCACTACTTTTTACAGGTATTTGTGCCTCAAAAGTCAAGAAAGGATTCAGTTGATCAAAAGGAAAAAGATCATTATTACTCAACTAAGAGGTTGAAAAAAAGATGAACAATTGTCTATTATCTCTGGTCTGGAAGCTGAAAAAGTAGAGCACCTATCTGCCATCATTGAATTGAAGGTTGAATCTCTTTTGCTCAAGTCACAACTTGATAATGTGACCAAGTCTATGAGAATTCTCAACAACGGTTCTGACATACTTGATAATATTATTAAGTCTGGAAAGAATGCTGGAAATGTTTGAGGCATTGGATATGTCAACCAATCTATGAAGAACAAAAGCAAAAGGAGTGAAGTGAAGTTTGTTCGTCCAAAGAAATAGATGGAACAAAAAACGTCAAATACAATGTTCCAACATCAGCATGGACGATAGAAGAATCACTCAGGAAATAATGTCTCTACCACTCTGGATGAAACATTTATCCTAATTGGGAAATATGCTGTCAAGATTAAGGATCTTGGTTATGTTAATCAACGAGAAAGGTCTGATGTGAAGAGTGTACCTCCAAAGAAGAAATAAAATCAAAAGATGTTGAACCACATGTCTCAACATCAGCAGAGACATCAGAAGAAATACAATGGAGGCAGGAACCAATAATGGAGATGTGATTATTATGGAAGGTTTGGGCATTTAAAATTCTTCTGCTACAAATTGTTTGGGTATCCCAATTCTATTACACAACATAGTAGAACACTGGATATTGTTAAATCCAAGTCTAAAAGGATTCCCAAGAGCGAATTTCTTGGACTCGTAGTTTACACCATGCTCAGACCTTCTACGAGAGAGGATTGGTTTTTTGATAGTGGTTGCTCTAGACACATGACTAGTGACAAGAAATTCCTTGTAGACAGTAAATCACTTTCCTCTAGTTATGTCACTTTTGGAGATGGGTCAAAAGGTGAAATAAAGGATGCTGGAAAGATGAATTGTTCTGGTCTACCAGATCTCAACAAAGTTTTGTTTGTTAAGGGGCTAACTACTAACTTGATAAGCATTAGTCAACTGTGCGACCAAGGTCTCAAAGTCAACTTTACTGCGTATGAATGTATGGTAACTAATGAGAAGAATGAAGTTATCATGAAGAGAGTCAGATTAAAAGACAATTGTTACTTGTAGATTCCTCAAGAAATAAACTGCTCCTCCACATGTTTGATGCCAAAAGAGGTTGAGATGAAGTTACTTTAGAAGAAACTTGACCGTTTACTCCTAAAAGGCACAGAGAAAGTCCAACCAAAGGAAGCAGCCATAGGTACTTCTAAGCTGAACATGGAGAAAAGAAAATTTTGCAAAGAATATGAAGTAAGGAAGCAAACCAAGATGTCACTCGCAAAATTGCATCATCAATTTACTTCCAAGAGGTAAAAAATTATTCATATGGAGCTAATGGAATCTAAGTAGGTTAACAGTATCGGTAAATATAAATATGTTGGTTTAATTGCTAATGAAATTTCAAAACCGGCCTAGTTGAACATTATCAAAGGAAAACATAAAGATGTTGAGGAATTACAACAATTACTGATGGGAAGAAATGCTACAAATTCCCTATCTTTCCTCCATGTTGATGTGTTTACAATGGTCAAAGAGTGGAACAAAGACTCTTGGAAACAGATTGACCTGAAGAAGAATGTAATGGCAGGTAAGGCCAGTAGTGACACTCCTAAGACTCGTAATAGTCGAGGAGTAAAGGAGGCTCTTTGATAGAGGAAAGAGGTGGATGATCATCTGGATGATCAAAATTGTCTTGTTCCCTTAACTATAGTATGCCTTTACTAATATTGTTGAAGGTGGTGCGTGTGAATGATGTCTTATCAAATGTTACGACATTTGTCCTGATGTGTGATCATGAAAGGTTCGTATTTGTGTTTTTCTTTTAAATTCTCTATTGAGGTGGAGAAATAATCATCTAGAAGAACATGGGAGAATGGTAAATCACTAGTGTGAAGAAGACATTTGCTAATATGTGGATTCATCTTGAATCGCTTTGGTCATCCATGAGTATAGGGTGGTTCATAGATGGAACTTTCTGAAGTGAGTATAGTGGTGTGATCATACCATTTCTCAAGTTGGTGTTGGGACATCATCTCTAGCATAATATGTCTCCAGGAATCAGGAGGATTTCTATCTGGAAACTATCTAGTTCTCTTGCATTTGTTCAAATAGTTATTGCCTTGGTGGTTGTTTATTTGGTAAAATTCTAAGAGTAACACTCTTGGTCAAGTCTGATGAAGTCAGGGAGTTTGAATAACTATTCTGCGTGGCTTCTAGTTCATGCTTAGTGGATAGTATGACAAGGAGTGTGAAGGTCAGGTATGTGGGCTGTTGTGAATAGCATGTCCATATTGTTCCTTAATCTAGGGACATGTGAGATAACAATGTTTGAATTGTTCAATGGTCAAAGAGAGAGGTAGATCGGTCCTTTGTCTCTCTCCTGAATTGAGTGGTGCACTGATAATAAGAAGTATCTTATCTTTCTTGGAAATTTCTTGTACTGGCCGGATGTTGCTTTACATTAAGGCATCGATACAATCTCTAATAAATTCCTTGGTGTTTAGATGCCTCTTACTAGTTTTTATTAGTTGTGTTTTTTTGTGGTTCCCCTTAGTTTTATTCATTTGTGTGTTCTTTCATACTCAAGCTCAATTTGTGTCAATTTTGGCTAAAAAGGGGGAGAGTAGTCTTATTTTTATTATTGAGTCTTGTTTTTACTGTTGAGGGTTGTTGCTTCTGGTGTGCAACAACTAAGGGGGAGTATGACTTTCTGGGATAAGGGTTTTTTGTTCCTTCATGTGATGAGTATCATGTTGCGGATATATACAGGATGTTTTTTAAGATGTTCTAACATCATGTCGGGTCTGGTGTTTTTGTGTCACATGATCTTCTAATTTATGATGTTTTTGTCACGTGGTATTCTAACTTGGGTCATTCAGGTTAGAATCATTTTTGGTGTCTTGAGGCTGCAGGGAAATTCTCTTGGGTTTTCCGTGACAAGAATTGGTTCGGACTTTGAGGGGGGGTAAGTTGGTTGTTATTGAATATGTAGTTTATCTTCTTGCTCGTGTACACCAAATGTCTTCATCATGGGTGTACTGTGCAGAAATGAAAGCAGTAATGAAAGTGTTATTCTCTAAAGTGGTGCTTAGCAGATTTTGTGTTCTGGATTGGAGTGCTTTGAAGACTTGTCAGACATGATATTTTTATATATCGAGAATTTGGTATTCTCTTATTGTGTAACTTCCACTAGCTATTGCTCTATTATTTGTGTTCGAAATTTTGTTGTTGTTGTTGTGTCTATGATCGTGTGTGTTTGAGGTGCTTCTCAAACCTGAGCTATTGTTGTTTATGAGGAAGTTGTGCTAAGTTTTTTTAGCCAAAATAAGTCAAGGGGGAGATTGTTATTTCTTTGTTTGGTGTGATTGGCATTATATTTGGTAAAACTAACTTAGCTTAGACATGTTGAATGAAGATGTTCTATCAACTGGAGTCGAATGCGATGTCCTATGTTGGTTCTTTCAATGTCGTGAATTTGTACAGCTGGATTGTTGAATTTTTTAGTTTGTTACAAGTGCAGAATATTATGTAATATATTATCTATCCTATATGGCACATGATTTGAAGATTTAAAAAGATTCAAGTTGATTTCAAGGAGAATTATTAGTTTCTAATTATGGAGATAATTAAGGAAACTAATGATTGATGTCCTATCTTTGAGAAGATAATTCTGCATTGTCTCTGTCATATCCAGCTGCATACGTGAAGCCCGAATCTAGTTCATTGAAGATTATAAATAGAAGGCTTCAATTCTAGTGCAAGTTGTCGAACTTACTTTGTATTGTGTTAGGGTTTGTGTGTTTATTATAAGCCTCTTGGTTATCATGTTGATGAACGAGTAGGACTGTTTTTGAGTTGTAAGTTATGTCAGTCATTCAAAAGCTTTTAAGAAGTGAATGATTGTGTGTCTTTGAAGTGTGACTTCTGTATTGTTTTTCTAAGTGTTTAGAATTGGTCAATCATTGTGTTGTTATTTAAAGGGATTTGAGAAGGGTCTAATATCTAGGAGAGTCTTAGGTAGAAGTTATACAAGGGTAGTGATTAAGTGAGAAGTTGTAAACAGAGGAGTGTAGCTTCGAATTGATATTATTAATAGTTAACTTGATCCTTGGCTTGGTAGCCCTCATAGTAGGTGTTAGTGTACACCGAATTAGGTTAACAATCATGTGTGTTCTTTACTTTTCTGCATTTTGTTTATCATATACCTTGTCATTGTGTGTTTGTTCAAAGAAAGGTGTCTCGACATCTTTTAGGACATCTGAGATCTGAATACCAGAATTTCATGTTTCTTTACATGCTTTTATTTTGTTCACCAATCGAGTAATCCTCATTGTGTAATCGTTGATTGTTTCATTTTCCTCTTTTTTAATTAATTCAAGTTGACATTTGTGAGTTTATAACCTCAACACCTTCGCCTTATTAGCCTCTGCATATGCCTTTTCCAAGATTTCTCGCGCATGCTTTGACGATTCGTAATCATCAACTTTCTCAAAGTTGTTACCATCCACACATTGATGGATCAAAACAATGCATTGTATACTTTCTTCTTCTCTTCCTTATGTATTGCTCGATGTGTATCTGTTACACCTTCAATAAGAGGACTTGCCCTTTTTTTATCACTTCAAGAATATCTTGCTAGCCAAACAATACTTTTATTTGTTTGCACCATTTGTCGTAATTACTCGCATAAAAGATTGGTAGGTTGTAGGATTCTTTCATTGGAGATATAATTCATGTTGCACAGTAGGTATTTGGTGGATCAAACCAGACTCTTGATGTCAAATGTTAAAATTTGGAATCACTTGATTAGTGAAGATGGATGGTTTGAATGTGGAGAGAGAGAGAGAGAGAGAGAGAGAGAGAGAGAGAGAGAGAGAGAGAGAGAGAGAGAGAGAGAGAGAGAGAGAGAGAGAGAGAGAGAGAGAGAGAGAGAGAGAGAGAGAGAGAGAGAGAGAGAGAGAGAGAGAGAGAGAGAGAGAGAAGATTATTAAGGGTGAGATCATTTTCATTAACTTTGTCAACAATACATCCAATATATTTAAACTATGACAAGTGGATTGGGATACAAGTTATATGAGTTAAATAACAGGGAAAAAAACAGAAATCATCATACCTGTAACATGTTACACAAAACCTGTAATCGGTTACAGCTGCTAAAACTGTTAAAACTTCTAAAAATACTAACAGTGATAACTGGTTACTTCGGTTACACCAACATCAGAATCACTTTTTTTTCAACTTATTTGACTTATTGACATACATGTAACCGGTTACACACATGTGGTAACCGCTTACACACCCATAATAACCGGTTACAATTAGGATTGTTTAAAAAATCCATGAACCGAACTGAATCATTAAACTGAACTGAAGTTAAAATAACAAAACCATTATATTTGACTAGTGAACTGAACCACTGTTTTACTAATGGTTCTAAACCGAACCAAATTAAAATTATCCAAACAGAAATCAAAACTGAACCATTAATTTTATAACATGAAAATATGAAAATTGAACCAAAACCAAATCGTTGTGAAAATCAAATCATCTATAATACTTGTTTTTTTTTTCTGATTGTGTTTATATTTAATGTTTAAGATACATATTAATATGATAAAAAAGCTAACTTTATTAATTTATATGATCAAAAAACTTAACTTTGATAATTTGTGTCCTTGCAATATTAAGCTAACTACTAAGGTTTTTTAATCAATGTAATACTAAGATTTTTATGCCACTCATTTAAATTAAATAAGAACAGTCAAGAACTATCAAGAGCTCTATTGCATATATTCTGATTCCTGATATTTCAAATTAAAACCAATACTGCACATTCTAAATTTTACATTAAACTAAAATTGTAGAGCATTATAATTATCAGTACTGAGAACGACAAACCAAAATCAAAACTATTTATAGATTTTCTAAATTATTACAGATGAAAATATGAAAACCACTATTATAGATATATTGTAGTTAATTAATTTTTAAATTTTTGAATGAGTTTGTGATTTTGATTTGAATGAGTTTGTGATTTTGATCGTAAATATAGATAGAAAATGATTTTTTAAATTAATAATGATGTAAAACAGTATATTAAAAAAGATTATAAAAAATGTTAAAAATAAATTTAAAATGATATTTTATTTAAAAAAATTCAAAAACAAATTTAATGGCTCAGTTCTTTAATAAATAGTTCGGTTTGAAAAAAAATTGTCTTCAAATAATTTGGTACGGTTCGGAATTCTGAACCGTTATATCAAACTAAAATTTTTAGTTCAGTTCAGTTCTAAGAAAATTAAAATAGTTTGGTACGGTTCGAGTGACCTTATATAATAATTCAGTTTGGTTCAGTTTTCTGACCAAACCGAATCATGAACATTCTTAGTTACAACACTTGAATTACTAAAAATCCCTTTTAACAAGTACTTAGCGTGATGGAAAGTGAAATTAAAATTTTGGTTTGAGTAATTCTGATTTTTCGATTGAGGGCTTGTTTCAGCTACCTCACTTGCAAGATTTTGTCCTTCGGTCCAACCTGCTTTTAAGGTTGCAAACAGATTTGTTTGGTAGCGTAACTGTGGCGGTTTCTCCGTTAGAGGCAACTATGAACGGAGAATTTCTCTTTACATCTAATAGGGGTGATTTTCATCTCCGAAAATCCAAAAATACTCTTCGAATATGCATTTCCGAACGCACCTTGTAAATTTGACATATTGGATGACTTCAAATATGCATATCTGAAATAACTCCTAAAAAATTTAAATTTGGTGACTTCGCATATGCATATCGGAAGTCACCTAATATTCCAAATTTATTTTGATTTTATTTTGAAAAGATATTTATTTGTAATATAATTATAATATAATTAAATTGAGTTATTACTAATAAAAAAATAACTTAAATTTATAATTAAATATTAAATATTAAATTAAATTTATGATATGAAATTAAAAAATGAATGAAATAATTAAATTTTCAATTATAATGGTGAAATGTCTTTTAATTATTTATTTAAAATTATGAATAATTTTTTATAAAAAATATTTTTTAATTGTAATTTTAGAAGTTAAATTTAATTTAAATGAAATTTTTAATTATTATTATAAAATTGATAATTGATCATTATATTTAATTAGAAAATTTATTATATTAAATAAATTTTTTTGTGTAAATAAATATAAAAAAATTTCATTTCTAACATGCTAAAAATATATAAAACTTATGTAAATAATTGATAAGGTAATATAATTAATATAATTGATACACCTTGATTTTGATTGTTAGAATTGATATACCTTGATTCTAATTGTTGAAATACTTTGAAAATGTATATCTGAAAACTCTCAAAGACGAAATATTGAGTTATTTCGGATATGCATATCCGAAAATACCTTTAAAAACCTGAAATTGGGTTATTTCAGATATGCATATCTGAAAACCCCTTGAAATTGAATATTGGATTATTTCGGATATGTATATACGAAAACACCCTTAAAATTTTGAAATTTGGTTCTTCGGAGATGCATTTCCGAATTCTGGAGATATTTTGGAAATTTGGCCAGAAATTCTGATGAAGTGCACTAGATATGGAAAGAAATTATCTCATGAACGACTCAATTATTTGTCCAGTTCAGAGCTTTTTATAGATAAAGAGCCGACTTGAAAATGTTCTATCCATTGGAAGACCAAAACACATAGTAAAGTCCTTATTTTCGGATGGAGACTTATACTAAACAAACTAGCTAGGAGCGAATTGGTTAAAAAAGGAGTTGTGGCCGGTTCCCATAATGCAATATACCCATTATGTTTAGATGAGAAGGAGGATGTCAACCACTTGTTTTTGGTAGTCCAGTAAGATTGCATGTTTGGAAAGTTGTTTGTGGTTGGCTCAAAGTGGATTTGCAAGCTCAAGTTAGATCTATTTTTTCCCTCTGTTCGAGTATCAGATCCAAAAATTTTAACAAGTTCTATTTTGATATGAATTGTTTCTTTGAGTTGGTGTTTACCTCTGGTTCTGGTAAATAACATTGATCTCTTAACATAAATTTTACTAGTGAGATCGACTAGGGAATCTCAGTACAATGCTTCGGTTCTCGAGTGTTTTCATAAAGTGTGTTCAAAAGAGTTCGTTCGACTAAGGCGAAACGAACCTAAAAGAAATAAAGCAGGAAACGTAAAATAAAACAAAGGTGTTTAAACTGTAAAAATAGATGACATAACATCAAAACAATTGAAAATAGGTTTATTCAAACATATATCGTCTGTGCTTGACTCGTTTCGCTCGTTCGCTTGGGTACTCCGAGTGACTAGCGCGTGGGAATGTGAAAGTTTGAACCTTTTACACTATGCACTAAGAACTTTATTTATAATACATGAAAATAACTACTTTCTTGGCGGGCTTCGCTTCCTTATGAGTCACGTGTCCCTTGTAACTTCCCTTTATGAATCCATCTTCTCCATTCTTGCTATCGAACCCAAGTTCTCTATTGTAACTTCTCTTCATGAACCCACGTTCTGCATTCTTGCTATTGAAGCCATGTTCTCTATTCACAAGGCTTTGCTTTGCTAGTTATTCCCTCTTTTTGGATTTTTAACACTCTTAGGCCCAATTCATTCCTCATGAGGCCTCTCTTCTGGTCGATCGTGTCTACAAGCCCAAATTGGTCTTTTATGAAATCTCTTCCGGTCGACAGCTTCGATGGTAGTCGACTTCCTATAATCAAAAATCTTCAAAGAACCCTTTTTCTTTTGGTTGGATTTTACCCCTTTGTAAAAATCCTAGCCAATAAAATGCCCCCCAAAATGTCCTTTTCGACTGAAAGAACAGAAATGGATATTTTAATCCTTTTCTCTTAGTGTGAAATGACGTCATCGTAATCATGACCTTCTCCCTCAAAAGTTACATCAGCGATCACATAGCCACTACCCTATTTTCTAGTTTCAACTTCCTAGGATAATCGTGGCCCCCAACTCACCAACATCTTCAACTCCATTGCCACCTGTGTGACACGTGTTGGTAGTGTAGTCATTTTCTCCCTAACGTTTGGTCTCCTTGGTTGTGTAAATACCCATTTCATCTATCTTATTTCCTCTTTACATTTCCTTGCATACTCAAGCTCTATGTCTTCGTACGCCATTGAACTTTTCATCTTCATTTTATTTTTTACCCAGAAAAACCTTCCATCATCTCCATGGACGCTTCAAGCCAAATCCCTGAACACATTCAGACTCCTTAGGAAATTGAACTGGTTTCCAACATGAATGAGTTATTTGTTCATGATCAAAACACTTTTGTATTAGAACCAATGCCAACACGTAATCTCCAAACTTTTCGCTGCCAGTTGTTGCTTCCCTTCATCTGCAACGACACTGCTCACGCTCTATTGGGGCCTATTCTTGATGAGGTTAGGGTACCTAAACACTTGGAAGGTTGTTGCTCTACTCACAAAACCACCAAACCCCCTGTGAAAAGAGATTTCCCCATAGATCTTTTTCACATTTACTGTATGTATAAAGTCTTTCGTTTCGCCACTCGCTGTCAAACAAGATTACATTGCATGGTTGAATAAAGTAGAAAAAGTGAAGGGTGACGTTTGGAAGTCTCGAGGCTTTTTTGACTTGATTCGGCTTTCTAGGGTTGGCCCTAGTTATTGCAATTACATGTTGATTTCCGCACTCCACTTCTGAGAAGGCTCTACAAACACCTTCCATTTTGCAGCTGGGATGCTTACTCCCACCCTATTTGACATTGCGGACATCACTGGTCTCTGCCCTACAAGTGAAGTGTTTCTTCCCACTGAGGCAAACGAAAACGTTATTCCTTTTGAAAAGGACATTGTTGGCTTCACCAAATATATGGAGCATTTTCCTGCCAAAGGTGTCGACATTGTGTCTAATGAAGAACACATTGCCTTCTTGGCCTTGTGGCTCTCCAAGTATGTCTTCTGCAATCGATCTCTGAAGGTAGCTAAACGATTCAATACGTTCGCTCATCATCTCCATCTAGATCGACACATATTCCTGAGCAAACTTATTTTGGGATCTCTCTATGAATCACTCAGCACAGGGGTCGATCATATGACCTCACTTTCATCTACTGCAAGCTATCTTCTTGTTGGGCCTTTCTGGATGCTTTAATTGTGGTTAAATGCCAATTTTGTGAGCCAGCTCAAATTGCGCCTCTCTGAAGCCCAGGAGACTGCATTCGCCCAACGTGCCAACGAAAGCCTTCGTGTCGCTACAATGACACCTTCTAACAATGACATGACTCGATAGGAGTCGCTTGAGAAATACTGGAAGTTTTTCTTTAAGTGCACTTCTTTTTAGCCAAGCATGGCACCCTTTGCCTCTAGACCACATGGCCCTGAGTGGTTTACTCAACCCTTTCCTCATGTCGATCTTGCATAGATCCCTGAATCCAAAGCTGTAACACTCAATATTTAATTAATTATTTAATTAAATATTTTCGAATATTTTTCTGATTAAATTTTTAAAGTTGTGAAATGTTGATTTAAGTTGTGTCGTTCTTAGTTGAATTAATTAGTTGATTAAGTTGTAGGATTAGTATTGAATAATATTATTATTATTATTATTTATGTGGCCCTATTTTAATGTTAGAAGTAGTAGAAAGGGATGTGTATGAATTTTAAGTCCAATAAGACAAAATAAGAATAATAGAATGATAATATTATTATATTAGTTATTTTAGAAATAATAAGAAGTAGAAGTATCAGTAAGAGGAGAAGAATAGGTTTTTCATAGAAGAAGAAAATAAGGATTTCGGAAGAGATACCTAGAAGTGCAAAGAGGAGACAAAGCTAGGTATAATCAGAGAAGAAAATTGGTTTGTGTTTGAAATTGATATATATGATTTGGTATTGGTATTATTATGGTGCCCTGTATATGTTTATCCTGCTTTCGTTAGAATACTGCAAGTTCTCAATTGTATCAAGTTACTAATATATATATATATATATATATATATATATATATATATATATATATATATATATATATATATATATATATATATATATATATATATATATATATATATATATATATATATATATATATATATATATATATATATATATATATATATATATATATATATATATATATATCTTCAATCACATATATAATAGTATATAGTTAAATTGAGAATGTCAAATTGGTAATCTACTGTAGCGACATTCAATTATATATTATATTGGACAGTTAACCTATACAGTGCGCAAGTTCAATTTGTGGATATGAGAAGTCGGACTACTATAGCATAAATGAATTAGATGGAGGACCAATTTCAAGTTAATGATACATACTTTTCATTAGTATATTAATAATAATAATAAATAACAATAATAATTTAATATTATTACTGTATAATTTTTAGAAGTTTTTAGTTAGAGTCAATAGGGTTGTTAGAGTTATCAATAGTATTGTTAAAGTTATCAATAAATTTGTTTAGTATCATTAAAAGACACTTTAATTGTTTTGGATAATTTCGACATATTTAGAGTTGTCAGTAGAGTAAGTTCGAGTTTCCAAATAATAATATATTTTTTCTAAATTATTATTTATTATCAATATGGAAATTTGTTTAATCAATTATAGTAGTATGCCACTTGAATATTGTAGTGAAAATAATTAGTATCTATATGTTGGGCATTCTGTAGCGGAAATATGAGAGCATTATATTCTTGGCTCTGTTGCGAAATTGAAATGACATACACACTTTTTCTACTGTAGTGAAAATTATAGGTACTACATATAAGTTATTTTCATGTAGTATATTAGTATGATATATGAAAATATAAGTGCCATGGGTGAATAGTATTGTAGCGACATAGTGCTTTGACATATAACAATTTGGTTTCAAGTAATACGGTAGCATGGGTGTTAAATTGAGAAACTAGTTGCAAGTGTTTTTAAGTTACTGATATATAATATACCATTAGTATAATAGTAATATTAATAATAATTATAATAGTAAATAATTTAATATTATTAGTATAATAATTTTTAGAAGTTTTGTAATTAGAAATAAGCATTTAGATAACTAATTAACCGAAAGTGATGACTTTATATAATCTGATCTAATAAATTATTTATCATAGACTCAATTATATGGTTCGATATCTCACCCTTTCTGTTTGAATGTTGACATCTGTTGGTAACTTGCATGTAATCAAGAAGGATTATTGTTATCTTCGTTAATTCGAGTCGGTATTGTCGCTCTGATACGTAGCACTCGGGGGGGATGAGCGCATGTTTTATTTATTGTTGGTTTTCATTATGTTGCTCAATTTTTAAGTTGCTTTCATTAAAGACTTGTTGTCTTAAAGTCGTTTTGAGTTGGACAAGAAGTTATGGTGTTTTCAGTTGAATTTGTGAATCCGCTGCGTAGCAACGAAAGTTGTTTTATCTTTAAAGACTAAACAGGTTGTTATCGGTTCATCTGAATTTTATGTGTTATATATCTGAACTATGGGTGATTGAATATCGTTGTTTCCAAGATGAAAGTGTAGCATTCCATTGGTTTGTTGGAAATTTTGTAACTCTGGTTTTATATAATTTGTTTGGTAGAAATGAGGTGTTACATTAGTGGTATCAGAGTGTAACACCCTCTAAAACCCCGCATATAATTTTCGCAAATATTAAAAATTGTAAACTCAGAGTACATGTAATAACCGAGGAATGCTACAATTCTCTTTTAATAAAATAAATTCCTGTCATGCATAATTTTAGTGGTAACTCATACATGTCTACACAGCGGAATAATTTATTTAATAAATCAAATGTTATAATATTTTCCAAAATCATCAGGGATTAACACCTGGAAAAGTCAACGTCATATTATAACAATTAACAGAAAATAAACGAGTCTGACTAAAGCAGCTCGACAACCAAACGTTCCCGGAGTTACAACTATCAGAGCATGACCCGGACATACTAAAACGAAACTAAACTAGACACGATAAGCCTTCGCCAAGCACCTGAGCGAAGCTCCTCAATCTGAAATATTCAACAGTAAGGGTGAGCTTCTCAGATATACATTTGGTTATACATTCATAACAGTCAATTCACGAAATCATAAGCATCACCCAATAATTAGCATATTTCATAGTTTACAAAACCTTTACAATTCATATATCCATGACATATTGCCTTTCATATTTGCAAATATTCATCAAACATCATCAACCATTTATCAATCATACATGCATACAAACAATCAAATACAACATTGGAAAAATCATCCATTCATGTTATATTCGAGTAATGCAACACACCCATGCATGTGGTACCACTTCACCGCCCCATTAAATCGCGGGTCACGGATAACTCACCGTTCCATTATATCGCGGACACGGCTACCACCTCAACGTTCCATTATATCGCGGACACGTATATTGGCCACCATGTTAATTCCACACAATGGGAATTAACAAATGCAACATGATATGTAAGTATGTAACACTCAGCATACTATGAACATCAATCAACATATCATGCACATCAACAATATCAAACATAACATGATAGGAATAGCATGTAACCACTCAGCATACTATTAAACATCAATCATATCAAGTTATATCATAATTCATGCTTGATAACATCATCTAAAAGCATGACAATAAGATCCACATAGTGTTGGTATCATAACATACAATCGTTATTCGATACACACATCAATCAACACTAGGAATACAATAAACACATATTCAAAACATGTCAAACACTGCACATCAAAACCGGATCAATCCGTACTTAACAACATGCATGGAAAACATAGTTTAAAAACCAACACAGGAGGTTTAACACGGGTGCCCGTGTAAAACAACACTGCCCGTGTGGAAATGTGTCCAGAAAACACGTTTTTTTTGACAAAACAGGGGATCAACACGGGCGCCCGTGTAAATCAACACGGCCCGTGTTGAATTGTGCCCAGAAAACCCATTTTTATGCCAACACAGTGAATCAACACGGGCGCCCGTGTTAATCAACACGCCCGTGTTGAATTATGGCCAGAAAACACATTTTCATCAGCATACAGTGAATCAACACGGGTGCCCGCGTAAATCAACGCGCCCGTGTTGATGAGTGCGAACCCAATTTTTCTGTTTTTGCAGCAGCTCATATACCCATTTTTTTGCACGAAAATACCTCTCTACGGCGGTGCAATATAGTACAAAGACATCCAATCCATCATAGGGACCTAAAGTCTCTAATTGATTCATAAAATCGGGAATCTAAGCCTTTTCTAACAAGGTTCAATCCTAAGGTTATCGATCCCTAGAAACATCTAACAATTGGGATTTCCTACGATTACCCGAATCAACCGTACATAAACCCATAAACAAATATAAATCGAGTATAAACCCCCCTTACCTTATCAATTAGCAGCTTTGAGTTCCTGAGCGATGTTCTTCGTTCTCCGTTCTTCAGAGCTCTATTTTCCCAAATTCCAACTTCTGTTCTTACGTGAAAACCAAAAATGAGAAAATGGCCTAAGTCCCAAACATAACTTTATTTCTCTGCACCCCCATTCTTTACTAACAACATCTAAGCCCAATAACATAAAAATCCCAATATTCCTTATTTCTTTTATTTTCCTCAAATACTCCAAAATAAATAATTCTTTTTATTTTATTAATTCTAATAAAATAAATTCCCAAATTTAAATAAATCAATTAATTGAAAACGGGGTGTTACAACTCTCCCCCACTAAAAGAGTTTTCGTCCTCGAAAACATACCTTAGACGAACAGCTCCGGATAAGCCTCTTTCATCTGGCTCTCCAGCTCCCAAGTGATATTTCCGTCTGCTGGACCTCCCCAAGCAACCTTCACTAATGCTATCTCTTTACCTCTTAACTGTTTCACTTCCCGATCTTCTATCCTCATAGGCAATGCTTCTACTGTCAGGTTATCTCTTACCTGTACATCATCTATTTGGATTACATGAGATGGGTCTGGAATGTATCTCCTCAACTGAGAAACATGAAAAACATCGTGCAAATTCGCAAGTCTCGGAGGTAAAGCAATGCGATAAGCAACTTCTCCCACTCTTTCCGTAATCTGAAACGGACCAATAAAACGCGGAGTCAACTTCTTAGACTTCAACGCCCGACCAATACCCGTCATCGGAGTAACTCTCATAAACACATGATCTCCAGCACTGAATTCTAAATTCTTTCTCCTCTTATCATGATAACTTTTCTGACGACTCTGAGAAGCTCTCATCTTCTCTTGAATCAATTTGATCTTTTCGGTAGTCTGCTGAACAATCTCTGGCCCAATTACCGAACTCTCTCCAGATTCATACCAACACAAAGGCGTCCTACACCGTCTACCATACAATGCCTCAAACGGAGCCATACCAATACTCGAATGGTAACTATTGTTATAAGTAAACTCAATCAATGGCAAATAGCTATCCCAAGCTCCACCTTTCTCTAAAATACAAGCACGCAATAAATCTTCCAACGATTGAATCGTCCTCTCCGTCTGTCCATCAGTCTGAGGATGGTAAGCTGAACTCAATCTCAACTTAGTACCCAAAGCCTTCTGCAATCCTTCCCAAAATTTCGAAGTGAACCTCGGATCTCTATCTGACACAATACTAGAAGGAACTCCATGCAAACTCACTATTTTCTCAATATACAACTGTGCCAATCTCTCCATCGAGTAATCCATTCGCACCGGTATAAAATGAGCAGACTTAGTCAACCTATCCACAACGACCCATATCGCTTCACAATTCATAGGAGTCCTTGGCAACCCAGATACGAAATCCATAGAAATACTATCCCACTTCCATTCTGGAATAAACATCGGTTGCATAAACCCAGACGGCTTTTGATGCTCAATCTTCGATTTCTGACAGATTAAACATGCATACACAAATTCAGCTATTTCCTTTTTCATTCTCGGCCACCAAAACAATTTCTTCAAATCATGATACATTTTCGTGGCGCCCGGATGAATACTCATCCCACTGCGATGTCCTTCCTCTAATATACTCTTCTTGATTTCCGCGACATTAGGAATACAAACCCTATCGCCAAATCTCATAACATCATTCTCATCAATTCTAAACTCACCACCTTGACCTTGGTTGATCAATGTCAATTTATCAACCAAATTAACATCAGATTTCTGCCCGATCCTGATCTCTTCTAGAATACCACTAGTAAGTTTCAACATACCCAAACGAACACACTTCGGAGTACTTTCACAAACCAAACTCAAATCTCGGAATTGCTCAATTAAATCCAATTCACGAACCATCATCATAGACATATGCAAGGATTTCCTGCTCAAAGCATCTGCAACCACATTTGCCTTACCAGGATGGTAATTCAAACCAAAATCATAATCTTTGAGAAATTCCAACCACCTTCTTTGCCTCATATTAAGCTCTTTCTGATCGAAAAGATACTTTAAACTCTTATGATCACTATACACTTCAAATCTCGAACCGTACAGATAATGTCTCCATAATTTCAAGACAAACACGACTGCTGCCAACTCTAAGTCATGAGTAGGATAGTTCCTTTCATGAACCTTCAACTGTCTCGAAGCATATGCAACTACCTGCTGATTCTGCATTAAAACACCACCTAAACCCAACAGAGATGCATCACAATAGACCACAAAAGATTCCACCGGATTCGGCAAAATCAGAATAGGAGCACTTGTCAATCTCCGCTTCAATTCTTGGAAACCTTTCTCACAATCAGAATCCCAAATAAACGCTTGTCCTTTACGAGTCAACTTCGTCAACGGCAATGCTAACTTTGAGAATCCTTCGATAAATTTTCTGTAATAACCTGCAAGACCAAGAAAACTTCAAATTTCAGAAACAGTCTTCGGCGCTTCCCACTGAGATACCGCTTCTACTTTCGCAGGATCCACTGCAATACCATTCTTAGAAATCACATGTCCAAGAAAACTAACTTCATTCAGCCAGAACTCACATTTGGACAACTTTGCATA
The DNA here is from genome assembly GCA_948472305.1 of Vicia faba. NCBI lineage: Eukaryota > Viridiplantae > Streptophyta > Magnoliopsida > Fabales > Fabaceae > Vicia > Vicia faba. Next base: position 115,905,846 of record OX451738.1, on the reverse strand, counting down.
CAACTTCTTATCTTTCAACAACTCTAACACAATTCTGAGATGTTCCGCATGTTCTTCGTCATTCTCGGAATAAATCAGAATGTCATCAATAAAAACCACAACAAACTTATCCAGATATGGGTGAAAAATCCTATTCATATATTCCATGAAAACACCAGGTGCATTAGTAACTCCGAACGGCATAACAGAATATTCATAATGCCCATACCTCGTTCGAAAAGCAGTCTTTTGAATATCTTCCGCTTTCACACGAATCTGATGATATCCAGATCTCAAATCAATCTTACTGAATACACTGGCTCCAATTAACTGATCCATTAAATCATCAATCCTCAGTAACGGGTACCGATTCTTAATGGTTACCTTGTTCAATTGTCTGTAATCAACACACAGTCTCATAGAACCTTCTTTCTTCTTAACCAACAATACCGGAGCACCCCAAGGCGAAACACTTGGACGAATAAACTTCTTCTCCAGTAAATCTTCCAACTGACTCTTCAATTCAGCCAATTCAGACGCAGACATACGATATGGCGCCATCGACACCGGTCTCGTACCAGGAATTAAATCTATAGAAAATTCCACCTCTCTCTCAGGAGGTAACTCGCCAACATCATCAGGAAAGACTTCTGGAAAATCACACACCACTGGCAATTCACTACTCCTGACCTTTCCTGTTGCATCTAACGAAGCAAGTAACATAAACACATTAGCACCATCTTCCATTGCTTCTCGCACCTGCCTAGCAGTCATAGTCAAATTCTCGACACCAACTGCTTCTGGGAAAATCACCGTCTTAGCAAAGCAGTTCAGATGAACCCGGTTAAATTCCAACCAGTTCATCCCAAGGATAATATCAATTTGTTCAAGCGGTAGGCACACTAAATCCATACCGAAACCCCTACCAAAAATCTCAATAGGACAATTCCTACATACGAGTGAAGTTGTCACTGAACCCGATGCAGGAGTATCAACAACCATGCTACCTCGCATACCAGATATGTCCAGTTTCAACCTCTCAGCACAATCCAAAGAAATGAAAGAATGAGTTGCACCAGTATCAATAATTGCAACTAAAGGTGTGCCATGAATAAAACACGTACCTTTAATCAATCGATCCTCTGGGGTAGTCTCAGATCCAGACAAAGCAAACACTTTTCCACCTGACTGATCCTTCCTAGGCTTAGGACACTGCGGACGAATGTGACCTTCTTCGCCACAATTGTAACAAGTAACAGACTTCCCTTTGCAATCAATAGACAAATGACCAGCCTTTCCACATTTATAGCACTTCTTCTCATCACTCCTGCAATCTCGAATGTGATGACCAGACTCACCATACCTGTAGCATCTGATAGGAGCCTTAGAATCTCCCCCACTAGGCCTTTTCCAACCGCCTGATCTCTGGTTATCTCTACCATATGGCTTGCCACGGTCCATATGTTGCTTCCCTCTTTTATCAACAGCTTCACGAGAGTGAGGCGACCGATTCTTGGTAATATCTTCTTCCAAGATTCTGCTACAATCCACCAGATCAGAAAATCTACGAATACGCTGGTACCTGATTCCCTGCTTAATCTCATCTCGGAGACCATTCTCAAATTTGATACATTTAGAGAATTCTTCAGCCTCATCATTGTTGTAGTGTGCATAATACTTTGCCAGCTCAGTGAACTTAGTAGCATACTCACTAACAGTCAGATTGCCCTGCTTAAGCTCCAAAAATTCAATTTCCTTTCTTCCCCGAACATCTTCAGGAAAGTACCTCCTCAGAAAAGCCCTTCTGAAGTTAGCCCAAGTCAGTGCCTCTCCATCCTGAACCATTTCAGTCCTTGTGGCAACCCACCAGTCGTCGGCCTCTTCTGCCAACATATGCGTACCATATCTGACTTTCAGATCTTCAGCACAATCGATCACACGGAAAATCCTTTCGATTTCCTTCAGCCACTTCTGAGCACCTTCGGGGTCGTGTGTACCTTTGAACAACGGAGGATTGTTCCTCTGGAAATTTCCCAATTGCCTATCAGCACCAATCACGCCTCCAGTTGGGTTTCCAGCAAGTACACCAGCTAACATCCCCAAAGCCTCAGCTAGTGCAGCATCATTTCGTCCATTACCTCTTCCAGCCATATTCCTGAGAATTAAAACATACTCCACATCAGAATACAGTATCGACAGTGTTACCTTGCACTAGTCGCATACGAAAAGGAATGACTGACTCAAGACTCTGGTCACAACGACCGACTATGCTCTGATACCACTATTGTAACACCCTCTAAAACCCCGCATATAATTTTCGCAAATATTAAAAATTGTAAACTCAGAGTACATGTAATAACCGAGGAATGCTACAATTCTCTTTTAATAAAATAAATTCCTGTCATGCATAATTTTAGTGGTAACTCATACATGTCTACACAGCGGAATAATTTATTTAATAAATCAAATGTTATAATATTTTCCAAAATCATCAGGGATTAACACCTGGAAAAGTCAACGTCATATTATAACAATTAACAGAAAATAAACGAGTCTGACTAAAGCAGCTCGACAACCAAACGTTCCCGGAGTTACAACTATCAGAGCATGACCCGGACATACTAAAACGAAACTAAACTAGACACGATAAGCCTTCGCCAAGCACCTGAGCGAAGCTCCTCAATCTGAAATATTCAACAGTAAGGGTGAGCTTCTCAGATATACATTTGGTTATACATTCATAACAGTCAATTCACGAAATCATAAGCATCACCCAATAATTAGCATATTTCATAGTTTACAAAACCTTTACAATTCATATATCCATGACATATTGCCTTTCATATTTGCAAATATTCATCAAACATCATCAACCATTTATCAATCATACATGCATACAAACAATCAAATACAACATTGGAAAAATCATCCATTCATGTTATATTCGAGTAATGCAACACACCCATGCATGTGGTACCACTTCACCGCCCCATTAAATCGCGGGTCACGGATAACTCACCGTTCCATTATATCGCGGACACGGCTACCACCTCAACGTTCCATTATATCGCGGACACGTATATTGGCCACCATGTTAATTCCACACAATGGGAATTAACAAATGCAACATGATATGTAAGTATGTAACACTCAGCATACTATGAACATCAATCAACATATCATGCACATCAACAATATCAAACATAACATGATAGGAATAGCATGTAACCACTCAGCATACTATTAAACATCAATCATATCAAGTTATATCATAATTCATGCTTGATAACATCATCTAAAAGCATGACAATAAGATCCACATAGTGTTGGTATCATAACATACAATCGTTATTCGATACACACATCAATCAACACTAGGAATACAATAAACACATATTCAAAACATGTCAAACACTGCACATCAAAACCGGATCAATCCGTACTTAACAACATGCATGGAAAACATAGTTTAAAAACCAACACAGGAGGTTTAACACGGGTGCCCGTGTAAAACAACACTGCCCGTGTGGAAATGTGTCCAGAAAACACGTTTTTTTTGACAAAACAGGGGATCAACACGGGCGCCCGTGTAAATCAACACGGCCCGTGTTGAATTGTGCCCAGAAAACCCATTTTTATGCCAACACAGTGAATCAACACGGGCGCCCGTGTTAATCAACACGCCCGTGTTGAATTATGGCCAGAAAACACATTTTCATCAGCATACAGTGAATCAACACGGGTGCCCGCGTAAATCAACGCGCCCGTGTTGATGAGTGCGAACCCAATTTTTCTGTTTTTGCAGCAGCTCATATACCCATTTTTTTGCACGAAAATACCTCTCTACGGCGGTGCAATATAGTACAAAGACATCCAATCCATCATAGGGACCTAAAGTCTCTAATTGATTCATAAAATCGGGAATCTAAGCCTTTTCTAACAAGGTTCAATCCTAAGGTTATCGATCCCTAGAAACATCTAACAATTGGGATTTCCTACGATTACCCGAATCAACCGTACATAAACCCATAAACAAATATAAATCGAGTATAAACCCCCCTTACCTTATCAATTAGCAGCTTTGAGTTCCTGAGCGATGTTCTTCGTTCTCCGTTCTTCAGAGCTCTATTTTCCCAAATTCCAACTTCTGTTCTTACGTGAAAACCAAAAATGAGAAAATGGCCTAAGTCCCAAACATAACTTTATTTCTCTGCACCCCCACTCTTTACTAACAACATCTAAGCCCAATAACATAAAAATCCCAATATTCCTTATTTCTTTTATTTTCCTCAAATACTCCAAAATAAATAATTCTTTTTATTTTATTAATTCTAATAAAATAAATTCCCAAATTTAAATAAATCAATTAATTGAAAACGGGGTGTTACACAGAGCATGTCGGTCCGTCCGACCAAGTTGTCGAGTCGTAGTTTTGTCTAACAATCGAGTATTGTTAACTTGAGTTCTAACAGTTGTTTATGTTGTAGTGATAAGTTAAGATGGCTGGAAGGGATTAGTTAGAACATAACTATGTTCATATTAACTGTTATAACAAGTCGGTGAGGTTTTCTACTCCTGAAGAGGAGGGAGCTGGTCTGTTGTCTGCTAGATAGTTGAGGCAGTTGATGCAAGAAAAGGCTCAGATGTTCTCGTTGATGTCGTCGCTATATGTCGAGAATCAAGCTATAATTAAGGAATTGCAAGTGGTACGTGAATTTCTTGAAGTTTTCCCTGATGAAATTCCTGATGTACCGCCAGAGAGAGAAGTCAAATTTACTATTGATCTTGTACCTAGTACCAGACCTGTTTCTATGGCACCATAAGGAGTGTCTGCATCTGAATTATCAGAATTAAAGTAGCAATTGGAAGAGTTACTTGAAAGGAAATTTGTAAGACCAACTGTATCACCGTGGGGAGCTCCAGTGTTTTTAGTAAAGAAGAAAGATGGAAGTATGAGACTTTGTGTTGATTATAGACGATTGAATAAAGTGACTATTAAGAACAAGTATCCGCTCCCGAGAATAGACGACTTGATGGATCAATTGGTGGGTGCTCGAGTGTTTAGTAAGATTGATTTGAGGTCGGGTTATCATCAGATTAAAGTGAAGGATGAATATATCCAGAAGACGGCTTTCAGAACGTGTTATGGACATTATGAGTATTCGGTGATGCCTTTCAGTGTTACTAATGTGCTGGGAGTATTCATGGAGTACATGAACTGTATCTTTCATACTTATTTGGATCTTTTTGTGGTGGTGTTCATTGATGACATTTTGGTTTACTCTAAATCGGAAGAAGAACATGCAGAACACTTAAAAATAGTATTGCAAGTTTTGAAAGAGAAGAAGTTGTATAAAAAGTTGTTTAAGTGTGAATTTTGGTTAAAAGAGATTAGTTGTCTTGGTCATGTTATCTCAGGTAGTGGTATTACTATAGATCCATCTAAAGTAGATATTATGTTACAATGGGAAACTCTAAAGTCGGCTACCAAGATTAGAAGCTTTTTGGGATTAGCTGGTTATTATAGAAGGTTTATCGAAGGTTTTTCTAAGTTGGCACTTCCGTTAACTAAGTTGACTTGTAAAGGTAGAGCTTTTGTGTGGGATATCCAGTGTGAAGAAATCTTTATAGAATTAAAGAAAAGATTAACGTCGGCTCCGATTTTAACATTACCTAATCAAGGAGAATCCTTTTATGGTATATTGTGATGCTTCCAAGATGGGTTTATGAGGTGTGCTTATGCATAATGAAAAGGTAGTTGCTTATGCATCAAGGCAGTTGAGGACTCATGAAAAGAACTATCCTACACATGGTTTAGAGCTTGTTGCAGTTGTTTTTATGCTGAAGATTTGGAGACACTACCTCTATGGTTCTAGATTTGAAGTATTTAGTGACCATAAGAGTCTAAAATATCTATTTGATCATAAAGAATTGAATATGAGACAACGAAGATAGTTTGAGTTGTTAAAGGATTACGATTTCAATTTGAATTATCATCCAGGGAAAGCGAATATGGTGGCAGATGCGTTAAGTCGAAAGACTTTACATATGTTGGCAATGATGGTTAAAGAGCTGGAATTAATCGAACAGTTCAGAGATATGAGCTTAGTTTACAAAGTGACACCACAGAGTGTTATGTTCGGAATATTGAAAATTAACAATGAATTTCTGGACAGTATCAAAGAAGCTCAGAAGTTAGATGTGAAATTGGTAGACTCGATGGTTGGGATCAATCAGTCCGAGAATAAAGATTTTAAGTTAGATGTGCAAGGTGTGTTGAGATTCCGTAATCGAGTTTGTATTCCTGATGATGCAGAGATGAAGAAATTGACTCTCGAGGAAAGTCATAGAAGCAAGTTGAGCATTCATCCGGGAGCTACAAAAATGTATCAAGATTTGAAGATTTTATTTTGGTGGCCTGGAATGAAGAGTGATGTGGCTCGGTTTGTGTATGCATGTTTAACTTGTCAGAAGTCAAAAGTTGAACATCAGAAGTCTGCAAGGTTGATGTGACCGTTATAAGTTCTAGAATGGAAATGGGATAGCATTTCGATGGACTTTGTGACAGGGTTACCTAGTACTTCGAGAGGGCATGATACAATTTGGGTCATTATTGATAGGATTACGAAGTCGGCTCATTTTATTACTATTAACATCAGTTTTCCAGTATCAAAGTTGGCGAGATTTACACTAGTGTAATTGTGAAATTGTATGGTATTCCTTTGTGTATTGTTTCGGATAGAGATCAGAGGTTTACTTCAGATTTTTGGAAGAGTTTGCCAGAGGCGTTGGGTTCTAAGTTGAGATTGAGTTCGAAGTTTCACCCTTAGACGGATGGTCAGACGGAGAGGACTATTCAGTCGTTGGAAGATTTATTGAGAGCGTGTGTTCTTGAGCAGGGAGGTTCGTGGGATACTTATCTTCCGTTAATAAAGTTCACTTATAATAACAGTTACATTCTAGTATTATAATGACACCTTTCGAAGCATTGTATGGTCGAAGATGTAGAACTCTTTTATGTTGGCATGAATCATGGGAAAGCGTATTACTTGGACCTGAACTTGTTCGAGAAACTACCGAGAATGTGAAGTTAATTCGAGAAAAGATGAAAGCTTCCCAAAGTAGACAGAAGAGTTATCATGACAAGCGAAGGAAAGATTTAGAATTTCGAGCAGGTGACCATGTGTTTCTGAAAGTTACACCTGTGACTGGTGTTGGGCGTGTATTGAAGTCTAAGAAGCTCACTCCTTGTTTTATTGGTCCGTGTCAGATTTCAGACAGAGTTGGAAAGGTTGCATATAGAGTGACTTTACCACCTAATCTTTCGAATTTGCATGATGTGTTCCATGTGTCACAACTCTGGAAGTATATTTTAGATCCATCTCATGAGATTCGTATGGATGATGTGCAAGTACGGGATAATCTTACCATAGAGACGATGCTTGTACGAATCATAGATCATGAAATGAAGACTCTAAGAGGCAAGGAGATTGCTTTGGTGAAAGTAGTCTGGTTAGGAGCTGCCGGAGAAAACATGACGTGGGAGTTGGAAAGCAAGATGCGGAACTCCTATCCTGAGTTGTTCGAATAAGGTAAATTTTCGAGGACGAAGATATTTTAAGTTGTGTCATTCTTAGTTGAATTAATTAGTTGATTAAGTTGTAGGATTAGTATTGAATAATACTATTATTATTTATGTGTGCCTATTTTAATGTTAGAAGTAGTAGAAATGGAGGTGTATGAATTTTAAGCTCGATAAGACAAAATAAGAATAATAGAATGATAATATTATTATATTAGTTATTTTAGAAATAAGAAGAAGTATCAGTAAGAGGAGAAGAATATGTTTTTGGTAGAAGAAGAAAATAAGGGTTTTGGAAGAGATACTTAGAAGTGCAAAGAGGATGCAAAGTTAGGTGCAATTGGAGAGTTAGAGCAACCTTCAATCCGTTGTAAGGATGAGGTTCTGACTCTATAATAGGATATGTAATGAATGGTATGTGGGATTAGGTTGTAAAATTATTTTGATTTGTGTTTGAAATTAATATATATGATTTGGTACTGGTATTATTATGGTGCCCTGTATAGTATATCCTGCTTTCGTTAGAATATTGCAACATTAATTTCATTGCTATGGGTGTAGCGATATAGGAAATTTAAGTGAGAAAAGCAAGTTCTCAAGTTATATATATATATATATATATATATATATATATATATATATATATATATATATATATATATATATATATATATATATATATATATATATATATATATATATATTGATAATGTCAATTTGGTAATCTACTATAGTGATATTCAATTATATATTCTATTGGATAGTTAACCTATGTATATA